>CM053770.1:439820688-439875912 GCA_028658325.1 Potorous gilbertii
GCATTTGTGTATCACTTTTAAGGTTGGCAAAGTCCTTTTCGAATAATATCTCTATCCTCACAATAGCTCTGGAGGCTGGGGTAAGTGTTCTTATTATAACCCATTTTACAGATGACAAAACTAAGGCAAATAGAGATTAAATGAATTGCCTAGGAAAACAATAATTTATGTGACAGTGACACCCATTTAAAAAGGTGCAGGGTTGGGAGACAGAGTACTTGAGTAGAACCGTACTTCTGCTGCTTTTGTGCCTTAATTTTTCTGAGCTTGGATCTTTTATGTAGAAAAATAAGCCTTATGCTGCTTACCTCACAGAACTGCTGTAGGGTAAACCTGAAAGTGCTTCATAAATCACGAGTTATGTTTATAAATAATAGATAACATTTAATTAAAAATAACAGCAAATTCTAGACCTGTGTCTACCACGTAAATGACAGAACCTGACTTTACCTTTGCATCCTAAATCTCAGGAAAGTCAGAAACCCATTTCCAGAAAACACACCTCTTTAACTTTAAGGAATATGATTGCTCAGTTACAATTTCAAGCAAAGAAAGAAATAGGTGTTATGTAGAAAACTTTGGACTGGTACTTTGGTGCACTAAAACTTTGGCTGAATCTTGGAAGTTCCTCAAACAGGTTGGTTTGATCTATTTCGCGATAAGGTGTGTCAAAAAATCTTAAGGCAGTTAAAGTTGGCCAAAACTCTTAGGGAAATTTTAAGTTTTAATGATGTAAAACTGCCCTAAGATTTTTGGGACACACCATATTTCCAAGTAGATCAAAACAACCAGTTTAAGTTCTGCCCCAAAAGTCCTTTAATGGCTTAAATGGACAAAAACTGGCCCTTAGACTTTTGGGATTATGTGAACACTCAGAGTGTACAATTAAATTTCCTTAGCTCTTGTCACTAGTGCAGGATTGAAGGGCAAGGGGTCATTTCAAAGCTGTTTCTGGTATACCAGATAATATCGAGTAATACATCAAACTCCTTACAAATAAAACACACCTAAGATCTCCTCTCTGCCAATGATGCAATGAGTGTTTTACTCCTACAAGGAGAATTGCTATGCTTAGTGGAACCTCATGCACAAAAAATTTGCTCTCAATAATGATGAATAGCACATTTCATTTTCACATAGTACTTTTTAAAAAAATGATCAGATATCAGATCTACTAGAAATCAACTTAAGTCTAGTAGTATGTAAACTCCTTGAGGGTAAGGAAGGTGTCATTTTTGTCTTTGCTTCCCAAGGAGCTCTCATAGGGTCACTTTTGGGTAGAGGGCATGTAACTAATGCAATATTAAAATGAAAACAGCAGAGACCTCCTACATGACTCATTATTATGAAGCCTTGAACAGTTGTGGGATGAAAGATGTCCCCCAAATCTTTTTTTTTGAGGCAGTTGAGGTTAAGTGACTTGCCTAGGGTCATATGGCTAGTGTGTGCGTCTAAGGCTTGACATGAACCCAGGTCCTCCTAACTTCAGGCCCGGTGCTCTATCTACTGTGCCACCTAGCTGTCCCTCCCAAACTTTAACTACAGAAGAAAACTTGCATAATATATGACATAAGCTAGCCTACATGGGCAAGTCACTTAACTCGCTCTGGGCCTTGGTTTCCTTTCCTGTCAAATGAAGGGAGATATAATAAATAACCTCTAACGTTCCCTCCCAGCTCTAGATCTATGATTTGTGTCTAGTACCATCTTGATAAAGGAGCTTTATCATTTCAGTTTATGAGCAATTTTTTGGCATGGAAGTAAACATTCACTTCAACTTGACACTCATAGGTCATAATGAAAATTATAGTAAATTTTCCTTCCCTGCTCTCATTAGCAGGCCTATCCTGAAGTTTTATTTATGTAAATCCTAAATCTATGCCAAGGGGAAGTCTTCTATTCTCTTGTCCAGCCTCTCCTGGCCCTGCCCTGATGTTGACTAATGCTTCCATGTAAATTTCCTCATGAGTATCTTAGCTGGCACAAGGCCCAGCTTGGGAAGTTGCACATGGCCAATGCATGATGGCAGCTGGCCTTTGGTTTTCATGGGCTTCAACTGGAATGATGGGAACAGAGTGGAGAGAAGTAAATAATTATAATATAATTTAGAAGAAAAATAATACTGTTATTTATAATATGGTTTAAGTTCAGAGGAACATTCCATCATGAAAGCTGTTAATGGAGCATGTAGGTGGCACAGAGGCTAGAGCACTGGCCTTGGAGTCAGAAAGACCTGAGTTCAAATCCAGATACTTGACACTTAAAAGTGTGTGACCCTGGGCAAGTCACTTAACCCTGATTGCCTTACACATGCGCACACACAAAGTGTTTATGTTCCAGGGCCATATTGTGTAAAGGTGGCCTCAACCTTCCTAGAACTTTTCTAGCCCAGATACCCTGAATGATGCCTGAAGAGCCCAGCTTCCTCATGCTCCACTTTGGAGAATGAGAACAGGGAAGAATTTTTAACCAAAAGGGACAGAGTAGAGATACAGCTATGGATCAAAAGAACCACAGATCAAAAAAATGTCCAGAAAATCTAGGGAGAAGTTTATCTCTTACAAAGTTTATCTCTTGCAAACCATAAAGAGCTGTTGTTTTTCTGTTAATAATGAAAATAATTGTTTTTATTTAAGGTTTGCAAGGCACTTTAACTCACTTAACATTAACTCACTTAACCCTCACAACCAACCCGTAGGCACTATTTTTATCCCCATTTTATAGATGAAGAAACTGAGACTGAATTAAGTGACTTAGCTCACACAGCTAGTAAAGTATCTGAGGCCACATTTGAACTCAGGGCTTCCTGACTGCAAGTTCTGCTGTTACTACTTTTATGACAACAAACACTAGAAGGCTCAGGCCAAGTCCAGACAGAGGACTGAGAGCAGGACAAATGCTGAGGTCAGCAGTCTAGGCCAGTATATATGATTCACACACTGTGTGATCCTTGCTGCCCAAATTTTTTAGGTCTGAGAGGCAGCTTCTGTTGTAGGGAGAAGGAAAAGGAGAAGTCTCAGTCTCTTTGTGAGTTCACAAGATTCTCCTGGGATATCTGGTGGCGGCTCTCTATAACAGGGAAGTCAAGATAATGTTCCCAACCAACGTATGGATGTGGCCCTAAGTGATCCCACAGGCCCCAAACCAGAACTTCATTCCGGTTCAGTGCACTCCCCCATCTACTGAGGATGTTTTTGCTGCAGTGGGACTATCTGGTTTGATGAAAAGTGAGGTGGTGGTTTAGCCCACACACCAGCAGGCCCTTCACTCTAAAGCCAAGCATCGGAAGGGGGCAGTTTCACTTTCCTTTAGGATGAGATTGCTAGTGGAGAGTTTGAGAAATCCCCACCTGGTGTCTTGAATGAAACAAAGCTTCACTATGAGAGGCATAGGATTTCCCCATCTGTTGATAACTCTTCAGGGGCTTTCCTTCTGTCTTTAAAAACAACAAATTCCTTGATTTGGATAAGGATAGAGGAAGTCAGGCATGTTTTGAATTCTTTGAAATATCTTAAACTTTAACCCTCATCTTAAAAAAATAATAGGGTGGGTGTGAGAAGTTGTTGCAAAATATAGTGCAATATTTTCCTTTAAGACTTAAAATATCTTTCCTTTAAAAGGGAAATTGAGTGAAAACAACCTAAAACATATTTTTGAAAGAGCTAGTGGTTCACTCTGATAAATTAACAAAATTACCTATTCCTGACTTCCTTCTCTCTCGCCACTAGTTATTTGTGTTCGCATCTAATTCCCCTCGCCCCCCACCCCCACCCCCACCTGGATATAAACTGTATGAGGGCAGGCAGGTGCCGGGGCTTCTTTAAGCTTGGCATCCCTCCCAGCACCTAGCACAATGCTCTTTGTATAGTAGGCACCCAAGGGATGTTTGCTGAACAAATCAAATCCTTAGAATTCCTTTCCTTCTGCACTACATCAAGCATCTCATGTTCTTTAAGTACTTTCAATGATACTCGGTTGCCATTTTTACTAACATTATACCCCTTTGTCCATGATCCTTTTCTCTTGATCTTATCCTCAAAGCATCAAGCAAACTAGCCCATATTTTGTATAGCCTCTCTCTCTTTCCCTTTTTTGGAACCTGTTGTAGGTGATCACATAATCCAAATACCTGTCTAGGTTGCCTTACAAAATAAATAAAGTTCTGAGAACTATATCCCTGAACCAGAGGGGAAGGGTTCAAGTCAATTGCCTCCCTTCCACACTGTGATGGTGATCTCATCTATTGTAAGATCTTCAAGTCATAGAGTCAAAGAATTTATCTAAGTGTACTGGGAGTAATCTGGGAAGTCTCTCAATCTGCTGGATTGGGACCTGTGGGGGCTGGCCCATGAAACATGCATCTTGATGGTCATAGGTCCCTTGCCACTTCTGGAGAGACATTATGTTCTGGCTTAGCGCACTAAGACAAGTGCCTTAGGATGGCTCAGAAATCCCTGACTGCCACCTACGGATTAATGCTTGGGGCTGACACACCTATCCCTTATTGGTGCCCATGAGATTGATGAAAGCAAGGGATTGTTGTGTCATCCTAAAGCACAAGTCTGTAGAGACCAAGAAAGAATGTTATATCATCCCAACGAGCAAATTCTCCAGTACTAAATGAAAACATGTTTCTCTGGAAGTGACTCACTTCACAGCTCCATTCCTACATGGGTTGACTGCTGAAGACACCAGTCCCACAGGTCATAATCCTATGACATAATGATGCAATGAGCACCACCTGAGAGTCTTCTTTCTTTCTTTCTTTTCCTTCTTTCCTTCTCTCCTTCCTTCCTTTCTCTTCTTCCTTTCCTTCTTTCTTTTTCTGCTGTCCTTCCTTTCTCTTTCTTCTCTCTCTCTTTCTTTTTCTCTTTCTTTCCCCTTTCCTTCCTCTTAACTTCTTTCTTTTGAAATGTCATTTTTTCAATGAACATGCCTTCTCTCCCTTCTATCTTTCCTTCCCTCCTTCTAATTGACAAAAAAATGAAAAACAACTTCTCCTTCAGAAACATGTTCAGTCAAGAAAACAAATTCCTGCATTTTAACCCAGAGTCTTTCTACCCTAAGTTTCCCAGTGGTGACCATGAAATCCAGGAATAGGGGTTCTGGGATACATCGCCCTAGAAGTCAAACCTCTGGATTCTAGTTTGTATCACAGGTTGTCTTCCAGAAGTAGATCCCTCACTGTATCCCTGCCTGCCCCTTTCTAGGGTAGGTCTGTATCCCTAATACTATGTCTGTATCCCTAATACTATCTCGGTATCCCAAACTAACCTATAGATCTAATCTGCACAAAGCTAATTATACACTCACTTTTCTACATTTTAGTGTAGGGGGCCCTAAAATTTTAGTGTGAAAAGTTACTTTTCATCTCTCCTTTTCTGTACTGACTAGGAGACTTTCGGAGTAACAGTAATGTTTCTGGATAGGGCAGAAAAAGGATCTACTTCATTATGTGTCTTCCTTCCCAACAATGCTTCTTCCACTTCCTGCTAAGAATCTTTAAGAACTTCTGAGAAGGAAAGGGTGGAAAGGTGAGTGAGATGTTGGCCACTGGCTTTCAGATCTACATATTAAGCTTTGTGATCTAAAATAGAGACTCCTGGTTTAAGTAATTGGAATGAGTTAGCATATATAGCCCTCAGTATTTTACATATCCTGTACATTACCGGAAGAAGGTGGGGAGAGGGGGAGGGAATGAATTTGAAACATTACAGACAAGTCCAGTACTTATTCCCTAGAAAACTCCAGGCATTTTTGCATTTACTCTTCCTCCCCCTTTTTTTTCTCAGCCCTTGATGAAAGTGGTGAAATTCAACTGAAAACAAAAGCATTCTCATGAGCAGAAAATGACTAAATAGTAAATGATGAAGTTAATTTCTAGCTTCCTAACATATGGCGCTGTGGAAAGAGCACTGAATTTGGAATCAGGGGACTGGCAACCTGTGGAGGGATGTGCTGGCAAATGTTTAACAAATGGCTCTCTGAAAGGCACTACACACTTTTAAGCTTAATTTGCATGATGGACATTTTCTCTGCCACTTTCTTAAATCTAAACAATCAACAAAGCAATAACTCAAGCCCTGATTTGTAGCATTTGTTGATTTCTGAAGGGCTTATTCACTTTGAAAATTTAACAATTGACTCTACAGAGACAATACCACTGTATCTGTATGACTTGGGGCAAGTCATTTGGACCCTGTCTCATCCTACTTTGCTCCTGTGTAAAATAAGGAGATGAGTGTTGGATCTGGAGACAAGGAAGACTTATCTTCCTAAGTTCAAATCCAGCCTCAGACACTTACTAGCTCTGTGACCCTGGGTAAGTCACTTAAGCCTGTTTGTCTCAGTTTCCTAATCTGTAAAATGAGCTGCAGAAGAAAGTGACAGTACTCCAGTATCTTTGCCAAGAAAACCCCAAATGGGGTCATGAAGAGTCAGATAGGACTGAAAATAATTAAACAACAACAAAAATAAGGAGGTAAGACTAGAATCATTTCAAAAGTTCCTAATCTCATCAGACTTTATTCTGTTCCTTTGGACAGTCAATGTGCTTTTGATTAAACTCATTTAGTTCCTCATTTTTTAAAAAGGGGTTTGCTTGTTTTTTACAATGTCTGCCTGTCCTGTCTCTGCTGCTAACTAAGTGTATGATCTTGGGTTCCTCTCTGTGAGCCTCTGTCTGTTCCCCGATAAAATGAGGGAATTGTCAATGATTTTTAAAGGTCCTTTCCCTTTTTCCTATGAGTTTCTTTAGTCATTTTTTTCTCATGTACTTGCAACGTGGAGGAAATATTGGTGCGTTAGCAGAAGCTAGTTGTCAAATCTTACTTTAACTTGGCAATGACCAGACCGTCTTTGAAAAGAAAAAGATGTCTATTCTTGGTCTTTGTGCCCTGAGTCAACAGCCCTTGGTCATTGAGGATTGGTTCTGCTTTGGTCTGTGATGGGTCCTGCACAAAGGGGCATTTCGCAATAGATATGGCACGGGCCAGGCTGCCTCTGAAAAAGAAAAAAAATTATTAAGGAAACTCTCATCTATAGTCTCCTCTTGAATATCAGGCCACTGCATCCAGATGGCTCTGAAGGAGAAAGTGAAACTAGTGACCTTGGGCAGAACCTCCCTCACTCAAATCAAAGTCAAGTCCTCCTCTAGAACAAGGGACAAACACAAAAACAACATCAAATATTTATCCCCTCAATATTTGGGAGACCTTTTCACAGTCTGTGGGGCAGGTAATTGGTGCAATGGATAGAATTCCAGATCTGAATTCAAATCCTTCCTAAGACACTTACTAGCCCTATGACTCTGGGTAAGACACCTAAACTGTTTTCCTCGGTTTCCTCAACTGTAAAATGGGTGTGATAACAATAGCACCTATCTTTCAGAGCTTCCTGGAGGATAAAAATGAGATAATATTTATAAAGTGCTTAGCACAGTGTCTGACTTACAGTAGGAGCTATGTAAATATTAGCTATTATTAGCTATTATTTTATTACCTTTGAAACCTTCAGAACATCCTTCTGTGATCCATCACTCTGGCCACATAACTGGCTTCCCTATTTCCTAATAAATACTTTCTCTCTCCTGTCTCTGTCTCTCTTTCTTCCCTCTTTGTCCCCTCTTCCTCTTTTTAAAGTACTATAGAAATTCTAGCAATAATTATTATTAATAAAGTAGAATATAAACTCAAATCTAGTTCAATGAGAAAGTGAAAGGTTTTTTTAAATTGTGATTTGAAAGATGCCTATTTCAATTTTTCAGCATTTAAGGTAAGTACCTTAAGTAAGATTGAATGACAATTATAATCATTTTTATATAAAATTTTATGATTTAAAATTATATTCCTCACAAAGGATCTTGTGAGTAGGTTAATCTAAGTCAGGGGTGGAGAACCTTTGGCCTTGAGTCACATGTGGCCTTGTAAGGTCCTCGGGTACACCCTTTTGACTGAATCCAAGTTTTACAGAAAACATCCTTCCTTCTATTAAGGGGATTTGTTCTATGAAGTTTAGATTCAGTCAAAGGCCACCCTTGAGGATCTAGAGGGCCACATGTGACCTCCAGGATGTGGGTTCCCCACCCCTAGTCTAAGTATTGTTAGCCTCATTTTACAGGTGAGAAGTTAAGTGTTTTTCTAGTCTATTGAACAACTTGAGGGTGCTACTGCCCAGTCACCTGACCCCACTCATTTTTGAGGGCCAAAGGCTGGCACTCCCACACTCATTCCAGTCTCTTCCTTCAGTATCAGAGAGTACTCTGAAAAAATGGCAAACTCTCCATTGTTTTCAGAATGCTGGATGCTTCATGCTGAGGGTTGTGTGTGTCATGGACCCATCTGGCTATCTGGTGAAGACCATGGACCCCTTTTCCAAATAATGTTTTAAATGCATAAAATCATATATATATATAAGATTATAAAAGAAACCAAGTATACCAAATACAGTTATCAAAAATGTTTTTTTTTAAGTTTATAGACTCCAGGTTAAGAAGTCTTGCCTTTGACCCCTTTTAGAATGGTACTGTTCATCTCATTAGCCTTAACCTAGATTCTTAAGATTCATGCTCCCACCCACCAGGACTCTTTTCTCTTCTCTTCTGAATTTCAATGGAAATCAATGACATGAGCATGGAATAATGGAATAGATCACAAAAGTGTGGCTTAGTTGTATATATTTCTTGATTTATAATCATGGAAGCAAAAGAGATAAAAAGCCAAATATACTAAAATAAGTACTGTGCAGGCAGTAAATTTATAGATTTTTCCAAACTCAGCAGCCCCAAACCCAGAAGTTTAAAGAAACACAGGTTAGGTGCTTTGGTTCAGAACCCTCCCCTTCCTGAGACTTCAGAGAGGGAACCAGTTTAGCCATTCAATTCTGGTTCCAGAAGTCTGAGGGTTCTAGGTCTTTACTGGCTTCTAATAGTACTGCTTTCTTCAATCAGTCACTCAATTAATAAACATTTATTTAAGCACTTTATGTTCCAGGCACTGTGCTAAGCAATTGGGATGCAAAGAAATGTCAAAAATCTGAGGAGATTTATCTGCGTACAATAAGCTAAATACGGGATAAATTGGACCTAATCAACAATAAGAGGGGATCAGGAAAGGTTTCCGGTAGAATTTTAGCTGGGGCTAGAAAAAAGTCAGAAGGCTAATGTGAGCGTTATGGGTCTTCCCAGGAATAACTAGCTCAGGTTTCTCAATCCTGTCTACCATTGCCCCATTTCTTGTTCTATATTGTTCCTCCTTTTTCAATATCTCCTGAAATGACTTTATATCAGACTTGAATTTATGTGTTCATATATATGTTTTCCCCAAATAGGATGTCAGCTCCTAGATGGCAGAGACAATGGTATTTTCAGCATTTTGTCCCTTGTGTCTAGAGCAGGGCTGGGGAACCTGCAGCTGTGAGGCCATGTGTCCCCTAAGTCCTCAAGTGTGTCCTTTTGTCTAAATTCTTTCCCCACCCCTGCTCTAGAGCAATGCCTGGCATATAGAGGGTACTTAGCAAATTCTTGTAGAATTGAAATCTTCATGCAATTGTGCCACAAATTCTTCAACTCTTGGTCTGAAAAGCTCAGTGGGTATGCCCACCCTTGGAATCTATGGGTTTAGCTCGTACAAAACATAGTTGGAGCAATTTGAAAGCAAGTAGAATCAACTACCACTGTTGGAGCGAGGAATTCAAATATCCCTGTCTAGGGTTCTTTCTACTATCCTTCATGGCCTTGAACTCTGCCTGTGAACATAGTTCATTGAGCTTTAGACCAAATACAACAATGGTTGGGCAAGATAGTGAGCATTCACCATCTCACTGGAAAGAAAAGAGTTGATGCCTCCCATTCCATCTAAGCTATGTGAGCTGTCAAACAGTCAAGATGAGTTCTTGATATTCCAGTTTGAGAAAGGGGACAAAAGCAAAGGCTAGGGAAGGGTGCTCCAGTGGTGGCAGGTGTCCCTATACCTTCACTCTTGGCACTGTGGCTACTCAGGATCACAAAGTCAAGTGCAAGTCATGTCATTATTTCTCTGATGGCATGGTCTTCTTTGGCAACAAAGGACGAACACACACAAGCACAACAAAAAGTTCTTGTCATTTAGTACATATTCTCCTTGCTGCTTTAGACACCTACAGCCTACAACTTACTCACTGGTTTAACCTTTTTTGCTTCTCTAAATTAGGGCTGATACTAAATGTCAACAACTGAAAAAAGACTAACTTAAGAGGGTACGAAATAAATATTTGTGTTTCAGACAATGCCCCCTCCGCCCATGCCAATTCGATAAAGCAAAGGGAGAGGAGGAATAGAAATGATAAAGGAAGACAGAACATAAGAACTACTGACTGGGAAGCAGGATTCCTAGCTGCATTTCCAAATTGTCCCAAGAATGCTGAATGACTAATAGCAGGGTGCTGGAATCAGCATATTCCGCTGTTCCTAATAATTCTCAGTAGGCTGCCCACTCTTTCGTGATCATTCTCAGATTCAAAATACATGATGACAAATAGTTTATATCATTGAATTCACTCTATAAGGACTCTGGGCTGTGGGTTGCCCAAAGTTTGAGAGAGATTTTTTTCTTCTTTAATGTGCTGTCCAAATAGTAGCTATGGAAAATCATCTGTATCTCACCAATTGTCATTGACTCATTTTAAGAAAATCTTTGGTTTTTGACATTCTGTGTAAAAATGGTACAAGTTTTGATAAAATCAAAAAGCTTGCCATATAGGCAAGACATGGCTTTTTAGATATTCCTTCTTTTTTGCTGTCTGGATTGATAGTTAAAACTGTTCCCAAACCACTTCCCCTTTACCTCCTTCAAAGCCCTGGAGTATTCTCTTTTCTTTTTCAAGCTGCCTCCCCTATTCATTAGTTTCTTTCTGTTGATTCCTTAACATTACAGGAATACACTACATTTCGATTGTGTTACTATTGTCCTGAAAAAGAGCCAAAATCTGTGTTGATCAAAGAAAAACAATGTGTCCTATTGTTAAATAATCGGTATGGCAGGGCATTCTCTATGTTCTCTCTTCATGATATTCAAACCTTTAATTATTTTTTTAATCCACAGAAATAGGAAACAAATGCTGTATTGCAGTACCCCTATGTCTTTCTGGGTGGTAAAGAGTTTCCACCTGAGTGGGAGAGTAACTGCGATGAATTTTACAATGCCATAGCTTGGGTTTCGATCTACCTCCCCAATGCTATCTAGTGTATATATCAAACATGGCAACATGACTATATTTACAATGTGGAAATGTCACTAGCTCATTGTCAAGCTAGTTAAATTACAATGCTATTATGTGTGGGGATGGAAGGAAGAAAGATGCGTAGCGCACCACGACACTGGGAGAAATCAAGAAGTTCAAACCGCGTAGATGTTTGTAGGCAAATCTAATGAAAGATGATGAGCATGATTTCTGAAAAAAATAGGAAAGACTCTTACTTTGTCTTCGCTCCCTCCCATCCAGTGACCAAATCATGCTGACAGGAATAAAGAAGCCATTGATTGGTTGTTATCTTTTGTTATCAAAGAAAATCAAAATGACATCACTGTGTTGGGGCCAAGGTACATTGTGTCCAACCGTGATTGATCAGACCAACATGAGTTCAGCATGCTCTGTACCACAGATCAGATACAAATGGTCCATATGAACATCTGAAGTGGAGATGTCTCTAAATTTGCACATCTCATATTTCTTTTGGGTTGCTGCAACTCTCATTTGCTCATAGAGCACAGAGTCTTCTTTGACATAGGCATGCGTGATATGCAGTCTTGTGCCAGTGACTCCCATGTATCCCAATAAATTCCAAAGTTCTTCCAAAGAGAGACCTTGAGAGTGCCTTTGTATCACTTCTTCTGATTTCTATGTGAGCGCTTGCCTTGTGTGAAATACTGTTTTAGGCAAATGTATGTTTGGCATTCAAACAATGTGGTCAGTCCATTAGAGCTATGCTCTTTGCATAGAGTTTGAATGCTTGGCAGTTCAGCTCAAGATAGGGCATCGGTGTCCTTTTCTTGCCCAAGTGATCTTCAAAGTAAAATTCAAATGGAAGAAGTTCCGTTTTTTGGCATGGTGTTAGTAGACAGTCCAGGTTTCGTAGGCAATGAAGTCAGCAAAATGGCTCTGTAGAGCTTTAGTGTTCATGTACATAAATGCTTACTATGTGTATGTATGTGTGTGTGTATAACAGAGAGTTGAGCCTGAATTATTTGACTTGCCATGTTGTGTCTACATGAGGGGCATAGTTGGTGAGAAGGAAGACCTTTCTTCTTACTTAGAGAACATGAGCAGCACAAAGTCCCCTTAGGGGAGAAAAGAAAAGAGAAAAAAAACAACTTTGGAAGATAGACATTTAGGGAAAAGTTTCCCTGCATATCCCTGATTATCCAGCTTGCCTCCCTGGAAGTTTTGGGGAAATTTCCTTTGGATGAGATAGAGGTGTCTCTTATTTGAGCTGGGCTATCTTGTTCCCAGTGTGAAAGATCAATCACTCCATGGATTATCATTGCTTTGATCAGAGTTCCCAAGTCTTTCAAACTTGTTTGTCTTTTGATAGTTATGATATATGATGATATAGTTATTACATAAATTGTTCTCCTGGTTTGCTCACTTTACCCTTCATCAGTTTATACAAGTCTTCACAAATTTCTCTGAAGTCATTCCCTCCATTATTTCTTATAGCACAATAGTATTCCATCACATTTATTTACTATAAATTGTTCAGTGATTCCCTTTGGGGAACTGGTGGTGAGTGGCTTGGTTTCTGATTCTTTGCTACCACAAAAAATCTGCTATAAATATATATTTTACATCTTTAGAATTTATTTTTCTGCCTTGATCTCATTATAACCTCTTATTCCCCCTTCTTTCTTCTTCCCTCCATTCTGTATCTGGAACCTCTTCTTGACCTGGTGCATAGGCTCTCCTTTTGCTGGCATGCTCTGCATGGCCATTATTGGCTAGAGGTTGACCCTAGAGACTGTAAACCTTTCTTTCTAACTCCCCATCCTGGCCTAGGCTGGAAAATGACTCACTGTGACTTTTTTTCTTGGATTTCTAGCTAGCTTAGGAATCAATCTATTGTTTTTTCTAGAGTTGTAAGGAGTTGCATTATGGAATTCTGCTATACTTCTCCATCATCTCTGTGAACTTTAACATGCACAACAGCTACTTGGACAATACAAATATTCTGTGTGTGTGTGTGTGTGTGTGTGTGTGTGTGAGAGAGAGAGAGACAGACAGACAGACAGACAGAGATAGACACAGAGACACAGAGAAAGAGATTGATTTAAAGTTGGTTTGTTTCTTTACTTTAGCTATATGCTATTTGTAGAACTTCAACTGGGGGTTGGAAGGGGGAAGGCTCTGTCCCAGGACACTGAATTTCCTGTGGTGTTACACTTCTTATGCAACACCAGCAACATAGAAACTAAGCTTAACATCTAGTTATCCAGAATAATTAATTAAAATAGGAAGCTATCGGTGGTACACTTCCTCTTCCTCTTTCTCCTGGGCAGCTACATCCCAAGTGAATTCCTTCCTGTGCCTCTCTCTTAGCTGTCACCACGGCAGCCTCCATGATAATAGTCTTATGGTATCTCAGGGTCTCTTCCCTAGCCAATGGGAATTTGCCATAAAAAGATAGAGGGTATGTTTTATGAGGATTGTTCTAGATGCCAAAATGGTTAGTTGTGACTGAGTATTATGCATAGGCTTGGCACATTACAACAAAGATCTTACAAGTGTGCTTTTGTTTTTCCTCCTTCCTTTTATATCTAGTTTTACTGTTGTTTTAAAATTTTTGTTTCTCTTCCCTGAAACATCACTTCACATGCAGACCGATGATATCACACTCTTAGCCCATGCGCTCATTTTCCTCACCTATGAAATGGGAATAACAGCAGCCACTTCCCAGGGCTATTGTGAGGATCAAATGAGACAGTATTTCTAAAGAACTTAGCGGAGTGCCTGGCGCATAGTAGGTGATATATAAATTTTATTATTATAATTGTTAAAATGGTCTCATCTTTGAACTTCGTTAAGCTGTCTGCATTCACTCCTTACTGCTCTGTCTACATATTAATAAGACCAAGAGAGGTGAAGTGATTGGCTGAAGGTCAAATAGTAGCAGTGGAAAACTTAGAATGTGAACCTAGAGGTTCTTGCTCTTGTTCAGTTATCTGTTGTCTAGTTGC
Organism: Potorous gilbertii; assembly: GCA_028658325.1. Taxonomy (NCBI): domain Eukaryota; kingdom Metazoa; phylum Chordata; class Mammalia; order Diprotodontia; family Potoroidae; genus Potorous; species Potorous gilbertii. The sequence goes on from CM053770.1 coordinate 439,834,896, forward strand.
TCCAGTCAGGTCCAACTCTTTGTGACCCCATTTGGGTTTTTTTTTTTTAACAGAGATACTGGAGTGGTTTGCCATTTCCTTCTCTAGCTCATTTTACAGATGAGAAAACTGAAGCAGATCAAAGTTAGGTGATTTGTCACACAACTAGGACTTGTCAGAGGCTACATTCCTGATTTCAGTCCCAGTGGTCTGCACACTATGGTCCACTTAGGTGCTACATTTTGGGGGCACTTTGATTTCATCACCTCGAAAGATATGAGCATATTGGCAGCAGCCAAATACCTCTTTTGGATTTTTATCTTGATAGCTCATTCATATCTTTCTGAGGGTGATCTGACTAGGTCAGGTCTGCCATTGATCTGTATCATATTCTGGTCTTAGACCTGTAATGGAGATCGGACAGATCTGTGAGAGGAGTACGGAGAGAGATGAGCCCAGGCAGAGACCAGAAAACAGACCTAGGTCCTTAGAGAGGAGGAATCCACTGCTCCATGAAGCAACTGGATTATTTGACCTCTAAAGACCCCTTCTAGTGCTCAGTCTATGATCTGTGCTTAGCAGAAGAAAGTCAAAGGAATCAAGACCCTTCTGTTTTTACATGTTCATTGGAATAGCTAAGTATAAAAGTTCACAGACCTCAGGTGAAGATTTGAAGTTATTTCATTAATTTTTTTCTCTTTTGTAATTATTTTAATCAAAGAATCTACAAAGGGGAAAGAATTTAGAAATTGTCTTAGTACATCCTTCTCCCCCTAACCTAGTTTAACATTGAAACACAGCCTTTTAGATGGTCTCCACTGTTGGAGTATCTGATTTGAACAAATACTCTGGGGGAGGGCATGGGAGACAGATGGCTGGGCATTCATGGGGAATGATTGAATCATCATAAAACTGAGACCTCAGCTATTGCCCAGGACCCTCAGCTAGAAACCTAGGGCTAGACGGGTGGGCAGATTCTTCTCGATCATGAGAGAATTCTGTAGGTAGATAAAGAGAAGTCACTAAAAAGGTTTCCTTAGGAGTTCTCTGAAAAAGCCATTGAAACATCTTTTCCTACATCAGATAAGATGATTTTTCTACACTTTTCAGAAATATGATGGGAAATTGACATGAAGCTTAGCTTACAAATGTAGACAATGATGAAGTGAGAGTGTTGTGTTGGCACCAAAGAATCTGTCTCATTTTGATAAAATAGAAATATTGTCCTAAAGGGAAAAAAATCTATCTCAGGGTAGCTTGACGATAAAAAATGGGAAGGAATGATGTTTGGACTAATAGTTTAGTAAGAACTGTATTGGGGAAGGGTTGAATTATTGATCTGGAAAACTGCACAAATATGCAAAGGTTACTTGAGTAGACATTTTAAAGAAGATAAACCAAAATTTAAAAAGTAAGAACTGATCTAAGAGTATATATGAGGCATATCTGACACAAGAAACTAAATGCCAATTGATAGCCACATCAGGGAAGAACAATTAATAAATTTATAAACTAGGATCCAATCTTTAGTTAGATTTGGTGTTGTTTGGTCATTCTCATAACAATCCTGTGATGTAGGTGTTATTATCAACTCTTTTTTAAAGACAAGGAAACACCAAAGCCGAAGGGTAGGAAAGCAGTTTATCCAGGGTCCCACAGGTAGTAAGTGTCTGAGGTGGAATTCAAACCTACATATTCCTGACTTCAAGACATATGTACCATACCATATTGCTTTATGCAAGTTTTCTGAAAACAAGACAAGCTGAATTTAATTAAATGTTATGTTCCACTTCTCCTGCTACATAATTTCTCTTGCAAGTCATGCCTGCGGTTCTTAGAGAGAAGTGTTAGATGCCATGCAATCCCTAAGTGCTAAGATTATTGCCCACCCAGAAGAGACTAAAGCAGAAAACACTGCCTTTGCAAATTATAGAAGGTTTACAAAAAGTAATTAATATACATGTGACACCAGCTTCCTTCCTGTCTACTAATGTAAATGTGTCTACCACACTGATCTTCCCAACCCAACCGGTGCTTCCCCTGGAAGTAAAGCACTTGGTTAGTAGTGTCTACTCAGAACATTCCGCCCACACGCAGGAAAACAGAAGATCAGAGAAACGTGAGGTGGAGATTTGGTCAGAGTTATTTTACTGGTTTATGGAGAGGCAAAAAAATATGACAAATAGGGTTTGAACTGTCTGAATTGCCCCTTTAAGAATAAAGAGCTAAGAGGTGGAGACAAGATGGCAGAGTAAAGGCAAGGACTCCTGAACTCTCCCCCAAGCTCCTTCAAAAATGTTTAAAAAATGTGCGCTATTCTCAGAAATGCAATGATCCAAGACATCTCTAAAGGACTTGTGATGAAAAATACTATCTGTCCTCAGAGAAAAAACTGATGTTGTTTGAATACAGATTGAAGCATACTTTTTGAACTTTATTTTTCTTGAGTTTTTTGTCTGTTTTTTTCACATGACAATTATGGATATGTTTTGCATGACTACATATGTATAACCTATATCAAATTTCTTGCCTTCTTAATGGGGGGGGGGTGGAGAAAGAGGAAGAGAGAGAATTTGGTTTTTAAAAACAAATGTTAAAAATTGTTTTTATGTGTAACTGGGGTAAGAATAAAATATTAAATAGAAAAAAAGAGTAAAGAGCTAAAAAGAGAAAGTCTTCTAAGGAAAGTGTGGCAGTTTTAGAGGAACAATATGCCACTGGCATTTTACATATGGTGGTTAACAGCGGAGCTTGTGGGGTACTTTTGGCGTCTCTCATTCATGTTTTTGTTGGTCAGTTGTGTTTGACTCTTTGTGACCCCATGGACCACAGCACACCAGGCACTTCGATCCTCCACCATCTCCCAAAGTCTGTCCAAGCTCATGTTTACTGTTTCTAGGATACTGTCTACTTATCTCAACCACTGCCATTCTCTTTTCCATTTGGCCTTCAGTTTTTCCCAACATCTGGGTCTTTTCCCATGAGTGCAATCTTCTCTTCATCTTCAGTATTTGACCTTCCAGTGAATAGCCTGAATTAATTTCTTTATACATTTACTCATTTGATCTCCTTGCTGTCCAAGGGACTCCCAAAGTTCTTCTCCAATACCACACTTTAAAAGTATCAATTCTGTAGCTCTCAGCTTTCCTTTAGTTCAACTCTCATAGCCATACATCGCTACTGGAAGAACCATAGCTTTGATTATATGAATAGCTGTCAGCAAGGTGATGTCTCTGCTTTTTAGTATACTTGTCCAGATTTGGAATAGCTTTCCATCCAAGGAGCAAGTATCTTTTAATTTCATGACTCACTGTGATCTTTGAGCCTGAGAATATATAATCTGACACTGCTTCCCTGTCTTCTCCCTCTGTTTGCCAGGAAGTGACGGGATCTGATGCCAGGATCTTAGTTGTTTTGATGTAAAGCTTCGAGCTAGCTTTGACAATCTCTTCTTTCACCTTCACCAAGACGGTTCTTAATTCCTAAGAGTGATATTGTCTACATATCATTTCATTCATACCACATAACTATTTGCTACTTACGCTATTCCCTAAGTATAAGACATTAATAGAAATGCAATTGCTGACTTACACCCCTTACGTATTTCTTCATTGCCCTTTGAGTAACTTAGGTTAATTCCTTGGAAACTATGCTCTTCCAAGATTCACCTCCACAGAGCATCAGTGGGTAAGTATTTATGTTGAAAAGGGGCAACAGAGAATATTTTGGAATTATCAAAAGCATGGTGACATTCCCTGAATGGAATCTATTCAATCTCCCTGGGACAGTGCATGAGATCTACTCTCAACAATGGAAAGAAAGTTTTGTCATTGTTCAATGGTTTCAGTTTCCTCATGACCCTATTTGGGGTTTTCTTGGCAAAAGTACTGGAGTGGATTGACAGTTCATTTGACAGAGGAGGAAACTGAGGCAAACAGGGTTAAATAATTTGCCCAGAGTTACACAACTAGGAAGTGTCTGTGGTCAGATTTGATCTCATATCTATCCTGTGTCGAGGCCCTATGCTCTATCTACCATACCACCTAGTTGCCCCTGGGGAGAAGTTTAACTTCCTATTTGTACATGAGCTACCAAGTTTCCTCATAGCTTCAGTCAGATAAATTATTTCAAAAGATCAATGATTTTTTTCTGTGTGAGTCTTACCCAACATCTTCTGCCACCTCTTAGGAGATGGTTTTCATTTGCTACTGTAAAAAAAAATAATTTCTTCATGAAGTGTCTTCATATGATGAGCAACAGTTCATGATGGAGCCATACTCAGGCCCTTTTTAGCTTCATAGCTTCTGCCAGAGTTTGTCCTTCACTGGGCATACATCCTGTTTGAGAAACTAGAGTTATCATCCTGCCCTCAGGAAGCTGCTGAATTGAACTTCCATGGAGCAAGGTATGATGAATAAGAACTCTAAATAGTAGCTAACACTTGCAAAGCATTTAGAGCTATAGAGTGCTTTTCTTCACAACAACCCAATGAAATAGGTACTGTTTATATTACAAAGATGAACAGGCTGAGATGCAAACAAACTAAATGACTTTTCCAAGGTCATACCTCTAGAATATGCTAGATTTGTGATCTGAACCCAGCCTTGCAAGAGGCATAAGATAACAGTGAACAAGTTTGGACAGAGCTGTGAGAAACCCAAGCTAAGAGGCAAAATAACAAGGTCATTACCACATTCTGACCCTGTCTAGTGCTTTTCCTCGTTGCACTGTTGTGTGGTTGTTGTTTTTGGACCTCACTACCAGTAAGAAAATTCTCTCTCCCAGTGTAGAATGAGACCTATTTTGCAACTTAAGTGTCTTGTGTAGGGTATGTTCCAAGAGGTTAAGTGACTTGTTGGGTTACACTTCTAATGTGTGTCAATAACAACATTTGAACCCAAATTCTCATGAGTTCGAGCCAGCTTTGACTATTTACTATGCCATGTTGCCTCTCTTGAGGGAAAGTTCTATTTCATAATGTCCCTATGATCATACATAAAATCTGAAAATCCACTTAGGGCACAATTTAACTTCTACTTCAAACCAAACAGAAGTGTTATAATCTCTTCAGTAAACCTAAGGTTCTCTAGGGACCAAAACTTAGGGAATAGGTATGATTATAAGTGAAGTGAGATGGAACCGAGTCCAGAAGGGGAAACAAAATAAAATAAAATAAAACACATCATAGGTTAAATGTCCTGGAACTCTTCAACTGTGTTCAGCATTCCACAATCCCTTTGGGGTTTTCTTGGCAAAGATACTGAGGTGGTTTGCCATTTTCTTCTCCAGCTCATTTTACAGATGGCAAACAGGGTGAAGTGACTTGCCCAGGGTCACACAGCTGTGTGTCAGAGTGTCTGAGCCTGGATTTTAGCTCAAGTCTTCCAGACTCTGAGGTCCGGTGCACTATGCACTGCAACGCCCAGCTGCCCTTATATAATTTTAAGGATTAAGTGATTTGCCCTTTCAGATTTGAACTCAGGAAGACAAATCTTGGTACTCTATCTGTTGTGCCTCCTAGTTGCCTGCTTGAATCCTTGACTCTAAATCTGAACTTCTTTTCATTGTACCATATCAAATTGTTTAAATTTATTACTCTAATTACTTAAATGTATATATATATATTTGTGAGTATGTACATATATATTATATATATATATGTTCTGGAGTCATGACATTTTAAATTTATTTTAAATTTAATATTTTATTTTTTCCTAACTATATGTTAAAACAATTTTAACATTCTTTTTTTCAATTTTTGAGTTCCTATTCTCTCCCTCTCTTATTGAGAAGGCAACCAATTTGTCATAGGTTAGACATGTGTAGTCATGCAAAACACATTTCCACATATAAATGTGACGTTTATTTTAGCTACTCAGAGGTGATACTTATGAAATCAATAGAAACTTGATAAAAGTTCAGCATTCCTTACAGAGAAGTCAGATCAGAAAATAATAATTTGATTAGATTTATTAGGGACTACTCTTTTGTAAATGACTTTCCTGGATACTCCAGTTATGGATTCTGTTTCATAAACATATTATGCAGAAATGAGCCAATTGCATTTTCCTTAGGGCCTGAGATCTTTATAGAGAATCCACCTGCAATCACAAATAAACATGCTAAGCATGAATCCTGTGTTTCAGACTGTCAGCACAGTAGCCTCCAGCAACCCTGGAGATGTACCTATAAATAGCAAACCTAATCATGGCATGAATAAGGCAGCCCATAATTACCCAGCAATCTAGATTCCAGGATTGATTTGGCTTATGAAGTTATCTACCCCATTACTAGTAAGTCCAATGATCCAGGGTGCCCATTTATTAGTCAATCTAGTCTGGTTTACTGACAATGAATAGACAGTCTAGTTGAAAACAAGAATCTCTCCTTGGGAATGTAAGTCTCAATCTACGAGCTAGCACTGAAACTGAAACTGCACATACACTTCCCAAGATAGAGGTATCTAAGACAGGTGTCATGGGTTGGGGTGGTTTTTTCTGTTTTTATTTTTTTAAACCCATGGAGGTTATTTTAAATTTTAAGCTCTTTAGCGTCAGTAGTCACTCAGCATGAGGAGTGTTGGCAGGAACATAAAAGTTCAGATAAGGGATTAGTCCTTGGGATAGTCACTGGGAGTTTGTTAATAGGAAGTTAGTTATATAAAGCTATCCCTTAAGAAGTAGGAGAACCTCAATGGGGCTATACTAAGGATGATAACTTGAAAGAAAGCTGAGTGTGATGGTAGAGTGGCTCATTTCCACAATCCTTGCTGCTGGGGAGGCTAAAGCTGGTGGATTGCTTGAGGTCAGGAGTTCTGAGCTGTGTTGGGCTAAGGTTGCAGCCTGGCACCAAAATGGTGATCCCCTGGGAGCATGAGCCACCAAAATGAACAAAGAGGGTGTGAATCGTGCCAGGATGAAAGTAGAGCATTTGCCAAACAGTAATGGCATTGGGCCCATTGAGTGGCTACTGCAGTTCCTCCCAGGGTGAGACAGTGACACCTGTTCTCAAAACAAAACAAAACAGAGTCCAGAGCCCTGACTGAACTTGAGAATTCAACAAGCTCCCCCTTACTTCCATGGGAATGCTTTTCAGCTACACAGGACATGATGCCAGGATGGGAAAGATGGATACACATCAATGGATGTGTACCTGTCTAACCTAAGTCTTTCTATTTTTAACAAAGTCAAGGTTTTGGTCCAGACCTGAGATTTCATTAGTGTGGGTGAACTCCTGGTATAGTTGACTGCTTGCACTGACACTGATCAATAACTCGTGTATAACTTGTCATCTTAGCAAACTTCCTGGAGCACTGAGAAGTGTCATTTTCTTATCTCCACATGTGTTAGTGTTAATATGTATTAGAGGCTAGACTAGAGCCCAAGTCTTCCTTCCTCTGAGGAAGGATTTGCTACACCAAGCTGATTCTTAAGCAAATTAAATTCTAACACATTGTGCTAATAGTCAATCTTTTCTTTCCTTTTCTTTTCCTTCCTCCCTCCTTCCCTTCCTGCTTTTCTTCCACTCTCCCTTCCTTCATTCCTCCTTTCCTTCCTTCCTTCAATCCTCTCCCCTCCCTTCCTTCACTCTTTCCTCCTTCCCTTCCTTCCCTTACTCCTTCCTTGCTTCTTTCACTCCTTTCTCCCTTTCTTCTTTTACTCCTTCCTTCCTCCCTCTCTTCTTTCCTTCACTCCTTCCTTGATTCTTTCTTCCCTCTCTTCCTATATCCTTCCCTCTCTTTTCATTTTCTCCCTTCCCCCATCCCTCCACTTTATTCCCATCCATTTTTCTACCTGATTCATACTGTTCAGATGATGTGGTCTAGAAATCCCCAAAGTCAATTCATGAACTACAAAGTTAACGTCACAATAATATCGCAACTTGCTGACTCAAAGATGCTATTTTAAAAGTTCACAAAGAACTTTTTGAATGATCTGTATTATTTTTATGCTAAAGTGATGGCAGGTAAATAAGGAGTTCTGGATTCTGAAGCTTCAGTTAGCAATACTGCAAGCAGGAGTATTATAAAAATAAATAATTTTCCATCATAGCTTTTGATCACCCCAAGAGGATAAACACAAAGATGTTCATCTCTCTTTAAGAGCTAAAATCAATGTTAACTCGTGAGACATTAAGGAAGGCCTATAGCAGCACTTGGATGTGTAGCTTTAACACCTACTATGCATATATTAGTCTGTGGGACATCTCTCCCTTTTCCCCTTCTACCATTGGTTAGCTGCCTCACACATAATGATGCAAGTGGTTCTGAAATCCACAGGGTCAGCCCATGAAACAAAAAAATACGAAATTAGTGTCACAATGATGTCCCAATCCAATGACTCAAAAGCTCTGATTTGGAAGTCCAGCCTAAATGTCTTTGATACACCTCTGTTATTTTTACCATAAAATAACAACTAGAGCAACTGTGAGCCTACGGATTTTACATTTAATTGAAGAAGTTCAATTAACAACTGGGCAATAGCTAACCTGGCACAATAAAAAGTGGGTGCCAGGGGGTAGAGTGCACATTATAGTGTTAATAGCATATGGATCTAATAGGCATTTATTCTAGAGTCCAGCTTGTCAATCAACAAGCATTTAGTAAGTACTTACTGTATGTTAGGCAATGTGTTAAGCACTAGAGATAGAAAGGCAAAATAATGGTTCCCCATCCTCAAAGAGCTCACAATAAATAAATAAGGGTTTGGGTCAGTCACTATATTTACTATCCTAGCTTTAGCATATGAGAATCATGAGAGTATGGTTCATTTAATGAAATCAGTTTCCCTTTTTGTCCAGTAAAAGGGTCAACCCCAGTGTTTTCTAAGCTCTCTTCCAATAGAATATAAGCTCCTTCAGGTGAAGGGTTGGTTCCTTTCTGCCTTTCTTTGTATCCCCAGTGCCTAGTACCATACCTAGCATATAGTAGGTGTTTAATAAATGCTTGTTGTTTGCTTCTAAGTCTAAAATCTATGATTCTGTTGAAGTCTTGCTTTCATAGATCAAACAGCAGCCACACTGTCTAAATTACTAGCATAGTCTGAACTTCCAAAGCATGAATTGTGTGATGACTAAAAAGGTTCTAGAGACATAATTTCTATGTCTCCATTAAATGATTAAAGTTATATATTCATAGTTTTCATAATTTTATTAATATATTTATTCAGTAGGTTATTAATAAAAGGATGGTCACTTGTTTTTCTCTCTTAAGATTATCATAGTGGCAGGCTCACAGTTTACATACCTTAGGTGTTCAAAGAGGGGCTAAGAGTGACATGATATTGAAAATATGGGCATCCTTGGACTATCAGGACAAAAGGATCTGTCTCCATCCAAGTTTGAGCAAAACACAAGCGGCTTAACCAACTTAGATGAAATTCTTTGTAAGGTTGGTGGGGGTCTTACCAAAATGAAGGACAGTTGAGTCAATCTCATTATCAGTAATATCCTTCAAGAGACTGAACTTTCAGAACTTTGGAAGATGGGGAGAGATCTGAGTTACTCCAAAATATTGGTTATTAATAATCATTTCTCATAATTGGACCCTAGGGAAAGTAGATGCCAGTGACAATGTGGGAGTAATGACCATGTGGCATTGGTAAAAAAAAGAGACTATCTAACTCTCCAGCAGGATCTTTGTGTTCTTTCCAGTAAAAACAACAATAAAAACGGTTGTTACTTACTCACATACCTGGTTGATGACCATGGATGGCATAAGGCCTTGCCCAACCCCAAGGTCGGTGCAGAACCTTGATGCTGAGTTAGGGTTCTGAGCTGTTGAAACAAATCACAGGAGAGCTGGTCATTGTTTACTTAAATACTACAAAACTTCCACAAATAAGAAATGCCAGGGAAACATCACAAGCCTTGCTGGGCATACACACTCCAAATCAAAACTGCTTGAAAGCAATTACCACCCTTTTTTTTAAACAGCAAGTTGTCCTAGACAAATCTTCATAGAGGAGAATAGGAATGGCATTAAACTCAGAGACAAGAGAACTGCATTCCAATCCTGGCTTTGTTGCTATTTGGCTCTATCAAATCAGAGATTATTAGCACTAGCAGTATTAACCCTTCATTTTACCGATGAGGAAATGAGGCTAGGAGAGAGGAAGGGTCCAATGTTCTAAACAGAGCCAGACCAGACTCTACACCTTTAAATGCCCCATCCAGCATCGTTTCCACAACAGCTGGCAGCCTCTCCTTTTAAGTCCTTCTCTAGGTATTGGGAGCAGCTCCTTCAAACTGCTTACTGGGTATATGGGAAGAGTGACAGCATACATTCCTAGGTGTTCCATGGCAATATTAGGCAAGTGTGACTGGAGAGGGAAGCAGTGTTAGACCGAGCTACTGAGAGCAGGGACTGTTGGTTTTCATTGTGTCTCAGTGCTTAGTGTAGTGCCCAGCACATAGTAGGCATTTAATGAATGTTTGTTGACTGACTCACAATATGCTTAGATAGCTCCAATCTCACCTTCTACAACAGGTCTTTTCTAGTCTTATTGCAGCTTCTCTGCTTACCGTCCCCACCCCCACCCACTCAGTACCTTCTCTCTTGAGATTTCTTCTCATTTATTCTTTGTGGGTCTTTAATGTCCTTAGTAGTTACCATGTAATTTTCCACCATTAGGCACTAGGTAGATGACCAATAAGGTGCTGGGTCTAGAGTTTGGAAGACTAAGTTCAAAATCAGGCCTCAGACACTTACTAACTGCATACAGTTGGGCAAGCTACTTACTGTCTGCCTCAGACTCCTCATATCAAATGGAGATAATAGTATCACCTACTTCCTAGGGTCGTTGTCAGGATCAAATGAGATAATCTTAAAGTACATAGTGTTGTGCTATTGGTCTTAATCCTACCATTTTACAAAGAAGGAAACTCAGGGTCAGAGAGATGAAGCAACTTTTCAACTTTCACACATCTGGTAAGCAACAGAGGAAGGATTCTAACTTCTGATGCCAAGCACAGAACTCATGCCACTTCATCAAAAGACTTCCCTACTATACACACTTATATATATATATATAGGTGTGTATATGTATATACATGTACACACACATATATACATTATATGCCTCTGTGCCTAGTTTATGAAATCTTTCTTCCACTTTACCCACACGGCTAAAAGATCAAGAGGCCTCTGCTTGACAGTATGGCTGAATGACACATCACTTAATGTCATGATGTTATCTTTGCAATATTCCACACAATGAAAACATCTAAGAACATTTTACAGATAGTTTTCTCTGTCTATATACTTATAATATTTTCCCCTCTGGAGAAAAAGTACCAAAACACAGTTTAACAAAACTAACCATCATATTGTAAAGTGTCTCACATCAGGCCTGGAGTAAGGCAGACCTGAGTATTGCACTTGGCATTTAGTAGATATGTAATCAATACTTGTTCCTATTAGACTGAGAGCTCCTGGGGGGCAGGGTCACTTTTACTTCTTTTTGTAGCTTCTGTACTTAGGACAAGGCACATAATCAGTGCTTAATAAATGCTTGTTTTTGTTGGTCTAGTCTGAGAAGCTAAGGAAGATTTCCTAAATTAAGCAAGTCATTTAACATCTTTGGAAATTTGTAAAACAGGAGTTGAACTAGATGTCTTCTGAGGTCCTTGCCACCTTGCCCCACCCCGCCCCCCCCAACACCAAGTCTTGGATTCATCTTCTCCCCTGGAAATTTGTTTGTATCCTTGTCTCTGAGGTAAATGTGATCCATATTATTCTTTTTTACCCTCCATCCCCTTTATGGTGTATTAATATCTTCCACCTTCTGTTTACTCTGTCATTTAATTTTTCTGACCTCAGTTTCCTGTTCTGTAAAAAAAAGGGGTTATGGATTAGACAGAGGTGTCAAATTCACTACCCACAAGCTACAAGCTGTGCAAAACTCCAGATTAAAATGTAATGGGAAAGTATTTAACAAAATAAATATAAATACAATGCAATAAAGATAAAGTTAGTTTGAGGTTTTCCAAGTCAATTTTTGGCCCACAAGGATCTGCTTCCGTTTGACTTTGACTCAGGTGAACTTAATGACCAAAGTCTCTTCCAGTTCTAAATACTAAGACCTTATCCTACTCTCATGTTGTAGTTAAAAGGAAATCATGACCAAGTGCTCCAAGGCAGGTTATAGAGATGTTTCAGAGATTGCTTAAGAATACCTGCCTATTCCCATAATGGAGTAGGTTTTAAGAAGCGGATGATGGGGGGTGTCAGGATGGGTAACTGAATACTCTTCCCAGTAATCATGAGTCAGGACTCATAATGGCTTTATTGTAGATTAGTTGCATGTCACCATAGAATTTTATAGCCAGAAAGGATCCTGTCTAATCCAGTATTTTCTAAAATATTCTGGGACTTGAAACATATTGATAAAAATCAATAAATACTAGTTTGGGTAATTTGATAAGGGAAATTTTGGAGCAAAATTGAGAATTCATCTATTTTAAACCTCCATGAAATAACTAGAGTGCTCTGCTATTTACTTCCTACCTGTGTGACCTTGGACAAGTCACTTCACCTCAGTTTTTCCATCTATTAAATCAGGAGTTGACTAATCAGAGGTGTCAGACACATGGTGGTAGCACAGCCCGTAAGATTAAAATGTTTAGCAAAAACAACAAAATCACAGGGGCTCTGCCCAATATGCTGAAGTCTTCATAGAACAAATCCTTTTATTAATGGAATTTAATATAAAGGGAATTTGTTTTGTGAAGTTTGGATTCAGTCAAAGGACCACACTTGAGGACCTAGAGGGCCACATGTGGCCTCGAGGCAGCAGATTCCCCACCCCTGGTGTAAATGAAGAATGACCAGGGAGCAACATTGAATGGGAGTGGAAGAACAGGTTAGATTGTTTTGGTGATGTTGAAAATCACTTTTTTAAAATGATCTCGAGTTTTCCAGAAAAGTCAATGCCTGCCTGCCTGCCTGCCTTCCTTCCTCATTCATCTTTTAGAGACTAACAATTACCATGATATAGCAGTGGGGGTTACAACATCACTATTTCTGAAGAGGTAGTATGACATAAAGGACAATGGAGAAATGCATGGTGGATGTGATTAGACTGGAACATATAACCAATGAGGAACTTAAACAAAAGACATCAGGAAGGGATTATATGAAAAGAAAAGAAGATGGGCTGGTCTCGTGGCACTAGTGACAGATGACAAGTAGACATTCTGAGTGCTCCATTGATACCCTCAGGATGCTGGGGGAAATCTAAGAAAGCACACAGCATATTGGGTAGAGCTCCTGTGATGAACTTTTAGAAAACCATGGACAGAACTACAGAAGATAGGCAGGCATGAATAGCTTGTGATTTCTATCAACAGAGGGAATTACTGAATTGATGAGATCACAGATCTGTTTGAGAATTTTATAGGTGTACATGTTGCTCCAATCTAGTAGATGGTAAGCTTTTATAGGGTAGGAACTGTTTCATTTTCATTTTTGCATTCCTAGGGCCTAGCATGATGCCTGGCACACCACTGGTGTTTAAAAAATGCTTGCTGAACTAAATGGAATTGTAAAACATCAGGGTTGTGTAGAATATAATTTGGGAAATATGGCTCTAGTTTAGCTCCATCGTTTTAACAGAAGAGGAATTTGAAGCCCAGAGAAGTTAACTGACTTGCTGCCCCAGTTCACAGGGCTAGGTAGGGACTGAGTCAGAATTAGAACTCAAAACTCCTGAAAATTCCAGTGCTCTTTCCATGACACTCAGTCAGCAAATATCTCTTGAGTTCCTAGTCTCTGTCTAGGTGCAACATGATTTCATGTGAAATGAGTTCCTATGAGATCAGACATATTGTTCTCCAAATGAAATACAAAAAAATAATACTAAATAGAAACCATTATTATTTTCAAACATTTATTGAGCACCTGTCATGTGCTGGGTATTGAAGATGGAAAGATGTCAGAGCCTAGTCCCAGGCCTTCAGGATGTTGCAATTTGATTGGGGGGGGGAGGGGAGAAAGGGCCTGCCCAGAGTGGTAATAAATAATAGAGAACATCACATCACTTTCAGCTGAGCTAGAGAAGGCTTCCTGGAGAAAGAAACTGAAGCTGGACCTGGAGTTCAGAGGAAAGAGGGAAAAATATTTGGATTTTATACAATTCCACAAACATTGAATAAGTGTCACTCCAGGACAAAGTGAAGGAATAAGAAAAAATCATGGAATTTGGAAGTTCACATGGTACAGTTCTCCCCTATTGAGTCTGATTCATTTCAATCATTGGTTTCCTATAAGATGCCAAGAGTGCAGATTTTTTTCATGTTGCATATAAACTCCTTGAAGGTAGGTAGTGTTTTAATTTTAGTCTTTGTATCTACAGGGCCTAGCTCCATGCCTGGCTCATACAAAGTGTTCAATAAATACTTGAAAATTAAATTGAATCCAAGCAACTACCTTGTGCCAAGATGGCGCTGTGCTAGAATGCAAAGACAAAATCCACACTGTCTTTGCCCTCAATAATAAATACTTTTTTTTTTTACCATAGATAGTGTTCAGTCATTTCCTACTCTTTGTGATCTCATGTGGGGTTTTCTTGGCAAAGATACTGGAGTAGCTTGCCATTCCCTTCTCCAGCTCATTTTTACAGTTAAGGAAACTGAGGCAAACAGGGTTAAGTGGGTTGCCCAGGATCACACAGCTAGTAAGTGTCTGAGGCTACATTTGAACTTGGGTCCTCCTGACTCCAGGGTTGATGTTCTATCCACTATAGATAGCATCATGCTGTCATAGGTAGCACAGTATTAATATTTTACAGATGAAACCCATACAGAAGAGCCTAAAAGTTCAGGGAGATTTTTGCTTAGGGTCAAACCACTAGTAAATGTCAGAGCTAAGATTTTATCTCAAATCTTCTGACTTTAAGTCTCATATGTCTACCATGAACTGTCTCCGCCAGATTGTTTTGTTGAAGGCTTGTTTAAGGCAAATATCCCTGATAGAAGTAAACCTACTCCACCCTTTACAGGTCAGTGTAAATGAACTTATCAGATCTTTTGTTGAGAACAAGTTTCAGTAGATGAGAAAACAGGGGATGACCTCTAACAGCCCTCCTTGCTCTAAATATATGATCCTATAAAAGTGGACACATACTGGTATCTTGGTAGGCAGGGTGGTCAGAACATCATAGATTTAGAGCTGGAAGAAGCCTCAGAGACCATCTAGTACATTTCACAAATGAGGAAACTGAGGTCAGGGAAGTTGTAACTGCCTCAAGGTCACACAGGTGGTGTCAGAAATGAGATTTGAACCTAGTTTTTCTGATTGCAATGAGTGCCCAGCTAGGTGGTGCAGTGGATAGAGCACTGGCCTTGGAGTCAGGAAGTCTCATGTTTCTGAGTTCAATTCTGTCCTCAGACACGTATGAGTTGTGTGAGTCTCTCAATCCTGTTTGCCTTGGATTCCTCATTTGTAAAATGAGCCGGAGAAGAAAATGACAAACCGATATCTTTGCTAAGAAAACCTCAGTTGAGTCCATGAAGAGTCAGACACAACTAAACAACGCCTTCTGATTCCAGAGACAGTGTTATTTCCATTGTACCACAGTGAAAACAAAACAAAACAGTGTGGAACAAACACCTACTTTCTTAAGAACTTTACAACTATTTTTTCATTTACTCTTCACAACAATTCTGGGGAGTAGGTAATATTATCCTTTCCATTTTACAGTTGAGGAAAATGAGGTAGAGGTTAGGTGACTTGTCCAGGACCACACAACTAGTAAGCACCTGAGGCCAGATTTGAATTCAGGTGTTCCTGATTCCAGACCCAGCGCTTTAACCACTATTACACCTCATTGTTTTAGGTAGAGATCATTGAGTAATGCAGTTATTACAAAGAAGGGAGTAATGTTAGGTTGTGGGAAAAACACTAAATTTGAAGATAACACTTGGTTCTCATCCTAATCCCGTCATTCACTAGTTGGGAAACAAGTCACTGGTGTTTTTTCTGGTATTTAAAAAGAGATTATATTAGGTGACCTATGGATCACTTCCAAGGTCCTCTCGATTCTATAGAACAATCAACTCCTTTTGTACTGTTCTGTAAAGGGAGGAAAAGTCTAAAGCTAAAACCCCTCAACCCCTTGACTTCATTAGGGTCATTAACTGTCTTTGAAAGTCAGGACTGCTAGAGATCAAATAGGATTTAGATCCATCTGGATCTAAATAGGCCTGGGATATTATAAACTGCAACCCAATCTGTGCAGTCACATGTTACAGTTATGTCTACCAGTTGTCCCTTTGGGGGTGACTTTTGGCAGGAATCACTTTCCATGCTTACAGTTCTGAGTCATTAGCCAGATATGTCCATCTAACCTCTCCTTTTCCTCCTCTTCCTCTTCATCTTCCTTTCCCTTCTTCTTCTCTTTGCCCCTCTGCTTCTCCTCTAGCCTCAGATTAGCTTTCTGACATTATATAACTAAAACTGTTGAACTGTGCTTCAAAAGTTTTGTCTCTTTACAGAGCAGTGGCCTGGAATGGCTCTGACTTTCAGCCTTTCCATGCATTGGTGGGCTGATGTCAATTGCTTGAGCAGTCTCATGAACACCCTCCACCCCAGTTACTCATGCTTTGGATTAAATGAAAATTAAACATGGCTAAGATCCCATAGCACATGGTGCTCCATAAACCATAAATGCAACCAAACTGTCAATTTTTCATATGGGTGAACATGAGGAGAATATAAAGAAAAGACCTCTGCTAAGACTCAGAAGGCTTGCATTGTTGTCATGCTTTGGGGCTAATTAAATGAGTAATCTTGGGCATCTCTCAGTCTCATCTCAAGTCTTTTTCATCATTTGAAAAAGAGTGGTAATCAGGGCAGCCCCAAGGTAAAAGGTTTCCCTCCCTACTCCGATCACAGGACTTCCCTTGCTCAATCTGGATTCTCCCATCTTGGTTCTCAGCAAAAGGTTCTGATACCAGTGTAAAGTTTAAGTAGATGTCCAGAGGCAGTACAGTTTTAAACATAATCTCTTATTTGTGGAGTGAAGAGGTTTTTTTCTTCCCTCTTACTCTGTTCTCTCTCTTTTTTTTTTCTTTGGGAGAAATTGGAGTTAAGTCACTTGCCCAAGGTTAGTTAGTGTCTGAGGCTGAATTTGAACTCAGGTCTTCCTGATTCCAGGGTCTATTTTTTCTACTGCACTGCTTAGCTGCCCCCTTTCCTCACCTCTTCCAAAAACTCGAGAGAGTAGCTGGCTCATCTTCCACTTTCAACCAGAGATTTCTTTTCAATACATTTTTAGTGATTATATTTAGAGACCCATTCATTCATTCTCCAACATCCCAATAGTCCATCTTGTTGATATGCCTATTCTCTCCAGTCATGTAAATCACAATCCATCCATATCTGCCCATTCTGTCAGGCTTTCATTCATGTCCTCCCATTTCCAGTACTGGTTTAGAGGTTGAGTAAAAATATTCTTTTCTCCCCTTTGTTACTGCCAGTTTCTCTCTACCGCCATTATCCAACAACCAGTTCTCCTTTGAGGTTTATTCTATCAAAATTCATTCACCAGTCTGGATTCTGGTAGGAGTTATCTGCAACTTCCCAGGACTTTCTTCCTTGTTTCTCAACGAGTTTAGTGCCAGACTTTTTACCTCAACTCCTACTTTCATACCAGGGCTCTTCATTATTCAGTAAATGTCGATGTTACCGTATATATTCCAACACTCCAGGTCTTCAGTCTAATCAACTTAGATTCACACTGTGTAAAAGCAAGCACCCTGATACATCCAGGATGACCTGATATCACAGGTTCTTAGATCTGCTTTTCTAAAAGGAAAACAACTTTTCAGGGGTCAACATTCGCTTTAATCAGGCACACATATCATTCACTTAGTTCAGGGGAAAAAGTCAGCACCCTGAACTTGAGGGAAAATACAAAGAAATAATAGTCAACAGACAGGGCTTCCAACTGTCTGATTGTAAACAATACACACATCACAGATCAACAGACCGATTCAACATACATACATAGTTACCAGAGAGAGAAGCACCAACATCTGGTTTTCAAAGCGGGGGAGTGGCTCCTTAGAAGCTGCCCAGTCTCCTCTGGCCAAACAAACACTTCCAATGAATAAGCCCTAAAGTAAAATCTCACTTCAGAGTATTTATACATTTTTCAGAACCAAAGGGCATCACAACCCTTGAGAACCAGTGCCTCATTAGAAAATTAAGAAAAGATGTGGGCATCCCCTAATCAAGCCTCCATTAATCAACAGGTGGGGAAGATCTTTAACTCATTAATACAGGAATTGTGATATCTTTGATCTTGCCATCTCCCGTAAGTGTTCCATTTCCACCATCAAGAATTGTGAAATTATTTTATTCAAACACAATCTTTCATCATTCCATTTCCCTGTGCCCTTTTTCCTACGCTTGGCTCTCACCATGACTACACCTAGTTCACTTCTCAGTACTTTGTAGGATCATAACATCTGCTGCGGCTATGTTTTTTTCTTCTCTCAATCTCTACCCTTTTGTGAAATAGTTCAATTTATACAGTTATCCCTTCCACATTGCAACTTTGCCCATTTGATTTCGATATATTGCAGGTTGGCATAAAAAATTAAATGGGAATTTTGGGGGAGTTTTGCAGAAGCCACAGACAATGTGTGAAAGCCAGAAGATGACACAAAGACTAACACCAAATACTTAATTAAATTTTACAATAAGGTACTGTAAATATAAAAGAAAAAGAAAAAATTCAGACTTCTCCGATATGAAGGGAGGATCAAACATTTGATGTGGATTTTCTAGATCTCAGGGGTGCTGCACCCCTAACCCTGGCAATGTTTAATTGTACTATGTTTCACTCTCAAATCCCGTGTACTTGTCCAATTGCCAATTGCCTGATTTGCCAAATCCCAAACCTAGATGATTTCTAGCATTACCATTTCCAATCCTACTAATGTATGACTGAATGAATTTGTGATGATTAGATTCCCTACAAATTTATGTAATCTCATCTCAACTGGGCCCTCACTATAATTGAATCTCTTATCCTGTTTTTCACAATGGCTATTTTCAAACTTTCTCTTCTTTCCTCAAGGCCCTCACAGCATTCTCTTCTTCTACCCTATTAAATGTGGTTCTTGTCTCATTTACTGAAAAATATAGACTTTCCTCTTTTTCCTTTCTCTTCTGTCCCTCCCTTCATTATCCCCCATGTATCCTCCTGTCTTCTCTAGCATTTTACTTCTGCTATCAATGCCCCTTTCTAATCTTCAGCATCTTCAAACCTACATATCCAAATTTTCCCAGCTCTAAAAAATATCAAACAAACCAAAACCTTCATTAAATCTCTCCCCTACCAGCATTTGCTCAGCTAAACTCCTTGAAAAGGTCAGCCACACTTGGTGCTTCTAATTTTCTCTCTCATAGTCTGCCAAACCCTCTAAAATCTGGCTTCTGACCTCATCAATAGATACTGTTCCCTCCAAAGTTGCCAAAGATGTCTTTCCTCCCTAGGTCTTTATCTGGGACCCTCTTCTTTTCCCCACTCTATATTATCTTGTTTGATAATCTCATAAACTACCATAGAATCAATCATCACGTCCATGCAGATGATTTAAGGTCAATATGTCTAGCCCTCTTCTGATCTCTAATCTTAAAGCACTGACACTTGGTCTTCTCAATTTGGAGGTCCCAAAGGCATCTCAATATGTCCCAAACAGAGATTATTTTCCTTATGTCTCCTCTTCCAAACTTCCTTATTACTGTCAAAAGTATCGCCATCTTCTCAGTTACCTCAGCTTTGAACATCTACTCCTCACTCTCAGTCACCCCACATGCCCAGTCTGGTATCAAATCTTCTCATTTCTAACTTCTCAGTGTCTTTTCTAAAGGTATTCTTCTCTTCATTCACATAGCCACCACTCTTGTACATGTCCTCCCTTCTCCCCAGGGACTAGATTAATAACCTGCTGGTTGATGTCCCTGCCCCAAGTCTCTCCCCACTCCAAACTATTTTCCACTCAGCTGCCAAAGTGATCTCATTAATGTACAAATCTGACCAGTTTCCTCCTCTTCTCCCATAAACTTCAGTGGCTCCCTATTACCCCCAGGGTCAAATACAAAATCTTCTCTTTGGCATTTCAAGCTGTTTACAACCTGCCCCTTTCCTAGCTTTCCAGTCTTCTTGAGTCTTAATCTCTTCTACACACTATGATCCAGATACACTGGTCTACTTCTTGTTCCTTATACATGATACTCCTATCTCCTGACTCCTTGAGCTCTATTTGAAATAAAAGAAAAGAAATATCATGATACAGTTGAAAAGAGCCTTAGATCTGGAGTCAGAAGAGTTGTATTCAAATTCTGCCTCAGCCACTTACTAGTTATATGATCCTAGGCAAATCAATCCACCTCTTTAGGTCTCCCTTTTCTCTGTGTAATGAAATGCTTGGACATGACTTTTGGAGTCCCTTCCAGCTCTGATTCTTGAGCCGATGAGCCCATGTTTTGCAGAGTCCAGCCCACTTATTTCCACTCTTCCCACTCCCACCCTTGACCTTTCTAAGCCCCTGCTGCAAACACCTACTTTTTGCTGGTTAGTGCATTGTGGGAGAGCTGAAGCAAACTTTCTTTTGGGTCCCAGAGTGGAAATTTCCAAACATACCTCCCACTACTTGCATCTCCTCTGGCTATGCAACCCTATAATCTTTGTGTACAAAATGTGCCAGATTACAACACTACTGTACTAGCATATTGTGGTAGAATTCTGTTTGATTATATAACTAGCAAGAAAGGTGATAGCTATGTTTTAGGGACTGTTAATGTACATTCAAACCATCTTTAATCATGAAATTAATTTCTAGAGCTAGGGAAGGGTAGGGCACTGTTTTGCTTTGGGGCTGGCTTTAGCCTTGTCACAGAACTGAAGTTCCTGAGTTTGTTTTTTGTTTTGTTAATATTTTTTTTTTAAGTGCCCCACCCCTAACTCTGATTAAATTCAATTCTCCTGCTCCATTTTGAAGGCTGATCAATTGAAGTCTAGGGTTTGGGTGTCCCCTACTGGTAGAAGGCTACCATTGTAGGCTCCGAGTACCAAATTTCCAAACCATCACTTGGACCACATTGTCCAAAGTGGACCAAGGGCTTTTCTGCATGGTCAGGTGGAATCCAAGTCTAGGTTTGACTTATAGTAGTTTCTCATTAACACCAAAACATATTAGTAGCAATAATGCTGTTTTAAGAGACCAACATTAATATCAATTAATTGGGGTCAATTCTTTGGTGGTGAGAACAGAGTAGGTGAAACGTGTGAACTAGCTAGCTCTGAGGTCTCTTCCACTTCTACACCTCTGATCCTATGATCTTATGACCAGCTTTAGGGAAAGGCAGAATTCCCAGCTCTGGACATAAGTTTCCTTATCTGCAAAATGAGGGGACTGTTTTATATAAACCATAATATGCTTAAATCTATTTCTGGCCATGCCTTCAGTGTCCCTAAAGAATATGTTAACAAGTCTGGTAATAGTTACAAGTTTACATATGCATGTGGCTGTTGGGGGAGGGAATTTTTTTTAAAACAAGAAATGTGTGTATGTGTGTTTCCCTGCCTAAATGACATTTTTTTGGGTGATGCCCTGCTTCCCACCTTTCTCCTTTCCATTGCATATCAAACTCCCAGTTTTCTAACTTTCTGTCTTCTTAAGAATAAGACAGGATTTCAGAAGAACTCTGTTGAACTATACCTAGAGTAGGGAAGTCGGAGTCATACAAAAAAAAAAAGCAAGTTCACAGACCCCAGGTTACATAACTTATCAAATGAACATGCTGGAAATCTTAGAAATTAAGAAAGAAAAGTCCTGAAAGAGAAGCTTCTTTTAGCAGGGGTTCTTAACCTGGGGTCTGTGCACTTGGTTGTTTTTTTTTAATTCAATAATTGTATTTCAGTATCATTGTTTTTTTCATATTATAAGAATTTTCAATTTTTTATTTCATTAACTTATGTTATTTGGGAGGAGATCCCAAGTAATATGACTTGAGGAAAGATTCATTTGATTCTGACTCTGTAGGCATATAAATCTCCTACCTCAATCAATCAGCCCATTGTGAACCCTCTAAATACAGTTTAATCTGTAACTTGACTTGGTTTACCTAGAGTCAAACCAGGTTTGTTTCTTTAAGGGAATCTGAATTTGACTCCCCTTAACTAAGTTTGCTTAACTTTTATGAGAGTGAAGGAAGCATGACATTGTGAATTGGTCTTTTTAAACTTTTATAGCCTAAATGAATATACAAGATTGAAACATGCAAAAGAATTATTATTCTGTCATTCTGATGTAATTTCATGTATAAAATAGAATCCTCAGCATTATTCAGAGGTTACTTTTTTACCCCTTTTAATCTGTGCCTAAGCATAAAGAAACCTAGGCTTTTTTACCTCTATAATTTCTGTGGCGTAGTAGATCTATTTCAGCAATAGTTACCTACCTCATGAACTTAAAAAGGAGATTGTTTTTTCCATAACATTATGTAATCTTTTTATTTTCTGTGTTTAGAAATATTCTAAGAAGGGGTCCATAGGTTTCCCCATATTGCTAAGGGGATCCATGACACAAAAATGGTTAAGAATCCCTAAGATACAGGGAGGAGGAGAAACAAATGACCAGGGACAACACAATGCCAATGTGATGCCCATAGCAGCTGCCATGAACATGTATGTGTATCTCCATAGTTGGTTCACAAAACATAAAAAACTCTTCCTCCAAGATAAAATCGAAATATTTATTTGAAACATGCCTATTAGGATACCAGAAGGCAATATTTAGTAAGGTATTCATCACCAATCCAGGAAACAGCAACATCACAATCAAGTTCCTCCAGGCAAGTTCCTCACTCCGTCCGTTTCTCTCTCTGCCCATACCTTTCCCTCCCAGAAATACAATATATACTTATTCCAGTCAGTATAATTGATTGACTTAATGTAGAGAAGCTTGGAAATCAGCACTTAATTGGAAAGGTGTGGGAATCCCTGTGGCTCAGAGTCTAATTGACTCCTGCATCAGGGCTTCAGGTGAGGCCTATTAATGGGTGGGAAAGATCTTTTATCCTATTAATCTTACAGATAGCAAATGATGGGGCATTCTGGGAGAGAGGGTTAGAAGTCAGTTACTTCTGTTTCAGAATTCTGCCATGTGTATATACACATGTGCAATGAGAATGTACAATTCCAAACTTTTTACTAAGTTAGAAGTGATTTCTCTTCCTAAAAGATAAATTTTGCACCTTCTAAAGGCTTTATATTTTATAACACTCAAGTGACCAGAGAAAACAAGGCTTGGCAAGTGTAAACTTATTGGATAGATGCCAAAACTTTTAACATACCGTCAGTGCTGCTGGAGATACTGGAATTGTGGGAGACCGATGTTTAGACCTCATTTACTTTTGTGAGAAGGAATTCAGACTTGGTCTCATATGTATTGTTGGAGAAGACAATCATCCAAATAGCATAATTTAATGGGCACCAGGGAGGTACCTATAGAATGAGCTCTTCCCTTCTAGTCTACCATCTTATACCTGACATTCTTAATTAAAAATTCATTCTGTTGAATGAAGGCATTTGTGTAAGAGTTCTTCTAAAAAGTTTCCCTGAAAGGGGTAGCACAGTGACTTTTTTTTAGAAGGGGATTAGTTTGTGAGATTGCTTCCCAACCTGACAGTAATAAGAGGGAATGGATCAAACTTGTACTGTACATTGGCAGAACAAGTGGTCATCTACCTGGCAAAGAGAGGGGTTCCAGGAAAGCCTCACTGTTTATCTCTCTCATTCTAAGTTCACATGGCCTCAAATTCTTGTTTGGCTGAATTGTATTTTTGTTTAAAAAAAGGAGGGACTGTATTTGGGGGGTAGGAGAAGACTGTAGATGAGTGGATAATTGTGAAAAAAAAGCAGTAAAATATTTTTAAATGCACAGAAGAAAACAAAAAAAGTGCAAAAATGAACAAAAATAAAAGAGCAAATTTGCTATTGCCTTGTTAAATTTAATATACACATGCTTCTTAAAGATATTATATAACAGAGGTTTCTTATACAATCCTCTTTTTAAATTATTTTTTATATCTTGAAATGTTTGTGTGTTGATGATTATTAATTCATGGAAGAAAAAAGAAAAATTTAAAAAGTCTTACCTTCAACTTATCACCCTACCTGAAATTGTGCCAATTAGAATAGGTTCGTGCATCAGGAATCCTCAATCTTCTCCTTTCTATCACCTTTCCCTAACCTCCACTTGTCAAAATTCTGCCTCTGCTTTATGGCCAGTTCCTTCTCTAGGAAGTGTTCCCTGACCCCTCAAGTTAGTAATGAATCTCTGCCCCTCCCCCATGACACCTCCCCTCCCTCCATAGCTATCAGCTTGCACTTCTGTTCTCTATTTATCATGTATCATTTTGTATTACAAGTATATATATATATATACTACAACTTTGTTATGTTTGGGTGTAGATATATAATGAGAAAAAAGAGAGCGCCTTTCTTTTTTCTCATTATACATCTACACCCAAACATAACAAAGTTGTAGACCACTGGAAAATGTTTGGTAAAGTTTTTTGTTGAATCTGATCTTTCAAAACACAAACACTCTTCAAAGACAAATAATAACAGCTAAAATTTATATAACAATTTAAAGTTTAAAATGCACTTTACATATATTATATCCTATAATAGCTAGGTGGCAGCTAGAGGCTCAGTGGATAGAGTGCTAAGCCTGGAGTCAGGAAGAGCTGAGTTAAAATCCTGACTCAGACACTTCCTAACTGTGTGACCCTGGGCAAGTCACTTAACCCTGTTTGTCTCAGTTTCCTCATCTGTAAAATGAACTGGAGGAAAAAAATGGAAAACTTGAGTATTTTTGCCAAGAAATCCCCAAATGGGGTCACAAAGAGCCAGACATGACCGAATGACTAAACAACAGCAAATGAGATTGGTACTATTACCATCGTCCCCATGTTACAGACAAGGAAACTGACTCTGGGAGGTTAAGTGATTTGTCCAATTTTAATGCAGGATAATAGTGTAGATGTTCTTGATTCCAGCTCCTCTGCTCTCTTTGTTACACACAATCTGCCACAAGGATGCTATCCGTTACTCATACCATAGTATAAATTAGTTTAATAAGTTTATATTCCTTTAATAGATTGAGATCTGCCAACATGGAAGGAAAGGGTACTATTCTAGGGAGAGAAGTTGTATGAAGAAGTAATTTTGAACATGGAAGACTGCTGGGGGGCAATCAGGCATAGGTCTATCTAATGTAGGGAGATTTGGACAGTAGATGAAACAGTGAGCAGAGAGGGGCATCCGGAAGTTGTTCATCCTTCATTCTCAAAGAAAATGGAGGACGCCAGAAAGAATTACTAGCTGCTTCCCAATTCTATTTATACTAGATCCTATGTGTTGTTTTTAAGTTGTTACTGGAGGATTTTTGTTGTTGCTATAAAACCAGGAAATAGTAGTGGAATTTGTTTTAGTTTTTTAATAACTAGAAATAAAGACTCTGGATGTCCATTTTTAAAAGTTTATTGACTGAATGGAATAAATTCTACTTTAATTTAGTTGCTCAACATTTCAATTTTGTCTGTCATTCCCTCTCCTCCTCTATCCCTATGACTTTAATAGAAATTGGATGATTTTGACCAAATTTGGGACAGCTGTTGAAAAGTATAGAAATATGTTCTAAGTTCCATTTGTGATTTGGTCTATCACGTGGAAACAATATTTTCAAATGGGCCTGATTGAAATAATTTTAAGTCATTTTCAAGGCAAATTTGGTGTTTGAGGGTCAGGGTTGCAGAGTGATATGATAACACTGAATAAGGTCTACAGTTCACAGAATGACTAAGCCTGTTTGTACTAAATTGGAGCAATAGACTAGTTAAGTGCAAAAGGATCTGAAGGACCATTTAAATCATTGAAACAAGTAGTTTCTACACAGGGACTAAGTTTTTGGAGGTCTCTGGTCCCTGGTTTGATCCACTTCTGGAGATGACTAAGAAGAGGGAATGAAAAGGCATATCCTATGACTTGAGAATGCTTGCCAGCTGGCATCCATGGCAGAAGGCATTCCTGAGTGCCATACCTCTGAAAAGTAGGCCAGTGAGAGTCATTCCAGATGACGTCCTTGGCTTTCACTCTGGGATGATACATAGCATAAATAAAATAGAATCATAAATCAGAAGGGACTTTCTAAAATGTTTGTTTCCCATTACACAGACATAGCCAAAGGAACATTTCTTCTTTTAGGAACTGGGTGAAAAGACTTAAAGAACGATAAGGGCCAAAAAATAAATCCAGAACCTTTACAATAGCCTTTTCATGTAGCTTTCCCTGTATGGAAGAATTGTTTTAGGAAATATAGTATGATTTATTTAACAATGGAGTCAATTTACAAAAAGGATCTACTGGACTTGGATATACAAAAGTTAGCTTAGTACTATAGTCTACATCAATGTCAATCCCCTAATGACTCATTTACCTAGATGTTATATGTCATGGGACCTGAATTCTCAAAGAAAAGCACAAGCTTCAAGTATTGACCCTATGATAGACACAAGGCATGAATAGATTATGGGCTATGTGTGTCAATATATCCTGGAAAAGTTTTCCAGTGGGCATGATTCCTATAATTTTAAACATATGTGGACATTGGTTCTTATAGGAACATAGGTTTAGAGGCAAAAAATGACCTTAGAGGTCTAACCGTTTCACTTTACAGATAAGGAAACTGAGTCCCTGAGAGATGTAATGACTTGCTCTTAGGTCACACAGCAAATTTCTGAGGCAAGATTCAAACCTAAATCTTCTGACCCTAAGGCTAGTGCTCTGTCCACTATACCATACTGCCTCTCCTCTCATAGGGGAGAAGTAGTATTCACTCCAGGGTGTACTGGCAAAACCTTGCCCATATTTTATGCACACCTAAAGTGACTGCCTGTCCCATTGTCCAAAGGCCTTCATACATAGTCTATTGATCTGGCAGAGATGCTTATTATCCTCAAAAACATAACCACCAGATGATTAGAGATGTTTTTGGCCAAAGCAACTCATAAAAACTATCTATCATGGAAGATTATGTTCTGTACCTGTGGGGTGAGTTCCCATAAAGAAATAACAGATGATTTAAAATACTGAAGTATAGGACTGCTGACTAACAAGTTTCCCACCGAAGGACTGTCAATGCCCCTTACAAATAAATCTCTATGAAATGATCAGATTGATTCTGTCTTTTGTTAATTGATCATACTTACAATTAATTGATATTGTCCTGTAACTCCCTAAATCAGGGTTCTTTGTCTTTGGACTTAGTTCAGAAATTCAGCTGACCTGTAACGAGTTAAGTTTAGAAGTCTAAGTCTCCTGCAATCACTGTTTTATTCTTGCTTCAAGAAAACCTGTTATCCTTGAGGGATGTGGGTAGACACCGGGGAGTCTGGTCTAGTATCTTTATACCCCCAAGCTAGCCTTTAGGGATATCTGGTTTGCTATCCAAAGAAATCTGGTTCACTCTCTCCAACCTCGAAGGTGGACTCAAACAACGACCATTTCTCAGTCACAGGTGGGAAGGAGGGGGGTTGTTGCTAGCTCCTCATTCCCAGTTCCCAATCAATCATATTGTCCTCCACACCTCAACCCTGTAACCAGTCATACCATTCATGAAATCAATCTCTTTTTACCAATCATAACTTGTCCTCCCAAACAAATTCTTTGTTTTGTTTCCCAAAAACTATAAAAGAGAGCTGTGCTCCTCATTCAGAGGATCTTAGCTTTGCTGAGAAAGCGGAAATCCTATTTATTGGTAAATTCACAATTTACTAATAAATTGATCATGATTGGAATTTTGTGCCTCAGTTTACCTTAATATTAACTGTTACTTATTGATTAACAACATGGAGCTGAAAACTGTCACTGATCCTGGCTAGCTTTCGGTAATCCATTTTGTGTAATTATTGAGTCGAAAAGGCCAATATGTTCTTTGGATAGATAGATTTTAGAATCTAGTATTCTGAGGACAGTGATGATAGCTATGTTAGATTTCTGGATAGCAAAGTTTGAGTTGGCAGACAGTAGAGCACAAGATGGCAGAAATATGGAGTAGGAGTGAAATCATAATGTCCATCTGAACTACTGAATCTAGGCTCTCCTGTATCAGTATGTCTTAGATAGCAATCTTCCTTAAATGTTGCTTTCATCATGCACCTCTCCTACTCAAATACCTTTAATGGTTCCCTATTTCCTATTATATCTCAATCTAAAATCCTTTGTCTTGCAAAGGGAGGCAGTGTGGAAGGAACCCTGGACTTGGAGTGAGAAAGCTTGGGCTTGAGTCCTAGCTCTGGTGCCTACTATGTAGACCATAAAGAATTCATTTCCTGGTTCTCAGTCTCCCCCTTTGTAAAACAAAAATCATAAAACTTGTACTACTTCCCTCACAGGGTTCTTAGGAGAAAAGTCTTGTGTATTTTGGGGACTAACTTTAAAACAATATGGACAATTGAATAATTTTGATTTTATTCCATATCTTGCCTTCTTAGCCAAGAGGTTTCCTTGGTTAACATGATAAAGAAAAGGGGTTTTAAAAAAATTATTGATTTTTTTTCCCCTCAGTTTTAAAATCTAAAGGAGTTACCTAGCAGTACAACAGTTACACACTTTTTTTTTTTAAGAATGCATTTTGGATTAGGGTAAGTTTCTTTTCTGATAGCTTTTCCCTTCACCCATCAGCCTTTCCTCCCTTTTCTTTCCTACCTCTTTTCTTGTTCAGCCCTGACTCAGCAAGTTCAAGAGCCCATATCATCATTTGAATTCCATTTAGACACATAACCGTAGAGAAATAAATAGATTTTCTTCTTGCCTTTGTGCTTTCTTTGCTTGTTGTTATCTTTGTTATATGTGTAGCCAAACACGACCCAGTACATATGTAACAGGAGTGATAAAGATCAGACCTTGGAGCCAGGAAGACCTGGACTCAAGACCCGCATTGCTGAATCTGGGCAAATCACTTAATCTCTCTCCTTATCCTCTGCTGCTGGTGGTGAAGTGGATAAAGTACTGGTTCTGGAGACAGGAATTTCTGAGTTCAAATCCAGCCTCAGACATTTAATAGCTGTGTGACCCTGGGCAAGTCACCTAGCCTTAGTTTTCTCCACTACAAAATGGAAATAACAACAGCACCTTCCTCAAAGTGTTGTTGGGGAGGATAAAATGAGATTTTTTTTAAAAAAGCAACTATCATGGAACATGGCACATTGTAGATCCTATACAAATTTTTAGTTCCTTCCCCAGCCCTCCCCCTCTTAGTGCTCTCCAGAGGTACCACACTGTAGGGGCAAAACTCCGAAGGTGCTGAGCACCAAATTAAATGCAATTGGGAAATGTTTAACAACATAAAAATATAATACAACATAGGTAATGTTAACTTGTCGTTTTCTGGGTCAATATGTGATAACAGAGCAACTGGGCAACTCTTTAAAACTTTAAGTGGCAGAAACAATGCTGAGTATCATTGGTAGAAGGAGTTTCCTTGTCCCTGAGCTCCCTGGACTGATAAAATAACAGTATAATATCTAAGATATCAAAAGATAGATAGATATAGATACAGGCATAGATCTATAGATACAAGTCTATATATAGATATATACAGATATAACTATAGACGTATCTATAGTTTTATGCATATACTTATATACACCTACACACACATAAATATTTTATCCACTGGGACATGGTTGACTCTCCACATAAATCACGCACACATACATGAAAGAGGCTGAGTAGCTAAGTGTCTAGGGGGCTGTCCTTGAAATCAGGAAGACCTAGGGTCAAATCCTACCTGTGACACACTGTTTGTGTGACCATGGCACAAGAAAATTAACCTCTCGGTGTTTTGGGGAAATCTCTTAAGTTTTTAGGTTACTACAGAGTCACTAATTGATACTAGTAAAGAAAATTTCCACAATGGAAGGTTGCTACACTCATGAAACTATAGATCTGGACCAAATAAAATACAACCATTCACATTCACACATGTGTGTATACATGCATGTACCACATATGTGCACATACCTGTGCTCTATACCCACATGTGCACAATACACACATACATAGGCTAGTCATTCAAGAGAGGAACTTCCTGTTCAAATAAAAAGCTAGAGATAAATAAGGAAATAAATAAGATATCAAAAGGAAACAGGCTGCAAAGTAAAAATCTAGAGCTGTGCCCAAGGTCAGAGAGCCAGAGAAGGAAGGAGGTTGCAGTAAGAAACAGGAAGGAGAGTTAAGCAATTTTTGAAGGTTAAGTGGGTTCTATAGTTTTATAGTCAACAGGCCTGTACTTTATAGAAATATAGTTTCTCCTTATCTAAAAAAAAATTAATATCTCATTTGTAGGTTTCTATTCCTTTTTAGCATACAAATGTTACAAATAAACATGCCCTGAGAAACAAGCTGTCAAATATATTTGCCTCCACCTCCAATGTCAGTAACACAATATCTAAAGAGCCCCAAGCAGGAGGCTGCCTGGATGCCCCTTTCCATGACTGGTTATATTCATAGGCTCAGATGAATTGAATAAAATTTAACTGAAAAAAATTGAACAAAAATTAAATAAAAGTTAACTGAACAGAAGTTAATTGAACAGAGTTAAAGTCAGACTGATTAGTAGTAATTAGTGTTAGAAATAATTAGAAACCAGTCACTGGCCACTTATTAGACTTCTCATTCGGTCATATATCCACATTATCTGGCAGGCTTATACATGGAGGCAAGACCTTAAACTCCTTTCAAATAGCATGAGTATCATAAAGAGTTCATCAAACTTCCCCTTTGGGGTCACGTGTAGCTTTGCTGAGATTGCGGGGTCTTAAATGTATCTACTTTAAGCTCCCATGCCATGTCCTAAGTCTTCCTAGTCATTCCTGTGCCTTTGTCTTTCTGCCAAGGAACATTTTAGAGAACAGCTGACATTCTCATGGAGGAATTCTGTCTGTATCCAATGCTAGCTTCAATTTCCCAGGAAATACTGCTTGGAGGTGTCAAAAGGCTCCTGAGTGGTAGAAGGGTATTTGGATTTCGAGCTTAACCTACCCTCTCTTTCCCTATGATGGATGATGCTGTTTGCTCTGCATGAACACTGCAAGGATTCCTTTAAGAGATCTGGTGTTGTCTCAAGTGAACTGAAAGTCGCATCAGACCTCTTATTGCCCTCTGCTGCCTGAAAAATTCAATCCCACATTAAGAACTGAGTTTTCTTTCTCTAGGACTGTTCTGAAAACTCAATTCCCTGAACAAGTATTAAATTGTAATTTTCTTCTGAATTTACTCTTCCTTAAATTGAATAATAATGAAATTCCCTCACTCAAATCAAAGTCAGCTGCAAGTCATGTCATCATCTTGATGTCATGGTCCTCGTCAAGAATGAAGGACAAACAATACAACAACAATGAAATTGTACAACTTGTGGAATTAGACATGATCTGATAGCAGGGTTGCCATATATTCTATATTTCATTGATAAGGAAATGATAAAAAAAAAGTGAGTGAAGAGCTTTGGAAAACCAGTATCTTTTAGAGAAATAGAGAACCTAAGTCATGCACTGGTTTATACTGTTAAGCTCAAAATGATTCTTTCATTTTCTTTGCCTTTTTGAAAGGTAGGACCTTAATTTACTGTTCAATCATAGACTATAAATTATGTTTATGCCCTTTTTGGATGGTAACGTTAATACAGTTATCTCCCTAGAATAATATGGTGTTCTATTACCCCAGAGCAAAGCCCTATTGTACTCACCGGGTTCTGTGTTGCGGTCGCCATCAAAGCTTCCCCTTCCGTGCTGCTCCCTGAGACTGTGGACCTAGCATGGTGGTGTTGATTCAGCTTTTGAAAGAGTTGAGTTTATAATCTCATGACTAAACTAGAACTGAGTGGTCAGAAGAGTTGACTAGGCTTTCCATTCAGGGCTAATGAGAAGATTCCAAACTGAGTGTACACACACACACACACACACACACACACACACACACACACACACACACACAAACACATGCCAACTAATCCCTCTCTACAACAAAAAAATCCAAACAGTAGCTCTTGTTCACTGGAGATCTCTCACACTCAAAGTGAGATCTCTTACTTTGACCTGCCAAGCTATTAAGAGATTCCCGCAGCAAGGGTCTGTTTTCAGCATGTGTGCGTGCACAGGACTGACCTTGTGCAAATTAGGTTGGCAGAGCACCTCTGGATTCAGTAATGGTAATCAGCTTGCTGACAGGCACCCTTGCCACAGGAGTCTATGTTAGGAAGGTGGTTTGCAAGCTCTGTGTTCTTCCTCTGGATGTTAAACAGAAAGTGTTTACAGGAGTTCCTGCTTTTTATAGAGTGCACAGGTGGCTCCAAGCCTCTCTCCCATATGGGCATACTGTGCTGCCTTTGGCTCCTGTTCAGAAGGGGAGAGAAGCTCTGATCAACCCAGTGCTTTCTTTTGGAGACCTAACACCATCTAGTGCTCGAAGAATCTCAGCATCGTAAGGAATCTGAGTGGCCCAAACAGTTCAACCCAAACCTACACAAGAATCCTTTATGTAATACATCCAACAAGTGATCCTCAAAGCCTTTACCGAAGACCTCTAATGAAATCACCTTCTGAGATGGCCTGTTTTACTTTTGGAAAACTCTAATTATTAGGAATGTCTTCTTGGCATCAAGCCTAAATTTGTTTCTTAGCAATTTCCATTCAAGTTTCTATTTCTGTCTTCTGGAAGCAAGAAGGACACATCCAATCTGTCTTCTATGTGAGACCCCCTTCAAAACCTGGAGATTGCTATCATGCCTCCTCCCCTCCAGTATTTGAAGAGCTATCTGACCATATTCATTATATGATTGATTGAATCCTCACAACATCTACCTTTGGATTCAAGGTGTTTGTGCTGGCTTTCCTCCATGCCAGGAACTTTCTTTCCTCCTCATTTATACCTCCTGACTTCTCTGGCTTTACTTACATCTTACCTTCTACAAGAAGTTTTTCCCAATCCCTCTCAATTCTACTTCTTTCTCTCTGTTGATTATCTCCAATTTATCTTATCCATAATTTGTACATAGTTGTTTGCATACTTTCTTCCATTAGGTTGTGAGCAACTTGAGCAAGGGGACTATGTTTTCTTTGTTTTTGTCTTTCTTTGCATCCCAAAATCTTAGCACATAGTAGGTACTTAGCAAACGCTTGTTGACAAGAACTTGGCAGTAAAATAGAGTACACTTTTAGACATTTCACTGGTGTGAGTACTCCTTCCGCCAACAGAGACCACAACTTTTCTGTGCTCAAGTAGATGATCTGCAAGAATTATTCTGGCCCAAAATAGCTTATTGCCTTGTGGTGAGTCTTCTGGTGATGAGCCTTTCTGGATTAAGGTAGGCTAGCTTGTGAATAGTAGACATACTGACAATCAGCAACACATGAAAACCACAGGAATTTTCCATGGCAGCATATTTGTTGTTGCTCTGACCTGTGATTTTGCCAGTGGGGACTTCCCACTGATGCACTGAAAAAAAGTGCCCAAGGTCTCCTAGGTTGTATGTGCAGGATCTGCACACAGGCCTTCCTGGCTCTGATGTGAGCCCTCTATTCATTATGGTATACTTTCCTCTTATTGAGCTGCAGCGCTATGAGACCTTGAATAAAGCTTCCAGCACACTGAAAGACTCCTCTGCACAGAATTTATAAAGACTATGGATTTGAATCATACAGGATGAGAAAGCATGGATGATGTTGATCTACACCAAAGGGGAGGAATACATATATGTCTGAGATCCCACACCCACTGAAGTATTAGAATACTGACATATACTGACATACTAATTCTTGGCATTGAGAAGTCCTTGGAGGAGTTTTTTTAATGAATAATATCAGCTTGGTAAGATTTGAAAAGTATTCTTATAGCAGATGCAGTGTTTTCTATTCCTATTCTTCATGTCATTTGTGTTTAGCTTGAATGGTCACAATGGCTGCAGAAATAGAGAATAAATTTTCGTTAGTTTTCACTTTAACAGATTTATACACCCTGAAAAATGGAGACTCACTGTATAGTGGAAAGTGCACTGAATATAGAATCAGAGAATTGGGGTTCAAAGCCTGTCTCTGAATTTTACAAGCTATGGGCAAAGCTCTTAATCTCCCTTTGCCTCATTTCCCTTATCTATAAAAAAAGAGGATTATAGATCTACCATGGGACATGCTCATTTTACAGATGAGGAAACTGAAGCATAGAGGCATTCAGTGACCTGAGTAAGGTCATCACAGGTGGGTTACTGGTGTCCAGTTGCTTTTTCAGTCATGCTTGACTCTTCATGAAACCCCCTGGGGTTTTCTTGGCAAAGATACTAGAGTACTTTTTCATTTCCTTCTCCAGTTCATTTTATAGATGAGAAAACTGAGGCAAACAGTATTAAGTGACTTGCCCAGCATCACACAGCTAGTAAGGGTCTGAGGCCAGATTCGAATTCAGTCCACAGAATTCATTTCTTTCTGAGTTTGTCCACAGCAGCCCTGGTCATTCTGACTTTTGTCCTGCCACTGGACTTCTATAGCTCAGGAAGAGAGACAGTGAGGCTGATGACTTTGGGCAACTCTGCCTCACTTAAATCCAATTCACGGGCCAGTCAAGACATCACTGGGCCTCTTCAAAACCGAAGAACAGACGACAAGGGCCTCATTTAATTTTAACTGAATGATGGGGAAATTATGGAGGAAATCACAGTAATGCTTCAGAGTCATGCTCGCTCATCTCTTTTCTCTGTTTGATAGTGGGAAGATTGAGCAGAGGAAATTCAACGACCTTTTAGAAGAATAATTCTCTATTGAAATGTGGCCTTATCAGAGATAAATTGGTAAAGTCAGAAGACACACTAAGTTTAGTTACCATGTCATTTTTTTCATTCCATAGTTATTACTTCATGAGATGCATGAAGGAGGATTTACACATTTGGGTGAAGATATAATATTCCTCTACTGAATCCCATTCATACATACTGAGTCAGTTCTATCAGATGTTGGAAATACTCTCAGGGAGTAATTTCAGTCCTTAGTGTAGTAGGTTGGAATTGTAGAAGTTTAGTTTAGAGACCATCTAGTACAATCTCCCCTCATTTTACAAATAAAACTGAGGCAAAGAGAAATTAAATGATTTGCCCATGGTCACATGGCTAGTATCAGAGGCAAGATGTGAACCCAGGCCTCTCTAATGCCAAGTCCCCCAAGGCTACTAAGCCACCACAAATGCAAGCAAAGCATTTTGCAAACCTTAAAGTACTATATAAATGTTATTATTATATATTATGAAAAAAAATCACTATTTTAGTTTTGTTTAATTCAGATAGAAGAGTTAAGATAAAACAGGGCAGCTGGATGGCATAATGGATAGTGCTGGACCTGGAGGCAGCAAAACCCATCTTCTTGGATTCAAGTTTGGCCTAACTGTGTGACCCTGGGCAAGTCACTCAAGTCTTTTTACCTCAGTTTCTTCATCTGTAAAATGAGCTAGAGAAGGAAATGGCAAACCGCTCCAGGACCTTTGCTAAGAAAACCCCAAATGGGGTCATGAAGAGTTGGACACAACAAGACATAGAGTCTTGGGACAAGTTACTCTGTGGCTATAATTCTTTTATTTTAAAATATATTTTATGTAGTACTTTATAGATGGATAAGATAACCATCCTCTCTAGATAAAAGTATTAAGATGTAAGCTCATCTTCTGTAGACTCGCTGAAAGTATCCTTGCTACAATCTAGTGGCAAACAGGTCAATGAGGATGATCTACCCTTCATACTGTTTCCACAAGGTTTTGATATCTTATCCTAGGTCTCTATATTTTGAGTTTGGAGTTATTTGGTACAGCCATATATATTAGAAAATGTTGTTTGTAAGTTTTTATGGATCAACGTTATATCTAAACAATTGTGGGCAACAGTTTGTCTGTGACAATGGTCCGGTTCTTACATAACTTATTGGTTGATATATTCAGGTCTGTATTAGTAGTATAGTATTAGTTTATGAAAGACAGCAAGATTCTGATACATAATCCTAGCCATCAAAGTATATTTAACTAGGCATTTGATAAGTGCTAGTTTTTTGCAGCCTGAAGTAGTGTGTTGTCTAGTTTCTATCATTTTGTTGCATAATCTTGAGGTAGCTGGGCGCTAGGCCTGTAGTCAGAAAGAGCTGAGTGTAAATCTGGCCTCAGACACTTATTAACGTGTGACCCAGGGCAAATCAGTAAACTTCTGTTCACCCCACTTTTCTCAACTGTAAAATGGGGATCATAATAAAGCCTACCTGTCCCCACTCTGGGTCATTAGGGACATTAAATGAGATATTTGTAAGATGATTGGCACATAGAAGGTTTTTAATAAAAATGCTAATTACCCCTTATCTCCACCCCCTCGACATAATCTGCAATGATAACTAAGCCAAGAATCTTTAAAGAAAACTTTTTTTTTGTAATTTCTGATGGTGATGACCTGGTCTTAAATTACCATTATAAATCTTTTTGTTTCCATAAATAAATCAATGTGGCTAGATGTTTTCTTGATGCATTTTGTCTGCAGATCATTAGCTGAATTGGTGTTGCTAGCACACATGGAAATCCTTTTGATTTCACCATGTTTGGCCTTCCTGAGTTCTGTCATTCCCTCCTTCTCAGCCTCCTCTTTGCTATTACATGGACCGTAATCGGACTTTGAGTAATAATTGGCATTGGAGTGCATTTGCTCTGTCTGGGATTAGAAATCTGCAACAGTAATACTCTACCTGATCGCCCTTCTAGACTAAAAGTGTTACTCAGCCCTCTCTTCTTGGGTGTCTAACTTCACTACCAGGAGGAACTGATTCACTCTAGACAAACAAAAGGTACCTTGTTCCATGTTTCTCTCTGATTTTCTGCCCCTGGCATATTTCCTGTACATGAAGTCCAACTTTAAACAATTTATAGTTTGCATGCTGTATTTTGGCTATTAGTATATCTTATTTCTATCTTCATGGTGTTGACTTTATGCCCTCTACTCTCTGTGATATTTGTAGCAGTTACTTAGCCTGTATCATCTGCTATTTGGACAAGCATTACTCTTGTCACTTCTCTAATTGTTTAAATAAAGCCTGGACAACCCTCTGAGCCCCTGACAAGATTTTCCCTGGAGCAGCATATGCTGTCATTTGTAATTCCTTTTATGGGTTGTCCTTTGGTCTGCTGCCAGGTTTTGACTATACTTTTCTTAGTTGAGAAATTAGCTGTTACTGCTCAATCAGAGTCTATTCTAGCTGTATTTGGCACTTTAGATTGTTTAAAATATAACTTTAGTTGTATTTAAAAACCACAGTCAATTCAATAAATATTTATCGTCTATTCTGGGCAAAGTTCTTTGCTCCTTGCTAGAGACACAAAGATAGATCTGGTACAACATGGGTCCTGCTCTCAAGGACCTTGATATTGAATGGAGATAAATTAAAAGTCCACAGATAACTGAAAAAATCTGAGATGAAGAACGGTTCAGGAGGAAAGGCTAGGCACCCATAGGAGGGAGAGGAATGACTTTAACCTAGAGAGGCCAGGGAAACATCTAGGCTGAATCTCGAAGAAACCATGTTGGGGGAAACTTCAGCAGGTAAAAAAGGAATTCTTTCAGGCATGGTTTACCAGGTAAACAGAGGCATGAATGTGGAAGAGGACAGGAATAAAACAAGGGATGGAGAACAGTTAAATTGACTAAAATATACAGTGTGAAGGGGAACACCTTCCTGTGTAACCTTTGGAAGGTCACGTAACCTCAGGCCTCGGTTACGCCATCTGTAAAATGACAGTCTCTGAGCTTCTTTCTAGCTCTAGACCAATGATCCTCGTAAGGGATAAGACCTGGCCAGACAGTCTGTTAAACTCTAGAATTTCTGGAGATAAAATCAGAGCATCAGAATATATAGGTTTATTGTTATCTTTCCATTCAAAGGTATAGCTGAGTTATGAAATCAAAGTACAGGAAAGTTATGCTCTAATTCTTCGGTGGATCCATGATCTCATTGATGTGGCTGTTACTTTCCCTGATGCAGATCATCCTGTGTGATTCTTGTTCATCTCATAGAGTTACTCCCTCTAATATCCACTCAATATCTTATAAGCTTTCCTCTAAGTCTTTTTTATTTTTCTTGGGTATCAAGGTAGTTGTTATTGAACTTTAAATGGTAACAAGGTGAGGTGACATTTGTATGTTTCATAGAGGGCACAGTTATATGTGCTGTAGATGGAAGGATACACACATATACATACACATGCAGAGAAATTCATATCCCTATGGGAATTGTTATGAGGATCAAATGAGAAAATATTTATAATTTGAATTCCACACAAGAACCCCAAGGGGAAGGTGCTATTATTATTTCAATTTAATACATGAGGAAACCGAGGCAAACAGGGGTAAGTGACTTGCCCAGAGTCACACAGCTAATGAGTGTCTGAGGCCAGATATGAATGCATGGAGATGAGTTGATTTGATTTTTTTTAAGTAAAGAACCATTCCTTCTACTGTACTAGAAAGATAATCACAATAAACATTAAATCTTGTGAGAAATGTGGTCCAGTAGTTG
This sequence comes from Potorous gilbertii, assembly GCA_028658325.1. Lineage (NCBI taxonomy): Eukaryota > Metazoa > Chordata > Mammalia > Diprotodontia > Potoroidae > Potorous > Potorous gilbertii. The sequence goes on from CM053770.1 coordinate 439,873,534, forward strand.
TTAATTTAAAGTAACTAATTCCAGCTGTTTTTCCCCAGCTGTATTATAAAAAATATCAAATAAAAAAGTCATGTTTTGCAATGAAATTTCAGTCACGGGAAGAAAAATGAAAACATCAGCAAATATGAGTTGTCCTTACCACCTTTCTATCCATTCAAAGAATAGGACACATAATGTGTCATGGCACAATTGTATCTTGTGTTATTTTAATACTGTTGCCCTGCATTTGGTTTTGGACCAGAAAACCTTGGGTATTTGGAGGGATCTAGAGTCTCAGTCAGCAAAATACAGGAAAGAGAAATATTTCCTGGTTGGCATATTATAGAAAGTGAATTAAAGGTCAGACATTATTCAATATTAGAAATGCTGCCATAGTTTAAAAATGAATGTACAGCGGTATTAGTGGTGAGTTCTGAAATTCAATTTACCTCTATTATAGATGCAGGCAACAAGTCTGCCACTTTGTAAGGCAGAAAACCCTGTGCCTTCTGTCCATTGTAATTAGAAGCATACAGGGCATTATTTGGGTTTTGCAAATAAACTTATCCATTGGAAGTCAGATATTGGTCAGAAACCACAGAACAGTTTTATTTTTATAAAGCTTATTTAAAATTGAAATAGAGAATTGGATTCTTCATGATCTGCTCTGTTATTTTTGCTTAGCTCCTTGCATTGTTACACAAATTCCAAATCCAGGGCATAATTCTATGATGTATCAGTGAATAAACTGTCACAGTCTAAAAGAAAATTAAAGTAATACTTTATATGCATAAGATATTTCTGGTAGATAGGTCAAAGACCTTGATGGAGAACAGTCTCATGAAATTATCTATTACCATGGTGAAGAAAGCAGTGGGATAGAGTGGGAAGAGGATTGCAGGAGGGACACTAGAAATTGATCAGGATGATTAAGGGCTTTGAATTTATGCTGTAAAAACATCAGTTGAAGAAAATTGGGTGTTTAGCTTGGAGAAGTGAAGACGTGGAATAAGAGGGACAGGGGAAATTTAGTGGAAAGACATAATTCAAATATTTGAAGTCCTATCATGTGAAAGATGGGTTAGACTTGTTTCCATGGCCCAATGAGATTAGAACTAGAAGTAATGACTGAGAGTTGTAGAAAGACAGATTTAGGCTTGAGGTAAGGAAAAACTGGGATAGGTGGTGCAGTGGATAGCATGCTGGACTTGGAGTCAAGAAGACTCTTTGCCCTGAACTCAAATCTGACTCAGACACTTACGACTTCTATGAGCCAGGGCAAGTCACTTACTCCTGTTTGCCTCAGTTTCCTCTTCTGCAAAATGAGCTGGAGAAGGAAATGGCAACGACTCCAGTATCTTTGCCAAAAAGACCCCAAATGAGGTCATGAAGAGTCAGACACGACTAAAAAGCCACAAAGGAAATTTTATAAAATTAGAATTGTCAAAAGTGAAATTGGCTACCTAGAGAGGCAGTGAGCTCCTCCTCACTGGAGATCTTCAAGTAAAGGCTAGATGAACATTTAATTATGATGAAGAAGGACTTTTTGTCCTAGTGTGAGTTGGACTACATGACCTCTAAGATCACTCTTAGCTCTAAGTGTCTATGATGATGGGAACTGGATTTGGAATCAGAAGATGTGGATTTGAATCCTCCTTCTGCTATGAGTTATCTATGTGACCGTGGTCAAAGCACTTATCTTCTCTGGGACTCTGTCCTTTTCTGTCAAACTGAGGTAATGATAATGAGACTACCTACCTCATATAAATGTAAATTATTATTGCTAAAAAGAAGTTATTCCTTATTTTATCTCATTCATTCTTCTTTCTTACTGCTCCCCCCCTAGACCAAGCCCTTATTGGATTACTGTATCTAGCTCATTGCTAGCCCCAGTTGTTTACCCATTGTTTTTCAAATAGGACCAATGACACCACAGGTGATGTCTTGACTTGTGTGTGAATTAGATTTAAGTGAGGTAGAGTTGTGAAAAATTGTCAGACTCACTATCTCTTCCTAAGTCATCAAAGTCCAATGGCAAGACAGAAGGCAGGACAAGTGGAAGAAGAAAGGAAGGAAAGAAGGACAACAGGCATGCAGTGGGTGGCCTTAGTGTCTTTCATGTTTGACCAAGCTCTAAGCACTCCAAAGCACTTGCTTCAGTCACCTTCATGGCTACTAGAACAAATTGTTCTCATTCATCAGGGAAAGTGGTCACATGCTTGGGTTGACATCCCCTTAACTCACTGACAGGTTTGAGGCCTCTTGGTTACCCTGAACCTAATTTATCCTGTCTGCCAAGAAAGTTTTACCAGGATGTGACCACTGCACATGCTACAGCTTTTTGGAGCCTGGGGTGAAGGCCAACATGGCAGATGAATGGCCCTGACAAAAGCTCAGCAA
>CM053770.1:439876412-439914281 GCA_028658325.1 Potorous gilbertii
GGCTCTCTGCAACGGAAATCTCCTTCACTGTGTTGCAGCGCGGCTTCCACTGTTCCAGACTTTGTCAGGAGTTCTTTTTACAGGAAATCTATGGGCTGTGGGTTCGGACCTAGCATAGGTGAGTCTTTCTACTCCGCCATCTTCGATTTCAGTTTTTAATGACAAAGTATGTCACATATCTATAAATATATATATATGCATATGTGTATGTGTGTTTATGTACATGTATATATGTGTATATATATATATATATATATGCATGAGCATATATATGTATATATATGCACATTCCAAAGAGCAAATTACTCACAACTATTGATTCAGAGTAGGTTGTCACATGAGGTATATCTGTATGCACAGAAAAATATCTGAAGGTACTTTTGAAGTCAGTGCCAAATGCCGCCCAGGACTTCTACTATTTCCTTGGCATTTGGGCTAATTATACCAATTACTTTGGAACCTTTCCCTATAACTAGTACCATCTAGACTATTTGTCTAGCATCTTTGGGGCAATATGCCCAGTTGTTCATGATTTATACAGTAATTAATATCTCCATGTAGAGATTAGTTTTAATAGTTGGAAACTCATAGTTCCAAGAATCATAAAATTTGAGTTGGGAGAGGCCTTAGGATTCATCTTGTTGAAATGATTCATTTTAGAGAGTAAACAGGCTCAGAGAAATTAAGTGTTCTGTCCAAGGTCACAAAGTTGGTGACAGAACTAGGGATAGGACTGGAAATCTTGGGTTCCAATTTAAGGATCTTTCCAGTACATCATGCTACCTCTCTAACTTGAGGGTGCTGGAATAGATGACCAAAATCTCTGAGTTTCTCTCTTTGAACTAGTCAACACCCAATTTATTGGTGGTTATTAAAAAAACAACAAACCTTAAATTGATAATTATCTGATTTAGTAAAAGAAATGCACAATTTGTTTTCTAAAAACAAATTGACATCTTTACTATTTGGTTCTTTCTTATTGCTTAGTTGCATGAACAAGTGTGCTTATACATATATAAGTGTATATACATAATATATACATATTTGCACATATGTACATACGTATGTTTATATTTAAATATATGTACATACACACATATCTATAAACATATATGTGTATATGTTTATAGAACCTGTAGCCACATAAAGAGATATTAGTTGACAATAACATTGTCTTTATATTGCTAGATCTAATACTTATAAATATGACTTGTTTACTATGTATATCAGTGGCAGATGCGTAGTTCATTTTGAGTAGTTGTGGCGATTGCTTTTCAAAGAACTGGGACTGAAGCTCCATGTAATTTTCAATAAGCTTGTTTTCTGGGAAGTGCTTTGATGAGGTGAATGCTATCAAATAAATGCGACCATCATTAGAGACCTATACAATTCTTTCCAACACTACAACTGGCTTTGGATCTGCATAAACTGGAGGTCCATTCTGGCTCTGCACCATTGGACCTTGCTTGAGATCTAACTAACCTTTAGATAAAAGGATCTGGGTTTTTTACTCTAAGATCTCCCAACAGGCCTGAACAAATATAACTGTATTTGGGACCAACTTGATTTCTTTCTGTATAGATGTTAATTGGACATAATAAGTATTTATGATCACAATTGATGAATTTTTCCTTTTTCAATAATGTTTGTAGTGGGATGGGTAGTTCAAACAATGAGATTAAGAAAAAAAGTTAACGGAAAAAAATATCCCTGAGCATGGAGAAAGATCAAAAATGAATGAAGTCATTCCCCAAGAGATGTGTTCAAAAAATATGAACAAAGAGTTCTCAAAAAAGAAGTGCAAACAATTAACAAGAAGCAATACAGTCAGTGAGGCAATGTGATATTGTGGATGGAGAGCCAGCCCTAGAAGATCTGGATTCAAGGCCTGCCTCTGACATGTCAATCAATCCACATTTATTAAGCCTTTACAATATACTAGACACTATGCGAAGCATTAGGGATACAAATACCAAATATCTGTGATATCCCATGAGGGAAGACAATAGACAAAAGGAACTGAAAGGAGAAAAGGGAGAAGAAGAGAAGGTACCAATGTGGATCATGGTGAGAAAAGTTTGAAAAATCCCAGAGGAGTGCAATCAGGTAAGAAGTGAGCTCTTTCCTTAAATGGAGGTTTGGAGTTTATGGTCCCACCCTCCAATCTCAGAGGTCAAGGACAGTAATGAGGTACCGAGACTGCTGTGGGCTGTAGGACCAACTTCTCAGTGTCTCAGGCAACTTTCTAATACTTTAAGATGCAGAGCAGGTGCCCATGTGTACCAAGATGGGGAGTTTGGTCGTCAAGAGACCCTAATGTTAACGAACTCACAGGTCTGATCTTCGCTAACCAAAACCCACCGACAATGTGAAAGATGGATCTAAATAACTAATCATAAGAGAAATGCAAGTTAAAACAGTTTTAAGGTTTCATCTACCACAAAGAAAATTGCTAAGACACAAAAATAGTAGATAATGTTGGAGGAAATGTAGGAAGTTAGGCTATTGGTCTGTTTTAAAAAAAAACTTGGAATTACAACAAAAGGTAATTAAATTGTTCATACTTTTTGATCCTGTGAGACATGTACTTCAAAAAAGTCAAAGATAACAAGAAAAGTTTGCTATGTACTAAAATATTCATAGTAAAACTTTTTTTGTGGTAGCAAAGAGCTGGAAACAAAATTAGTATAAATTGATAGAAAAATGGCTAAGGAGACTGTTGATCTACTGCATATCGAAATATTATTGCATTGTAACAAAAATAAATAATTCAAAGAAACATGGGAAGACATTGATGCAGGATGATATAAACAGAACCAAGAAAACAACATATACAGTGACAACAATATAAAAAAAGAGCAATAAAAGAGAACCGTGTAATTAAAATGATCAGTCTTATGCCTGGAGAACAGATGAGGAAATGTATTATCTACTTTTCATTGCTGAAGTGGAGGCAGGGAATATGGACATGGACTGTTGCATACAAGATCAGCTATAGTTGATGGGTCTTATGGTTTTACCTAACTCTTCTTTTTGCTTTGTTACACTCGAAGGCTCAAAAACAGTCTGTCCAGAAATTGTGATGAAAACAGAAGTGATCAATACAACTTTTAAAAAAAGAAAAAAAATTGGAAGAATACAGGGAAGGGAAGATGGTATGGTATTCAATTCGATAAATATTTATTGAATTTTAAAGTTCTTGAAGCATTTAGTGGTCTTTGATCATAAGCCTTCGATTTAAAAGTCTCAAATTGTAATACTCTTAATATTAGTCACAAAATATTATGAAAGTGCAAAGGTCCTGTGCCAGGCACTAGAGAGACAAAAACAGAAATGAAATAGTCCCTTCCATAAAGAAATTTCCATTCTTTTTCCACATAAAACTTGTGGGGTAAAGTAAAGCGAGTCATAACAACACACATTTATACTCTCCTTACAATTTACCTTGTGAGGTAGCTAGTGCATTTATTATTTTCCTTGTCTTATAGATGAGGGGAAAAGAGACTCAGAGGAGTTAAACGACTTGCTTATGATTACACAACTAGTGCTTACTATGCCCAGGATACAAAACCAGTTTTTCTGCTTTCAACTCCAGTGCCCTATCCATGGTACTCTCTCTCTAAAGCATGAGCTTAGAAGGTGAATTTGGAAGTTTTTCATGCACTCAGCATCCTGTGTCTTTTAGAGGTGTGCTGGCCATGGGATGCCAGTCAGTAGAGAAACCTAGATGAATGCTTCAGGCTAGCAGATGTCTTTAATCTTGCTTCGAGGGTACTTAATTTCATCCCACTTGCTGGCTGCCCCATTACTTCAGAGGGACTGAACAATAAAAGCAGGGAGGTTTCTAGAGTATCAGTGGGAAGAAAAAGGGACCCCAGAGTAACTAAGGGTACTTCTGGAACTCTAGCAGCGCAAGGTCAGAGTTTTAATCAGAGTATTTCTTCCCCAGCATAGATGTGGAAACTTTTGACTAGGGCAGTAGAGTTCTCGGTATGGTAAACACTGTTGTTGCCAAGCAAATATCATTGGAAGGAAGAATTCTTTCTGATGCCAGCGGGAAAAAGACTAGATTAGAGAGTAGCTCAGAGAAATTGGCTGTAGTGAGAACACACTGCATTTCATAATCAGCTAAACATTTCTTCAAAGATGTCTAAAAAAATAGTGAAAAGAGCCTTCACAGAACAGAAGTACCCAGATAGTTATTTCACTTCCACTGCCTTTCCAAATATGGAGCAATTCCCAAGCATCTTTTTACCTCCTTCAGAGGACAGATGAGTCTGAGTGCACTCTGATTAACAGCAGCTGGCATCACTGGTCACCTGATGTTTTGGATGGATTCTGAACCTCTCCCTCAGCTTTGGTTATTCCTGAATTAAACTCAGAGGTGGATCCGGTTTCTGATGATGTTCCTGGGATTCTGGTGCTGAGGAAGTTATATATTCTGGAACCCAGAATGTTTTCCTGGATTCCTTAGTTTGAGCCTACACTTGTGTGGCATGGTTTTGCAAAAGTGAATTCTCTCCACAAGTAGACGCATGGTTAGAGTTAAAGCAACATTTGTGCTATAATTATGTTAAGCATGACTTAGAGTCTTATGTTCTACTTTTACCTGCCAAAGCCTTCTGTTCTCTCTACATATATCAAAATAATAAGCCCTCGCTCAGACTCTGATCATAAGTTTTAAATTAAAAAGCTCCCATAATATTATGAAACAAATTAGGAGTAATCTAGGGCATTATTTTCTAACTGAGGTATCCATGAACCCTGAGTATTTGGGAAGATGGCCTATAAAGATGCTTGCAGACTGAGATAAAAATGCTATCTAAATAAACCCTACTTTCATTAAGGAGTCCATATTGAAGTCCATCTGTGTTAAAGGCAGAAAATTTAAGAATAAAGTGACTGCCAGTTTTTGGAAGAAAATAATCAAAGCCATCAATAGTCATATGAAAAAATGCTCTATACCACTAATGATTATAGAAATGCAAATTAAAACAACTGTTAGGCACACTTTACACCGATTAGATTGGCTAACATGACAGAAAAGAAAAATGACCAATGCTGAAGGGGATGTGGAAAAGCAGGGACCCTAATGACCTGTGGAGTTGTGAAACGGTCCAACGATTCTGGAGAACAATTTGGAACTATACCCTTTGGCCCAGCAATACCATTACTAGGTTTGTATTTCAAAGTGAATAAAGAAAAAGAGAAAGGACTTATATGTACAAAAATGTCTGTAGTAGCTCTCTTTGTAACGGCAAGGAATTGGAAATTATGGGAAAGCCCATCAGTTAGGGAATGGCTGAACAAGTTGTGGCATATGATTGTGAAAGAATACTATTGTATACTATATAAGAAATGATGAGGGAGATGGGTTCAGAAAAACTGAGAAGACATATGAACTGATGCGAAGTGAAGTGAGCAGAACGAGAACATTGTACAGAGTAACAACATTATAAGGATGACCAAAATTATTAAAGACTTTGCTACTGTGAACAACCTAATGATCCAAGGTAATTCTAAAGGAGTCATGATAAAAAATGCTATCCAGCACCAGAAAAAGAACTGTTGAAGTCCGTACAGATTGAAGAATATTTTTTCACTTTATTTTTCTTGCTTTTTTTTTTTTAGCAACATGGCTAATATAAAAATATATTTGCATAATAGGTATCATATTACTTGCCTTCTCAATGGGTTGGGAAGAGGTTGGAGGGAGAGAATTTGGAGTTTTAAAAAATGAATGTTAAAAGTGCTTAAAAAATGTTTTAAGTTAAAAAAAAAAGAATGAAGTGTCAGAAAGTCAATTCAACACTTAATTAAAAGTATCAATTGATCCTAAGCATACTCACTACCTGTACAGATTAAATTACCAAATACTATTTAAAGAAATAACCTAAATAGCTGGAGAAATATTCATTGCTTGTAACTGATCCATTACAATTTATTAACAATGACAATACTACCTAAGTTAATTTGCAGACTAGTGCTATACCAATCAAACTATCAAATGGACACTTCACAAAACTATAAAACCAACAATAAAAAAAATCTTCAAAACTTTGTTTGGAAAAACAAAATATCTATTTCAAGGGAAATAATTTAAAAAGGTAAGAATGAAGAGGGAATAGCACTAGACTTCAAACTATATTATAAAGCATCAATCATCAAAAAACCATTTGGTGTTGGTTAAAAAAATAAAACTGATCAGACAAAGACAGACTAGACAAGGAAAAAATTACACAATTCCACAAACTCCTTTCTGTTCTCATTCAATAACTACTAGAGTCAGAAATTGCATTTCTGACTTTTCTAAATTCTATTTGGGTTCTTCTTTCTTATTTTGGTTGATTTGAATAGCTCTAGAAGGGGTACACTGATGTTCCCCACTTTTAATCTTTCTTCCTTTAACTGAATTAACTTTTTAAGTATTTAGATACTATGCCATTTAGTGTACATATATTAACTATTGAGATTGTCTGTCATCTTTCAGCCAAATGTAATTTTCTAGTTTATCTCTTTTAATCGTCTATTTCTGCCATTATCCTTACTTGAGAGCTAGCCTACTAACAAGTTCAGCTGAAGAAATTTGCTCCGGCCACTTACTTTAAGGCTGTGTAACTTTGTTTCGAATGTTTCTAGTAAACATTTTGTTGGATTCTGTTTTCTAATTCATTGTCTTCTGCTCCATGGGAAAGTTCATCTCATTCACTTTTAGTTCTGATTTGTGTGCATTTTCCTGTCTCCTATTCTCTCATACTTCTTCCTCCTTGCCCTCTCTTTACATAGAAGAGCTTGGAATAGGAGTGTGCTTAGTGCCAAAGCTCTAAAATTGATACAGCTTCCACTGTTCTTCTTTTTCCTTTACCCAAACTCTAATCACAGATTCTTATCCTTTTCCTTTCCTTTTAAACCTCAGTTCATTATCCTTGCTCTGAATTTAAGCTTTATTTTTCTTATGAACAATCCCTCCTTAGACCTCTCTCTCCTTTTTCCTTCCTTTCTCCCTCTCCCCTTTTCCTGGTGAGTTGACAGTATTTCTACAGCTCTGTGTGTTCTACTCTCTTTTGACCAATATAGATCAAAGTGAGGTTTAAGTGATGTCTGGGCCTCCACCTCTTTTCTCTTTATAAATTGCTACTTGCATCTACCATTACGTGGTTAATCACTTCTCCTCACTTCTAGTGTGAATCTCCTCCACCCCCTTTCCTTTCAAAACATAACACCCACTCCCAGGTCCTCCAGTTTATTACACATCTTCAAAGAGCTTCCCCCATTAAGTTTACACTTAAGATATACTTGTATCAGTATCACCTTCCTCTATTAGAATGCAAACACTTCCACCATTGAAAGATTTTTCTCATTGCTCATCTATATTTACCTTTTTTTATTTCTTTTTATTCTGATATTTGTATTACAAAGTTTCTATCTAAGTCTGGTCTTTTCATCAGGAATGCTTAAGACAGGCCCCATTTCATTAAACATCTATTTTCTTTTCTCCTATAAGATTATATTTTGTTTTGCTGAGTGAGTTATTCTTGACTTTAAGCCTATTTTTTTGCTTTTTGTATTACTGTATGCCATGTTTTTTTTCCCCCTCTCTCTACCTCAGATATTAACTTTTTTCCCTTTTTAGGCTCTTGTTCATTACGCAGATCCCAAACTCTGTTAATATTAAGCAGAGGGAAGGGGAGATTTAAGGGCTTGGATGTGATTCAAGCCAAACCCTCCCTGTACAAATTAGTAATAATGAAAATATTTATCAAGATAACCAACTAAAACTCAAAAAATCATTTTTATTAAAGATTGAAAACAAAAGTTCACACTAAAGAGCTTTCATTCCCAATTATTTTGTGCTGCAAGACTACTGAGAAAGAGAAACTTATTATAGTTACTGATCATCAGCTTTAACCCTACTTGATTCTTCCAAATTCTTTAAATTAATAATCTGTAAATCACCCATGTTTTTTAAGAAATCAACTGCACTGAGTCAGCTTTTCAATACTTTCTAATTTTCTGGATTTAAGGCAACTAGCTCAGACCTGTCCTCCCCAATATACATGCTCAAATATCATGAAAAATATTTAAAACCGTCAGGAGTTTAGACAGCATTTAAGTTGCCTTTCCAGTGCTTGAAATTTTAAGTTATAGCAAATATCCTCCAATTATGGTAGTTCAGCAAAGATTTCAGGGTCACAAGTCAACCTGTTCCTTAGGAGCAATCCAATGGTGATACACAAGAATTCTATCATTTGAGTGTATGCTACTTGACCAGAAAACTGACAGTTTCACACCTTGTAAGTAAAGTTTGATATTCCATAAGAAATGTTTTATTTTCCTTGATTTTCAGGCTTTATTCTAAATCAGTCCCATTCCCTTATGATTCTGGTAATAAATGCATCTGAACTTTCAAGAACTTCAGAGTTAAAAACTAACATCTTCTGCATCTAACAAGTCATCCCAACAATGTCTTAATCAGGAATTTGTCATTTAAAAATCCTTTTTTTCCATAATCTCTTAGGGATAAACTTAAGGATAGCATTCTCTGCACTGGCTTCCTAGAGAAATTTTAAAGGACACGCTTAATGAGCACCATTAACATCCTCATTATAAATTTCTTTACAATTCAAGAGCACCAGCGCTAGAGTTCTCTCAGGTATGTTTTTTAAATCAAATCTCTATGATTACTCAATAACCTTTGTCTTTTTACAGTTTAGAAATCACCTTGGAAAGCAAGAAACAGCTTCAAAAAAACTAAGAAAATTTTTTTTAAAAAGGTCCTAATTCACATCAGCATTAGAACTGCTATTCTACACAATCGCTCTAACCCCCTGGAACAACGAACAGTTAGTTAACACGGTCACTTAAAATTCTGCTGGACTGGGTCAATAAAATAGCATAGATCCGCTCAGTCACTGTTCCTCGGGTGTAAAGGCCAGGGCCAAAGCCACAGTTTCTGTCACCTGATCATCTCTCAGTGTGGGCAATCAAGAGGTTTCCTGCTAAATTCTCGCGCGAACGCAGGGAATAAATTAGAGTTTTGTGCTCAGTCCGCCTGCTGTTCTCGGGGCCACCGGGATCTGCCGGTTTCCGTTTTTCCCCCAGGGCCGGGCTCCGCTGACTCACTGGTTTTGCACTATCTTCCCGTAGCCGCCCCGCCCGGCGTCGTAGTCCTGCCGGTACTCATCTCGCACCTGGCCCCCGGACCGGCCGCGGCCGTACTGGCGGCCCTCGCGGAAGCCCGCGTCCCAGTCCGTGCGGATGATGCGGTCGTCCAGCCGGGTGCCGTTGATGTAGCGCATGGCGTTCTCGGCGTCGGCGCGGCAGTAGTACTCCACGAAGCAGAAGCCGCAGGCCGTCTTCTTCACCTTGTCCAGGCCCATGATGATCTTTTTGATGTCCCCGCTTTTGCTGAAGAGCTCGTAGATCTGCTCCTCCGTGGTGTAAAAGGACAGGTTGCCCACGTACAGCGTGCAGCTCTTCTTTAGTAACTTCTCCTGGTCGTCCATTTTACCGCGGAAGTGCTGGTCGCGGTACCAGCCGAGCTCCACGTAGGAGTCGCTCTGGAGCGCGCTCAGGAGTCCCCCCGACATGATGGCGACGGCGGAGGCGGTGGAGAGAGGTGGCCCGCCCGAGAGAACCGGCGGAGGGGAAGACGAGCGGCCGGGACAACTCCGACGACGCGCGGCGCGATCCGGCAGCTCACGGAGGCCACTCTGCAGCGGTTGGCGGCGGACTTCCGGGGAATACCGGAAGCTTCCGCCGCTGGGACCAATCACAGCGCGCTCCTGACCGGAAGCGCGGGCTCGGTATGTCTAGCCCGCTGTAGCGAAAGAGTCGTAGCCTCTGCTGCCCCCTACTGTCGGATGGTTTTGTTCAGCGGTGACCTAGCCGTGTTGCCCCGGGATGTGGGCATCGTTTTCCTCTGCCTCCTCCCTTTCCTCCGCCGCCCCCTTCCCGGCTCGCCTTTAGGAATTCCTCCATAAGTATTTAAGCTCTGGAAATATAAATAAAACAGAACAAACGGTTCTTGCCCCGAAGGCCCTAACACTGTAAGAGTCTGTGATGTGATTCGGTGGAACAGGAGCTGGACCCGCGTAATAACCGAACAAACCCAGGAGTTCTGGGTTCAAATTTGAGCCTAAACCTCAGTTTCTTCATTTGTAAAATGGGAATGTGATGCTTCTGCCCCAGGGTGATGAAGGAAGATTTGTAACTTGAAAAATTAAATGAATTTATTATTAGAACTTTGTTATTAGAATATTATAATAAGAATTATTATTAGAATTTTTATAGATAGAGAGGGAAGTCCAGGAAAAAAAGAGAATAACGTGAACGGAAGTACGGAGTCAGGAATGACCATGATGGGTTCACTAGGCAGGGAGAAGCCTGTAACTGGCAACAGTAGGGGGAAGGGAAGCATTGCATTGCTTCTCTTTAGTGAAGTGTTCTATAGGGTGTACTATTAAATGCGATGAAGCTTCAATTGGGGCCTGTCTTAGACCCACAGTAATATTTTTGACCTGCCACATGTTTCAGAATAGGTTATGGACAGGCAAAAAAAAAAAAAAGATGCTTTTCATAAAGCCAAAGCACAAGTTTACAGTCTAATAAAAATACACAGAAATACACAGAAAAATAGAATAGACTAAAGATGTGGCTTGAAGTCACCATCGGAAGGATGCACGCATATGGAGAATGGAATGAATGGGACAGAGGTGGGAGCAGGGGTGTGTTAACAGGATTTTTACTGAGCCAGTCTCTGAACTGAGAATGCTCCAAGCTAAGCATCTAGACTAGAGTAGTTTAATTAGTTTAGAGAGAGGAATGTTCTAGCTGAAGTAAAAGCACAGGTTATATACTTAAGTCACAAGTGGGGAAAGAGGGGGGGAAGGTGGATTAAAAATAATCCTTTAACGCTTTCCCATGAGAAACTCACAAGTCTTATAATACAACAATTTAGAGTCAGGTCTTTGGGGGTCCTGACTACCTCCCCTAGATACAGAACCAGACTTCCCTCACGGGAACAGGTTTTACAATATTTGATTCACTTCCTTTAAGGTACAGTGATTGTGAGCTTTGTCAGATTTTGACTCCCAAGCCAGAGAGGCAGCTCTTGAGAAAATGGAATTATTAGTATATTCATTACAAATATATTGATTAATAAGAAAATGATAATTCCCTTCTTAGGTGGAAACTGGAAGTTATAAATTTTACAAATTAAAAAAGTGGACCTTAGGGCTGCATATACAACTTTGCCTATCCTTGAATCTAAGGCAGAAAAAGGTAGAATAGGGATTTGTAAAGTTTTAAACCAAAAAAAAGATCCTTAATCCTCAAGAAAATATTTATCTTCATTGAGGATAGAATTTTAAAAAGATTTAAATTTTTTAAAAATGTGTTTTTTCATTAATGTACTTATTTATTGCTTTTTAAAAAGCTATCATAGGAGCTAAAAGATGAAACAAGTAGTACATAAATTTGCTAATAATTGAAAATAGTTTCATGAGTAGACAGTGAGGGCTTGCTTTAGTATTCATTAGTATAGAACATGGATGCACCAATTTCTTTAACTAAGTTCTCTATTTGAATACTATTATTGATTGAAATGGGCAGCTGGGTGGCAAAGTGGATAGAATGCCTGACCTGGAGGCAGGAAGACTCCTCCTCCCAAGCTTGCCTCAGTATCCTCATCTGTAAAATGAGCTGGAGAAGGAAATGGTAAAAAACTCCAACACCTTTGCCAAGAAAACCCCAAATGGGGTCACAAATGAGAATATTGATGGAACAACAACAAATTGATTATATGAATCATAGAGGTCAGAGAGTTTCATCACATTGTAGAATGTTAGACGTGGGAGAGACCTTTTTTTCAACACTTTCAAAACCTCTAGCAGCAACTGATAGTAGTAACTAGAGCACTGGACCGTGTGTTAGGAAGACCTGAGTTCAAATCCAACCTCAGACACTTAGTAGCTGTGTGACAGTCACTTAACTTTCGTTTACTTCAGGTTTCTCACCTGTGAAATGAGAGTAATTATAGCTCCTACCTCACAGGGTTGTTGTGAGGGTTATATGAGACAATATTTGTAGAAAATTTCTTAGCTCAGTTCCTGGCACACACACACAATATACATAATTACTATATTATATAATTATTACATATTATATGGGTGTATACATACATATGTACGTATATGTTATATGTATAATGTTATTTATTATATATTTATATAGCCTGGTGTTATTATAAATGGATAAAATATATAAATAAGTAAATATATATATATATATATATATATATATATATATATATATATATATGTGGTATACAAATGTTTATTCTCTGCCCCATCTCCCTTTCTTTTTATTAGTTGAGGATTGCATAGATGAGGAAGCTTGGCCAATTTTTTATCTTTTATCCAGGCTTGTAGAATTATGTGGTATAGCAGCCCCCCCAAAATCTAATTCTAAATCTAGGCCTAATTAAAGCAGCAGACCTATAGAAGGAGAGAACTCTAGAGGTGATTGTAGCTTTTCTCTGCCCTGGTAAGATCCCAACTGAAATATTGTGGGCACCACATTTTAGGAAGGATATTGATAACCTGGAGACCATCCAGAAGTGGGAAGCCAGGATGGGAAAGGGTATCAACTTCACAACATAGAGGATCAATTGAAGAAGCAGGTTGGCTAGGCTACAAAAGAGAAAAATTAGGGAAATGAGGTCTTTTTTGGAGAGCTTATTACCTACAAAAGAGATGAGATTTTCCTCTGCTTGTCCTTCCGCTATGAGAAATGGGTGGAAGTTGCAAAAAGGCATGTTTGAACTAAATATAAGGAAAAACTTCCCAAACAACCAGAATAATTGAAAAGTGGAATGAAAGGCCTCAGGCAGTAAGTGATTCCCTCTTACCTGGGGTCTTATTTGTCAGCTCTCTGGCAGAGGGGATTGTTCAGGAATGAACTGACCTTGATGGACTCTGAGATCCCTTTCAACACTGTGATTCTGTGAACATTTATTGATATATTTTAACAGAAGCATTCCATGGTTTGGCTTTTCTGGTTTTTTTAGTAACATGGGTTTCATCTCAAAAAAGAGACACAATCTATAAACCATCAGGGTTACTGGAACAGTGAGCTGATGTAGAAAGGTAAAGCCAATATTTCTACATCATATTTGTTTAAATGGTTCATCTGTCTGAATGTATTTGTAGATTGACTCACTGAACAACCAATCACTGATAAACAAGTTAGGGTAGTCATGAAGGCCTAGGTTCTGGGCCCACTTTACTCCCCTCTCCAGACAACTCCCTTGAGAACTTATAGGTTATAGCACATGATGCCTTTTGGGTATTTTAGATATCACTTTCATATAATTGTTGTCCCCTGTTAATTCTGACTGAACTGAGTAAGCTGTACAACTCTTGTGCAGAACACAGATGCCTGATTTATGACAGGAATAAGCCTGATTAGAGAACTGGAATACTTGTCTTGGCCCACCACCATATTACCCTCCCCTAAGAGCTCTCATGAGGAAACTCATATTGTAGCATCTGGGAATGTTAGTGGAATTCAATGACAGCAAGGGGAATTTAGGAGGTGGATCATAAGTTTAGATTTCTGGATGGCACAGATGGAGCAGTGGGCTTGGAATTAAGAAGACTCAACTTTATAGTTCAAATCTGGCTGTAGACACTTACTAGCTGTGTGACCCAGGGCAAGTCACCTAATCCTGTTTGCTCAGTTACTTATCTGTAAAATGAGCCAGAGAAAGAAATGGTAAACCACTCCAGTATCTTTGCCAAGAAAACCCCAAAATGGGGCAATGGAGAGTTGGACATGACTCAACAACAAGAAGAAGCTGTGGTAAATGGGGAAAAGAATATGATCCGGAAAGGATAGAAAAAGAGGAGACCGGGGAAGAAGGAAAGACAAAATAGTAATGAGAGGGCAAAGGTGAGAAAGATGAGCAGAAAAATGATATGAAGTATAAGAACTTTGTTCACATGGAAACCACCCTAGTGGAAATCCTTGCCACCTCTCCGGACCTTTAGAATGGCCTCCTAACTGGTCTCTCCACTTGCAGTCTCTTCCACCTCCAATCCGTTCTCCATGTAGCTGCCAAAATGGTTTTCCTAAAGCACAATTTTAACCATATCACTTCCCTCCTCAAGAATTTTCAGTGGTTCCTTAATGCTACTGGGACAAAATAGAAATTCCTCAGCATGCCATTTAAAGCCCTTCACAGCTTGAACTCAGTCTACCTTTCCAGGTTTATTTCATATAATTTTCCTTGAAATAAACAAAGGCTTTTAGGCAAAACAGCATTTTTGATCACTACATCTCTCCTCTTCCCTCTCCCTTCTTATTTCTCATCATCAGAAAGTATCATCAGAAAATATTTCTTTTGTCCTAGATGACAACTCCAAAATATGTTTGTCTACCAGGGGTGGGGAACCTGCGGTTCCAGGGCCACATGTGGCCCTTTAGGTCTTCAAGTGCGGCTGGATCCAAACTACACAGAACAAATTCCCTTAAAAAAATAATTTGTTATGTAAAACTTGAACTCAGTCAAAAGGCTACACCCAAGGATCAGAAGGCCACATGTGACCTCAAGGCAGTAGGTTCCCCACCCCTAGGTTAGGCAGTAGCTTAAATTGCAAGGAAAATTGTCTTATATCTATGAAAATGAAACATTCCTAATGTCAAAAGATATCCTAATGATATAATAATATATATATAATAAATAAAATTAAAATAGAGGCAGTGAAGTGGTACAGTGGATAGAGTGCTTGGTCTGGAAGATTCATCTTCCTAAGTTCAAATCTGGCCTCACACTTCCTGGCCATTTGACCCTGGGCAAGCCACTTAACCATGCTTGCCTCAGTATCCCCTTCTGTAAAATGAGCTGGACAAGGGAATGACAAACCATTCCATTGTCTTTGCCAAGAAAACCCCAAGTGGGGTCATGAAGCATCTGAACATAAACAGCAACACCTTCCAGCCAGGCTAGTTTTATTTATGGATTAATCTATTTCCAAAGGTCTCATTCTCACTGATCATTACATAATAAATCATAGGATCATAGATTTATAACTAAGAGGAATCTTGGAGATAATTTAATTTATTTTGGATTTTTTAAGGTGTTTTTTCCTAATCCCTTCATTTTACAGATGAAGAAACTGAGACCCATAGAATGAATTGACTTGCCCAGAGGTCACACTGCCAATTAGTAGCAAAGGCAGAATTTGAACCTAAATCTTTGACTTCAAATTCAGTGATTTATTTCGTTGAGTTTCACAAACATTCGTTTCTTTGACTTAAAGGCCTCCTTCCTTAAAATGTAATCTTTTCTTTGAAATAGTTAGTCATTCATGACGCAGTATAAATGAATTGATCAGATACTTCAGGCTTTCATAGGAGTTAGAATGGGAAAAAATGAAGACACAAAAGGGCCTAGTAGAGGTACAAGAGGGAAGATTTGGGAATGGGAAAGGACATAGAAGGAGGCCTGGGACAATCTAAATATATCTTCTCTCCAGTTTTCCTTAGAGTTGGCATGATTGGAAAGTATATTATCACTCCCCGTCCCAACAGTATTAGGTAATACTGGGTGAGATCTCACCTTCTGTGTCCTCAGAATTTTGATGCATCTCTGTGTTCCTGAGGATAAAGCTTCATGACAGCCTTCAAGGATAATCCAGATGCCATTTCTCAGACAAATGACAGGAAGGAATGTAGCCAGACTTTTCCATTTCTGAGAATTTTTATCAATTGACCTGAGGCTTGGGTGCCTCTGATAATGTACGCTGCACACGATGGGTTTATGAACTAGCACAGTGCTCAGTGCTCAAATACAATTGATTAATTGACTGATGTCCTTTCTGTTGGCCCCTGGTGGGGATGAGGAAAGCATAGACTGGGAAGGCAGCCCACATCTGTTTTCTTAAATTTATTGAGTGCCTGGGCCAAATTTTACAATCTCCAGCTACAATTTGGAGACTCTTCTTAGCTTTTGAACCCACACTCGCCATTGCCACCTCTCTGAACCAAGCCCACTTTTTTCTCCTGATTTTCATGCTATCAGATTAAGAGTGTCCAAGTGTCTCTCTAGAGGAAAATACACAAGGGATTGTTAAAAAGCAAATTTGAAAGGAAAACAGAGGGACATGGTTTATTAGGATTTACCTGTTTTAAAGCCTGATTTAATTTAGTGCTAGCCTGTTTTCTTTTAGCTCACAAGTGCTTAGATGAGTGTTAATAGACAGTTTATCTCATTGTTTATTTATTATTTTCATCTGACCAGAATCTGTGGATTTGGAAAGTAAACCAGAAATTCAAACTGGTCTTCTTTAGGCCAGTATGAAAAGACCTATTTGGAATCCTCTAAAACACAACATAGGAGTGATATTTGCTTGGATGAAGATTGGAAGGCAGGTACTTCACCCCTCTATTATGAGAATGACTCCAGGACTCTACTGATCACCATAGGAAAGACCTATAGTGTGATATCTGCCCTACTACTAAGTGCCACATCCTTCAGAGTCCCATGAACTCCCACTGCTATCCACCTTGTACTCAAGAATTGGAATCAAATCTCCATGACCATTTTTATTGTTAAGGAAATGATAATCTTTCATAGCTTCACTAGGAACCCTGGTGATTCTGAATCACAGACTGCCAGGCTGAAAGCTCTCTTCCCTGGCAGCACTCCTAGAATCCACCCTATCCCTCTCTTGCCCTATCCCACCATTCATTGTGTCCCCTGGAGCCCCCATTCTACTGTTTGTACTTTTTCTATCATTCCTTTCCCAACTGGAGAGTTCCCACTGAAGTACTTTTTCTGCCAAGACAGATACCTTTTCTGCAAATTATAGGCTAAAATTACCCAGAGCTACAAAGAAGTTAAATGACTTATCTCAGGTTGACATGGTCAATCTGTTTCAGAGGAAGGGCATGCTACTACTATTACTACTACTGCTGTTGCCACTGCTATTGCTACTGCTGCTATATCCACTATTACAAATGCTGCTACTACTGTTACTATTACGGCTGTTGT
Source organism: Potorous gilbertii (assembly GCA_028658325.1). Classification (NCBI taxonomy): domain Eukaryota; kingdom Metazoa; phylum Chordata; class Mammalia; order Diprotodontia; family Potoroidae; genus Potorous; species Potorous gilbertii. Next base: position 439,893,469 of record CM053770.1, read on the forward strand.
TGCTACTATTATGACTGCTGCTACTACTCTATTACTGGTATACCTAAGTTATTCTCTAAGAAGAACAATTCTCTAAGATTATATAAATTGCATTGATAAAGGTAGTTTTCTCACCTGTGATTTATATAATAATATAATTATATATACTAATATATATATACCAATATAATTATAGATGTAGTTCCTATTGCTATGTTTCATATTTTGTTTTCTGTGTACATACTGTTTCTATTGATAGAATGTAAATTCCTTGAGACTAGGGGAATATATATTTTTTAATCTATAAACTCTCAGGACCTAGCACAGTGTCTGGCACCTAGGGTGCTTAACAATTGCTTATTGAATTGGAATGGAAAAAAATAGTGGATTAGGAGTGTGGTGGTGGCGACACCTCCATTCTAAATGTTACAATGATTCCATCTTACTTAGGGAACAAGATGGAACTTACTTGAACAAGGGGCAAAATTAGTTTATTGACTGATTCACTGCACATTCTGTAAAGAATTTCATTTAAGTGTTCTCTCGGGTTACAAAGGTTGCCAAGATGAACGGAGTTAGTAGAGTTGAGGGTCTTGGTTTATCATTGTTTTCACCACATGGATGATATATATGTTATTGTTCACTCTTCATTTTCAAAGAGAGTCAGTGTCTTGGGAGAAGTCTTGACTTGCTCATGAATTGAATTTTAAGTGAAGCTGAGCTGCCAAAACCTGTCAGCCTCACTCTCTTCCAGAATCATTAAAGTCCAGTGGCAAGACAAAAGTCAAGATGACTGGTGATGGGTCATAGTGGATGCAGGGGATGACCTTGGCCTTTCTAAATCAAGGTTATTTCCCAGGCCTCAGTTTGTCTGTGGCAACACCCATTCAATGACTAAGGGCTAGGCAAGAACTGAGACAAAAGATGGCCTAATTTACCATCAAAAAATATCAGTCTGGGAGATAGAGCGATAGGTGAGAGGGGATTCTCCTGAGGCTGGTACACATAAATCATTTAAAAAATTTATATTACCTGCCCTTGATCGCGACTGTTTTATTAGGATCTTATTGGATGGGGTGTCTGCCTTCTTTATAATTAATTATGCTCTCTTCTGCACTCTTCTGAGTGCTTTCCATATCTCTTATTAAACTTCCACACTCTATCTCTGTGCCTTGTTACCGGCTGTCTCTTATGCCTGGAATTTTCTTCTTTCTCACCTCCACCTTTTGGTTTCTCCGACTTTCTTCTAATTTCAGCTAAAAATCTCACCTTCTGCAAGAAACCCACCCCAATTTTCCTTAATTTTAGTGCTGTTGATTATCTCTACACACACACACACACACATACACACACACACACACACCTCATACACACATCTTGTTTGCATATAGTTGTTTGCATTTTGTCTCTTCTTGTTAGATTATAAACTCCTTGAAGGTAGGAACTATTAATAAGGCTTTTCCTTGTATCCCTAGAATGTATTAGCACAGATCCTGGCATGTAGTAGGCACTTAATAAAAGTTTCTTGACTTCATTCGACCTTGTATTCTAGTTATTGGTTATCCTCTCTACTAGACAGTAAATTCTGAGGGAAGGGGCATCTCATTTTCTTTATATTTCTCCCAGTACCTTGAACATAGACAGCACTCAATAGACATTTGTTGAAAGGATGGGATAGATGCTTCTTAGAAACAGGCTTTATCTTGTTTTTCAACCACAGAATATTCCACCTGGAAGGAACTTTGAAAATCATCTCCTCTATCTACTCATTCTACTGCTGAGGAACTGAAGAATTCTGTTGTAAGCCCTCTTTTCCATCTAGAAAACTTCACTTGGTAATATTATTAGATCCCAATGGACTCAATCATCATTCCTATGTTGATCCTTCTCAGATCAGTTTATCCAGTTCTAATATCTCCTCACCTCCATTTCTGCATCTCCACCTGTCTAGTAGACATTTGGGATTGGGTGCTCCATGGACATCTTATACTCAATATCTCTAAAACAGAACTTTTCACTCCCCCAAAACCCTTCCCTCTTCTTAACTTTTCTATTACTATTGAGGGTGCCACCACCCTCCTGGGTGACCATCCAGGCTTGCAACTTAGGTGTTATCCTCAACACCTCTGTCTCACGCTGCCCCACCATCCAATCTGTTGCCAAGTCCTATTGATTTTATTTCTGGAATAACTCTCATATATACCCTCTTCTTTCCTTTGAACTGCCACCACACTGGCAGAAGTCCTCATCACCTCATTCCTGGACAACTGTAATAGCCTGTTGGTTAGCCTGCCAGTCACAAGTCTTCCCATTCCAGTTCATTCTCCATTCAGCTATCAAAGTGATCTTCCCTGAAGCCCAGGTCTAACCATGTCACCCCCATACTCCCTAAACCCTAGGGGTTCCCTAGTATATCCTGGATCAAATATAAAATCCTGTTTGGTGTTCAAAATCCTTCATAACCTGTTCTTCCCAGATTTTTCCCAGATTTCTTACATCTTAGACCAATCTAATGAGCAATCTAATATATTTAGAGGCAGTTCAGAATTTTTAGAGGGACTGATGACTTGTATTGTCCTAGAGGATGATTTGAACACATGAATTCATTCACTAGATCAGTAGTGAGGGCCAGGAGTTTATGAGGAGATGATGTGATCAAAAGGTATACTTGATCAGAACAGTAATGAAGAGGGTGTGGGTGCCAAATGGGCTGGAACAAAGAACCCTTTCTGCATGCTTGTGAATTCCTAGAAAGCCACAGTAAGAAATGAATTTAAAGTGGTTCCTTTTGGGCAGTCTTCCCTAGATATAGGCATGCTAGAAGTGAGAACAGAATCAGAATCAGAACACACAAGCGAGTTCTTTGATCTTCTAATCAATTCAAGGACAATGCCAAATGAATCCAGGACAGACTATTCTGAACTAGTGATGCAAAAAGTCTCAGATTTGTAATGTGTAACACTGAGATAGTACACTTCTATGCACCACTGAAGAAAAGTACATGCTTCACTGTAAGAAGACATGTAAAAACAGATTTTATAAATGTTAAAATAAAATTTAAAAATGGATCAAGGTATTTAAATTTCCTAAAGGTTGCAAAAGTTTGTCAATCACAAGGCTTAATTAAGGCAATAAGTATCTTCTACATCACCTAGTATGACACTAGACACACAGTAGTTACCCTGTATGTACTTAGAAATTAGTCCACTTTTGTGTAGACCAATCTTTCCATATTTATTTGAATATTTATTGAGCACTTGCTGTATACTTACTATTGTGCCAGTAGTCATACAAAAGAAGCACAATACAGTAGATCAACACAAGAAACACATGAAATAGTGAGAAATAAAAAAGAGTACGTCCTTCTCTGATTCTTTATCATGGTAGGGAGGTGACTTTTATAGCTCAGACAGAGTCTATGCTAGCTGAACCCAAGCCCTGGTGCACCTTAGCAAACTAGAAAGGCTTGGAGTACAGGCCCAGGGAAAGCCTATATTCCTGTTGTTCAAGGATCAGTCTAGCAAGATTTGGAGATGTTTTTCATCAGAAGGTTGGTAACTAACTGATGATTTTATTTTTTTTGCCAAAGCAACCCATTAATGATTCCACTACATGTGGAAGGGACTGTAATCCATATTTAATCAGTCAATCAACAGACATTGATTAAATGCCTACTATGTGCTAAGCACTGGGCATATAAAACTAAAAATAAAATAGTGCTTGCCTTTGGGGTGCTTATATTCGGGAAATGACATGTACATACACATGTATATACAAAATAAACAAGGCCATTTTGTGGAGGAAAGGTACTAGCAGCTGGAGGGATCAGGAAAGCTCTGAGGAGGTGACATTTGTGCTGAGTTTGAAGGAATTCAAAGAAGTAGATTTGAGGCACATGAAACTGGAGACAGAAGACGAATGTAATATATGAGGAATAAAAAGAAGGCATTTTGGCTAAACCAATGGGGAACCTATAGCCTCAAAGCCACATGTGACCCTTCAGGTCCTCAAGTGTGGCCCCTGATTGAATCCAAAATCACAAAACAAACCCCCTTAATAAAAAGATTTGTTCTGTAAAATTTGGACTCAGTCAAAAGCCTGAGGACCTAGGCCACATGTGGCCTCAAGGACACAGGTTTCTCACCCCTGGGCCAAACCATAGCGTGTAAGAGGAGGAGGAATGAAAAGTTAGAAAGATAGTTTGGAGCCACATCGTGAATGATTTTAAATGTCAAATGGAAGTAGTTGCATTCCATTTTACAAGTAATAGGAAACCATTGGAGTTTATTGAAGAGGGTACTGATTGCAGCCCTCATTGACCTTTTCCCCATTTTAAATTATTTTAGGATTTAGTCTGTATCTTACCACTTGTTCAGACTTATCCTTTAGGAAAAAATACTTCAGCATTTTTGAGGACAATAGATAGGACAGGGAAGAGATTTGAGTCAGGGAGATCAGTTAGAAAGATATTGAAATGGTCCAGGTGAGTGGTAATGAGGGCTGGAACTAGGATGGTGGCCAGATGAGTAGAGGGAAAGAAATAAAGGGGAAAGTTGGTGTAATTGTAGAATTGACAAGACTTAGCAACTGTGGGTAGGGAAAGTGAGGAGTTAAGAACCTATTTGAGGTTGTGAACTTGAGGGACCAGAGGGACATAAGAGTTAGCATTTATATATAGCCCTTTAAAGTTTGCAAAGCACTTCACCAATTTATTCTCACAATAACCTTGAGAGGTAAGTGCTATTATCACCATTTTTTCAGATGAGGTATATAGAGGCTAAGTGACATGCCCAGGGTCACACATAGCAGTAAGGCAGAACTTGGTCTCAGTTCTTCCTGATGCTAGGTCTAGTTCTGTTTTAGACATGTTGAGTTTGAGGTGCTTATAGAATCTCCACTTCAAAATACCCAATAGGCATTTTGACATCAGGAAAATTCAAAAAAGAGGGAGATCAAGGAAGGCTGCTGTAGGATTACAGACATAAGGCCATAGGTTCAGAGCTGGGAGGATCTCAAAGGCCAACTAGTCTAGTCCTTTCCTGAGAGGCTAAGTGACTTGTCTAAGGGCATCAGGGAAGAGTTCCTGAAAGGAGAAGTATTTGAGCTGTATTCTAACCTGGTCACGTTACTAAAGTATTAAGGTAGAAATTGTATGCTTTATTTACTTTTTTGTGACTTAACCTCTAGATTTTTAGGTTTGCTGAAATAGCCCTAAGAAGACTGGTTGAAGGTTGGATAATAGAAGAAACACGCATGTATGTATATATCTTTATTCTCATCACAACCCTGTGAAGGAAGTGGTATATTATACAGATGAAGAAACTGAGGCTTCAAAACAACTAGGTGACACAGTGGATAGAGCCATAGGACTTGGAATGAGGAAGACCTGAATTAAAATCCTCATACACTTAATAACTGTGTAACCCTGCCTCAGTTTCCTCAATTGTAAAACAGGGATAATAAACCCTGCCAGGGTTGTTGTGAGGACTACATGAGCTAATATATGTAGTGTTTTGCAAATCTTCTAGTATTATATAAATGCTAGTTATTTAGAAAAATTAGAGAAAGCAAATGACTTTCCCAAGATCATATAGATACCTTAAACAACACTACTGGGAGAGATAGGCATATAGTATCTCAAGTGTTTTTTTCCTTCCCTATAGTCTATATAGTATTTTGGAGACTAGGTCTGGACGCAGTTCCTCCTTATATCTGCCCCTTCAAATCCTCTTACTTCAAGGTTCAGTTCAGGGATCAACTTCACCATGCTGATCTCCCCATCAGAGGGTAATTTCTCTCCCTTTTCCAAGTTCCTGGTGCCCTTTGTTAAGATCTGTCTTTTACAATTCTATTTCATTCTACCTTGTACCACTCTTGTCTCTCTACTGTATTCGCTTTTTAGACTGTAAGTTCCTTGAGGTTAGGGATTCGGCCATTTTTCCCTTTATTTGCCCAGAAGCTGACACTGCTTTGTATTGGGTAGGTCTGTTGAATCGACATGACACTAGTGATACAGAGTACCTGTAACACTATAAAAATGAGAGCAGTTGGAAGAATCAAGATCAAATAAGTCTGTTCCTTAGGCAGACTTATAGGCAGGGCCGTTTAAAATCAGCATATGATACCCGGAAAAAAGATGGTCAGGCATAACAAAATGCATAAGGAAAAACAAATGATTGATTCAGTTACGGGTAGCAAGGATGGGGCAAGCCACAAAACGGAGAGAAATCTGGAAACGGATGTTAAGCATTTTGGATAAGGTTCATTTCTGTATTATGTGGAGGTATTTATTTAGGAGGACAAAGTGGATTCCTTGCTTTGGAAGTTAAAAGGCTTTTTTAGAGCCAAAGAACAAGGGAGCTTAGAGGAGGGAAGGAATTTCCTTGGCTCGTTCCCTTTACACATAAGTCATTACCTCTGCAGAAACACCAACCCAGGTTTCAAACCGCATCGCTCAGTCACCCTCCACCCACTTGGTCTCTGCCTTGCTCCGCCTTTCTGGGCACCCCATCCCGCAGTGCCCCCTGCGCTGTCCGCGCGACCCGGCAGGGGGAGGCAGAGGGACACATAGAAAGAGCATCAGCCCCGGCAAAAGCCTCCTCAGTGATGAAGCGCGGTGCTGGGGTGTGAAGGACGCACGGACGGCACAGGCGGGCGCTGGTCACTGCTCCTGGGAGGGTGCAGCTGGGTGGGAGCTGGGAGCTGGGTTGCATTACGGCTGGCACTTTTGGGGACTGGCCCGGGACCTGTCCTTGGGAGTCCTCTTGCTGCCCTCCTGTCCGGGGTCCCGCAGAAGCAACGAGCCACTCTGCAAGGGCTGGTAATAACCCCAGGCTCCATGACTCTCACGGGAGGCGCATCCCGGCTCCCGGGGCTCCCGCTGCTCTTCCTGGCCGCGCTCGTCTACTTCGTCTCCGCGGAAGCACCAGGTACAGTTCCCCAGTCCCAGGGGAGCAGGTTGTCCTTTCCTTTCTCTTGGCCCCTGACACGTCTTCCCTTCCATTCTTCTTTTCCATCTCTCCTTCTCCCGCCGCTGCATGCCACCGTTCTGTCGCTTCGTGGAGGGGCCGGTTCCAGCCCCACTGTGCTTGGCAGTGTGTCACTAACCTGTGCGTCCTCACTCACTCCAGCCAGGAAAAGGGGTGGCAGATGGAGAGGGTGGCTGGCCGGTGCATCTTCTCAGGACAGTAGTCGGACATGGCTTGGTCGCCCCCAGCATCCCCCGTGTCTCGGGATTCACTTTGACCAGGAATCCTCGGAGATAGTTCCCCAGGGACCGCTGGAAGGGGAGGCGCACTTTGCGCGTGGGATTCGCGCCTTTGCGCGCGGAACCCCAGAAGGACTTGGGTGTCCTATAATTTAACATTCTCTCTTCTCTGATTCACCTGTTAGCAAGGGTAGCGACAGCTGCGGGAAGAGAAGGGAAAAAGGAGGCGGAATTTTCTTAGAGAAACTTCGATGGAAAAACTAGGGGCTCCTACGGGACCATCCTAAATCTGAGTTTGAGAAGGAGCAAAACTTGTTCTTGGGTTAGCCCGTGTCAGGCTTCAGGCACCCTTGCACTGAGCAGCCAACCACTGTGACTTTGCGTGGGAAGTTTTTAATTAGGATAAAGAGTTTTTGTGGTATCTCTCCGCTCCCCCCCCCCACCCTCAACCTCCCTCCCCACACTCCTTTGTGGAAAACGAGGTGGGAAAGAAAGGGGAAGGGAATTGATGTTGGGGCATGAGGGGGAAGGGGGGATTGGGGCAGAAAGGAAAAACTTCTCTCCTGAGGGCTTTTCTGAAAGTAGAGTCTTTAAACAGAGATGGATGCTGTGGGTGCTGAAATGTTGGAAAGGCAGTTAAAAAATGTCAATGCTTCTGTAAGTTTCTGGGAGGGAAAAAAAAATCCCACATTTCTCAGAGGCTAGAAGTCATGCCTGTCGTGGTTTGTTTCCTTCATCCTAAAGCATTTGGTGGCTTCTGTTCCCACCTCCTCTCTTGCAGGCCTTTTCGCTTTTTGAAAGTGTGTGGGTTTTATTTATGTCATCAGTTTGTAGGAGTCCAAAAAACTGAAATATTTGTTGATAGGAGTCACTCTCAGGCAGGAGAAGAAAGCCCATTTTGATTAGGGGTTCTTGTTTGATGATATGTAGTATGAATCCTTTGCTTTTTGATTGTCATTAAAATGCCAAAGTGCTGGAAAAGAGGAAAACCCCTCCAGGGAATGGGAGTGGGGTTGGGTTCTTTGCCTTGTCGACTTTTTTCTTGATGGCATAATCACAGGAGTGTATAGATTATTAGAGTTGAAGGGTCAACTTAGAATTCATCTAGTAAAAGTTTGAAGCTTTGCTAAATAAGTCTCAAAGTGTAGTATTCAAACACATCTTTTACAGATTTTATGAAACTTTTTTTTAAAAAAGATCATGTACTCAAAAAAAAATTTTTTGAATCCTCCCTGAATCTGAACCTGAATAGGAATTCCTACCCACATTAGCTATATATGGGTACCTACACATATGTATATATTCATATATTTAACCACAGTATGAATTAATAAAAGTTTATTGTTCCAGAAAGTTGACTATATTGGACTTTTTGCTAAAATGCCTTTATTACTACTACACCTTTTAAGCGTCTGGGTCAGGCAACAGTCTTGGAATTTGGAAGTCATGTCAGGAATTTGGGAACCAGGGTTTTTTCCTAGTAGTCTACTGACTTCCATCATATTTCCTCCTCCTTTTCTTTCCATAAATCACAGCAAAGCTGTGGAATGCTAAAGCTGGGATATTTTCTGGCATTTCACTTCACAGTGTTGACATGGGTTTATAATTAAATGATCTCCAGCCAAGAAGTGGACAACGTAGGGCAAACATACTTTGGGGGGACTGACAATCAAGCTTAAATTAAATAATCTACAAAACAGAAAAAAGTCCACAGAAACCTGGAGAGCATGCCATATAACTATGGAAGAAATGGCAGGATATGCAATTTATTTCATCTGCTATTGTGGGACAGTTTCCTGTTTATACTCCAGTATTAAAACGTTAAAGTATCGTCCTTCACAGGACTTAGATGTTTCATTTATACATCATAAAGTGAAGTGGAGTGGGGATTTGACAAATGGTTGCTTAATTTGATTAGTTTAGATAGTCAAGTGGTATAAGCCAAGTCAAAAAAGAAATTACCCCCATACACCCTCCCTGCCCCCTGCTACCCCACATTCTCAGGTCTGAATCTGTTGTATCTATGGTCCATTTGATGCTTGCAGATGTAGCAAGACCTGTAGTTTGACGGTGACAGATGATCACAATTATAAAAATGAATTTCAGGGCAAACTGAAGTTTGTAAATTACTAAAGCCTTGAACAGATTTTTAAAGTCCTTACTTTCTACTACTTTATCTTCTTTGTTATAGAGATCATTTAAAAATGTTTTTACTAAGTCAAGAGCAAACTTTTTAAAGGGGAGAAATATTCTAGATTTAGAGTTGAAAAGGTCATCAGAGTTATCTAAAGTCTTCATTTTAATAGTTGAGAAAACTGAGACCCAAAGAGAAGTGGTTTGTTCAAAGCCACATAGGTAGTAGAATCTGGATTCAAACCCTAATGTATCTTTCTCCCAATCCATTGCAGTCTTTACTGAACCACAAATTCAGATGACTAGATTCTTTTCCTGCTTTTTCTGTGGTCTTTATAAGCAGAAAATCTGATCTTTTCTTCCCAAGGGCAGAGTGGGTGGTACTATTCCAGAACAGATGAGAAAGAAGTGGTAATCTGTTATTTGGCCGCTAGATGGCTCAGTGAGTAGAGCACTCCAGACTGAAATCAACAAGACTTCAAACCCAATTCAAACTCAGCCTTAGACATTAGCTATATGACCCTGCGCAAATCCCTTAACACTGTTCACCTCAGTTTCCCCATCTGTCAGATGAGCTGAAGAAGGAATGGGCCAGCCATTCCTTCAGTATCTTTGCAAGAAAACCCCGAACAGGGTCATGAAGAGTCAGACACTACTAAAATTACTAAACAACAACAACAAATTTGTTTGCTGTTTACCTTGCTGGGTCCCTATCCTTTTTGTGTTTTATCCTGACATAGAAAGACAGGTCTTGTATATTAGTGTGACAGATGGCTACCTTTTGGATGGAATTTGAAGACTACAAGGAAGGCACTTTTTATTCTAAAATATATTTGGAATTCTATGGCCATATATTGTCTAAAATTCTACCAAGAGATTAATTTCTTTGGATTTAACCCATCCCTTAGCCCAGTTTGTACTGTTCATATGCAGATACCAAGAGGAAACAAGTTAGAGGATAGTTTCAGCCTTCGAATCAGGAAGACCTGGGTTCCAGTCCTGCCCTCTGATACATATTGTCTCTCCAAGTCACTTACCTTTTAATGCCCTATGACAATTCTCTTAAGACTCTAAGTTGAAGAATAGGTACTAACTTGTGTTGGTGCGCTCCCTATGTCAATGAGATTATATGTTCAAAAAAGAAAGTAAAAAAAATGTAGATGCTACTTGGAGGGTTCTAAAAAGACCTTACTCTCATTTATCAATCTAATTGCTTTTTGTAATTAGACATATTGATTGGGATTTCGGCCCTAATGGGAGTGTGGAGGGAGAAATAATTAAGGAGCATGGGGTTTGGTTAAGGGGCACTGGACTAGGGGCGGACTCTGAGAGATGCTTGAGATAGGAAGCATAAAGGAACACGGCCCTTGTACGATAGATTGGAATCTTGGCACTGGAGGTGGGGAGCAGAATAATCAAAGTGGAAGGATATCTAAGACAAACTTTGTATGATTTGAAGTTTTACAGAGGGAAGGAAGGCTCTGTGATTAATTCAGCCCATAGCAGCAATGGCGGATTGTAGAAAGGGCTGCTACAATGTTTCTCACCCAGAAGTTCCATGAACCTTTCTTCTTTCCATCGAAACTTGTAAGAGGTTTCTTCTTAAGGGAAACGGAAGAGAGACTGTGGAATCATGAGATCTAGAGTTGAAAGGGATCTAAGGTGGTTTAGTTCAACTCTCTCATTGTACAGATGTGGAAACTGAGGCTTAGGGAGAAATGATTTGTTCAAGATGATACAAGTTGTAAGTAGCAAGAAGCAGTATTCAGACTCAGATCTTCTGACTCAAAGTCAGTGTGCTTTCCACCACACTGGGTTCTCATCTACTTTATTTACTATCTGATGATGTCAAAATTTTGCTGTTGATATGATTTTTTATGGTTATATTTTTCACATGATCAAGTAGGGGAGTGTTCTCATTTATTCATGATCCTCAATATCGCTGCTCATATAATTTTCACTACTGAAAATCTACTTCTCTGGAGGTTGTCACTCTCAAGGAACTTGTATTCCTTATATTCTATTTGGAATGACATATACATCTTTTTGCATAAATATAACCAGGCTTTAAATGCTTAAAACTACACGAATATCTTTGTAGAATTATATAGGGAAAAGATACAAGGTAATTAGGGAGGAAGGGCTTGAGCAGTTGTGGGGATTATTATTACAGGCCAAAGTACAAGAAGGCCCAAGTATCCCCTATACCTACTTTCATATGGGTAAGGCTTTACATAAGAGGGCACCTTACACCACCCCTATGGACAGCTTAGACTTTGATATCCTTTATATAACATCAGCTCCTCTTGTCTTTGAGTCTTGTAGAGGGAATTATCTCCCCTCACCAAGAGCTGTGTACATACTATGCTGATTTAATGATAACTGTGAATCTAATGATATTGTAAAAGGTATATTCTCTGACTGATAAGAACTGGAGAAATTTAAATCTTGAGACTAAAAATAAAAATAAAGAAGAAGCACCTTTCAACATTTGTTGATAGGGAAGGCAGGACAGTTCTCTCTTTATTCTGTCAACAATTCAGGATTTCTTGGATGGTGTTCCTTGGGATGGTAATTGCAGCTTTGTTGCTCAGTCTTTTTAGTCATGTCTTACTCTTCATGGCCACATTTGGGGTTTTGTTGGCAAAGATACTGGAGTCGTTTGCCATTTCCTTCTCCAGGTCATTTTACAGATGAGGAAACTGAGATCAACAAGGTTAAGTGACTTGCTTCATGTCACATAGCTAGTGTCTGAAGCCAGATTTGGATCCAGAAAGATAAGTCTTCCTTACTCCAAGCCTGGTGTTCCATCCAGAAGTGGATAGAATCTTGGCTCTAGAGTCAGAAGGAATTGAGTTCAAATCCGACCTCAGACACTTACTAGCTATGTTACCCTGGCAAGCCATTTAACCCTGTCTGCTACTTGCTACCTATCATCTTGGACAGGTCACTGAACCTCTCTGGGACTGTTTAATGAAAGTGTAAAATGATAGAGTTGTACAAAATAAATGGGAGAGTGGTGGGTAAAAAATGAAATCACTGAGAAAACAAAGATCAGATCATCTCTGAGCATATGGATTCATTACGCAGTGCATGGCAATTGCCCAACAAACCAGGATCAGACCTCCTCAGCTTAGGCCTGGACTCGAAATACAGGGGGAGACAGACTTTTATACATTAAAAACAATTAAATAAGGTCAATTAAATAAAGGAAACAACACAACATTAGGTAATCTGATTTCTAATTGGATGAAAAATCAGGGACTTTTCAAGTTGGGAAGTAACAGTTACAATTCTCTGAATTCAGAAGAGGTGTCCCATTCCTTCCAAGTGTCAGTAAACAACCAAAGAAACATGGAAACAATATTTGATTGATCAATATGGGGCCAGTTTTCAGATAAGACATGGGTTTCTTGAGGTATATATTTGTGAGAAAAATTCTTGCATCAATCTTTAGGTCTGACTGAATTTCTGTTGAGTATAACTTAGGTCTTAGGTAAGAGATTCTAATCAGCAGGTAGAATGGTCCAGCTTCTCAGCCACACAGGGCCGGGCTCAAACAGTGCAATAAGGTTTCTCCCAGTTCCCACAGTTGAATGAAGTTTTCTTCCAGTACAGAATTTGGACCAGACCCATAATTGAATAGAAAGGGACCTGAGCTAGCTCCAGAACTGAGTCACAAGATGGAGGCAGTGTTGTTCAATCAATTCTCAAATTAACTACTTGCTATCTTAATTCCCTCAATTTCCTCAGGAGATTGATCCTTTCTAGTTCTGAATTCGTGATCCCATGACCATAATTCATTGGTCACACTGCCACTGCATTGACATCAAACATTATGGAGTACCTGTTCCACAACAAGGTGTGGTCTTTACCCTTTAAGGACTTACCAACAAGTTATTGAGGTAGACATAGTACCTACCGCACAGGGTCCTTGTGAGGATCAAGTGATTTCACATGTGTACAGTGCTTTGTGAACCTTAAAGCCCTACATAAATTCCAACCCCCCCCCCATCATCTAGCAAGGCCAATGATGGCCAATCATCTTTCTTCTTTTTCAGTTCGTTCCTCCCCTTCCTCCTGGAAGTTTTATTCCAGTGGTGGTTATCATGGATCTGAATTAATTTATGTTGTGCTCCATGGAAAATGGGACCGCAGGAAGGATGTCTGCTAAAAGCAAAAATGAAAACCTCTTCACACAGCTAAGAGTTTTCAAGAATTATTCTTAGAATTTTCTTTTTCTCAAGAAATGCTTTTCATTCCATGAGAGAGGGAAGGTTCCCTTTCCTCCTTCCTCCCCCTCCAAGAAACCCAAGTAAAATTGCAGTTCCTAAATCCTTTAGTCATCAGAGGGCGCTCATGGCATGCCAGTGGCATAGCAATTCACTCATACACATTCTTTTCCTGCATGTGAAGGAATCCATACATCATCCCAACAAGAGGAATCAGAGCAGTAACTGGTTTGTTGCTGGGGTGTGTGCAAGTTATTGTATATTCATGTCTCATTCCTGTTGACACTTTAATTTGGTTTAGGGTCAAGAATTTTTTCCTGTGATTTCTGCTTTGTAGTGCTGACAATTCTGGAGGTCTGGGGGAATTACGTAACAAAGAAAAGAATTAGGGTCAACTTTCATTTACCTAGAAGTAAACTCTCTAATATGCTGCTGCTTCTTTCGCTTCACTCCCCTTCCCTCTTTCCTTAGTTGCAGGAAATTTCATCACAGAATAAGTCAAGAAGGAAACATTCTCTTAATTAGCCAATCTGGTCACTCATTAGTAGGTAACAGAGGCGTTTGAAGATCTCTACCCCATCTTCACCCCCACCATATGTGGAAAAGATTTGAAAGTTTTTTGGTTGTAAGTGTAGACAGTGAGACTAAGCAGTGTGTACTCAGCAGTAGATGATCAATAGGAAAGAAAAGAAAAAGGAAGAGGAAAAATAAAGGGTGTTTGAAGAGAGAGAAAGAGAAGGAACTCTGATTCCATGCCAATAGATCTGGTTTCTGAGTCCCTACTCAAACCTACAATTCCTGTGGTAACATTAAAAGAGTATAACACTTTTCTTCAATAAATAGATCAAAAGATAAAGTGTATCCCATCATGAAAAGGTAGATAAATGATTTTTCAAATGTCAATCACATCAGACATAGGATGTTCTTCCAAAACAGATACAGTCAGTCACTCAATAAGTATTTAATAATACTTACTGTGTGCCAGGCATTGTGCTACATTCTGGGGATACAAAGAAAGACCCTTCTTCAAGGAGCTCACATTCTAATGGGGGAGACAACATTTGAGCAATTATGTACAGACAAGCTGTACATGTGTATACATATATATGTACATATATACACACAGAGGATTACTTTTAAGTCAATAAAATTATTTTTCAGTTGTGTTTAGCTCTCTGTAACCCCAATTGGGATTTTCTTGGCAGAGTACAATAGTGGTTCTTTTCTAGCTCATTTTATAGATGACGAGCTGAGGCAAGCAGGGTTAAGTGATTCGCCCAGGGTCACACAGCTAGTGAGTATCGGGCCATATTTGAGCTTTTAAGATGAGTCTTCTTGATTCCAAGTTCACTGTGCTACCTAGCTGCCCCATGTGCACAGGATAAAGAGGAAATAATCATCAGAGGGAAATCTTTAGAATTAAGAGAGTTAAGAAAGGCTTCCTGTAGAAAGTGGGATTTTATCTGGAACTTGAAGGAAGCTAGGGAAGCCAGGTGGTGGAGACAAGGAAGGAGAGTATTTCAGGCATGAGTGATAATGGGTGAAAATTCCAGGAATTGATTAATAAGTACCTTGTTTGAAGAACATCAAGGAGGCGAGTAGTGTTCCTCAGATTCCAAATCCAGAGTTCTTCTCACTACACCATGCTGATCATCAGTTCATTATCTGGTTATTTGGGTTATGCAATAATTAGATATGATAGGATACTATTTAGTCATGCTTCATAATTTGCAATAATTTCATATTACTCCCCTTTGTGCCCCATTCCAGCTAAATAAGGCTACTAGATGTTCCCCAGATGCTTCATTCCATTTTCTGTCTCTGAACCTGTGCCCAGTATCTTCTCTTGCCTGTAATGCATTCCTCTCTCTGCCCCTTACATTCCCTAACTTCAAGATTCATCCTTTATACTACCTCCTACTGCAGGAGTCCATGAACTTGCTTTAAAAGATATTTTGATCATTTTATTTCAGTATAATTTGTTTCCTTTGTAAGTCAAAGTACTTTATTTTGTTCATTTAAAAACATCATTCCGAGAAAGGGTTCGTAGGCTTCCCTAGACAGCCAAAGGGATTCTGGACACTCTAAAAAGTTAAGAATCCCTGCCTTAAGGTTAGTTTCCATCCACAAAAGACTTCTTCTTTCCTCACCCTCTAGTTCCAAAGGCTTCTTTTACAGCAAATTTTGTGAAGCTGTGATTTCTTGTCACACACTAAGATATTGGCCACATAAACCTGGAGCTGCGACTAATTACTATATTAGGGGAGAAGAAAAAAAACACCCCCATGTTTAGCTAAGGACTATGATATAAATTATAAAACCCTTTGTTTTCCTCTTAGTTGAGAGGGATACTAAGCTAATTTGGAGTGAAAGGTATATTTTTCTAAGATGACTAACAACTATTGAAATTTTCTCTGGAAATCCCTATTCCCAAAATGCTGGGCTTCTAGGCTCCATGTTAAAATGCTGGGATATAGTAAGAAAAATATTTCCTTATTTATTCAAGTTTGAAAACAACTTTCATTTCCTGTAAACACCTGTGACCTTGTCAATAATGCTTTTCCTGAACATTACACATCTCCTTTTCCACACAGGAAATGGAAAACTGAAGTTCTTCTTTCACATGGAAGTAGTTTGTTAATATAATTATGGATCAGTTTAGCTTCAAAGAATGCTTTGAAGAATAGTTTTATTTCTGTAGTTTATGAAGACACCTGTGGATCAGATGTGTTGAGGGTGAGAGAGAAAGGGACTTTTAAATAAATGTTCTTTTTTCTACCTTTCCTAGTGTATGTAACGGGTCCTATTGCAAAATGCCACCCACAGGCTACATTAGCATTTTGCTGAAGCATCTTGTTACATGATGCCACTTGGCAGGGGGTGGCTTCAAATTCATGCAAGATGGCAAGCCAAGCAGAGATAGGAGACTCCCTTAAAGCAAAGGATCCAGACAGACCCAAGCTGAAAGGGCAGATTGGCAGATAATACTAGTGATTCCATCACTATCTTTGTCTTTATTTATTCAGAAGGAAGAAGGCCAGAAGGAATTTGTTAATTTTTTAAAGGCACACCCACTAACAGCAATCATCTCTTTATGAAATAATGTAAGGCATTAGATCATTAAACAATAACCTTTGTTAAAATATTATAATAAAAACGCACTATTGTATGGCAGCACAACTAACAAAACTTGCTGAATAATGATATATGTTGAGATTAATGTTAGTGTATAAAAGAGCATAGCAATTCATCATTCTTTTCCTCTAAGTTCTCATCAGGATATTTTTGTCAACAAGTATTTATTAAGTAATGGGCAGGTAGGTGGTATAGTAGATAGAGTACTGGGCCTGGGGTCTTCTCGAGTTCAAATCAGGCCTCAGACACTTACTAACTGTGTGACGTTGGGCAAGTCACTTAACCGATTGCCTCAATTTCCTCATCTGTCAAATGAACGGGAGAAGGAAATGGCAAACCTCTCCAATATCTTTGCCCAGAAAACCCCAAAAAGGGTCACAAAGAGTCGGACACAACTGAACAACAATAATTTATTAAACAACTACTGTGTACCAGGCATCATCTTATTAAGCATTGGGGCTACAAAGAAAGTCAGTAGAACAGTGCTTGCTCTCAGGGATCTCACAGTCTAACTGTCCATTCAATCTCATTTACTTCTCCTTTCACAGGTATCTTCTGTTAATGTACATTCCTTTCTATTGGTTCTGATTTTATACCTTACATTATTTCATAAAGGTGTTTGAATTTCTTTGCATTCCTCATGCTTTCTATCATCATGGCATTATTATATTCTACTTCAATTAATGTAGCACAATTTAGACCAAATGAGATAGTGTTTGTGAAGGTTTTTTTTTTAACAACCCTCAAAGTGCTATATATAAATGTGAACTGTCATTCTTCTTAGATAACTATTCCTTGTAGGATAATTAAGTGATAGTTTTGTCTTTAGGAACCAAAAGGCCGATGATGAGAATTTGGTGGCAGTTTTACACTGTAAGAGACTTTAAAAGACATCTGAGACTGGCAAAATCAAACATGAGATAGGAGCCTCCTGGTCCTTACATTAGTCCTAATGAGTAAACAAGCAGATTGGATGCCATATTACTTATTTTTATCATTAATTGTTCTTACCAGTCCAGAAGTACTTTAAGGAATTATTCATATGGTTATTTTGACCTAATTATTCCCAAATCATCATAGAACTTTGGTAGTGGATTGTAAGCTTACCTGTAATCATCTGTGACCTTCCACCCCCAATCTAATGTAATTTTTTGTGACATGGAGAGGCATAATTTGCATGGATAGAGGGAGGTGATAGGCCCACTGTCTTTTGCCATCATACTACATCCAAAGTATTGCATTCAATTCTGGGCACTTTATTTATTTATCTATTTATTATAAATATTATTATAAATATATATAATATAAAAATATATTTATATATTATATATAAAAATATATAAATAAATATAAATATTATAAATAAATATCATTTATTTATTTATATATTCTGGGCATTTTATTTATTTATTTTAAATTTTAAAAATTATTTGTTTTCAGTGTTCTACAGTCACTTCCATATAAAGTGGATTTTTTCCCCTCCCTCTTCTTCCTTCCCCCTTACCTCCCCACTCCCTCCCTGAGACGGCATATAATTTTATATAGGTTCTACATGTACATTCCTATTAAATATATTTTCACCTTAGTCATGTTGCATAGAGGAATTAAAATGAATGGGAGGAATCATAAAACAAAACATAACACAAAATAAAATGATCTGCTTCATTCTTCAATCTAATTCCATAGTTCTTTCTCTTGATATGGAAGGCATTTTGCCTCAAGAATCCATTGGGAATTTTTTAAGTCTGCATTTGCAACGAAGTACTAACTCTACCAGAAAAATTCCTCACATACTGTGGTGGTTGCTGTGTACAAAGTTCTCCTGGTTCTGCTCCTTTCACTCAGCATCAGTTCGTGTAAGTCTTTCCAGGCCTCTCTGAAGTCTTCCTGTTCATCATTTCTTAAAGCACAATAGTATTCCATTACATTCATATACCACAATTTATTCAATCATTCCCCAGTTGCTGGGCATCCCCTTGATTTCCAGTTTTTGGCCACCACAAAGAGAGCTGCTATAAATATTTGTGTCCATGTAGGACCCTTTCCCATTTTTATGATCTCTTGGGGATACAGTCCTAGAAGTGGTATTGCTGGGTCAAAAGGTATGCACATTTTTGTAGCCCTTTGGGCATAGTTCCAAATTAGGCGCTACATTTTAGGAATGTTGTAGGTCTTTCAAAGACAGACCAACAGGATAGGGAAGGGTCTTGAGTCTGTGTAATAAAAGAATGAAGTATAGGAACTGGAGATGTTTAGCCCAGAGAAAAGTAGACTTGGGGTGTGCTACAGTTGCCTTCAAATGTTTGAAGATGGATTAAATTGTTCTGTTTGAAATGAGAGAGCAGAAATACGGACAATGTCTGGATGTTGTAGAGAAGGAAGTGAAGTAGACTACCTTGGGAGGTCGTAGGTTGTCTTTTATTGGAAATTTTCTTGCAAAACTTAGACAATTGTTGGGTATGTTGTAGAGAAGTTTCTGTTTTCAGGTATGAGTTGGACTATATGGTCACCAAGATCCTTTCCAACCCTGAAGTTCTGTTATTGCTAACACTGAAGTATAAACATATGCCTCATTGAATTCTGCATTACTTTTTTCTGGCCACCAGTGAATATACTACAAAAGTTCAGGCAATCAACGTATGAGTGACCCATAGTTTGACCTGCCTGAGATTTTTTATCTAGCTACAATATCTAAATATAGAAAAACAGCATATGTAGTGCATACAGGGTTATTCTTAATAACCAACGCACATGTGATGCTTTACAGATATTGTCCTACTTGATCCTTTACAAATATTATCTCTTTGATCCTTCACAATTCTGTGAAGTAGGTGCTATTATTAGCTGAACTTTTTGGATAAGGAACCTGAGGCTAAGAGTCTAAGTGACTTGTCTAGGGCCCGAAGGCTGCTACTAAGTGTCTGAGGTAGGATTTGAACTCAGGGCTTTATGACTCCATGTCCAGCACTCTATTTGCTGGGGTTAGGAAGATCTGCATTTAGTTTTGCCTTTGACACATACTAACAGTGTGACCCTGGATCTGATATTTCTGGTGAGGAAGTCTGTTGGCACACCTGCTTTGTTTGGAAAGCCACGGATGCATTCTCTTGACTTAAATTTTGCCACCATAGTAAGGGGGGGCTATATTAATAGCTCACATTTTGTTTCTGCATTCATTTAGTTGAATTCTTCAAGAGGTTATTTTTTTCACGTCTGTTTGCATTGATAAGTGTTTTCCGGAGGAGGAGCCAAGATGGTGGAGTAGAAAGATTCACATATGCTAGCTCTGAACCCACAGCCCATGGATTTCCTCTAAAAAGAACTCCCAACAAATTCTGGAGCAGTGGAAGCCACGCAGCAACACAGTGAAGGACATTTCTGTTCCAGAGAGCCCTGAAAAACCGATCCCAAAGGTCCATCATGCACTGGTTGGGAGTGGAGCTGAGCCCTTCCCTGGCCACGCAGCACTGAGAGGAGCAGTTCCAGCAGATCCGAGCAGGATTCAGGGATGGAATCTCTGGCAGCCACAAAGGTCCCTCCACCCACAGGCGCTACAGGTCAGTGAGAGACACTTCTGGGCTGGCCAAGAGGGGAGCAGGGTGTCTCCATAACTCAGGCCCCCTTGGGAGGCAGTGGGCAGCCAGAGGCTCCTGGAGCAGGCAGGAGCTCAGCAGCAGCTCCATTACAAAAGGTCTCTGCATAAACCCCCTGAGGGAACTGAGCCTGAGAGGCAGCCCTGCCCCCACCTGAGAACTTGAATTTAATCTTACCCTGAACAGCAGCTAGGCCTGCTGCTGAAAGCCCTGAGGTGGGGGAGCAGCATTTGTATCTCAGACCCCAAGCACTAGCTGGGCAGATCTAGGCAGGGGTGGAGAGGACTCTCAGAAGTCAAGTAACTGGCTGGGAAAATGCCCAGAAAAGGGAAAAAAAAATAAGATCATAGAAGGTCACTTTCTTGGTGAACAGATGTTTGTGACCTTCCTTTCTGATGAGGAAGAACAATGCTTACCATCAGGTAAAGACATAGGAGTCAAGGCCTCTGTATCCCAAACATCTGAAATAAACATCCAATGGTCTCAGGCTATGGAAGAGCTCAAAAAGGATTTTGAAAATCAAGTTAGACAAGT
>CM053770.1:439914781-439995378 GCA_028658325.1 Potorous gilbertii
TTAAATTTTCTCTCCTGTATCTATTTTCCAGGTCAGTTGTTTTTCCAATGAGATATTTCACATTATCTTCCATTTTTTCATTCTTTTGGTTTTTGTTTTGTGATTTCTTGGTTTCTCAGAAAGTCATTAGCCTCCATCTCTTCCATTCTAATTTTGAGAGAACTATTTTCTTCAGTGAATTTTTGGACCTCTTTTTCCACTTGGCTAACTCTGCTTTTGAAAGCATTCTTCTCCTCATTGGTTTTTTGAACCTCTTTTGCCAATTGAGTTAGCCTATTTTTCAAGGTGTTATTTTCTTTAGCATTTTTTTTGGGTCTCCTTTAACAAGGTGTTGACCCATTTTTCAAGCTTTTTTTGCATCTCTCTCATTTCTCTTCCCAGATTTCCCTCCACCTCTCTCACCTGATTTTCAAAATCCTTTTTGAGCTCTTCCATGGCCTGAGCCCATTGAATATCTATTTTGGATATTTGGGATACAGAAGCCTTGACTTCTACATCTTTCCTTGCTGGTAAGCATTGTTCTTCATCATCAGAAAGGAAGGGAGGAAATATCTGTTCACCAAGAAAGTAATCATCTATGGTCTTATTTTTTTTCCCTTTTCTGGACATTTTCCCAGTCAGTTACTTGACTTCTGAGATTCCTTTCCACACCCACCTCGCCTCCAGATCCGCCCAGCTTGGGGTCTGAGATTCAAATGCTGCTTCCCAGCCTCAGGGCTTTCAGTGGGGGAAGGGCTGCTATTCAATGTAAGATTAAATTCCAGTGCTCAGGAGGGGGCAGGGCTGCTATTCAGTGTGAGATTAAGTTCAGCTGCTCAGGTTGGGGCAGGGCCACCTCACAGGGCTCAGTTCCCTCAGGGGGTTTATGCAGAGACCTTCAACAATGGATCCGAGCTCCTGCCTGCTTTGGGAGCCCCAGTCTGCTGCTGCCTCCGCTGCTGCCTCCTGAAGGGGCCTGAGTTGTGGAGACACCCCACTCCCTTCTCTTGGCCAGCCAAATAGGCTCTCTCACTGATCTTTGCGCCTGTGGGTGGAGGGAACTGCAAGGCTGCTGGAGATTCCGTCCCTGAAGCCTGCTCGGATCTGCTCCTCTTGGGCCTGTGCGGCCAAGGCAGGGCTGGACTCTGCTCCGTGTCCAGTGCACAATACATCTTTGGTGTCGGTTTTTCTGATCTCTCTGGAACTGAAATCTCCTCCACTCCGTTGTTCTGTGGCTTCTGCTGCTTCAGAATTTGTTGGGAGTTCTTCTTTATGGGTATTTTATGGGCTGTGGGTTCGGAGTTAGCGTATGTATGTCTTTCTACTCCACCATCTTGGCTCCTCCCCCTATTTTCCAATTTCTATCCCTCTCCTTCTCTAAGAGGGGAGAAGCAAAGCATCCTGAGGGAGAAACAGGGAAGTATGTGCCAGGCAGGTCCAACCACCAATCACTACCACTACCTCTCCTCAGACTCCTGGAGATAGCTATGACCCTACATCCCAAAAGCTCTGGGAGTGTTAGCACCTCCCATGTTGATAGCTCTGATTCCTCCTGCCTCTCAGCAATTAAAGGGTCAGACCCTGTGAAGAAGGGATAATATACCTGCCACCACCAACATCAGCACCAACTTCTGACCAATTATTATTGTTTTTGCTTGTCCTTTGTTCTCCAAGAGGACCATTGCATCAGGAAGATGATGTTATGACTTGCAAGTAAATTGGATTTAAGTGAGGCAGGACTGTGCAAAATCACCAGCCTCACTTTCTCCTTTAGAGCCTTTCCAGTCCAATGGCAAAGATATAGATTAAGATGACCGGAGATACCCCTAGATGCAATGGGAGACCCTGGCCTTAAAAAAAAACCAACCAAAACAGTCTGATCAACTACAACTACCACCAAAGGGCAGGCAGGTAGGCCCAAAAGCTCTTGGAAAAGCAGAATTCCCCCACCCCAGTTTCTCCAGCCCTAGAAAGTTCTTGACATTGTAAAATGACTAAATATCAGTTGAAATGAAACTGAAGAATACAATCATCTTATCATTTGCTTTGCTCCCTCCCTCCCTCCTTCCTTCCTTCCTTCCTTCCCAATTGGAAGGCTAGACACACATGTGGAGGGGTACACATAAAGGGAACATGGAGCTGCCACTTCTGCCTCTGCAGTTGCAAGGTTGTTGATATTTTCTAGTGATGCCATCATGCCAAGTCTGTACCCTGGATTTGTCTGCTGGACACATAATATCTTCTAGGCACATCATGTGCAATTGTGGAGCTTTTCACTGTTTTTGGCTTATGGTTCAACTGAAGTTCAATGTGCTTTCTTTTCTTATGAAAAAATGGGCTCTGTTATTTTGAAAATCTAGTTTTTTTGGATAGGAGATAGATGAAGCATGTTTTAGGTGCTTATGTATCAGAAACTATGCTAATTGCTTGAAATACACATACATGGAAAAAAAATAAAATAAAGGATCGTCCCTGCCCTTAAGTAACATATTCTAATGGGGGAACATAATACATAAAAGGGGGAGGAAATGCCTGAGTGAAGGCCAGGAGCAGAAATCTAGAGAATCCTAAGTTAGGAGAGTGGGTGGCCTTGGCACTTTCTCAAATGGGTGTCCTGGGCTGCAACTTGCCAGTCATCCCAGGCTTCAGGAACAGAGGCACCTCCAATGTGAGAAAGCAGCTGGGACACCAATAAAAGTCTAGGGAGCACTAAGGGAAGTGGGATTAGAAATAGTGCTTTTCAGAGAAGCAGCTGCTCTTCAAACACCAGCCTAAGGGAAAGTAAAAACCAAACGAAACCACAGAACCCTTCTTGGTTTTATTTTCCATTATGAAGTGTCCAGTCTCTTCTTTTCTAGAGTACCAGCTACTTGGCCTTTCCTTTCCAGCTGAAGATTATTTGCACCAGGCACCAAGTTTATTATTACACAGGGCAAGGTGTCAGCTAATGTCCTGAAGCTTGATTTTTTCTTTTGACTCCCCTTTGTGGTGGCTGGCTTTGGGTCTCGGTGGACAACCTAACTCTAGTTTATGAGCATTCTGTCTACCTTTCAGTTTTAGTTTCCATTCTCCATGCTTGGTATGCCCTCTCTTCTCATCTTTGCCTCTTAGAATTCTGAGATTTCTTCTAGCTCCATTCAGCCAACCTCATATCCTTCCCAACACTGATATTTGACAGCAAGAAAAGGGAGGGGGAGAGTTAATAGTTTTGCTACAGGCTGGCCCTGGCCTTGCGTACCCAGACTCTGATACACAGTAATTATGGACAGAGCCTTGCCTGGCCAAGTACTTACAGTGAAAACTTTCCTTTCTGTCCTTTTATTTATCATTTATGCCTCACTTCTTCAATCTAATCATTTTGCTATGTTGTCTTTCTTAATTAACCCTTATGTAGTACATACATTTGTTAAAACTATTTGAAATTCACATAAACTCCTTCATGTTCACTCCTTTTACATCCTCCCAGTAAAACATAATGGCCATAGAGAAGTGCCAGAAAGCATTTTCTTTTTTTGACATCTATTTTCTCCTGTTCTTTCAAAAAATTTCTTAGTCATTTTATCTTAGGAAACCTAGTCATGACATTTATATTTCATTAATACCCTTTGTTCTCTCCTTGGCACAATATTTTATCAGAAGGTACCTGTAGGATACAAAAAAATTCCAGGAAACAATGTGGAAATGATGGGGTTAGGCATAGCTTAGGGAGACGGTTCAAGATCAGAACCTCAGGTAGTAATTAAGTTTCT
The DNA here is from genome assembly GCA_028658325.1 of Potorous gilbertii. NCBI lineage: Eukaryota > Metazoa > Chordata > Mammalia > Diprotodontia > Potoroidae > Potorous > Potorous gilbertii. The sequence continues at coordinate 439,918,510 of CM053770.1, forward strand.
TTTTTAATAGGAGGAAAAACTTATTTCTGCAGCAATTCAAAATATAATATCTGGCAAAATCAGTGAAAGGAGTCTGTGCTCATTGCCTGAATTAAGTTTTTAGAAGTCATTTGGGACCCAGTGAAGACTTATAAATTCATATTATAAAAAAGTGCCTTGTGTTTATGTTTTATCCCCTAGTACTAATATAATACATATGGTTATGTGGTTGAACTATTATATAACATGTGGGAGTAGAACTTGATGATCTCCAAGATTGTTTCCAGTTTTTACATTCTATAAGTCTATTTAATACATTCTTTTTCTTCCTTTTAAGGTTGTATTGATGCCTGCTACTTCTTTCTTTCTAGAGGCAGTTGGGGTTAAGTGACTTGCCTAAGGTCACACAGCTAGTAAGTATTTGAGGTTGGATTTGAACTCAAGTCTTTCTGATTCCAGAGCTGGTGGCTCTATCCACTGCACCAATTAGTTGCCCCTTGTTGCCTGTAATTTCTGAATATATCTGTCCTATCTCAGCACTGAACTGTCTCTTATAACAAATAGAAAACAGTTAAACAAAAACAGCTGATAACTGCAGCAACCGCTTCTGAGAGTTGGGGCAACCTTATACTACTATAATCCCTTATCTCTCTGTTGAGAGAAAGGAGAGATCTTTCACAATCTATTCTCCGGGACTAAGACTGGTTTAACACTTACTTAGAGTTCAATTTTTTTTTAGTATTATTTTTATTTACATTATTCTAGTCATTGTGTATTTTTCTGGTTCTCCTTATTTCACAGGAACATAGATTTCAAGGTGGAAGGTACTTAGAAATCATCTGATCCAAACTCCTCATTTTACAGATGAGTAAACTGAAGGCCAAAGTGAAATGACTTGCCTAAGAGGATACAAGTAGGGAATGGCAGAACTAGAATTTAAACCCCAGTCTTCCAACTAGACCAGTGCTCTTTTCACTGTCAATCATCTTTACTTCATTGATATAGGTTCATGCAAGTCTTCCCGTGTTTTTTGTAATTCCTCATATCCATCATTTCTTATTGCTCAATAACATCCAATTATATTCATTGTTCAGCTATTCTCTGTTTGATTTATACCCACTTTGTTTCTATTTTTTTAATCACAGAAAATGCTGCTATTAATATTTTCTATATTTGGTGGTCTTCCTACCCTTCCCTGTCTTTGACCTTCTTGGGAGTATATGCCCAGTAGTGGAATATTTGAGTGAAAGATCAACAACATTGAAATTTCTTGCATAATTCTAAATATTTTGTCCTGAATGATTGGATCGATGCACAGTTCTACTCAGAGTGACTTAATAGGTCTATTTATCAAGTCCTTCCAGCATCGATTGCTTCCATTTTTGTCAACTTTGACTACTCTGGGAACAATTTGCTAGGTATGAGATAAAGCCTCAGAGTTGCCAATTTGCAATTCTGTTATTAATTGTTTGGAGCATTTGACCTTATGGTCATTGATAGTTTTCAGATCTTTCTTTGACAGCTTTAAATACTGTTTGTTCTTATTCATTCACCAATTTATCCAAAGGTTAAGATGGTTCTTGGTCTCATATATTTATATCCTATTATCTTAAATATCGGGCTTTCATTAGTGATATTTGATGCAAAGATTTTTTTTCTCTCTCAATGATTTCCTACTCTAACCGTTTTATGTTTTTGAAAAAGTTTTAGAATTTTGTATTAATAAACTTATCTGTTTTATCTTTTGTGATCTCTTCTATTTCTTATTTGGTTAAGGATTCTCCCTTAACTATCATTGTGAAAGGAAGCTTATTTTCTTCCCTAATATTTTATGATGTGACCTTTTATATATATATAGGTCAGGTATCCATTGGAACCCATTGTGGCCTCTGCTATGAGATATTAATTGCTTCTGACATGTACTAGCTATCTGACCCTGGGTTAGTTACTTAGTCTCTCTCAGCTCTCTAAGATGATAAATTGCAGAGAAGGTGCAACAATGGAAATCATATCCCATGTCCCTGACACCCAATTATGACTAAATTGCTTTCTGATTTTTCCAGAAATTCTTTCTCAAAGTAGTTCGTATTCTTAGGTTTATTGAACATTGATCCATTGCTATTGAATCTTTTCAATGATTTTTTATTTTTTGAACTAATATTAAATAGCATTTATGATTGTTGCTTAAAAATGTAGTTTGAGGTCTGGTAATATTTTGCTCATTTCCTTCTACTTCTGTTCATTATTGCCCTTAAGATTCCAGACATTTTGTTCCTCCAAATTGCGTTGTCTAGTTTTATAAATTATCTCCTTGGTAATTTGATGATATGGCCCTAAATCTTTTAGTTTAACAGTATTGGCATGGTTAAGCTAAGTACTTTGATTCTCTTGCTTTATTAAAAGTACTTCCTTCCCAGGGTGGTTGTAAAGATCAAATGATATGATTTTTGTAGGGGCTATATAAATGCTATCTATTATTGTTATTTCTGTAGAGTGTCTTATAGTATGCTTTTCATGGAAGTCTGAAGTTATTCCTTACAGATCCATTTGAGTCTTAAACTTACTGTCTTCTTGAAAGCAGAGAGGGACATCCTGCCTTAGGTTAGATTGACTTGTATGAGATGTTTGTGAAATCAACTGTATATAACAATGTCACAATAATAAATATACTAGCTAATATTTATGTGGTGCTCTAACTTTGCAAAGCAGTTTATAAATACTATTTCATTTGACCTTTACAATAACTCTGACAGGTAATTATTCCCATTTTACAGTTGAGGTAAACAGAGATTAAGTGACCTGTTTAGAGTCACACAACTAGAAAGTGTTTAAGGCTGGATTTGAACTCAGATCTTTCTGATTCCATATCTGGTATTCTATGCACTGTGCCAAACTAATTACCTTTTAAAGTTCTCAGCAAGAATTACACTAATAAAATGATTAGGTAGTAGATGTATGAACTTCTACAATTTTAGTTTTCTGACTTTTACATAGAAATACTAATGTGATAATAATGAAACTATGTAATAAAGATAGGGACTGAACCTGTGACTTCTTTGGTGTAGGGAACTCCTCTTCTGTGTAGGTTGGTATCTTCTTTGCAACTTATAGTCTTCCGGAAGGCCTAGATTATGAGGAATTAAGTGACTTGACTAGGGTCACAGACTTGACTCTGGGCCTTTTTGACTCTGGGACTGGCTCTCTGTTCACTACTATACGATCCTGAGATAAATCATTTAACCTCCTTGGGTCTGATTCCTCTTCTGTCCAATACAGAGATTGGACTAGCCAGTCCTATAAATTCTGTGATCATAGGCCTGACTCATTAGACAAGGAAGGCCTACAGGAGTTAAATTACTTTCGGAAGGTCTCACAGGTTAGCAGTCTTTGAGTCCTCCAATTCTGGGTCCAGTGACCTTTCCATCATACCTGGTTTGGAGCTCTGTTAAATGTATTAGAGCTCTTAGTGAATGTAAAGGACCTGGCTCCATTTCCCATCACGTAAAGGAAGGGTAGGCTTACATGAGGAAGTAAAAAGTTGTTTATAGTGGGTGGGGAAAAGGTCAGTTCTCCTGTAAATGGTAGAAGTCTGCACCCTTCTAAAAGACAATAAACAGAAATGACTTCCATCAGAAACTGAACAAAAGCTTTAGAAACAGATGTTAGACTGTCCCATAAGACAACAAGGCACCATAGAGTTGTGGGAATTTTATAAACTATTTATAAGTGTTAAAAACACATCAACTGATATGTATGCCACACATTGTAGATGTTAATAACTAAATCTGAGTAGGTATACTGAGACTAGTTTATGAAACTTTAAAAAAAGTGTTAATAACGGTTATAGAAGAATAGTATTTATATGTGGATTTCTTTTCCTCTTATATTTCTCTCCCATCCATATTTTGAGAAGAAAATAAAAATAATTTGGCTCATACAATCTCATCACTGTTTTTATAGTTTGAAATGTCAACCACCATTATTAGTAGAGGTTTCTGTCAGTGGAGCAATTTGTCTTTGCCAGAACAAATAAAGAGGAGAAGGAAAGCTAGCTACTTGTTCCTAGCTGCAATGAAAGGGAGAGGAGAACTAGTTAGCACTTACTTCTCTAATCCATCTGGCTGATCTTCACCCCTCACTCTGTTCCATTAAAGAGGTTTCACACTCAATTTAGACCCAACTTTATTTCCTACACTCCTATAACCTTTGCATCAGACACTTATACATGCATACATATATTTAACACACACACATACACACACACAGAGCATACACTCAGATTTAAATGAATATATGTATGTACTTGTGTATATTTGAATGTATATTTGTGTATGTGTAGTTATGTGCATATATGTCTGGGGCAGCTAGGTGGTACAGTGGATAGAGCACCAGTGCAGGAATCAGGAGGACCTGAATTCAAATCTCATCTCAGATGCTTGACACTCACTAGTTATGTGACCTTGGGCAATTCACTTAACCCCAATTGCCTTATCCTGGGTTATCTCCAGCCATCCTGATGAATATCTGGTCACTGGATTCAGATGGCTCTGGAGGAAAAGTGAGGCTGGTGACCTGCACAGTCCTCCTTCACTCAACACAAAGTCAAGTGCAAGTCATGTCATCATTTCTATGATGGCATGGTCTTCTTCGGCAATGAAGGACAAACACGTACACATATATGTCTACATATATCAATATATATATAGATACTTGTGTATCTGTGTATCTATTTTGCTATCTTTCTATGGTGCAAATAACCTTTTGATGGATTTCTCACTCAGCTTGTAGATTTCACCTGGAAAAATTGGGAAAATGAATACATAGTCCCAGGCATCCTGCAACCCAATTTTCCACTTGCAAGTAGAAAATTCATGAAATTAATGAAAGAAAGGTTTATAGAAAGTTTGAAAAAGATAAAATGAAACTCCCAACATCACTCATGGGGAATAAAAAGACATAAAACATAAACTTTTATTTTGGAGAGCAGCCTTCTCCCTAAAATGTGCATAGATTCTTAGTGTGATGGGAGCATTATCTTAACCCCTTTCCCTATGTGAGTTTAGGTTGTTTTTTCTTAAAAGAGATTGAAAATATCCTCAAGACTTGATTGACTTAGGAGACTAAAGGCTTAAGCTTAGCTATAAAAGTATTCATGAAGAGTTCCGAGGACTGTTTGATGCTTGGTTGATAGAAAATGAGGAAAATTAAAAAAAAGTGGAAGAAAATAAAATAAAAAATATTTAAAAATAAAGAAAATAAAGCAAGCTTTGTTCAGTTGAATCACCTCAAGGTATCCTCAATGCTTATCCTTGTTGGATATCCTCCTTTTACTGTGACTAAATAAGTGTACTTTTCTTGAATGAACTATGAGTTTCTCATTTTGTTTTCATATCAACCTTAAACTACAGGAGGAATAGACTATGTCAGGTTCAACCCAGAACACTGTCATTTACAATAAAAAAGAAGCAGGTTTCTTCCTCAGTGGCTCTGGGCAGTTTAGGTGTTACCTTCCATCTTCTATAAGTTTTGTGTGTTGGGTGACCTCAGGGGTAGATATCCAACACAATTTCTTCTGTGGAGTCCTGTAGCTCTCAGGCTGTGTCTTCAGTATTGCTCTCAGGCATGGCTAACCCCTCTGCCAGAATAAGTCTTTCTCTGTTATCAGGAAAAGTCTTTATTAATACAAAGGGGAAAGGCCTCCAGAGTGTTCCTTGTCTGGCAAGAAATATGGATTTTCTCACATTTTGGAGCTAATAGGGTACAAGATAAAGGGCCCCCGTTCGTGAGGTTATTTCATCTTTTCTACTGTATTTGTTGACCTCTGGCCTCACAAAATCTTTTTCCAGGGATTAGGAAGGACCCTATCTCCATCTTCAAGAGATCATAGAGTTATAGAATCTAAGAACTGGAAACCCAGTTTCCTTAGAAAATATTTAGTGCAAACAAGGTCAAATCATGACCAAGAATTCTCTTCATAAAATAGCTAACAATTAGTCATTCGGTCTGTTCTTTAGGCCTTCCTGTAAGGGGAACCAGATGACCTCCAGAGGCATTTCATTCTACTCTTGAAAAGCTCTTGACTCAAAGCTAAGAGAGGCTTAATTCTAGCCACATAGACAACAGTGCATTCAGAAACAAAGCATTGAGTGATGCCAGGAAATGGTTACATTTAAGGATCTTTGTTCCTTTTATCTTAACCTCCTCACATTAATTTGCATGGGAGACCAAACAGAATCTCAGGATTGAGAAAACTGGGCATGGTGGTAAGTCATATCCAGATAGATGCTTGGTATTTTATTAGAAACTCCTAAGGGGCAGCTAGGTGGTGCAGTGGATAGAGCACCAGTGCAGGAGTCAGAAGGACCTGAATTCAAATCTCTCCTCAGACACTTAACACTCACTAGCTGTGTGACCTTGGGCAAGTCACTTAACCCCAGTTGCCTTATTCTGGGTCCTCTCCAGTCATCCTGGTGAATATCTGGCCACTGGATTCAGATAGCTCTGGAGGAGAAGTGAGACTGGTGACCTTGCACAGTCCTTCCTCACTCAAAACAAAGTCAAGTGCAAGTCATGTCATTATTTCCCTGATGGCATAGTCTTCTTTGGCAACAAAGGATGAACACACATGCACGCACACACACAACAGACACACACAAAACTCCTAAGATATTTCTGAAGGGGATACAGTTTGGCAATCAGACATTTAGTGGAAATTACTAAGACTTCCTAACCCTAAATCAAATAGAGGCTTGGAACAGAGATACTGGCTTTGGTGATGAGGAAGACACAACTCATACTTATAGCCAGTAAGACAATGCCTTTGGATCCTAATTAGTGGACTGTTTGTTTTATGTTCCAAAAACATTCTTTCTCCTTGGATGTAAAATTCTTCTTTTTGAGAGAAAAAGCTAACCATAGACACACTTATGAGAAAAGACCTATTCTCTTATGAGGAAGAAAGTAGTTAATGTTTTTTCTTTAGCTTGAGACTATGAGGACTTTATCTTTACAAAATAAGTGAAGACCAAGCTTCTTGACTCTAAGATAAATGAGATTTAAAAGTTGGGCACTTCACTTGGAAACTATTCTGTAATGATCATGGTCTGCTCCCTCATTTTTTTGCTTAGCCTTGCTTTGCTCTGTATTAAAAAAAAATCTTACAGATCACACAAGGCCTATTTTGGCAGCTATCTGCTGTAGATGTGGAATATATACAGGAATGTATGATTATGTAGCAGTCCCAAGGAGACTGGAGATTTTTAGGCTTGGCAAAATACTTTTATTATTTTTCAGATTGCAAAACACATTTTGATACAAACATATTATTTTCCCTTTTTCAAACAAATGAAAATTTAAAGGGCTTAATTTGTGGCTTCTTATAAGAACATTGCTTTTGAATGGAATGACCGTTTCGTATCCTAGAGTCTGTTATTAAACCTTTTAAAATACTTTTATAAGTATGGGGGGTTCTAACTCCACCCCAGTTAAAATAATCACAGAAGACTCAGATAACGTGATTGAATCAATCAAAAATGTCCAGAAGATATGAATGTAAGAGGATTTGTTGGATTTTTGATCATTGCATAAAAGACACACTATAAATCTCTTGTCATTGGTTGAGAAGATCAAGTCATATTTCTTGGGGTATATATAAAAATAACAAGACAGTTCAGAGTTTGGGGGTCAAACAGTAGTGGTGGAAGAACTCCAATTTGGAGAATTCCTTTTTGACAGCTATAATTAAAGCCCTGTAAGGGCTCATGGTGGGGAGGAGAGAGTTTCTTTCTATCCTCTCACTTTCTCACCATTGATTATATCTTTGGAGAGACTTGTCTAATTGAAAGTGTTTCCATCTGGGATCTGAGAGGATGGACCAGAAGGAGATAATATATCTCTGACCCCAAAGCTAAAATCATTCAATTAAAGGTAACTTCAGGGAATGTTACCTTTCATGCTGGAGAGAAGTACCCGCTATGGGCTCTATAAAGATATCAACTCTAGGAGAAGAGCAGAGAGCTATACCTTAGGGGAACTTCATAAATACTATAAAAGAGGGAGCTTTCAGTAACCAAGAGGTGTGAGTTAGTCCTTGCAATGCGTACCCTATATAAGTCTTTCATTACTTTCATACTCTCCCATTGGACCTCTGTGTGTATTTGTAGGACAGTATGTTCCAGACTTTTTTTTTGGAGGGGAGAAGGGGATATTTCTGTAATTATGATTATTCTATATTGTCTTGGTAAAAAGAAAAAACTTTCATCAAAAAGCCAATTAAGATTTACTGGTTATTAGTGGGAAGCACACTGGTGGGGGCTTGTGAACGACTAGAACCCCAGCTCTTCAGGTTTAATCTAGAACCATAAGAGTAGAAACAAATTGCCCCTTGAGGACCCAGTTCACCAGTATAAATGGGAATTGAAGTATAACCCAAAGGGGGATTTTAAGTTTTCTGGAGAGGTTATATGGTTAAAATTAAAGGGAAGAGTGATTAAGTCTATTAGAACCTGAAAATCTGGGATGTGAGGGTGGGAGGTGGAGCCAAGATGGTAAAGTAAAAGCAGCAACTCTCTTCAGCTCTCCCCCAAACCCCTCCAATTATCTGTAAACAAATCCTAGAGCAGCAGAACCCACAAAAAGAGTAAAACAAATTTCTGACCCAAGACAACCCAGATGGCCAATAGAAAAGGTCTGCTGTGCCAGACTGGGAGAGGAGTGCAATCCAGTGTGACCTGTGCTGGCACAAACTGGGCCCCAACAAATCCAGAGCAGGTCTCAAGGTACTGTATCACTGGCAGCTAAAGTGTTTTTCAGACTTTTCTACAAATGCCAAAGACAAATTAGAATGTCAGTGGGAAAGGTCTATTGGACCTGGGTGAAAGAGAAGCACAGACTAGTCTGGGCCTCAGCACAACTTCTGGGCAGTGGCAGCATGTGTTTCCAGAGCTCTCTGCCTACAAATAGTAAGGGGATCGAACAAATGATCAGAAGGTCATTACAGGGATCTCTTTGCTGGCAATGAGGTAGGATTTTGTTGGTTTACCCATACTTGGGTCTAGGTTGAAGTCCTGGGGCAAAGAGGAGCATTGTCATAGCAGAACTTGTGGAAGCAGTGGAGAGGGAACCTTCCTCACAGTTCCAGGGCAGAAATGAGTGCTTGTCATCACTCGTTGATTAGATTAAAGGCCAGGAGAGGAATAAACACCTCTCTTTAGATCATACCACCATGGAAGAATTGAAAGTTTCTTTGAAAACATTTGTACAAAATCCCTGAAGCTTAGCTTGGGACAGCACACCCTCCACACTGGGAGCAGAGTCCTACCTTAACAAAGACTTAAAAAGTAAAGTAATTTATGGGGGAAATGAACAAACAATGGAAAAAAAACTCTGACTATAGAATCTTATTTTGGTGACAAGAAAGATTAAAACATACAATCAGAAGAAGACAATAAAGTTAAAGGTCCTCCATCCAAAGCCTGCAAGAAAAATATGACTTGGTCTCAGGTCATGGAAGAGCTCAAAAAGGATTTTAAAATCAAGTAAGAGAGGTGGAGGAAAAATTGGGAAGAGAAATGAAAATGATGCAAGAAAATCATGAAAATCGAGTCAACAGCCTGCTAAAGAAGATAAAAAATACTGAAGAAAATAATACCTTAAAAATAGATTAGACCAAATGGCAAAAGAGGTCCAAAAAGTCAGTAAGGAGAAGAATGCCTTAAAAAAGCAGAATTAGCCAAATGGAAAAGGACGTCCAATAGCTCACTGAAGAAAATAATTCCTTAAAAATTAGAATGAGCAAATGTAAGCTAATGAGTCTATGAGAAATCAAGAAATTATAAAACAAAATCATAAGAAAGAAAAATAGACGATAATATGAACTATTTCATTGGAAAAACAATTGACTTGGAAAATAGATCCAGGAGAGATGATTTAAAAATTTTAGGACTACCTGAAAGTCATCATTAAAAAAAGAGCCCAGGCATCATCTTTCAAGAAATTATCAAGGAAAACTGTCCTGATGTTCTAGAACCAGAGGGTGAAGTAGAAATGGAAAGAATCCACTGATCACCTCCTTAAAGAGATTCCAAAAGGAAAACTCCTAGGAATATTATAGCTAAATTCCAGGGTTCCCATGTCCAGGAGAAAATATTGCAAACAATTCAAGAATTGTGGAGATACAATCAGAATAACACAAGATTTAGCAACTTCTACAGTAAGGGATTGGAGGACTTGGAATATGATATTCTGGAGGTCAAAGGAATTAAGATTAAAATGAAAATTGCCTGTCCAGCAAAACTGAGTGTAATCAGTAAGGGAGAAAGATCTGAGTTCAAAGTCAGCCTCAGATATTATGTGACCCTGAGCAAATTGCTTAACCTCTATCTGTATCAGTTTCCTCAACTATAAAATGGGGATGATAACGGCACCTACCTCTCAGGGTTGTTGTGAGGATAAAATTAGATAATATTTGTAAGCTGCCTGGCACGTAGTGACACTTAATAAATGCTTATTTCCTTCCATGTTAATTAATTGACAAAATATGGATTTCCCAAAGCTACTATGGGAGACAGTATATCAAAGGGGTGGGTGTTCAATTCTGTAAGGCCACAAATAGGTAAAAGAGACTGAGACCTGATTTAAAAGATAGTTTGTTGCTAAGGAACTCATTCATGATCTTTAAGAAGGCATTTTATGTATACTTTAAAGATCACATTAAGGATGGAAGCCAGATTCTAAGAGATAAAGAATGAGTTCTTCTGGACCCAGCAGCCAAGAAAACTAATGTAAATTAAAAGAGGGAAGGGAATGGATTTTGCTGTTGTGGTTGTTGTTCTGTGGTGTCTGACTCTTGGTGACCCTATTTGGAGTTTTCTTGGCAAAGATACTGGAGTGATTTGTATGATGATATTGGTAACTATATATATATATATATGTATACATACATACGTATACATATATACATACACATATATGGAACAGAGTTAATAGAATATGAAGGAATGATATCTAAGAAATAAAGTTAAGGGGTGAGAGAGAGGAATGTATTTGGAGAAGGAGAAAGGGAGAGGGAGAATGGGATAACTTATCTCATATAAAGGAGGCAAGAAAAAGCTTTTACATTAGAGGGGAAGAGCTCATTTTACAGCTGAGGAAACTGAGGCAAGCAGGGTTAAATGACTTGCCCAGGGTCACACAGCTAATAAGTATCGGAAGACAGATTTAAACTCAGATCTTCTTGACTTCAAGGCTGGTGGTCTATCCTCTGGGTCACCTACTGCCTTAAAAGTGGGAAAGCATCCTAGAATTAGATGAAAATTCCACTGTATTATCCTGATTAAATCATCTGTGAACTGTTGTAGTTCTGGATGTTCTGTTTTATGAATGATGTTGGTTAAACAGGGCATGTTCAGGGGATGTTCTTAACCCCAACCTTTGTCCTCTCCCAGGCTCTGATATTCCTAGTGCAAAGCTTTCTTCTGACTTGTTCTTTGATTCTAAGAGATGGAGCTGGAAGGACCAAGGGTCCTCTGAGTGAAGTTAGGAATTAGGAGCCACAGGTGGAAGTGGTAAAGAGGTAGTTAGGTTTGATGTCAGGGGAAAGCTTCCTTACATTTAGAGCTGACCCCTCAAGAGAACAGGGCTGTCTCTGGAAGGAATGGATTCACCAGACCTCTGCAAGCAAACGCTAGATGACTAACCACTTGTCAGGTTCATTATTGAAGGGATTCTTGTTCAGAGATGGGTAGAGTTCCTTTCTAACTCTGAAATCCTATGAGGAAGATTCATTTTCTGTTCTTCCCACACCCAGTCCCCCTCCCCTAACTTTCCACATGTCTTCTTTATCAGAGGTGCCCTATACTTTCAGCCTCTCCATCTTCTCACCATATCTTGGTTACCCGACAGTGAGATTGTACCCACTGAGTGCTTCATCCACTTTCTTATTAGCACTTCCATCAGTGCTTTTTTTCCAATGGGGTTGACGTCACTAAAGGGGAGGAGAAAATTAGAAAGAACAAGAATGCTAGAAAGGGGCCAAAGAAAAACTTCATTTACTTCTCATTTTGTGCAGAGCTACCTTGTTTGCCTTCAGCTGTTTAGGGACAAACTGAAGCTACAGGGGAGAGAGAGGTATTTTTGTCCTGTATGGCTGCATATGCCTCCAGATACAGATGAGTAGGAATGCTAGGAACAGGAATGCTAAAGCCATTATGGTTTTTTTTTCTTTCCAGAGATGGAAAGAATGTAATTTAGTGGAATGGTGATGAACAAAGGAAATAATCTGTTTTTGCATTCTGACATGTTTTTAGGTATTTAACTAGCTTCTCTATTCCATAACTGTCATTCCTTTGTAGTGGCAGTTAGAATCATGACATTCAGGATATGGTAACTATTTTGAGAGGTGCGCTGGAGCCAGCTTTAGAGACTGATTGTTAAATTTACCATGTGAGCATTTATTTACAAATCAGAAATTAGGAAATTCTACAAATCAGGACTTGTTTTGTTGATTATTTAGACCAAGAAAGTGTTAATAATGCAGATAAAACTTAAAAGTATGTGCAAACATCCTCCTACTTATTAAACATTTACAAATCCATGGCTGTATTTGTCAATAAACATTGTTTGAATTCAGCAGAAATGCCATAGAAGATTAGGGAATGAAGCCTTCACACTCCTGGAGACCTGATGACTTTAGCCTAACAATAGATGATAAAGATAATGATGATGATGATGACTGTTATTTGCATAGAGCAGGGGTGGGGAAGCTTGGGGCCTTCTAAATCTCAAGTACAGTCTTTTGACTGAATTCAAATTTTACAGAATAAATCTTTGTTTTTTATTTTGTTCATTTTATCTTTCATTATTGTCCTTATCATTTATTGTTAGCCTATAGTCAGCAAGTTTCCAGAATAGTGAGAACTTAATTCCCTCACCTTCCACTGCATTCTGCTGTGTGCTTGCTCCTATGTTTTTTAGCATGATGTTTGCAGCCATGCTGACAAATGCTTTCAATGAGGATGAACACGGCATCAAGATCAACTACTGTACTGATGGCAAGTTCTTCAATTTGAAAAGGCTACAAGCCAAGATCAAAGTGAAGGGAGTGTTGGTGTATGATTTTCTGTTTGCAGATGATTGTGCACTCAACGCAGCCTCTGAAGCTGAAGTACCACAAAGTATAACATCTCTGTCTCCTGCCTCATCACTGCGTGGTGTTCTTTCCACTGAGCTGGCCGTAGCATCAAGTAAGATATTAGCAAAGTGCTTATCTGAGCTCTTGGAATACAGAAGACCCTAAATAAATTCTAATTTTCTTCCCTGTTTCCAAGAATGTTGGGACTTTGTGAATTGCTTGGACAGTATAGATCTGAGGTAAAATATCTGTTCAGCAATCCCCCAAGTCTCCTGGGAGCATTTATCTACTATTACCCTATTGATATTAAATCCTCCTTAGAGGTGTTCGGCTACTACATCGTGTTTTACCATTTGTTAATATATGCTTATGAATGAATCTTTTGTATGTTAAAGTATTTCCTTAGTGGTACAGGAAATAAATAGCTGTTTTAAACTTGGCATATGGTTTCTATATTGAGTTTCTTTTTTTAGAAGGACTCTCTTAATCCCTTAGGTGGTACATTAACTTAGTTTTGGAGATTTTCCCAGAATTCTGGTGGCAGGGCAATGAACCAGAGGGTTAAAGAAAAGTCCAATTCCCTTTTTGGGGGCAGGCTTCTCAGCACACAACGTAATCTACGTGAGCAGAAACCCTTTTTTGGGGAGAGAAGAATCCTCTGGGCCATGGGTAACATAGAGCATAATTGTTGTACTTTCTATCTCAGGATAGTTGTGGGGAAAGAGCTTTATAAATCTTAAAGTGTTAAATATGAGTTATCATTTTTCTTTGTTAAGTGTGTTTGGACATGTTCAAAGGAAACTAGACATTAGTGGGAACAAATTGGGGAATGGGAAATTAGACTCCTTGGTAAAAAGAACTTGACGAGAAAATGCCCTTTCCTAATGTAAATTGGCAGATATTCTTCAACTTAGGGTGAGAGAGTTACTTGGGGCCCAGAGTGGTTAAATGATTTGTCCAGAGTCACACTGTTAGTATGTATCCGAGAAGGGAGTATACTTACAACTCCCTCTGGAAAAAAACAAAACAAAACAAAAACAAGCCACTTGTGATATTTCTTTTTTAAAGGAAGAAAAATAAGGAAGGACTTTTTTTTTAAATGAGGGGGCACCAGATGTATTCTAAGAGGAGTTTAGTCTTACTATCCTCAGCTTGAAAAAGATGATACTAAACACTCCCCTTTTCCACAGATTAGCATTTGGCCTTGTAGGAGAAAAACATTCCAGCTTTCCTGCTTTGGCAGATGAAGTTTACAGCACCACAGATACCTTCAGACCAGGGCATACCTGCTCACCTGCTTCATCTCTTTGTGGGTCTGGAAGTTTGGGGAAGCACTCTACTTCTCAGTTTTTTCTCAGACACTGTTATTATTTCCTCTGGAGCTGGGTAGGGTTTTTCAAAGGACTGGGCTATTTTCAGAAACTTAGGGAAGGGATAGAGGGGGCAAAAATTCCTCTTGACATTGTGGCGAACAAAGATTAAAAAAATGCTTAGCTCCTACCGCATATTGATAAAATATATTTTCCCCTAATTTTGTGGAAGATCTGGCCATCATAGTATTATAGAATCTCAGATTTGGGAAACACCTTGGATGTTTTATTATTCCCCTTTATATGCTGTAAGTTCTAGTCAAACTAAATGGAATGGCTCTTTCCATCCCTGGGCATTGCAGTCTATCTTTTGCCTCTCTCTCTGGGCCTTTGCAAGTTCTGCCCCATGGCTGGCACGCATCCCCTCTTCCAGTTCTGCTTTGGTCTCATCTTCTTTTAGGTCTCATCTCTACAGCCACATCATTAATGATGCCTTCCTTGATTATCCCAATTGTTAGGACCTGTTCGCTTCTCAAATTACTTTGTATTAATTCATCTACGTACATCTTTACAGGCATATAATTGATTGAGATAGAAACTATACAATTCTTATTTGTGATTACAAAATTTTTAAAAAATCATTTCACTTAGGAGTTGTGGGTACAGATTATGAAATTCCTTTGTTGGTTATTTATTCATTATAAAAATAGCATTTGACTCAGCCTTAAAGGCTCTTTTCCAAACAATGTCTCTAAAACATATGTTAAAATCATATTAGATTCTTTGACAAATGTAAACTTTTATCTTCCCTTGACTTGCTATATAACCAGGTATGTGCTAAACAAAGGTGTTCACCACCGTCATAAAGATTCTCTTATTGTTTCTACCTTTACAACATCTCTCATATACATCTCCTTCTCTCCACTCAGGAAGGCTTGAGTTCAAATCTAGCCTTAGACACTGACTGTATGACTCTGGGCAATATTTAACCTCTACTTGCCTCAGTTTCCTCACTTGTAAAGTGAACATCATAATAGCACCTACCTCCGAGGGTTGTTGTGAAGAACAAATGAGATATTTATAAAACATTTATCACCATGCTTGGCACATAGTAGGAGCATAATAAATGCTTGTTCTCTTTCTCCTTTCCTTTTACTGACATAGCTGCCATCTTGGTACAGGTCCTTATCATCTCACACCTGAACTCTTGGTTGCTTTCTTGATCATGTCATCCCTGTACTTAATAAATTCAGTGGCTGCCAATTACCCCTAAAATCAAACATAGCATCCCATACTTGGGATTATATTCTTCACATTCTGGCTCCTTTCCACCTTTCCAGTCTTCTTACTCTGTATCCTTCTCTGCGTACTCTATGAACTAGCAATACTTACTTTCTTGATGTTTCTAACTCATGATATTCTATCTATCCTAGTTGTGGAGGCAACTTAGTGGGGCAGTGAATAGTGCTCTCAGGAAGACCTGAGTTCAAATCCAGTTTCAGACTCTTACTAGCAAGTAAGAGTCCAGGTGTGAGAGCAACTTTCTGCCCCTGTTTCCTCCCCTGTAAAATGGGGATAAACATAGCACCTTCCTACCAGGTTTGTAAAGTTATTATCACTGTGCTTGGCATATAGTAGGTGCTTAATAAATGTTTATTCTCTTTTTTCTCATATCCTCATCCATTCCATGACTCTTCAGCTGTCCCCATCCCCATACCTGAAAAGCTCTCTCCCTGCCTCCTTTCTTCTAGGGCTTACTTCAAAATCCAGTTCAGATTCTACTTTCTATTACAGACCTTTCCTGACCTCCTCTCCCTAACCCCTAGGGTCTTTCCTCTCAGATGACTTTTCTATTGATGTGTATTATGGGTTGATTCTCCCATTGGAATGTAAGTTCCTTGAGATCAGTGATCAGATCTTTCTATGGTTTTGCTTGTATCTCCAGCATTTAGCACTTTCTACTAGCTAATAAATGCTTGTAGACTAATTGCCATGCTTGAGGTCCAAATAAAAAGAGGTCCTCCATCTGCTATAGCTTGTGAATGCTATTGTTCAAAGGACCTCGTCCACCATGATTATGCACTCGAGACTGGCCTGATAACCCATAAAGAAAAAACTCAATGACTGTAGGCACTGCAGGGTGAACTTTAAGTAGGACGTAGAGAAAAGGTTCAGTTGGATTGCATTTGGGAAATTATATTGTGCCTTTAATGATCCCAAGTTGTTTCTAGTACAAAGACCTCTTTTATCCTACACACATAGTATCTCTATGGATATAAAATATTGGACCATCACGCTGTCTGGGGAATTAAAATTATGGGTAAGACAAGGAGCAAAAGAGAGACACGTGATGGTTGTAAGTTGCGATGCATTTTCAGTTCGGATTTAACTCATTAAATGGTATAAAGATAGGCTATGACTGATGATTGGAAAAGGTGAAAAAGTGACATAAAGATAGCATGAGTGATGATTGGGAAAGGTAAAGAAGTGAATGATTTGAAAAGGTGGTCATTCAGTACAATAGAAAATAGTCTGAGTCTTCCATTTGTATGGAAGTGTATAAGCAGGGGCCACATGTTCTGTAAAGTTTGGATTCAGTCAAAGGGCCAAACCTGAGCACCTAGAGGGCCACATGTGGCCTTGGGGCAAAAGTTCCCCACCCCTGGTAAAGTATATAAAGACCTCAGAGAATTCAACATTTAGGGTAAATCTGCCATGGAGGAATATGACCAAGAATGGTGATATCATCAGGTGGGATAACATAGGCACGGGAAGAGCAGAGTATGAGAAGGGAAGCTTTGTTGGAGGAAAGACCCACACTCAGGCATTCACAGATCCAAATGTGCATGCTATATTTTTCTTGGAGAATGGAAGTTCCTTGAGGGTGGAGACTATTGATTGTTTTCATCTGTTTCCTGGCACCTAGGATAGTGCTTTATAAATCATAGGGACTTAATAAATGTTATTGTCTCTTAGTCCAACTGCTTACCTGAAGGGTGAGTTTTCTCTAGTGGTCATCTGTGACCTACATAACAAAGGGTTGACTGGAGGCCGAGTTATGAAGGAGATGAAGCCCATATCCTAAAGTGAACTTTTAGTATTATATTTTCCTTCTTCAACCCTGTCATAGGTGGTTTCAAACTAACTTGGCTGTTAAATTGTGTTGTGGTATCCCACTATGGTCTATTTTTTCTAGCAAAGGGTAATAGATCTAGAGCTTAGGTGGATGAACTTAGAAGTTCCACAGGCCATCTCCTTAAAACTTAGTTCTCTTTGAATTATTTAGCTCTTGTTGTTTGTTAGTATCTATCCTTTGTTCTTCAAGAGGACCATGACATCAGCAAGGTGATGTCTTGACTTGCAAGTGAATTGGGTTTAAGTGAGGCAGGGCTGTACAAAGTCACCAGTCTCACTGGAGCCATCTGGGTCCAGGAGCAAGATATAGATCAGAGTGTTTGGATATTAACCAAGAAAGTAGGATACTAATAAATGATAGTGACAATGCTAATGAATGATAGTGGTTTAATGTTCTAGGAACTCTCCTTCCCTTCACATTTGCATTTTCATTGGATACTCTTGGATATACAACTAGCCTGAAACTCTAAAGTAATGAATTGCTAATAGTAGACCTTGTAGGCACAATGGTAGACCAGGGGTATAGTTATTTCTTGGTTGGGATTCGGGAATGAGCTTTCTGACACCATTAAAATTATGTTATTCATTCATTGTTGTTTAGTTATGTCTGACTCTTTATAACCCTGTAGACAAAACATGCCAATACTGTCCATGGGGTTTTCTTGGCAAAGATATTGACGTGGTTTGCCATTTCCTTCTTCAGTGGATTAAGGCAAACCAAGGTTAAATGACTTGATCAGTGTCACACACCAAGTATCTGAGGCCAAATTTGAACTCAGGTTTTCCTGACTCCAGGCCCAGAGCTTTATCCACGGAACCACCTAGCTACTCATACTCATTATAAAGCCAGGACTACCATTCCCCTACTATCCCCTAAGTTTCAGTGAAGTATTTAATGTTTTAAAAGCCTTTTTAGTGTCTTGGCTAAAATGAGATTTGATTTAATTCAACAACATTTATTAAATACACACTATTTATTAAGGATCTACTATGTAACTGTAAGGTACTGTGCTAGGCATTGCAGACACAAAAATGAAACAGCTCCTGCTTGTTCTCAGGGAGGTTGAATTCTACTAAGCAGATGGAGTCATCATGTACACAAATGAATATAGTGCAAGAGTAATTCAGGAAGGAGCTTATTCTAATAGTTGGGGGAATCAAGGGAAGTTTCTTGAACAAGGTAACATCTAAGCTGAGATTTGAAGGAAGGAATTTTGAGATGTGGAGATGAGAAAGGAGCTCATTCCATAAGTAAGAGATGATATGTAGAGGAAGGTGAAGGAGAATCAAGGAATATACTTGGGGTAACCTATGATTCATGTGTATCAATAAGAATTCATCTTAGTGCATTTAAAGAAAGAGCTGGTTCTTGGTTAATGATAATTGGTGACACATTGGTTCTTAACCTTTTGGCAATCTGGTAAAGCCTATGCACCCTTTCTCAGAATATTTTAAAAATGCATAAAATAAAATTCATAGGACTACAAAGGGAACCAACTATGCTGAAATGTGGATTTGAAATGTAGTTATCAAAATATTTTTTTTAAAACCAAGTTCTCAGCTTAAAACCAAGGATCTCAGCTTAAGATCTCCTCCTCTAGGAGTCAGGGGACACTCTCCAGAATGTGCTAAAAACTTTGTGTAAATAATTGTGTTTATAAAAAATACTGTAATTATAGTTATTATATAAGGCTTTTCTTTACCCACAAAAGGATCTTTACTAAACTTACATGTTAAAAGCAGAAGGTCATTAGGTAAAATCAAAAAAGGTCACCAAGTAAAACCAAAGTGCAACATCTTTCCTTTCAATGTATTTTGAGAAAGAGAGAGAGAGAGAGAGAGAGAGAGAGAGAGAGAGAGAGAGAGAGAGAGAGAGAGAGAGAGAGAAGGGAAAACTAGGAGAGGGGAGGGAGAGAGAGGAGAGAGGAGGGAAGGAGCACAAAGGGGTAAGGAGAGAGAAAGGAGAGGAGAGAGGAAGGGAAGAAGGGAGAGAGACAGAGAAACAGAGACAGAGAGATCTTAAAGGTGATAGGTAGGCAGGCATCTTTGAGACCTATAGTATAGCAAGAGGAGACCTCTTGAGTCTTGTGTTTTATTTTTAGCATTCAGGAGACAGTTCTGTTCCACTAGTTTATCCTGCAGGGCATTTAATAAATACTTTCCTTTTTTTGTGAAGCAGCTCTGGATTGAGCCAAATGGATGCAGCAAAGCCAACTGCATTAATCTAGCCTGACTGTTGAAGGGACCATTTGGAAGGCTGGTTTGTGTCATATGGTAAAGCTGAGGGGATGGTCACCAGTCCAATCCTTTGCTCCTGCCAAGCTGGGTCTCCAACAACTTCTAATCCATTCCAGCCCAATTGAAAACATGTGCTAAGTACATATTAAAAATATAGCCTCTAAAGATTCAAAATTTCTCATGATGCATTTTCCATACCATTTTGATTTAGACAGAAAGAATGATGATATTATGGCCAAAAAGACTGTTTATGTGTTTGTGTATGTGTGTGTGTGTATGTGTGTGTGTGTGTGTGTGTGTGTGTGTGTGTGTGTGTGTCCACATATAAACCTTCCAAGAATGAAAATTCTGAAGCAGGGTTGAATTATTTTGCCGAGAATAGAGGCAGGTGAGGAACCACAGAAAAAAGACTCAAAGCAATATATTGTGAGTGCAAAATCATGGGTTAGGCTTTTCCCATTTATTATTAATCCCAAATGTTCCAAGTCCCCAGTCTTGGTAGAAATGGTAGCTTTGTCTGCATTTGTTGTGTCTGTCGGAGTGGATCAAAGTGGTCCCGCTGAACCTGGATTTCTCTGAGGCCTGGTTCCTGAGTGTGTTATCCTGGCTTGAGGCCCACGATCTGCCTTGACCATCAGTTTCTTTATGATTTTTGCCTTCTGACTTTTTGTGGAAGAGACAGCTGTAACTCTGCAAGGGGCATTGTAATGAAAGAAGTGTTAGCCTTGGAATTCAGGAGAGACATGGGTACAAATTCCATCTCTAACACCTATTAGCTATGTAGATCATAGTTTAATCTGAGCCTCCGTTTCCTGATCTACATAACGGAGATACTAATTAATGCCTTTAGTATTTATGTCATGAGATCATCCAGACTCTCAAATAAAACCCTGTATTTCAAGCACTTTGTAGGCCTTAAAGTACTACATACATATCAGTTGTGTTGTTTTTGTTCCCTTTAGTTATGGGACAGGTACTTATTTCCTACATACAAAAGAAATGCTATACCCAAAACACTCACAGATGTGTATTTGAACAGAATAAACATAAACACACAGTAGAACTATTGTTACTGTCTTTTGGGAGATCGATGCTTGGAATTATCTAAACAGCTATCCTCTGTAATGATTCTTAGAGAGAGCTGCTTCAGATACTACTGTTCCCCTGATAATTCTTGGAGGGCTAGAACTGCTTTATTTCTGGCTTTGTATCCCTAGCTACTAGCACACTGCCTGGCACATTGCAGTGACTTATTAAATGCCTGTTGATTGATTTTTCTTTCTCCTTGTTCCCACCTAGGATTAGGGTCAAGGGCAATGATGAATTCAACCCTGCTGCTAGCTTGGTAGACTGGTCAGTGTGAGACTGTTGCTGAGTTCTGATGGTAAGGAGCTAGAAACAGAGGAATGAGTTAAGCCAAAGGCTGGGGTATCACCAGACAGTAGATAGAAGGGACCAGAAATATAACAGCTGGATTGTCTAACAGAGACGGGGAAGCTGCAGCCTCGAGGCCACATGTGGCCCTCGAGGGTCCTCAAGTGCAATCCTTTAACTGAATCTAAGCTTCACAGAACAAATCCCCTTAATATAAGGATTTATCTTGTAAAACTTGGACTCAGCTAAAAGGCTGCACCCAAGGTCTTAAAAGGCCACATGTGACCTCGAGGTCACAGGTTCCTCACCCCTGTGCTATGTGGTATCGTCAGGATCCAAAGGACAAAATGGGCAAAGGTATCCTGGAGTCAGGCAAAAATCTAAAGGATTCTGTCATCCTATATCTCTTCTTCCTTTTCTGGTTAAACTTGTTGAGAAGGCTCGCTGCCATCAATGTCTCCACTGTCTTTTCTTTCGCTCTCTTCTGACCTTTCTGCAATCTGGCTTCTGACCTCATCATTCTATTGAATTGGATCTCTCCAAAGTTACCAGTGATCTTGTAATTGCCAAATCTAGTGCCCTTTTCATAATCTTTGTCTTTCTTGACCACTTACCCTCTTGTTGATACTGTTTTCTTTAGGTTTTCATGACACCTGTTCTTTCTTGCTTCTCCTCCTACCTTTCTGACTTCTCAGTTCCATTTGCTGGATCTTCATCCAGATATGTCTGCTCACCATGGATATCCTCTAAGCCTCTCCCTCCATACTAGGTTATTTGGTATTCTCATTAGCTCCCATGGATTCAACTATCATTTCTATGCATATTATTCTCAGATATATTTGTCCAGCCCTAACCCCTTCCCTGTCTTCTAGTTTCACTTGCCTATTGGACATTTTGAATTGGATGTTTCCTAGTTATCTTAACCTCAACATGTCCAAAACTGAAATCTTTCCCTCCCAACTCTTCCCTTTTCCTAACTTCCCTGTTATTGTCAATGGTATCAATAACCTCCCAGTCATCCAGATTTGCAACCTAGGTGTTATTGTGGACTCTTCTTTCTCCTTTGCCTATCTTCTTCAATTTGTTGTCATCTCCTGTCATTTTTACCTTCATAACCTGTCTCCTGTATGCCCCTTTCTCTTCCCTGACATTGCTGCTACTCTGGTACAGGCCCTCAGCAACTCATACCTGGACTACTGCGATAGCCTCTGTTCTTTTCCTACTCTAATCCATCATTCGCTCAGTTGTCAACATGATGATGCTAAAGAACAAGTCTAACTATGTCTCTCTCCAGTACTCCTTCCCATGCTCTCATTTAACCAACTCTATTGGCTTCTTCTCATTTCTAGGATCAAACATAAAATCTTCTGTTTGGCTTTTACATCTCTCTGTGAACTGGTCCCTTCCTACCTTTCCAATCTTCTTGCACCTTATTTTTGTCTTCCACCACCACTTACTGTGCAATCCAGTGATGCTGGTCTCTTTGCTGTTCCTTGCAGAAGATGCTCTTATTTCCTGACTCTGGGCATTTTCACTGGCTGTTCTCCATGCCTACAACACTTTCTCCTTATCTCTGCCTTCTGACTTTCTTTAAATTTCAGCTAACATTCTACCTTCTACAAGATGCTATCCCGTCCTCTGGTTCTGAGATTGTCTCCAATTTATTCGGTGGCTCAATTTATTCTAATGATCTAGAGTCAGAAGATCTGAGTTCAAATTCAGCCTCGCACACTTACTAGATGTGTGATCTTGTGACTTGTCACAACAACGGTTTATCTCAGTTTCCTCATCTGTAGAATGGGTGTAACAACAATACCTACCTCCCAGAGTTATTGTGAGAATCAATTGAGCTAATATTTATAAAGCACTTAACCTAGTACCTGACACATAGTAGGCACTATGAAAATATTAATTCTTATGATTATTACATAGTTATTTGCATTTAATTTCCCTATTAGACTAGCTCCTTGAGAACAGAGGCTTTTTTTCTTTTTCTTTGTGTCCCTGGTGCTTAGCATAGTGTTGGGCATATAGCAGGTACTTATCAATGCTTGTTGATTGACTGACTACCCTAACTCCACTTGACTTTTTGCCAAAATCTAAGCTGTGGTCAGGTCTCCACCACTGTTAGCATCAACCACATTGGAAACAATGGTGCTTGTGTGGTGCATATACCTTATAGGGCTGTCACAAGGATCAAAGGAGGTAATGCATATGGAAGTACTTTAAAGATTCAGAAATGTACACAAATGTAAAATATGAGGTGTTATTATGCTGGTCTATTTTCTTAGAGGAAACTTCATTAGCAGCCTTTAGCACAGAATTTTAAAAACAATTAAAAAAATCTTGGAGCCTGTAATATTTTCACTGGCTTAAGATTATTTTGTTCATGTGTCTTCCTCCTCTCCATCCCCATGGTTCCATTTTCCAGCGTCCTAGGGCAGATACCTTCTTCAGTACTTTATTGAAGCAGCGATCTCCATGATACAAGTGTTCTCTCCACTGGCACAGTTCACAACTCATCATCTCACTTTGTGTGATTTGTGTCTATATCCTCCCATCAAATGCTCTACAGGGCATCCATCCAATATGCTGGAGGCCTTCCTCCAGATCTTGTAACATTTATACCAGCTGCCAGTGAAGCACTCACATCATCCTTCTGTTATTCTTGTCATGTGACTGACCAGAACCAGGTCAATTCCTTTTCTTCATTTCCTGGGTAGTATCTTCAGGGATAATAAGTATTGTCACATGATCCAGATTAGCGCTAGAAAGGTCCTTGGTGATGGTCAAGTCCGACCCTCTTATTTAAGACTGAAGACTGGAGAAACTAATGGGCTTATCATGCAGTCAAATGTGATACACATATTACATTTGTCACATAGGCAGGAACTGTCAGAGCTAACCAAAGTACCGTTATGATTACTTTGAGCAGGTGGTTAGTAATAGTAACTAGTTACTATTTATATAGCACTTTAAGATTTGCAAATCTTAACAAATACCTCATTTCATCCTTACAAGGTTGGCAGTTAGGTGCTATTATCATTTCTAGCTTATAGATGAAGAAACTAATATTAAATGATTTACCCAGAGTCATTCAGCTAGTGTGAGGCAGGATTTGAATTCAGGTCTTTTTGACTCAAAATCCAGCGTGCTAACACCTGTACCACCTAGCTAGTTCTTTGGCTCTAAACGCAGTTCTGTTTCCACAAGGTTAACCTCTGCAACAAAACAAAACAAAACAACCCCCCCAAATCTCCAAAAAACTAATCCTAAAAAAATAAAAAACAACCCCCCTACCCAATTGTCTTCTTGAAAGTTATTCAACCCCTCCCCCATCTTCAAACCCTTCCCCTTTTTTTCAACCCCCCCCTCCATTTTCTTCTTTCATATTCCATCCCCTTTCCTCCACTCTTCTGTCTCAATTCAAAACAAGAAATATGGCACCAGTGCTTTGAGTGAATATTTTATTTTAAGTAAGAATTTTATTTGTTTACTATATCATCTTCTTTATATCTATGGGTCTGTGGATCAGTGCTAGGATTCATAACCACCTTAATAGGTTAGAGGGAAAAGAAAGGAATTTAAAATTTTGGGTCAGTGTTGTATCCATATCACACCATATCAACAGATTGGCAGGAAATCATAGCCTTTCTGGTATTTGATCTATGGTATTTCTCCAGAAGTAGAGAAAATCAACTTCTAATATTATGGTGGCAAAAATTTGACTGTGTGGATTGCTGGCCATAGGAACTCTTTGCTAAGTCTCTAAAATTAGCCAAGAAAACTGAATCCAGTTACTCTTCAGCATAGAGTAGGCCACCTTGATTTTTCCTTGGAAT
The DNA here is from genome assembly GCA_028658325.1 of Potorous gilbertii. Classification (NCBI taxonomy): domain Eukaryota; kingdom Metazoa; phylum Chordata; class Mammalia; order Diprotodontia; family Potoroidae; genus Potorous; species Potorous gilbertii. Next base: position 439,943,517 of record CM053770.1, read on the forward strand.
CTTCCACTAAGAAGTCTCTAGGACAAATAGTGATGGATGAACAGTCAGAAAACACAAATCATGAAGAAGGGGCAGGTTAGGGCAGTGGTGGTTTGAAGAAGGCAAATTACTAAAGGCAAGTATGGTAGGGTTGGAAGCATCTGTCTTGGTGGCGTTAGAAGACCTGAGTTGGGTCCATCACTTACTAGGGATGTGATGTTGGCCAAATATTTAACATCTCTGATGTTAAATCCCATGTTCTCACCTGTAAAATGATCTATCTACTTCATAGAATTAGGCGGGAGGAATGCCGCAGTAGAAAGAGTGCTGGCCCTGGAGTTGGGAAGACTCATCTTCTTGAGTTCAAAATCAGGCCTCAGACACTTACTAGCTGTGTGACCCCGGATAAGGCACTTTAACCTGTTTATTTCAGTTTCTGTAAAGCAAGCTGGAGAAAGAAATGGCAAGTCACTCCAGTATCTTTGCCAAGAAAACCCCAAATGGGGTCACAAAGAGCTGGACATGACTGAAAATGATTGAACAACAACTTCATAGCATTGTTGTATGGATCAAATGAGATGTATACGTTGTTAGGCATAAATGCACTTCGTACTCATAAGCACTATGTAAATGTAAGCACTATATAGATATAAATATAGGGTTAAATATACATAATGCAGAAGTTGGTGGTAGCAGCCTATATCCAGGATATTGTTGCCAGGCAATCAGGGAGAACAGCAATTGATGTACCTGTGAAAATGGGCAGCTACATGGTGCAGTAGATAGAGCACCAGTGCAGGAGTCAGGAGGACCTGAGTTCAAATCTCACCTCAGACACTTGACACTCACTAGCTGTGTGACCTTGGGCAAGTCACTTAACCCCAATTGCCTCATCCTGGGTCATCTCCAGTCATCCTGATGAATATCTGGTCACCGGATTCAGATGGCTCTGGAGGAGAAGTGAGGCTGGTGACCTGCACAGCCCTCCCTCACTCAAAACAAAGTCAAATGCAAGTCATGTTATCCTTTTTTGATGGCATGGTCTTCTTTAGCAATGAAAGATGAACATATACACCTGTGAAAACACTTTCAAGCCATGGCAAATCCTGCCTCTGACAGAGAGCCTTTTATACTCTTTTTGCCAAAGCTGGAACAAACAACTGACCTTTGGGGGCATAAAGAGCCAGAGTGGAAGCATCTGTGGCTGTAGGACAGCCACTTGCCCCACCTAGTACCAATGACTTCATAACTGGCAGATGTAACTTTCTCCCTGACCCGGCAAGATCAGGGTATGATAACAATCACGTCAGGACAGTACATTGTAGTAACTGAATTTTTGAGTATTATTGGATCCTGATTACAGACAAAACTTCCCAAGTGAGGATACCCCAAGTGCCTGCACTTAAGGAGCTCTGAAGCAAGGATATTGGGTTTGGGGTGGGGTGCAAGAGCTGAAGGGAAGAATTTAGCAGTTGTTAGGGCATTTTCCATGAGCAGTTTCATAGCTGGAAACAGATGCTTTGGGCTGTCTGCTAGCCAATAGGATAATGTAAAAAACATTTTAAAAAATATCATTCAAAGCATTTTTTGCTTTACTCCTCATTTCTCAGTAGTGTCTCTCTCATGCTTGAAAAATGGAGGAGAAATCAGTTTCCTTCCATCCCACCTTTGGGAGTTTTAAAGCAGTTTTTGGTAAAATCATCTTAGTATATGTTCTGGTTGGCCCATAGTGGGTATTTTGTGCTTGTTTTCTCTCTGTTCTGTTGCAAAACTGATTCTTGTAACTGTGCAAAGGAACTCAGAGAGCCTTGGTAGTTCCCTTAGTGATACACTGTAGAATTTGTCCACAGAAGCTGAGAGGATTGAATTATTTCTCAGTTGCCATGTGATTGGAGTGGTGGCTTAAAAAGCAGTATGTGGGGCTTCAGCCCAGGCAATAGTGATTGGTTATTCTTCTAGTGCTTGGATGTGTAGTCTTGTAGGATCAGAACTGGTATTTGATTAAGGAGGGCACATAGTAAGAAGAGAAATGGAGAACTATTGGCATCGGTGTCTGTTTTTTTTCTAAATTCTAAAGCTTGCCGTATAAGATTAGTGTATTTAGAATCATGGAATTTTAGAGATAGACAGGGCTAGAGATCATCTGATTCATGAAAGGGCAGATATAGAATAGGAATGAATAAAAAGGCACAGAAGGGTTAAATGCTTAAGACCATCCAGTTAAGGACTAGAACACTGACCTGCCTTTTCGTCCAGTATCTTTTCCACTGCTTCACCCTGCTCTCCTAATTCATCCTTCCTTTTAGATCAGGAAAAAGAATGGGTTCAGTTACTCGTTCCAAATGTTCTTTTCGATTACCTTGATAGGTCTAGTGTGCCAATCTCAGAACTTTGTTTCTTGGTAGGTACTCCAAGGGCATTCATGGTAGTCCCTGGCTCCTCCTACTTCAAATTCCACTTTCTGTAATTTAGTACATACACAGTTCCTTCAAACAAGTGCAGAAAGGATTTTGAAACTCAGTAGAATATGATTTTAGAGGTTACTGATTCTGAAAAATCTCAGGGTGAAAAATGGGAGTGATTTAGAGAAAATCAGATATAAACCACAAAGACTCCTACTCTGCCAGGTAATAAAAACAAATCCATTTATCCTGTTATTTTAGCTGGAGTGTGTTGTTCTGTGACTACCATATATCTCTTCCTATCTTCCCTTATTTCATTCCCTACCCCCATGAATATAACTAGTATTTTCACAAATTGCTAGTGTTACCTTTCAGATTTAAAGAGACAACATGGTTTACTGCAACGAATTCTGGAGTTGGGGATTGATGACCTGAGTCTGAGCCCTGGTACTACTACTTAGTAGCTATGTGACCTCAAACAAAACACTTAATCTCTCTCTGTGTTGGCTTATTGGTCTGCACAAGTTGATTGAACCCTCCTGGGGTAGATTAGCACTAAAATGAGGGAGCTGGGTTAGGTGATCTCTAATATTGCTTCTGCCTTTAACATTCTAAGGTCCATTACAGGAAAGGTGGGCTCACTCATTCAGCTAGCATTTACATAGTATTCTAAGATTTGTGAAGCCCTATATCAATATTATCTCATCTGATCCTTACAACAACTCTGAGAGATAGGTTCACTTGTCATTCCTATTTCATGGAAAAGGAAACTGAGGCAGAGGTCAAGTGACTTGCTCAGGGTCACGCAAATAGTCATGCAAGTGCTTGAGGTCATATTTGAACTCAAATTTCCCTGACTCGAGGAACAGAGAACAGTGCTCTATCCACTGTGCCACCTAGCTGCCCATTAGAGACATAAAAATATGAGGTAATAAAAAATTGAGGCAAAACCTTCATTATCATGCCACTTCAATCCAATTTTCTACTGGGATGGAAACTCTCTACTGTTTCCCTTCCTCATTTTAGTTGGAAGCTCTTTAGTATCTCTTGGGAAAGTCAGTTTGAGTCTTCTTGCCAGGTATGGGACTTGGTTGTGGGATTAAAGTCCTGTGGTTTCCATTGATTTGGTTGTCTTTTTTTTTAAATGATGGATATCTTTATTTATTACATTTTACATTTCATGTTACCTTAATATCCAAGTATATCCTTCCCATTTTCCCCAGAGAGCCATCACTTGTAACAAAGACTGAAAGAGAAAGCAAAAAAAAAAAAACCAAACAAACTAATACATCATCTGAATCTGACAGTCCCCTGCCTTGGCAAAAAAAGGAGAGAGGTGCATTTTTTCATCTTTTACTTGTGGACAAGGTTGGACATTATTATTATTATACAGCATTCAGTGCTGTCCTTTCTATTTGCATCATTGTAGACAATAAATATGAATATAGGGTTTCCCTGGTTCTGCTTCGTTTTGCTTCAGTTCATATACACGTTACCTTATTTCTTTCTATTCATAATTTCTTCTGGCAATGTAATATTTCATTAATTTGTATACTGCAGTTTGTTTAGTCATCTCCCATTTGATGGCATCTCTATTATGTCTTTCTTTGCCGCTACAAATAGTGTTGCCATGAATATTTTGGTGGATATTGGATCTCTCTTTTTGATTTCCTTTGAATATACACCTAGTAGGGTGAATCCTCAAGTCGAAGGGTATGGACATTTTAGTTATTTTCTTAGCATAATTCCAATTCAATTTCCAGAATGGTTAAACAACACAATTCCACCTCCTAACAGCATAATAGGGTGCCTGTCTTTTGACAGTCTCTCCAAAATAGATTATCCTCAGTTATGTTCATCCTTGGCAGTTGGCTTGATTGGAAGGTAAAACTTGAGTTGTTTTCATTAGCATTTTCCTTATTATTACAGATTTGGAGCAATGTTTTACATGGTTGTTAATAGTATGCAACTCTTCTTTTGAGAACTGTCCAGATCCTCTGACCACTTCTCCACTTGGGAATGGCTCTGACCCAACTAGTTTACCACTGATCATCCCCATCAGTCTTGTCTATGTTATGCCTTTTCTATGGTGGTATTTTCCCTTGTTAAATAAGTTTTTTTAATGCATTCTTTGGTCATTGCGTTTGATTTACTCTTGATCCAAAAACAATGGTCTGAAGTGTAGAGAAAAATGATATACTAGACAAGATTTGATTATTCCTGATTTATTGCCAAATTCAGGGGTTTAAAAATTTGGGGGTAATGAAACCAGAAATGGAAGACTCCAAACACTGAAATCAAATCTTTGTCAGATATATAAAATAACCCAAGTCATCAGCTCAGGATTTTTTACTATGCTTTTTCCAAGTTAAGAGCTAAAAATTTACCTCTAGGTTTATTTTCTCTTCTGCTCTTTGCTAATTTAAAGAAATATCTGCATCTAGAGGTCCACATTCTATGTTTTGGAAGATTTATTCAACTTTTGTCACACAAGAGTGTTATAGACCGTCTTGGTCTGTCTTCTTATAAATGGAATCCATACTTCTCTAAATGGTTTTGGGATATAGTTAGACCACATCAATAGAACCCTTGTTCAGATTGCCTCCAGAGTGGTGAGGATTAGGGGAAACTGGTTTCTGCTTGTTTTGGAAAAGTGTTAGTATGCACATGACTTTTTACTCATTTTGATTGATTCATGAACAGTTTTCTTTTTTTTTTTTGAGGAGGGGGGCTAAATGAGCTTTACTGGTGCATTCTGCTTTTACATTATTGTCATTTCTGGCTGGGGCAGCTAGGTGAAACGGTGCATAGAGTGCTAGGCCTAGAGTCAGGAAGACCTGAATTCAAATGTGGCCTCAGACACTTGCTAATTGTGTGACCCTGGACAAGTCATTTTATCCTGTTTGCCTCAATTTCCTCAACTGTAAAATAAGCTGGAGAAAACGATGGCAAACCACTCTAGTCTCTTTGCCAAGATAACCCCAAATAGAATCACGAAGAGTTGGATGCAACTGAAACAAGTGAACAAGTAACAGATACATTAGCAGGGATACTGTTTTTTACATATTAGTTTGGAAACTAAGGATCTGAGAGGAGTAGGCAGGAAGGAACAGACTGGAATATGGGGTAATAAAAAAAGAGAGCAGGCCAAAATAAGATTTTAAAGTAGAGGCATGTAATTGAACAAAGCAAGGACATGAAGGTGCTGAGAAACTGGGTGATCTCTGAAAGGGGCAGTTTTGGGTCATTATGAAAAAACCTGCTTATTTCATAATTTTCTCTGAGGCTGCTGAACCTCTGCTTTAAAATGATTTATTGGGACTTCCTGTCTCTGTACTTTTGTTCACACTATTCCCCTAGCTTGAAATAAATTCCTTCTTCTTTACTGATCCAAATCTTACTTATCCTTCAAGACTCAATTCAAATTCCATCTCTTCTACGAAGTTTTTTCCAAACCACTTCAGCCAATAGTGACTTTTCCTTCCTCTGAATGGATAGCACTTATCTCTTATTTGTCAACTAATCATGTACTGCTTTGAGAAATTACTTCTATTTTTGACATTTTTTTTTTCTTTTTGGGTTCTATTATTATTTAGGGAAGTTTGGTGGTGCAGTGGGTAGAGTGCCAAGCTTGGCATCAGGAAGTCTCTTCTTTTCCTGAGTAAAAATCTGACCTCAGACACTTATTACTAGCTATGGGACTGTGAGAAAATCACTTAACCCTGTTTACCTCAGTTTCCTCATTTGTAAAAAGAGCTATCACGTCAGTATCATTGCCAAGAAAATGCCAAATGAGGTTATGAAGAGTCAGACTGAAAATGACTCAACAATAACTACATTTAACTCTTTGTACGTATATCATCTTTTCTCCAGCTAGACTATAAGTTTTTTGGAGGTAATGACTCTTAATTATTTTTATCCCTTAAAGCATCTGATAATGCTTTGCCTATAACAAATGAATGCTTAATAAATATTTGCCAGTAGATTTGTGGTAACAGAATGATGATCTCTATATACTATTTCTGCAAATAAGAAGGACATTTTTGTTTTGAATTGCTGATTATTTGGGTAATAAGAAAGAAACCAGAGGAAACTTGCATTTTCCAGTGCATGTTTAAGTAGCCACAAGTATGGTTGATTAGTTTAATAGGGCATTACTCTGTGATCTAACGATCCCACTGGAAGTCTGTCCTGGGTGACATGGAATTTCTAATGATATCCATTTCCTAGGATGCCTCAGAACCTAATTCAGGGCTGATGGTGGAGGAAAGAGACTTCAAATTCTTATTGAGTGCTACATAGGCAATGAGAAATATTGTCACAATGAAAAAGGGGGAGTAGAAGGAGAAGGCAGAAGTGGAGCTATATGGGGGGTAGATAGGAACTGAACAGAACCAGGGCAAAGGACTGCCAGCTGAAATACAGGGGACATACTAACAGAGCTGTCAAGGTATGGTGCTATTTTTCTGTTTGCCGATGGTAATCGGGATAAAGGAGAATTTTCTTTCAAGACTATCTTAGGGAAAAGGAGAATGGAAATTTCTCCATTTGGGGAATGGTTCCTAAGAATGTTTCTAATTTTTTTCTTGTTCCAAGATAGTATTTTTGATGATCCTATGGTATTGTTTGCCTGTTAGCAGGTTAAGCACTGAATATTTAGATCTAAGTTGGCTTTAGATGTCTCCAGAATCACACTAGGGCAGGGATTTGAGCTACCTGTGATACAATTACAAGAAAATATCCACTGTGAGCACGAGCCCAAGTATATAAGGAATGAGTGCTAGCTAGCTCATTGGCAATACCTATGACCAAATCTCCAATATTTGGAGTAATAATTTAATATCAAATAAACAAGTTAGAAGAAACTATTAGAATGTGACAATTTCCACAGACTCTAAATAGTTAATTTGATTTGGCTCCTTTGTCTGTAGCAGTAAATAGTAGTTGGTTACTTTATATTTCAAAATATGCTCCTTTTCAGCCACCCATCAAGGTGGGAGAATCCTTTTTCTTTTCAGAATATCATCAGTTTATGTTCTAAATCTGTAGAATGGATTTAACTTTATAAATTTAGACTTCAAATGGTACTCTAATCTCAATAATTGACCCTTGCTTGTGTCTCAGGGATTCCCCTTTATTCTCGCCATATTGACTTTGAGCAGTATCTCACCCCATGTCTGTGGGCTTGAGTTTCATGTATTTTGTCCCTGTGCCCTTGTTCTCTGATTTCCCATCAGTAGCTGCTGCTAAAAGCTGCAGAATTCACCACAGGGGGGCTCTCAAATCCCGCTAAAGTGCCCCTGGTTAAATGTTTGCACATTTTTTTGTTTCTTTTCAATTTTCTCCAGTGTTCAAGGATGAGCAAAAAGGCTATTTTTCTTATTTCTCAACCATTTTTCAAAATATGTGAAAAACTTTGGACTCATTTGACTTCCCTGTTCCATGGGAAGATCTCTATTGAGAGTATTTTCATTCACTTTGGTAATGCCTGTCCTTAGTCATAATTCAAGGAAAATTGCTAATCCCAGCACTTAGCACAATGCCTGGTATATACTATGGTATATGGTACCACATGATATAATATAATGTGGTATGTAGGCCAGCTAGCATGAATTTCCTATATACTTGAGATCATTTTCATAGGGAGGATATGTTACTATACATACTGAATCACTACTTAATAAATGTTAGTTGACTGACTAGTGGGGAAAAGATATCTGATTAGCTTCACTATAAAAATAATGCTAAGATATGAAATTAGAGGACCTGGTTTTATAGTTTGAATCCTATCTGTACCTCTTAATGCATGTGGGTGACTTCTGCAAAGTCTTTGGACCTGGGTTTCCTCATTTGTAATATTCAAGGCATTGTATTAGATGATCTTTAAAATCTCTTCTAGTTCTAAATTATGTGATCAAGATTTCCTCCCGGAAGCTAGTATAAAGTTGGAATGTTTGTAATGGCCAAAAAAAGGTCTTTGTCTCTTAAAAACCTCCCATTGAATTCTATGCCAGAGAAAGGACATCATTTATCCAATTATTTATCCAATACTCATTATTTACCCAATAACAACACCAAAAAAAACCCCTCTCACCTTCCAAAAGTTTCATTTTAAAGGGACCTCATACACCTCAATTGTCATAACAACAATCTTATTTTTTAAGAGGCAGTGAGATACAGAAAACTGAACTCAGAGTTGGAAAATCTGTTGTTTTTTTTTTTTTTTGTAAGTAAGTTTTTCAATAGTTGTTCATTGAGTGCTTACTATTTGACAGGCAGTTTGTTAAGTGTTGGAAATATACAGAATAACAAAAAAGAAAAGGTCCTACTTTTAAGGACCTGAATGTTAGTGGGGGAGACAACATGTAAATACTATTTGCAACTCATGTGACCTTGAGCAAATCAGGAAAGGGCCTTACAAGCTAAAGTTAATAATGATGATGATGATAGCTAGTAGATATAGGACATTAAGGTTTGTAAAAATGCTTTACTGATATTATTTCATTTTATCCTTAAAACAGTGCTGGGAGGTAGGTACTGTTATTATTTCCATTTTATAGATGAGAAAACTGAGGCAGATAGGGGTTAAATAACTTGCTCAGGATCACACAGCTAGTTAAGTGTCTGAGGCCAGATTTAAATTTGGTTTTTTCTTCAGATCTGGTCTAGCTATTTAGTACAAAGTATACTTGAATAAGAACTCCTTCCACAACATATTCATAAAGCAGTTTCTCTGCCTTGATTCGAAGAGCTCAAAGGAGGGGAAATACCCTAGTCCTGGAGGTGACTTACTCTATTTTTGAATAGTTGTAATTATGAAGTTTTCCTTTACATCAAACCTAAAATTCCACCTTCTATAGGAAACATTTCTCAATTGCTCTTTATTCTAGTACCTTCCCTGTATTGATTATTTCTAACTTATCCTATGCATAATGCAGTATTCAGAACAGAGTGGGTATTTCTAATCATACCTAAGTTAGAATAAAGTGGGTCCAACAAGCCATGAGTCTTAGACTCTGTCTCTTTTAATGAATCCGAAGGTGGCATTGGCTTTCTTGACTGTGATGTAACATTGCAGAATCATGCTTCTTAAAGTCCCTAAAGCCTTTTGTAGAAGAATTGCTATCTTCCCCTCAGCTTCTCATACTTGTGGGGTTGCTATTTTGGATCTATTTTATCCCTTTTAAATGTCATCTTACTTGATCCAACCAAATGTTCTAGCCTGTTAAGATTTTCTTCAGTACTGATTCTGTCATCCAGTGTTTACCTAACTCTCTTAGATTTGTGTTATCCATATATTTGAGAAATATTTCATCTATACCTTTATCCAAATCATTGAAAAAAATGTTAAGGGTTAAGCACAGCCCTGGGGCTATCCATGGGACATCCCAATGAAAGTCTCTCTCCTAGGTGACATGGAATTACCAGTGACTATTTTCTGGTTCTGGCCATTCAACCAGTTGTGAATCCAAATTGAACTGAGAAAAGAAATGTTAGCTATCTTCAGATATTTGAAGGACTATTATGTGAAAGAAGGATTCAATTTATTTGGCTTGGCCATAATGGGGAGAAGTAGAACAAAAGGGGTGGGAGTCAAAGGATGGCAGGCAGATTTCTTCTTGATATAAAGCAACATCTAATTCAACAGGCATTTATTAGGTATCTGCTCTGCAGAGCTGATCAAAGGTAGGAGGTAGTGATGAACTTCTCAACTCCGGAGATCCAATGAAATTCACTTATTGGATTTATTGTATAGGAGATGGATTCCTTTCCAGTTATGTGTTGGAACAGATGGCCTCCGAAGTCATACTACTGTAAAGATCTAACAAAATAATAGATGCAAAAATCTTTCGTAACTCTACAGTTCTTATAAATATAAGTTATTACTATTAGAAATAATTATTAATCAATTAACCACAAACTATTTTCTTGATCTTGATCTCAGCAGTAATGGCATGGAACTGACTCTCTCTCTGTCTCTCTCTCTCTCTCTGTCTCTCTCTCTCTCTCTCTCACTCTTTCTCATCTCCTGTATGTATACATGCACATACTATATATATATATATATATATATATATATATATATATGTATATTCCCATGGACATTACAATATACATACATACATACATACACACATACATATATTGTTGTGGTGGCTCCTGTGTACTACCTAAACTATACATACATACATACATACACACATACACACATATGTTTGTGTGTGTGTATCATATCAATTTCTCCACATCTATCTCATCAATCCCTTTCATTTACTTATATAATTTCTACTCTAGCTCAAGTCCTTATCATATCTTGCCTAGACCATTGGAATAGTGTCTTAATTGGACTCCATAAAATAGATGTATGACTATATCACTCCCCTAATATAATTTCTCCTCCAGCATTTGCCTATTGCCTCTAGAACAAAATAGGAAACCCCCAGGCTGGCATTTAAAGCCCTCTACAATCTGGTTCCCACTTATTTAATATTATTTCTCTTCCCTTACTCCTTACCTCCCAACTGGTTTTCTGGCTATTCCCTATACACAAAACTGCATCTCCTGCCTCCATGTCTTTGCACAGGTGGCCTGCTGTGTGTGGAGCTGAAAAGTAGATAACTACATAGATGTTAGGGACCATTACATTGCTCCTACGACTAAACATGCTAATCAGTTTAATAGGGTACTACTCTGTGATCCAATGCATCTTGTTGCCTTACTTTCTGTTGATAAATCTTGTCATCTTTACCTTTTCACTTCTCTTGTACAGTTCTTCCCTTCTCCAGGGACACACTCATCTTCCCCTCTCTCCTGGACTATTACAATAGCCTTCTAAATAGCCTATCTGCCTCAAGTCTCTCCCGATTCCAATGCATTCTCCACTCATCTATCAAAGCAATTTTCCTCAAGTGTAGGTCTATGTCAGTCACTTCCCTATTTGCACTTCAGTGACTCTCCATCACCACTAGGATCACATGTAAAAATCTTAAAAATCTTTTCCAAACTGGAACCTTCTTACCTTCCCAGGCTTCTTAGACTATTTTAGGCACTTAGTTGTCCTTGCTCATGTACCTGACAGGGCAGAGAATGGGGGTGGTGAAGATTCTGTGTCTTGGCTAGGGGCTATGGTTTCTACATTTTCTCTAAACTCACTTTTGAAAAAGATCTACAAAATAATGACAACTGAAACCTGGAACTTTTTTCTCTCCCTGCCCAGGTGCTGGTGAATTGCCCCCTTGAAGCCCCCTCCCTTTTTTCTGGGCCCCATCATACAAGAGACATAAAAACTACCTGTGGAGATTACATTCTGCGCTTGTAATAACAAAAATGGCAGAAAGTTTCAAGGAAAGAGTTACCATTTTGATACTTTATATTACTCAGAGCATGATTTACTACCCTAGGTAACCGACACAAGTCAAACATGACCTTGGAAAAAATAAAGTTAATGACTCGTTGCTCCAGGCCTAGTCCTTCCCCATTGGCTCAGGCAAATGAACAGATGAGTCAGAAGTTGCTACAAACGTGGAGAAGACCTGAAGAGGGGTGGAAACATATAGCAGTATCCTAAACAACAAGGGTTTCTAAGGAGACTAGAATCCCACTAGAAATATAATCCCACTATTTCTAGTTTAGGAAAAGATATATATGTGTATGTGTGTGAAAATCCCAACAACTAACATTTCTGAAGTTCAATGAGTTCCTAGTCAGATTTTTTTTCCCTAGATTTTTTCAATTTATTTGTTTTAGTTTTTGTTACTTATTTAGTTTAGTTTTCTGTGTCCTATATGTTATTAACAGATATGTATATGTCTGTATGTATGTAATATGTATTATCTGCACTGAATATTGTAGTTGGAAGAGGAACTGGAAAAGCAAACCTTTGAAATTCATAAAAATTGATTGATTGTCTTACAACTAAGACATATTGATAAAAAGCATCAGAAATTTATTTTATCTAGGGACCCAATGGAGGTTAGGATATGGAGTTAGTATATACAGGTTAGTAGAAGCAGGTAGTTTAGTTATCAGACAATATCTAGCACAATACTGGGCACACACAGTGGATGTTCATAAATACTTAGTGAGAAATTAACCATCACATGAAATCTAGTCAGCCTTCCAGTTTCTAGATAAAACTGAGAATGACAATAACTTTGGAAAAGGCAGTGGATTCTATCTCTGAGTAATTACCTTTTTAATTTTTTGAGTGTCAGTGATGATTTTTTTAGGAGGATTTGCTTTTATCAGGGTGGGAAGCTCCCTGGAGAATAAATTCTTTCTATTGACTCAGATTGAGAACTTATCTGTAATATATCTTAGAATGTGGTTTGGGTTGCTGATAGGTTTAATGACTTGCCTAGGGTGACAAAGCTAGTATTTGTCAGAGATTGGACTTGTGCCTTTGTTTTCCTGATTCTTAGGCCAGTCCTACATCATGCTGCCTTTCAACAACTATAAAAATTGTTATGATTGATACCTAATTGGATTAGATTTTGGGTTAGGATTTAGAGGTGGGAGAGATCTTGGAGATCATGTATCTCTCCATGCTTTTTTATAGCTGAGATCCTTGTTTATAGATGAGGGGTGTATGGGGTGTTCGGTGAGGACTAATACCTCTAGCATCAAGGTTTGTCAACTCTTTTCAAGGCTGCCTGACCACCTTCGGTATCTACCTGGTATTCAACTGTCACCTGTGACTCCAAGAACCTGTGGCACACGCAGCAGCCACATCCTGGCGAAACCTTCTTGGCAGGGTTAAACCAGATTCAGGGGAACAGACAGGTTTCAAACCCTTTGATAATTTAGGAGAATGTCTATCCCAAGCATGTGAAGACTTCCCTTGGCAGAGTAGATGGATGAGAGAATAGTATGTTCCAACAGTTGTGAAGGTGGCTGAAGCTGGTGCTGTGGAATGCTTAGAGCTTAGACATAGAAGATGCCAAGGCTATCTACTACATCCTGGCCATTGTCAGTAGTCTTGACTTTTGTCTTGCCACTGGACTTCAGTGGGAGGGTGCATCTCCAGTTGTCTTAATTTATTGTTGCCACTGGAGCCAGATGGCTATGGAGGAGAAAATGAGGCTGGAAACCTTGCACAGTCCTCCCTGACTCAAATCCAAATCACTTGCAAGTCATGGCATCATCTTTCTGATGTCATGGTCTTCTTTGAGAATGAAGTACAAACAACAATTTCCATGACTCTGGAAGAGAGAGTGGGGTTGATGACTTTGTGCTAGTCTGTCTCACTTAAATCCACTTCATGCATGAGTCAAGACATCACTCTGTGATATCACTGGATCTCTTTAAAATGAACAAGGAGCAATATATGAGGAAACTGAGGCTAAGAGTTATACAAGGTCACATACCTAGTAATTAATGGAATTGGGAATCAAACTCATATTCCCTTACTCTGAATCCAGCACTCCAGCCACTGTGCTGTGAGGCTATGAGATTATAGGATATATTTTATCAAGAATTTTAATACTGGAGGGAACCTTGGAAACAGTTTAGTCTAAGCTCTTCATGTTTTTCTTGAGGAAATATATTCATGGAGGTAAAGTTATTTGCAAAAGTCACAGAAGAATCAGGATTTGAATTTATAGCTTCTGACTTGAACAGCTATACTTTTTATTTAATTTCAAAATAATTGACAAAAGAGATGGGACACTTTTTTGTACAAGAAAAAGTAGAAGCATTTGAAAGAGCCAATCTTGTTTTATTTATTTTTTATTTTTCTAGTTATTTTGACATTCATTTTAAAAAATATTGAGTTCTAAATTCTCTCTTTCACTTCAACCACTCCCCCACTATTGAAAAGGCAAGCAATATGATACTTTCTATACATGTAAAGTCATTCAAAACACATTTCCATAATAGACATGTTACCAAAACATCAAGAAAATGAAAAACTTCAGAGTTCTTCAGTTTTCCCCCTGAATATGGATAACATTTTTCATCATGAGTCCTTTGGGATTGTGTTGAATCATTGGATTGATCAGAGTAGCTAAGTGTTGCACAATTGATTATCACCATTAAATTGCTGTTACTGTATACAATGTCCGCCTGGTTCTGCTTACTTTATTTTCTATCAACTCATAAAAATCTTCCCAGGTTTTTCTAAAACCACTCCCTTTGTCATTTCTTACAGTGTAATACTATTACAATCTTGTTTTATTTAAAAACAAACAAACCCTAACTAAAAACCCCCAATGACAGGATTTGATGACAGCACAGAGGTTATGAACCTGAGTGATTGAAAGGATGGTAAATTCCTCATCTAAAATAAGGAAGTTCAGAAGAGAGGTTTTGTTTGTTTGTTTGTTTTTTTTGTTTAGGGAAAAGATATGTGTGATTAAACTAACAACAGCAACAGAAAAGCACTGAATATATAGACTTGGGAATCATCTATAGGTGATAATTGGGGTGGTAATGGGTGATAATTTAACCCATGAGTACTGATCAGATAACCAGATGAGAGCGTGTAGAAGAGGCATTACAACACCTTAGCACTCAACCAGATTAGGAGGTGTTAGGTGGATAAAGAGCCAGAAAAGGAGAATCGTCAGACAGGTAGAAGAAGATCAGGAAAAAATAGTGTCATGAAAACCCAAAGAAAAAAGGGTATCCAGGAAGAGAGGATGGTCAATGGTTTCATACACTGCAGAAATGTCAAGAAGGATGAAAAAAGACTATAAGTTTTGCCAGTTAAGGGATCATATGTAACTTTGAAGAGAGAAGTTTCAGTTGAGTGGTGAGGTCAGAAGTCAAATTGCAAAAGGTTAAGTGAGAAAAAAATGAGGTGAAGGCAATGAGTGTAGAAAGGTTTTCCTATGAAAATCATTTGAAGGGATGGTGAATTTACTCAAGGTTAGGGAACACTTCGTTTGTTTGAAATCAGTAGAGAAGGAACCATTAAATAGGGAAATAGTAAAGATTAGAGAAAGGAATGATGGCTACGTGTCTGACACACATTGATCCCCAAATATTACTGCCTAAGTGTTGGGATTTATACTGTTCAGTACAGATGCGGCAACTAGGTGGTGCAGTGGTTAGAGTGCTAGGCCTGAAGTCAGGAAGACTCATTGTCCTGAGTTCAAATATGTCCTTAGACACTAGGTGACAGTGGGCAAGTCACTTAACCTGAGTTGCCTTAATTTCCTTATCTGTAAAATGAACTGGAGAAAGAAATGGCAAACTGCTCTAGAATCTTTACCACGAAAACCCCAAATAGGGTCATGAAAAGTTGACATGCCTGAAAACATTAAATACATATAGGGACCTGGGAGCTAATAAGTAGAAGTGATTTTTTTTCCCATTTCTAAAATGGTTCTTCATTTCTCTGTTGTTAAAAGGAGATGCAGAGAAAATTGATTTGTCATCAGTGTCATGGGATGTATGGATGTGGTTTGGTAATAATGAACTATTTATGCTTTCTAGATAGAATAAGACTTTCATTGAGTTTACAGTATATTTCATTTTGGTTTACTAGCCAAAGTAAGCAAGCAAGCAAGCAATTATATAAGGGGAACTCCACTGAAAAGGAGTTGAAGCTGTTTCTTATTCTTTTCTGTCAAACAATACATCTTCCAAGAGTACAACTTAATAGATGGAAAATGTCTCCACCAGATGAGTATGTTGGGAGAAGGATGCTCTGATTTCTGTTTCCATAAAAATGATCATCAAGCGGGTATAAATTTGAGAAACAGCCAAGTTGATTCTGTTTATATAGGATGGATGTTCATGACCTCATTTTTATGCAGGCCATGTATATCTTTTTTGCCAAAATGTTTGCCAATATTAGTTGACTTGTCAAAATTAATTAGTTGATTAACAAGCATTTATTAAACACCTACTATGTACCAGACACAATATTAGGTGGTGGAGATATAAATATAAAGAATGAAACAATCCTTACTCACCAGGAGCCTATGTTCTTATTTGTGTTAGGAAATCCATGAACTGGAGCATGGAATCATTTAGTTTAGGATCAATGAAGGGTGAAATAGTAGTAGTATCATAGTGATAGTAACTATTTCCTCAATATATATAAATATATGATCCAGTGGTGGTGGTGGAATGGTAGAAAAAAAGGGTGGGAAGAAGTTATAAAATAGGCTAGTTTTAGATGTTCTATGAAAACTAACTTAACTCATAGTGGATGAAGGTAGTGAGGAAAAGATTATGTGATATTCAGATGACACAAAAGTAAAGAGCTGACATATTCTATACCTAAGTCATAGGACTAAAAAGGAACTCTAGTAGCTGGAATGATAGATGGAATCTAAGAAATGTGATAATCTTATACTTGGGCTCAAAAATAAATTGTGTAAGTGCAGGGGAAGGCAAGGCTAGTTCATGTGGTGAAGGCATTGAGTATTCAAGCTTGCTATGGGACACCAGTTTAACAAGGCACCCATAAAATCTGAGTTGACAGTCTGGAACTTTAAGGGATTCAGTGTCCATGACAAAGAAGGCAGAGATAATCTTTTTGTATTTAGTCTTGACCAGATCATGTGTGAATTCCAATTATTCTTTGTTATATTTTGGAAAAAGTGTTGACTGGTTAGTTGTTGAGTGTCCATAGGACTACCATGAGAACACTAGAGAAAATGTCATATGGAGATTGGTTTAGAGGAACATTTAGCCAGAAGAAGAGAAGATGGGATTGGGAGTAGAGGTGGGGAATTATGGCTGCCATCAAATATTTAAAGGGCTGTCCTATGGAAGAGGGATACAGGTCAGCTAGAGAGGTCAGAAATAGAAACAATTGGTAAAGGTTGTTGAGAGACATAAATGTGAACACAGTATATGAAGAACTTCCTCAAAGTTAGAGCTGTGCTAACGTTGAATAGGTTATCATGGGAGTTAGTCAATTTTCCAGTGAAGACCGAAATGGTCACTTGTCAGGTAGGTTGCGGTGGGTACTTTTGTTTATCTATAGGTTGGCCCAGTGGGTGGATTGTTGGAGCTGGAGTCAGGTCCAAATCTAGCCTCATTCCCTTTCTCATCTGTAAAATGGGTATAATAATATTCCTCGGGGTTTTTGTGAGGATAAATGAAAAGATATTTATAAATTATTTTGCAAAGTTTAAAATTCTATAGAAATCATCATCATCATCATCAATCATCATCATCGAATTCTTCAGACTCTGAAATTCAATAGTTCTCCGAATCATGGCAACCATGAGATTACTTATTCCTCTTATTTCATGTCATTCTACAGCCCTAGTTATTTGGTGATGTTTATCATGTGGAATTCATATCATGTGGAAATTCAGTAGGTGAGGGAATCTTTGGATATATTTCCTTGATGATCTCAAAATAAAAGATAACAAATCTGTGTGGGTGGGGATTCAGAAGAGAATTTTCTTGGAGGTTGTGGAGTCTGAGTCTGAGTCTCTGATTTTATTGGTATTAGAAACCTCCAGCATAGAAACTCCATCCTTTGCTACAGATCAGCAGCTTGGTGCCTGGCACATTGAATATCAGAGACTTGTCCAGGGTTATGTAGCTAGTATGCATCAGAGAACAGGACGTGCTTTCTATCTGCCTGACTTTCTACCATGAGACACTGACTATTTTTGGTAATACTTTTATGCTTTAATTGGGAGAAAGATTTACTGCATTAATGAAATATCCCAGACAGAAAGGAGACAGCATGCAGAGCTGAAACTCAAACTACTTTATTCTCTAATAAGCCTGAAGAAACTATATCTTAAAACTAGATAGGTTGATTGTGTAGTAAGAATGAGAGACACCATATAGAAAACTCAAGAGATGTTCAAGAAATAATTAAAAAATTAGAGAAAGGCTTTAATATATTGGATTTTTTCAATTAATAAGCATTGGTTGTCTTTCTTTCTTAATGAGCCACCATCCCCTATCCTCCAAGAAAAATAAAAAATAAAAACAAAACCTTTGTAACCAACATGCATAATCAAGCAAAACAAATTCCCACATTGACCATGTCCAAAAATGTATGTCACATTCTTCACACCTGCTCATTATTGTGAATCCTGTGGAATTATAATCGGTCACTGTACTGATCAGAGACCTTAAGGCTTTCAGTTATCTTTATGATGTTGTTAATTTATTTTCACTTCACTCTGAATGTGTTCATATAAGTTTTCTCAGGTTTTACTGAATCCATTTTTGTGATTTCTTATTGCACAATAGTTTTCTGTTGCATCCATATACCATAATTTGTTCAACCATTTCCCAATTGATGCGAACCTCCTTAATATTCAGCTTTTGCTATTACAAAAAGAGCTGTTGCATATCTATCTCTATCTCTATCTATCTATCTGTCTCTCTATCATCTATTTATCTATCATCTGTCTCTCTCTTTCTGTATATATTAGCACCTTTCTTCTTTGACCTCTTTGGGGTAGAGGTTTAGTAAAAATATCTCTGAATCAAAGGGTATGCATATTTTGGCAATTTTGGGGGAGACATAGTTTCATATTGCTTTTGAGAATGGCTGTTCACATCCCCACCAATAGTATATTAAAGTTCCTGTTTTTATGTAGTCCCTCCAACATTTGTCATTTTCTTTTTTTGTCATCTTTGCCAATATAATGGGCATGAGGTGGGTCCTTAGTGCTGTCTGAGTTTTCAGTTTTCTAATTATTAGTGATTTGGAGAACTTTTTTTTTCACATGGCTCTTGATAGCTAGTGCCTTTCTTTGAAAATTGCCTGTTCATGTCATTTGACCATTTATCAGTTGGGGAATCAATTGAATGGACTCTTTGGGAAGTATTTATTGAAAAACATGATGCTTTGATGCTTTGTCAACTACTTTGTTTTAAAAAGGTTTGAGACTTTCCCCAACTTCTTTGTATCTTCCCCTTTTGAAGATGCCTTACGTTACTCCACACACTCATCCTTGTGTTGCTTCCAATACAGATCTCTTCTATATACACTTGGCTCAGTCTCATTGCTTTCCTTTTCTTTGTTCCCTTTACTTGCCATTTCTGCCTCCCTAATAAACATATTCAAGATTGTGATATTATGTTCCAAGCATGGTGCTTTCTCTGTTCTTAATGATGAAAATGGTCTGTTATAATGCTTTTAAAGATATTTTCACTAAATTAATATCACTTAAATTAAATTAGTGTGATTAAATAATCACTTACAAACACTTAAATATCCTTTGGATGACTTTGTTTAGTTAATCTATTGTCATTCTTCTTAAACTTTTTATCCTCCATTGATTCTTTCTGCTTTGAGAGATATTACTGCTAATAGCTGTCTGTAATACTTTTTTGTAACTATTTAATGTTTTGAGTTGGTGTTGCCTTTGGCCACCATTTTCTCCATTTGGCAAATAGGTCTAATGTTTGCTGATAATAGGGCTTTTTGGATTCTTTTGGTCTTATAATGGTAATTAATTTATTTTAGTTAATCTTTATTATAAAATCATAATATTGATTTCTGTTGCATTCTGTTACACATTTCTCATTTGTGAATGTTAATTCTGCATGTAAATAATTTAGGATTGAATTGTTTCACTTGGATGCTATATCTTTTTCTCATAATTCTTCTTGTTTTTTATTTTAATCTTTTCTCTAACAAGTTGATGGCAGACTGTAAACAGATAGCTGATTTGGATATATTTCTCACATAAAGGACAAGTCTTTTCCTTCCTGTTAAAAATAACCAGTTTTATTTTTGGTATTCATCATGTCCAACACCTACAAATCTTTTTTTTTAAAATGATTTCATTTGTTTTCAGTGTCCTACAATCACTTCCTCTCCCTTTCTCTCCTTCCTCTCTCCCTCCCCACTCCCTCCCTGAGATGGTATACAATCTTACATAGGTTCTACACATACATTCCTATTAAATACATTTTCACCTTAGTCCTATTGCATAGAAGAATTAAAATGAATGTGAGAAACTATAAAACAAAACAAAACATAATACAAAAGAAAATCATCTGCTTCATTCTGTGATCCAGTTCCATAGCTCTTTCTCTGGATGTGGAATGCATTTTTGCCTCAAGAGTCCATTGGAAATTTTTTACATCTTTGCATTGCAATGAAGTACTAAGTGTACCAGAAAAATTTCTTGTCCACTGTGATTGTTGCTGTGTACAAAGTTCTCCTGGTTCGGCTCCTTTCACTCAGCATCAGTTCATATAAGTCTTTCCAGGCCTCTCTGAAGTCTTCCTGTTCATCATTTCTCATAGTACAATAGTATTCCATTACACTCATGTACCACAATTTGTTCAGCCATTCCCCAATTGATGGTCTTCCCTTTGATTTCCAGTTTTAGGGCACCACAAAGAGAGTTACTATAAATATTTTTGTACATGTGGGACCCTTCCCATTTCCATGATCTCTTTGGGATACAGTCCCAGAAGCTATATTGCTGGATCAAAGGGTATGCCCTTTGGGCATAGTTCCAAATTGCTCTCCAGAATGGTTGGATTGGCTCACAGCTCCACCAACAATGACTTAGTGTCCCAACTCTCCCACATCTTCTCCAACATTTATCATCTTCCTGTTTTGTCCTGTTAGCCACTCTCATAGGTGTGATGTGGTACCCCAGAGTTGTTTTGATTTGCATCTCTCTAATCAATAGTGATTTAGAGCATTTTTTCATACGACTATAGATAGCTTTAATTTCCTCCTCTAAAAACTGCCTGCCCACATCCTTTGACCATTTATCAATCGGGGTTTCTTGAGGAAGATGTTAATGATACAAAGACATGAAGTTTCTGTGTCCATTACAAGTCTTTGGTCTTCCTCATTCTTTTGCAACCATGCTTTTGCGTCTGTTCTCCCTAACCTCACCTTTTCCCATATTTGCATAGAAGTCACTATATATCAGAATATATGTTGATTAGATTTGGGAGATTTTTTGAGTTCTTAGAAGATTTTTTCTGCCTCTTCATCCTCAGAAACAGAAGTTGATAAGTAACCTGTAATTATTTTCATAGTAGTCTTTTTGCAAACACTTTTGATCAGTATTATAAAATGATCAAATATCCCACAAATTAATTTTTTAGTAGCTTTTGGGTATATGATAAAACACTTCCACTACCTTTTTTCTTTGCCTCTCCAAGGAGAACTTGTCAACCATCTACTTAACTTTAATTTTCTTCTTCTGATTTCATTTGTTACAAGAATGTCTAAATTTATAAGGTTCAGTTTCTCCAGACATATGTTCATCCAGTGGTCAGTGAAAAAGGATCTCACATTTAAAGTGTCAGTGATCAAATTAAAGTTTAAAGAAGGTCTACATTTTTTTCTCTGTTCCCTTTCCTACTATTATGCCAATATCATTGCTGAGGCAGAGTAGGATGAATCAACCTTAGATACATTTATATTTTTCTTTGTTTCATGGATTGCCATGGTCAATAAATTCATCATTTAGGGTCCAGCCTACTGGTGATGAGCCTCTCCTACTTAGCTAGAATGGTTTTCAGAGAGTACACTTAGTCTGTTGCTAGGTCGTACTCAAAGCCTTCATCACATTATAGAACCTGCCAGAGCTTGCACTCTGTTGTCATGGATGTGTGAACATGTCACATTATCCTCTCATGTCCAGTCCCATTTATCCTCTTGTTCCTTGAGGACAGTGACTTTCATTTTTGTCTTTGAAGACTTGAATTGGAGGAAGTACCCACACCAGTGAGATTAGAGCTTTACCAAATTAGGTAAGGAAGTACCTCTAGGAGGGTACCACTCAACTATTAAGCTAAAATGGGCAAGGAAACTATTACGTCATTTGATGAGACTTTTGTTGCTCATTTAAACAACTGTGGTGCTTTGCTTCTAACCCATTTGTCTTGAAGTTCAGAGAAGACTTAGCAAGAAAGGGCTCCTAACATAGAAACCAAACCCAATCTTACCAATTTGAAATAAGTAGCCTCTTCAGAGTTGTATTAAGACCCAGTCAAAGTTTGTACTCCATGGGCAGTTGGCACTGGCTAAATAACATATTCTCTAGGATATGAAACATATCCTTTTATTCATGCAGATATCAATAAATTGTGCTTTCCTGCTGAACACAGCAAAATTCAGAAATGCCTGAATTTCTAGCAGCATCTTATGAAAATTTTACATTAGTTTGAACATGTATTATATTCTGTCATTTCTTTTCAGATTTGTGTGATTGGCCCCAAAATTTCATTAGAAATGTCTGACACCACCATCTTTGCTATGCTTAGAGCTATGCTATGATTGGTTTCTGTTATGGGATGAAATGTTACGGGAAAATTTTAGATTTGCAATTCTCTGTATCCAAATTAACCAAGGGAGATGACATATAAGATAGCTTCAAAAATGGAATTAAACAGGAAATACCTTTCTAAGTCTTACATTATCAAATATCCTTTGACTATTCCAGATAGAATTGGCTCAGGTATTTTTTATAAATTTTGTTTGCCAAAATTCTAAAAGAGTTAATTTTCACCTTCTATATATTTCCCTTGACTGCCATCAATAAGATGGAAATTTCAGGATCTTTATCTGGGTAAATATCTTGAATGAGAGGTGTCTCTGTTTAGAACGAAAATGCTAAGCGCCCTGTGATGCTTAGTTGTAGTTAGGAGGAATTTGAGAGATCATTTAGTTCAATTCCATCATTTTGCAGACGAAGACACTGAGGGCCAGAAAGATTAAATGATTTGCCCAAAGTCACTTAAGTAGTCAGTGGTATGTTCAGAACTTGAATCCAATTTTTTTGATTTAAATGTAATACACTTTCCACTATATCATGGAAGGGATCAATTTAAATGAATTGTACCTCAAATCCTAGTGATTAACTGGGGAGCGAGAGGCCTTCTTTTAAATGGGCCATTGTAGATGAAGCTTTTCTCCATAATATACCCCGCCAAAGTGGTCTGGGCATGCAGGCAGAAGCAGGCACTGGTCACCTCACGTTAAATGGGACAATAGAATTTATAGCTTCAAACTGCAGTAGATTTACTTTAGATATGTGTTTTTCTATGTTCTCTCTGGCAAGTTTGCTCTCAATTAGAATCAGCTGAAAAAGCAAGGCCGGCTGGGTTTGTTCAGGGTCTGTCTGCTTTGTGGAGGCATCTGGAGACATAGGACTTCTCCAGAGAGTACTTAACATTCTTCATCTTCATCATCACTAACCACTTTTTTTTTTTTAAGGAAATGCTGGCCAGGGATTGTTTTCCTCCTACTGATTCTTGCAGTCTGTGGAAAGAGCCTTTTTTCATTAGGTAACTCAGTCCTCCATATATTTCTATACTTCATTTTAGTTAACTTTCCTTGCGAGTAAGGAGATTCACAGAGGATGCTGTAGCAAATGAGGACACATGTCCAGTGAGAGTGGCATGTTTATAGTGGCATCAACCCTGTGGAAGATTCACATAGTTTCCACAGGGTGAGAGCAGACAGCCAGTCATGTTGCTCTTCAAGCTGCCAAAACCATATTCTATAGCTCAAGAAAGGACTTGGCTTTTGAAGCCAGTTACTTTGTGCGCTCTCCCTCAAAGGACTTCTTGTGGGTGGTTAGAACAATTGGGAATAATAGACAACACCTTAGCAAGAGACCTCTATGTTTTTGTTTATCTTAGACGTTGGAAGGAAGGAAAAGAGGGGAGGGAGGTTTTCCCTTGGAGCACATACTTGAAATTGGAAAAGCATTAGGGAATTACATTTTTTTTTATTTCAAATTTTCTCTTGTGATATTTGACACCGATCATGGGCAGATGGAACAATCTAACTCAGGAGTTCTTAACTATTTTTGTGTTATGGATCCTTTTGGCAGCCTAGTGAAACTTACGAACCCCTTATCAGAATAATGTCTTTAAATGCGTAAAATGAAATACATAGGATTACAAAGGATGCTAAATATATTGAAATATTTATGTATTAAGTAGAGGCATATGCATGACATGTGTATTTTGATATACCTTGGCAGTATACTTTCGAGGGTGTACACGTTGACAATGAGGTTGATGCACACATTGCCAGAGCTAGCTCAGTGTTTGGGAAGTTCTAAAGGAAAGTGTGGGAGGGAAGAGGTATTAGACTGCCTACTAAACTTAAGGTCTGTCTACAGACCTCTTGTGGTGACCTCATCATTGTATGCCTGTGAAACCTGGACAGCATAACAGCACCATGCCAGGAAATTGAATCACTTCCGTTTGAATTATCTTAGGAAGATTCTGAAGATCATCTGGCAGGAAAAGCTACCGACACAGGTTCTTAAACTGAACTGTTAAGTATTCAAACTCTACGGCAGAGTGTAACTCCAATGGGCTGGCCACATTGTTCAAATGCCAAACGTATACTTGTCTAAAAGACTATTTTATGGAGAACTCACACAAGGTAAGTGCTCACATAGTGATCAGAAGAAGTGATACAAGACCTCTGTCAAAGTCTTTCTGATGAACTTTGGAACTGATTGTGTGACAAGGGAGATGATGGCAAAGAACTGCTCAGTATGGTGTACCCACATCAAAGAAGGTGCTATGAGTAAATCAGAAATGAAGTAACTCAAAAGAAATTCGAGATGCACAAATTTAGAGAACTAAATGTTCACATGGACTATTTGTGCCTGTGGTAGAGTATTCCAAGTTCCTATTGGTCTGATCAACCATAGATGGATACACTGTAACTCGACTCTAATATAGTGATGTCATTTTGATCCTTTCTGAGAATGAAAGACAAGAACCAACCAATGTTTCAGTATAATTAGTATGCATATATGTGAATATGTATATATCTAAGTTCATGGATTCTTATCTTACCAAATCCTGAGATCTTTTCCATCCAAAGACTTGGGGAGATTTATGGTTCTAATAGAGAAAAATCTATAAGCACCCTAATGACAGTTCTGTAAGCAATCTTTCTGGGTGTGGTGTTGTGCTTCTGATGTAACACAAATTCAGACAGTTCTTTGCTTTGAATATCTCTGAGTAGGTTACTCAATTTTTAAAAATTTTTGTGCATACCAGAGAGAATTGGTGTTGATAGATAGCCATAAAAAAATCAAAGTGAATATCTGGCCTGTTCATCTGAAGTTTGGAGTGAAATCAGAGGCTTGTTTTTGAGAGGATATTGGCTTTTGTCATAGGACTGGAGGATTAGAAGCCCTGTCTTAGAAACCACCTAATCAAAATACAGAAGCTGAAGGCTTAAGAATTTAAATGACTTTCCTAAGAGTACAAAAACAAGACCTACTTCCCTTGGATCACTGCCCAAGATGCTAGCCCAGAGGCAGATGCACAAACTCACAAAGAATGATGTTGAGTGAAGCACTAGATATTGCCCAGGTGGCATTCTTAGGGCATGCCAAACCTCATGAATGCCTTTCTTCCTTGATAGGTGTATTGAGTATCCATCTGAAGTAATTTCTGAGTAGTCTGGGTTTCTACCCAGTACCAATTCTACCATTCTACCAATCAGGCTACTAGCATTATACTCTTCTGTGCTGATTGATATGGTTCTAGTTTGCATTCGAGGTAGTGGTGGCAATGAACATGCGTGGATTAATTGTACTTTGTGTGAGGTTGCTTCCACCCCACTGTACAACTATGTGACAGCAGCCTTCAGAATCACCGGCAGATGCTGATTGTCAGAAATGACCCTGGTTGATCCATATGTTTGGTTTTTCTCATCTTGCAAAGCTCTGGAACTTAAAAGTTCCTGGTCATGTCCACCCAGGGCTACCCCCATTTTTAACTGTTCAAATTCCTGAGTTGCTGGCACTTTATTTTTTGAAGGAAGTTTACTTCCACAATAATTATATAATCAAGCACAAGATGGTTGTACTATCTCTGTGTTTTCATGACAACCCTCAGCTCCACATCCTTGAACCTAATCGCTCTTATTTCTAAACTCTTGAACCCAGAATTCTTGGTGGTCTAGAAGGGTGAGCAAAACCATATTTTTTGGGTCTAGTTCTTTGTCTGGGCCTGTGCTGAACTTGAATTCCAAGCATCCATATCAACTCTGCTATGTAAGGATTTTATTGCCAAAAATTGTGCTCCCAGCCAAAAATGAAGGGAAAATTTTATTTCCTTGAATAACTCCATAAAGTCTTTAAAAGAAAAACAACAACAAATCTTCTACATCCTGACTCAAAGTGTATACTTCCCTCAGAAAGTTTAATGCTTTTATCTAGACTTTGTTCATATACTTACCCAATAATGTCTAGAGAGATGCCCAAATTTCAGTAATGAGAGCAGACTATATAGCTGGTATTTCTTCCCTGAACCTCAGCTAAAGAGCGATCTTGGGTTGCTGATGTGGGTCAAAATTAACATGACAATTGAAAACCTACTCTTTCTTCCAATTTTATTTTGCTTATGCAAGTGATGACTCCCTCAAATCCATTGTCACTATATATGGGGGAAAGGGAGAGAGGGAAGAAGAGAGAGAGGGGGAGGAAGAGGGAAAGAAGCAGAGGGAGGAGAGAGACATGATAATACTATTCATATCCAGAATTTGACATTTTCCTTTAACCTAAAGATACTAGAAAATTATTTAGATAGGACTATAGTTGTCCTCATTTTTTCTTATTAAAAAACCCCCAACCTCCTTTGTAGGTTTATTGAAATCTGAGAAGATAGCATAATAAACCAATACCAGGGTTCCTACAGAAATTAGAAATGCAAACTCTTCACAGCTGAGTTCCAGCCTGCTTTTCCCAACTTATTCCATATTACTTCATCATCACTCATTCAGTTTTTCAGACAAAGTATCCTCTTAGCTTTCTTATTTACCAAACATGCTGGCCCATGTCTGGAATGCACTATATCTGCTGTCTCTTCATCTTGCCCTTTAAAAAAATCCCTACTTTCCCTTAAGGCTTAACTCAGGTGCCACAACCTATAGGAAGTGTTTTCTTATCCACCCCTTCCCCCCAAAGTATTACAGATCTTTTTTTTCCACCTGAAATTACTTTCTATGTGAGGGCCATCTTCAGTCATCCTGATTTATATCTTGCCATTGTACCCAGACGGCTCTGGAGGAGAGAGTGAGGCTGGTGACTTTGCATAGCCCTGCCTCACTTAAGTCCAATTCATTTACAAGTTATGGCATCACCTTCCTGATGTCATGGTCCTCTTCAAAACGGGAAGAAATAACAATTACTTTCTACGTACTTAACCTAAATGTTGTACACTCAAGTAGGATGTAAGTTCCTTGAAAGCAGGGATGCTTCATTTTGGTTTTCATATGCCAATGTCTAACACAATGCGTTGCATATAGAAGGTACTTAATGTTTGTTGAATTTAATTGAGTGCAAGGATATGAGCATTTGTACCTGCTTCTGAAGTTAACAAAGTGAATTTCAGCAAATTCTTGAAGTCAATGTCAACATTCCTTTGTAACGTTGGCAGTCTAAGACGTTGGGGTGCTTTCTTCCACTAAATGTCTCTGGTTCTAAGCTCACACAGATGGGGTTCATCTTAGGGAAGCCAGTCTCTAAAGAGAGGGGTCATGCTCTAAATACTTAAGTCTTAGAATTCCAAAATGAGATGATTATGTCAAATTGCCCTGGAGAGTAAATTATCTGCACACAGATAGAGTAATTCTCTAGCATGGTTGGTTTTGTGTTTGATACCTGTAATACTGTGTCCTGCTTATTTCTTTTTCAGTCATGTCCAGCTCTTCATAATCCCATTTTTGGAGAGTTTTTTTGGCAAAGATATTGGACTGGTTTGCTGTTTCCTTCTCTAGATCATTTTACAGAATGAGGAAACCGAGGGAAACATGATTAAGTGACTTGCCCAGGCTCACAAAACTAGTATGTATGTGTCTGAGGCCAGATTTGAACTTACCAAGAGAAACTTTCCTGACCCCAGCATAGCACCACCTTGCTGCCCTGCAATATTGCATAGCTCCATAAAAAGAAGATATTACTGGTCATAGGATCATAAATTTTGAACTTGGAGAGGTTCTTGGAGCTCAGCTAGTTCAGTTCCCTCATTTTAGAGATGAGGAAAGTAATACCCAGAAAGCTTAAGTGAGCTGTCCATAGTCACACAGGTATTGATGGACAGAGATAAAATTTAAATCCAGGTCCTCTGACTTTAAATTCAGCACACTGTTTTTGATCCTTCCTCTTTCCCCAATATCATTGGGTCATTCCCCTGTTTAAATGCAAATTGGAAACAATCTCTGATATTATTGGACACATCATTCTTATTTTTCACTACAATCCTCTTCCCCTGTTAACCCTATCAGTAATGTTTTCATTCTTTGTGACCTTGACTTACCCCTTTATTTAGAGTTCTTAGCATCCCATTTCTACCAAGTTACCTAATAGATGAGTATTACTGTCTTGTCTAGGACTACTTCCTGGTGAAATTTCTGTATACACTTTACTCAGCTGCCATCCAGGATAACTCATACAGTCCGGGCCAAAGTCTCTTAAAATAGGAAAGTCTTTCTTAGTTGTGTTGGGCCTCTGACAGGTGACCAGGTAGCATAGCAACCTTGTGGTACCAGTTTCAGGTGTGAGGTATTATCCTTCCAGTCCCAGTCCCCAGAGATCACAGCTTTTCCAAGGCCAGTATTTTCCATTGAACTTAACTGTATGCCCCTAGTAGATTGTTAGTTGCTTCCAATAGCCTCTATTTGGGTCTTTTTTGAAAGTTCTTTTGAAGATTCATCTGCTACTCAGAACCAGCTACTGATACTTGAACTATCTTTAAAACTATCAGAAATTGATATTCATAAAACATTTTCAAACTTGTGCAGATCATTGCAAGTGAAATAGAAAAAGAAATGAAGGAACTAAATTTCTAACTTCACTCTCCATAGGTTTCAAGGAAGATATCCCTTAAGAGTTAGTCAGACATGCACTCCCTATTATTAGTTACCAGTCATTTCAAGTATTTTCCTTAGAGAAGCTGCAGCTCATTACACAATATTCTTTTAACTAATAATTATTTTTAAAATCCATCTTTTTTATGTTATCTTGAGCTGACATAGAGAAGAGACCTTTATACTCTCAGGTCAAGTTCAGTCTCAAAAGCTTGCCTTCCAACAAGCCCATTTCCTCTCTATGTGCCCCCTCTCCCCAACATTGCATAGGAGATCCTTGCAAACTTTGTTGCTGGAAGAACCCTGGGTTGCTCTTGAGTTTATCTGTTGAGTCAATTTATATTAACGGCTCTAAAATGACATTAATGGTACATTTTAGAATAATGGGAAGATTCCAAGTCATCCGAGATTTAAATCAACGTATTTAAATCCTGATTTATATTAGGTGGTGAGTCTACATCTGTGTCGAAAAATCCATGTTGGCTGGAGAATTCTGTGTCTAGAATGAATGTTCATGCTCTTCTCATGGGCAAAATATTTGTTCATTAAGTGCCTATGAAATAAACAGTTAAAAAAGTTATTGCTGTTATTTCTCCATGGTTCAGTTTACAGCGAATATTGCACTGTGGTCACTTCATTCCTTTCTTGATCCTCTTAGCTATTGGCATTCTCCTTCTGAAACTGCTTCACAATTACATGTTGTATTATCCAGATAATGGAAGCTCCTTTAAGGCAGTTTTAAAAAAAATATATTCCCCAGTGCTTAGAACAATGTTTTATACACAGTAGATGCTTTCCTTCAAGTCCCAATTAACACTTCCATCTTTTATAGGAAGACTTTTTCAACTTGTCTTACTTCTAGTGCCTTTCCTTTGGTAATTATTTTTTGTTCATCCTGTATATAACTTGTATATATTTGTTTTCAATTTGTCTCCCCCATTGGATTGTAAGTTTCTTGAAGGCAGGGATCATTTTTTGCCTCTTTTTGTGTTCTTAGCACTTAACATCATTTCTAGTGCATAGGAGGCACTTAACAAATGTTTATTGATTGCTCAGTTAATAAAAATACTATTGAATTGAATTCATTTAAGTGAAAATTGAGAAGTTTTAATTTACAGTTAACTGTAATTAACAGGCATTTTTTTAGCCTTGCTAGGCACTGGGGACAAAAATGAAACAATTTCTGCCTTCAGGCTGCTTGTATTTTATCAAACTTGTATTCAACTATATAGATATGAAAATATATAAATACAACTATATAGATGTAACACACATAGATATAAAATATGTAGTTAGAACTTAATAGATATAAAAATATAGATACAGAATATAGATACAAATTGAATGTAAGGTTTTCTTGGGAATGGGTAGGGGCAGGGAGGCACTTAACAGCCGAGGGTTCAGGCAAAGCCACCCATAGGAGATGGTGCTTAAGCTGAGAATTGAAAGGTGCTACGAAGGAGTGCATTCCATGCACCCAGATGGGAGATAAAATGCAGAGTATGGCAAATCATAAGAAACCAGTTTGGTGGAACCGAAGAGTACATGAAAAGTAGTTAATTACTGAGTGGGAGTAAAATGAAAAGTTTTGAATGCTAAATAGTGGAGTTGGCATTTGATCCTAGAAGTCATTGAGAGCCACTAGCGTTTATTGAGTAGGGAGTTGACTTAGCCAGAGCTGTGCTTCAGGAATATCACTGGTGGCAGGGCAGAGAATGAATCAGGGGAAGAGAGACTTGGCAGCGTAGGAGATATGATTTTTAAAGCATTTGTCAAATAAAAAGAGGCAACTGATGTAAGTAGAGTGTTGATTTGGGAGTGCAGAAAATGGGAAACGAACAATATTTTGTAAAAACTAACTACAGCAAAGAAATGATGCTAAAACAGTTCAAGAGATGCTAGGGTTTACAGAAGGTAAGTTGTCATATTATATAAAGATTCAGGACTATGAGTGAAAGGCAAGTATCTATGGTTAGGGTTACCCTTATATTAAGACATCAGTCATCTGTAAGGTAGATTTGGGGCAGAGAGTGCTGGTGAACATTTAACAAATAGCTCTCAGGAAAAAATGTATGTACAAATAATTTTGCATTTGGCAATCAGGGTTAAGTGACTTGCCTAGGGTCACACAGCTAGTAAATGTCTAAGGTTGGATTTGAACTCAGGTCTTCCTGACTCTGGCACTGGTAATCTATCCACTTCACCACCTAGTTGCCCCACAAAAGTCTTTTAAGTTTAATCTGTACTATTAACACTTTCTCTATCACTTTCTTAAGCCTAGATAATCAACAAAACAAGAAATCAATCCCTGATTTGTTGTTGTTTTTCAGTTGTATCTGACTCTTGGTAACCCCATTTGGGTTTTCTTGGAAAAAATATTGGAGTAGTTTGCCACTTTCTTCTCCAGCTCATTGGACAGATGAGGAAACTGAGGGAAACAGGGTCAAGTGGCATGCTCAGGGTAATACAGTTAGCAAGTGTCTAACATTAGATTTGAACTCAAGTCTTCCTGACTCCAGGCCAGGTACTTTATCCTCTGAGCCACCTAACTGGGGTCTAACTCATGCTGAAAATTTAACATTTAGAAGAGTTGAGGGGATCTGAAAAGGGTCTTCTAGCTAAAAATATCTTTCACATGCAAGTGTTACAGTCAGAAATAGCTTTTCTTGGCCCAGATCTGAGCAGGAGTGGAACCCCAAGGAAAAATAAAGGAAAACACAGTAGTTCTGATATGGCAGAGGTGAAGTCCATGTTCTGGAAAGTCCTTCCCAAACAAGGGCAGTTGCCTGTGGAAGTTATGGCCATCATGGTGCTGTGCAAACCCAAATTTCTGCTACTAAAATCTTCGAACCTTGAAAAATTAAAGAAAATGCAGCAAACTTCACAAGAAGCTATTTGTCAACAGGAAATGGTAGAAAAGGAACAGTACCAAACAAACCAATGAATGATTTATTGGTCAATTTTTGTTACTTTTATTTGCTATGATAGTTTTTCAAAATAATTCACATTTGTTTGCTAAAGCTGTAATTTATTAAAGTTAAAATTCATTTAAAATAAGGGAATGAGTACAAAATCATCAAAACAACCTAATGAAATTTATAGACAGCGGTCCAACTTTCACTCTGGCCATATTTTATTTTAATTTTTAGTACACTGTTTAGTGATTGTTTGAATTCTAAATTCTACCACAAGTTT
Source organism: Potorous gilbertii (assembly GCA_028658325.1). Taxonomy (NCBI): domain Eukaryota; kingdom Metazoa; phylum Chordata; class Mammalia; order Diprotodontia; family Potoroidae; genus Potorous; species Potorous gilbertii. Next base: position 439,975,851 of record CM053770.1, read on the forward strand.
GCTGTTTGTCTAGGTGTGTTAAGCATTCCTAGTTTTTGAGATCCAGCAACCCATAAAACGTGTAACTTTTGCCTGCTAAATCAAGGCTAAAAATGAAATTTATTTTTTTGAAGTGTTGTGAGTGTACATATTTTAAGAAATACTTAAAAAAAGAATTGTAGAGATACTATATAAGCATATACATATATATATATACACATATTATGTACATGAACACACATACACACCTATATATTTGAAAATACATTAAAGCCACATAAAAAATAAGCTAAGTTTCTCTTTAAGGATTCATCTGGGAATCTGAAGCAGAGGAGGAACCTAAATTGATCTGGGAAACAAGATTTCATAGTAGACTGCTTTCAGTTGATTAACAGCCACCTACGTTGTACACGATGATTTTTAACATCTTCCTCGGTCTTCCGCGGTTAGCAGGAGCAAAATAAATGAAGCAATTTTCCTGGAAAAAAAAAGGAAATAGCCTTTCTTAGGGAAGCAGATCATTATATTCATTCATGCATCCACTCGCTGAGTGTTTATTGTGCCTACTACTTGCAAAGCACGTTGGTGCTGGGAGGATACCATGAAAGGATAAATGTTTGTGTTTCATACTTGTGACTCTATCAGGGGGTCCCCTGTTAAAGTGTAAATACACCAGGAGAAAATTCATAGATAGGTTCTACAGCTAGAAGGGTGATTCGTCATCTAGTTCAATTCTTTGCTTTTACAGAGGGGGACGTTAAGAAGTTAAATCACTTGTCCTAGGTCATGCAGATAGAGAAGGGAATTGAAACTAAGTTTTCTGATCCCAACCTAACATTCTTTTAACTATGGTATAGATCCATTACCATCACAGGGCAATTCATTAATTCCATAGGAAAGCCAAGGAAAGCCAACTGACTGACAGCAAGATCTTAACAATGGAAGGTACCCTCTGGTAGGGATAGGTTCAGTCAAAGAATTTTGCTCCAGATGGCAGGACTAGGTTGTTGTGTTACTACAGTAAGGTCTGTGGGTATTGATCGATAAACATCTGAATACTGAGGGAAAGGGGGGAAAAGTCTTAGGTGGTACCGAAAACAAATGTTGAATCTACTTCATAAGTTTGCCTTGACTTACCCATAGGGGGATAGCGAGATTCATTAATAATTAATATCACCGGCAGTGGGTAGAGGATGAATCAGGGAGAAGAGATACTTGGCAGGGTAGGAGATATGATTTCTAAAGCATTTATCAAATAAATAGAGACAACTGTTTTAATCAGAGTATTAGTCTGGGAGTGCAGAAAATGGAAAACAAACAATATTTTGTAAAAACTAATAACAACAAAGAAATGATGCTAAAACAATTCAAGAGATGCTGGGGTTTACAGAGGATAAGTTGTCATATTATATAAGGATTCAGGACTATGAGTGAAAGGCAAATATCTATGGTCAGGCTCATCCTTAAATCTAAGCAAAATTGGGATACCAGCCACCTGCAAGGTAGATTTGGGGTAGGGTGTGCTGGTGAACATCTAACAAATAGTTCTCAGGAAAAAAAGTATGTACAAATAATTTTGTATTAGACAATCAGGGTTAAATGACTTGCTTAGTGTCATACAGCTAGTAAGATTCATTAAAAAGAGAAAGAAATCTGGAAATTGTACAAAGCCTTCATACAGCTGCCAAACTATGACTAAAGCAGAAGTCTATGTCATTCACCTGCTTAAGAAACTTCAATGGCTCACTCCTGCCTCTTGTAATAAATACAACGTCCTCTGTTTCACATTGAAAGCCCTCATATTTGACTCTGACTTGTCTTTCAAAACTCTTTTTATCACTCCACCTCACGTATCAATATTTTCCTTCTAAACCTGCCTGCCCTTACACACATTATGTCATCTGTCATCTCTGTACACAGACTCTTTCTGTGATCTCCTTCTTCATCTTTACCTCTTAGAAACCATAGCTCCATTTAAGACTCAAGTGCTATGCCCACTTGAGGACTTGCCCATTCCTTTGGTTATTGTATTTTTCCCTCCTCCCCATCCCTCAGTTATCAGAACTCATCTCAGAAAAAAACCCCTATACATTTATTTTACATAAATTCTGTACTTCTCTGGGTTTATGATGCTTCTCTCAAGTACTTTCCTAAGGGGCAGGGCAAAAGCTCAAGAGGACATTTTATTTTTGTCTCTGTATCTCAGCAACCAGCACAGTGCCAGGCATATGGTGGGTAGGTAATTAGTAAATGTTTGTTAAATTATTTGATAACAAAGTGAGAATTTTCTGAGAATAGGGCTCCAGGAGTATATGGACTTGCACCTAGATAGACAGGCTGGAACTCAGAGCCTAGGGATATATACTGAAAACAGTACATCAAACCTCATTTACTCATTCATGGGGCCTGTCCAAGATGAGGTCAGTAAAAGAGTATGAGGTAAGTGAGGAATTGCTCCAGAGAAACAGATGGACTTTTTCCCCTGTAGAGGGATTCAACATTCTTACAGTGACAGGCCTGTATAGGCTCAAGCAGTGGTCAGGAAGTACTACCATCTTCCCCTTATTTCTTTTTTTCCATTTCATTTGCATTGATCTGCATAGGTTTTCAACTGATTATGCATATTGATTTCTAGTTTTTTTTTTTAATATACCTGAACTATTCTTGTTTTATTTTTCTTTTCTATACCTTTCCTTCTCTCTGCTTCCCAATGCAACTCCCATCTATAACTTTTGCTTTTTCTCTCTTTCTTCCACTTTTCAGTAATCTACTTGTCAAATGTTCACAAAAAATGATATTTCAGGAGATAAATTAGAAGAATTAGGGCCCAGAAAGTTGGGGTGGCCTAGTGGAAAGGGCACTGGATGAGGAATCAGGAGCCTAGATTCACATCTCAGCTCTGATACTTGTGGAAGGGCCCTCATCTGTTAAATGGGGGTGAAAGTGATCTCTATTAACCCTTACGTTTTATGATTGTGTTCCTTGCAGATCTGACATTGTTATTCTATGGGTTCTTTTAAATAATTCTTTTTTAAAATTATGAACTTAAATATTAGTAAATGTTCACATTTCAATTTGCAAAGAACAGAAAAGAGTATTTTATATGACACTGAATTTCTGTGATGTACATTTTTAAGAGTATATTAATTTAACAGGATAGTATCAGACCTTCCTGACTTCTTTGTATCTTCTTTCAAACTTTCTTCTCCTCTATTCTGTGTATTTGAGTGTTCCATTGACACTTTTCTTTCCTTCTTTTTTTACAACAATATCACCCCACTTTATTCTCTTTTACATCATTTGCCCTCCCACCAAAAAAGAAGTCATCCATTTTAACAAATAAGTATACTTAAGCAAAACATATTCACACATTGATGATATCTGAAAATACATTTCTCATTCTAAACTTCTAGACCATCACCTCTCTACAAGAGTCAGGAAGCATATGGTATCATTGACCTTCTGGAGTCATGACTGGTCAATTGCATTTACCGTATTTCTTAAGCTTTTTTTTTTTTGAAAGTGTTTTACTTTACATTATTGTAATCATTGTCCCAACCGTTTTCATTCTGCTATATGTATCAATTCATGCGAGTCTTTTCAGGTTTGTCTCTGTCTGTTTCTTCTGTCATTTCTTATGGTGCATGCAATGTAATATTACTGTGCCATTAGAAATGACGATAAAGATAGATTTAGAGAAACCTGTTAGGTTTTTCTTTTCTTCTGTCATTAATTTATTGAGACACTGGGAGCAAATTTCTGTAATGTGCAAAGCACTGTGTTAAGACCTGGGGAAACAAAGACTAATAAGAAAAAAATGGATGAAATAGATCGTGGGGGATCTTGAAACACCAGGATGAAGAATTTTTACTTATATAGACATAAATTGAGAGTGTTTGAGCAGAGCAGTAATTAGGGAGATTACTTAAGTGGCAGTGTGAATTATAGATTGGAGAGGGAATACATTGGAGCCAGGAAATCAAATTAAGTTGTTACTATAATCATGCAGGTGAGAAGAGATGGGAGTTTGAACAGATACTTACAGTGAATGTTGATAGGAGAGGATAGCTATTAGTGATACTGCAGAGGAAGAATTGACATGATTTAGCAATTCTGTGGTGGGGAAACAGAGTCAAAGAGGACTCCATGCTTTTGAGTTTGGGTTACTAGTTGGTATCAATAGAAACAGAGGAATTATGGGAAGAGACTGGTTTTTTGGGAAAGATGATGAATTCAATTTTGTACATATTGATATTGAATTTTTGGTGGTATGTCCACATATAGGTAGTCAGTGAATAATTGTGAATATAGCACTGGACCTCTGGGAAAGATTGGAATTGGTACAGAGATTTGGTAGTCATCTACCTACATACGGATGATAATTAGTGCCATAGGAATAGGTAATATCACTAAGGGAGAGAGTGTAGAAAGAGAAGACAAGAAGGTCAAGGATAGAACTTTGGGGGATATTCAAGTTTAAGGGTTGGAAGATGAACAAGGAGTCCATAAAAGAGACAGAGATGTGTTTAGGAAGAGGACTGTGAGAGCACAGTATCACAGAATTCAAGGGAAGAGGAAGGACAGGGTAGTCAATGGTGTCAAATTTTACAGAGAGATCAAGGAGAATGGTTTGTTGAAAAGTTCATTGGATGCAGTGATAAAGAAATCCTTAGTAACTATGGAAAGAGCTGTTTCTGTAGATTTGTGGGGAAAGAAACTTAGTCAACAAGAACTTATTGAGAACTTACTCTTTGCCAGGTTGCCCTCAACCTTGTAGGCCTCACACCTATTGGTGCATTAGGAGGATGTCTGTTCCAAGCATGTGAAGACTTCCCTTAGTGGAGTGGGAGCATGAGAACAGTTTGTTCCAAAAGCCATGAAAGTGGCTGAGGCAGATGCTATGGAATGCTTAGAACTTGGTTAGATATCCAAGATGCCAAGGTCATCCACTGCATCCTGGGCTATCATTAGTCATCTTGATTTTTGTCTTGCCACTATACTTGGGTGATTCAGAAAGGGCAGAGTGAGACTGATGACTTTGTGCAACTTTACCTCACTTAAATCCAATTCATGAACAAGTCAAGATGTTCCCCAGGGATGTCTCTTTGAAAACACAGGACCAAAAACAACAACAGTTATTTGCCTGGTGCTTTGTTGGGTGCTGAGTATATGAAGAAAGGCAAAAACACAGTGCTTATCATTTAGGAACTTGCCTTCCAATGGAGAAGACAACATCCAAAAAAGTGTGTATGAGATACATGCAGTGTAAATGAAAAGATAATCTCAGTGGGAAGGGACTGGGGAGAAAGAAGAGGGTACCAGGAAGGGTCATCTTTGGAGGATTGGGGGTTTTAGTTGAGGCCTGAAGGAAGCCAGGAAACCAGGAGACAGAGATTAAGAGGGAGGGAATTCCAGGCATGGGAGATAGCCAGTAAAAACAGAAAGTCAGGTGATGGAATGGCCTATTCAAGGAACAGAAATGAGGCCAGTGTTACTGGAGTATGTGGAGGGGAGTAAGGTTTAAGAAGACTGGAAAGGTAGGAAGAGAGTGGGTTGTGACGAGATTTAAACATCAGTTAGAGTATTTTATGTTTGGTCCTGAAGGCAATGGGGAGCCTGTGGTGTTTATTAGCTAGTGAGGTGACATGGTCCGGTCTGTGCTTTAAGGAAAAGCACTTTGGCAGCTTAATGGAGGATGGATTGTGGAGTGGGGCGAGACTTGAGGCAGGGAGACTAACCAGTAGGCTATTGTAGCCAAGGTGTGAGGTGATACAGGCCTGCATCTGGTCGTCAGCTTTCAGAGTGGAAAGAAGACATATTGGAGAGATATCATATGGCAAGGAATGAGTAATTTGTATTATAATTGCTATCATATTTGTTTTATCTTTCCCTAGTAGGCTGTATATTCCTTGAAGGCAATGCCTGTGTCTTGTTTCATCTTTGTATCTCTAGGGTCTATGCATTGTATGTAGTATAAACTTAATAGAAGTTTGCTGGATTAAAATGATTTGGAAATTAGTAGCAAAAAGTTTCTAGATTCTTTTTGCCATATTAGAAAAACACTTTTTAGTCTTGATTGACACAGCCTTTGAACAATATTTTGGCTACTCCTCTAAGCAATAGCTTTAACACAAGTTGGACTACTGCTGGGCTTTATTGAGGCCTCAGTCAGAAACTGAATTAAGCAGATGTTTATAAAACTATGTTGACTGATGTGGTAGTTCAGAAAATCCTGTTTTTTTGGACTAAGACTTTCTTGGAAAGACCATGTCCATTCTAGACACTCCCTTTTTCCTTGCCAGGGCTCTCTACCTTTTTCCTTTCCTGACCTTTCCCTCTCCCCAATATCTGTCTAGAAATTCCACTACTCCATATCATCTTGTTATGGCATCTTTTCTGCCTGTGATTGGTGAGAACCCAATCAGATGTGCCTGAGTGAGATCCCTTCCTCTAAAAGACCTTCCTCCTGCATCCCTGAGTGTCTACTTCACAGACTTGGGTTTTTTTTGTGTGTGTGGACCAAATAAGGTAAAGTGTTTTACAAACTTTAAAATCCTACATAAATGTTATTATGAGGTTCAAAGATGTAACCTGCCTCTCAGGAGATCTAGTTGTATCCTTGTTTCTCAAATAGATTCTTGCTTCTACCTTTTTATCCCAGACACCTCTAGCTATCTCAAGATAAGCCACACATCTTCTCTTAAATGTGTTAAAAATGTACCAAATAAAGATCTGTTGTTTTTAGAACATCATTAGCCATCTTCTGCAGGAAATCTCTTAAAGTCTACAAAGCAGTCGTAATGAATTGTTGGTAGTTATTTATATTTTTCATCTATCTTTTCCTAGGAAGCAATAAGTTCTGTTTAAAAAATTGGTATCCTCCCTCTTTCCAAATATTTTGAAAACTAATGCTTTAATACCCTCAAACTTATGTTTCCTGGAACATGTGTATACTTGGTCTGGTTCAGTTATTTTTTGCTTCTTTCATACCATTTCTACTTAGAAACATGGGTTGCACAGCCCCTCGGGGCCTGTGATATTGGACTTCCAAAGTGATGATGCCATCATTGATGGAGAAACAGTTTGCTTCACAAATGATATTCTGCAGCAGAACCTATTTTTATACACAAATGACTGAAAGCTGCAAAGAACATAAGATCCTACTGTTCATTTTAATTGTTGACCATGAAAAGTTGACAAATTTGATTTGGTAGAGCAAAATGTAGCTTTCACAGTGGTCCTCCAAGCCTAAGATGTTAAGATTATAAAAGATTATTTACCAGATATAAGAGATGTTTTTGCTAAACCTCTGATTATTAATACCAATTAAAACATAAAACAAGATGTATGTTAATCAAGGCTGTTTGCACTGTCATGGAGAACAACTAGCAGAGAATGCAGATGGAGCCAAACATGGTGGTGTTCTGCAGATGTTTTGGCTGTGGATGACATTGTACCAATTGCATTAAGTCCTGAAAAGTTCCAGTGTTAGCTACCTGAACCTCAGTAATTAAATAGGAAAAACCAAATGAATGAAGAATGCCTATTATTTAGACTGATATATTGGATAAATTAGTATACCATATATAGTAAATTAGTACATTTAATCTTGGACAGTTAGTTATTAGCTCTATAATAGGTATCAATAAGTATATGAACTACATGTACTATATGCTATATCTATAATATTATCAGTTTTTCTATATACAGTGAGCAGGATCTAAAATTGAATAGGAAGTAGAGAGTAGGCTGGATTTCATCTAGGAAATTATACAGTGTTTTCAGAGACCTCAAACTACTACCTAAACTAGAACCCCATAGCTTTAACGTCAATATTTTTCCAGTGATGCTACATGACTAAAAATTATGAAATGCCACAATTTTCAAAGAATCAAAATTAAGGGTTGCCCAAAGGACAGTGGAGAGAAATATGATGGGTTATAAATAGGCACATATAACCGATGACATATTGTTCTCAAAAGTGGTATAAAGGATATCATTTAAGAGACAAACGACTGGAAAGGGTCAGTCACATAACAAGAGATGACCAAAGTATAGACTATGATGGATTAAGTTTCCCAGCACAATGGGTGAACCTCTATACAGATAGGTAGAAGAACATGACAAGAATCAGACAGGATGAGGAGGTAGAGATCTGCACTGTTGGAGAGAGTAACCACTGTGTTGGTTGTAAGACTTAGAGCTGGAAGCAGAAATGTTGTGAGGTTCAAATGAGGTAACGCCTGTACAGCAGTTTGCAAACCTTAAAGTGCCTTATAAAAGGCAGTTGTTTTTAATATTATTGTTATTACCGCTCTATAATGACTAGGCTTCCAGTCTGGCTACGACTTCACGCCCTGAGCCTTCTACTGCCCTTCCGTTGAGCTCGAGCAACGCTTATAGCTCAGTGCAGCTCCGTGGTGATAAAGGTTTACAACAGCCAGAATGTCCTGGAGGGAAAATGTATGCACACACACATACACACATACACTTTGCATTATTAATATTTCCTAAGTCTAGGCAATTAACAAAACAATCAAGTCTTGATTTTTAACCATTGTGATTTCTGAGGCACTAAATAAATTCTCACACTAAACATGTAACAAACTAGTTAGAGCTGGCTCTAGCATACTTTGGGTAGAAGGGATCATAGAGACCATCTAATCTAAGCTCCTTATTTTACATATGTGGAAACTGAGACTCAAGGAGGTTAAGTGACTTGTCCAAGGTCCTTTAGCTAGTAAGTGAGAGAGGCAGAATTTAGATCTACATACTTTGACTTTAGAATTAACATGCCTTTCCCTACACCAGGTACAGATCCATTGTGTGTTAAAATCTAAAAAATACATAATATTATTTTTATAAGCATATATCGAAAGATTTTGCTTGAATTAATATTAAAAATAAAATTAAACATTATTAATAAAATAAATATTAAAAATAGAGTAAGTAAAAATTAATATTAAAACACTGAAAATTATATAAGCACCCATGGTTTGGGTATAGGAGAGAAATAGTTCTGGGACAAGGGAGAAAAAACACAAGGAAACATGCATTCACTTTTAATATACTATGAAGTGCATTGTCAATAGCTGGTTAACTAAGAACCAATGGTATACTTGCTACAGATGCAGCTTAAAATATAAAATTCTGCATTGGTAGAGACCTTTTCCAGCTTGGCCAGCTCAACTCACCAGGGTCTGAAATAAATCTCAATAACTGATAACGTAAACATCCTTTAAAATAGCAAAGTGTTTTCCCCTCCATGTAAGATGTCATGAAGCATATGGCTCACAGGGCAGGAGATCAGAGAAAGTGCTATAAATTATCCAGCAATAAGAATAATAGTTTCCTGGGGCTGTTTTTCATTGACAATGCAGATGTTGGTCCCTGATGTTGCTCGTTGTAGCTGAAGCATTGTAATCACTGTAATATGTGTGGATGGGGGATGATTTCACAATGTTGTGTCACCAGTTGGTGCTGTTACCTTGGGGATCCCATCAAACCTTCAGACCCAAGTGAGATGCATGGACAGATTTATGGCTATCTTGTTCAGTCACGTTGCATGCAGTTCTGACAAGACCACACCCTTGGCTCAAGTACACAGCACAAAGAAGCATGGGGGCTATCAGAACTTGAAAAGCCAAAATGAATCACTGTCAGACTCTTGAGTCTCTCCCACATGCCTTCTTTCTCTAAGGAAAATATGAAGCCCCCATCACATAGAAGATTATATGTACATGTATGTATATACAATGTATGTCTTATCTGTGGAAGTTTTTTTTTAGAAAATTATATATATGTATGTGTATATACAGTTTATCATGCTGTACTAGATCAAGGACACTACTCTAATTGATCCCTCTTGGATGAGAATATACAGGATCACTAGGTGGGTAGCATAATCTCTTAGATTGATAGATCACTTTAGTTGAGAGGTGCAGTGGAACTGAAGCTAATTGGCTACCTGTGCTAAAACTAGAATCAATATGGTAAACCCTCAGGGGTTTCTGCGAGATGCCTACTAATAAGGAAATCTATGAATGAAAAATCAAACAATTAACTTTAAGGAGCAGGGCGCCACCAGGTTGCTTAAGGAGGGGTGAACTAGCCAGGGTTAGAAACGGAGTGGGCCAGTGCTTCCTTGCTGATTACTGGTAGGACTGGTCCTTGAGTAGCCTCTGTTCTTCTAAGTTAAGTGAGAAAGGGAGACCCAATTTCAAAAAAAAAAAATCCATAGGATTTTTTTACCTTTTACCTATTTACTCCTTACTACTGTTAGGGAATTAATTCTAGTGATCCTTGCCAATAGGGAAATCTATGAACAATAATCAAACCATTAACTTTGTGATTTACAAAGTTCTTACCTCACAACCACCCTGCAAAATAAGGGTCATAATGCTTGATTACCTAACTTACAGTGGTTGTGAAGAAAGTGCTTTGAAAGTGCATAATTCAAATATGGGCTATTTTTCCCATGATCAATCAATCAATCATTAAATTTCTATTAAGCACCTACTATGTACTGTGTAAAGAGTGACCTAAAGGGCAATGGAAAGAAAGAAACCAGGTGTATGTTACACTTTAGCACATTCTCAGGGAATAAAAAATAATGTGAATGAAATAATCAAGGAAAAAGAGGGCAAACTAGTTTCTTAGGATTCAGTTCAATTCAGTAAACATCTATTAAGCAACTACTATGTACCAGGCACTATGTTAAATATTGGGTATACAAAAAAGAAAAAGATAGTTCCTGCCCTCAAGGAGTTTATAATCTAATGGGTGAACATAATACAGAAAGAGGCTGGAAATCAGATGAGGGTGGGACACAACAATAAGGGGATATCCTGGTATGGGGTTTTTTCTTTCATGGAATTGAAATTAGGCAGAGCAGCAGATGAAAAGTGAAGTGAACAGAGAGTCCATTTTCTACCCTTTATAAAGGAAGGTTTTGAAAGGAGTTTGGTACTTCACCCTCCAGCCCTCTAGTCAGAGGGGAGAATAAGCTGAAGGAGGAGGTATCTATCAAGGCTTGAGTTAGCAGCATGATGATGGTTAGAAGTGATGAGCTTATCCTGGAAGAGGGGGCATTTTGCAGCTCTGCCTAGCTTCAGTTTAGGAGACATAGGATTAGACCTGTGATTTCATGGGTATGAGGAAACTCCCTCTATCAATGCAGGTTGTTTTTTTTTCTCCACAGCTCATAGTCTTAGAGAGTAGCTTAGTTCAGCAGATTGATTATAAAGCCAGTATGAAGCCCTTGGCACATAGAAAATTATATATACACACATATGTATATGTGGAAGATTTTTTTAAAGAAAATTATATATCTATATCTATATCTATATCTATCTATCTATCTATCTATCTATCTATATCTATGTACACAATTTATCATGCTGTACTAGATCAAATGATCCCTCTTGGATTAAGAATATACAGGATCATTAGGTAGTATCATAATCCCTGAAACTGGTAGATCACATGAGCTGAGAGGTGCAGTGGGATTGAATCTAATTGGCTACTCATGCTAAGACTGGCATCAATATGCTATGTGTATGGAACCCTAAAGCCAGAACAGCTCTATTTTATCTTATCTTACCCTCCTGTATCACATCTCACCCAAGCCCACAAAGGATTAAAAAAATTCTGTAATATTCCAAGTGTCAAGAGTAAGACCTTCAGATTTTTTTTTTTATGGAGATTTACAAAATGCCACAAACTGTAAGGATAAGGTGGGGAGGAGCTGTGATCAGCAACCAGTGAAATCGGAGTCATCTAGGTCTCTGAATAAGAAAAGAGGAAAGTGGAGAAACATGTCCTCATCTTAATGTTTCAATGCCATTTCTTTCCAAGAAAGGCTACCTTTAAATTCCAAATAAAGCGTTTGAGCTTTCAAATAATCCTCATTCTCCCCAATATTGAAAGCCCTCAAAATATTGAAATTCACTCATTCAACACATTGATTGCACACTTTTTCTTTGGAGGACACCACAGAAGATGAAAAGGAGGGTAAGAGTTTGATCCCTGACCTCATGATGCTTACCATCTAGTAGAAAAATCTAGGTTCTGTTATCTTAATGTTTCTCAGAGGAGATTTTGAGTTTTCCTTTTGGCTGTAAAAACCATAACTGTCAATTGAAATTGGACTGGAGATTAGTGAAGGTAGAACTTTGGATTGAATCCTCTGTATATATGTCTCTATTTTCTTAGCAGTAAAAAGGCAGGGTGGTGAATCTCTTTCACTTGATTGAACACTCAAGGGCCTGAGAATTCCTGCTAGCCTTAGTTCATAAGCCATATCTTTTTCAAGACTTGTGTACGAAGAAGGGCTGATAAAAATTTAACAACTGACTTTCTGAAAAAAATGTACTCATGACACATTTTCAAGTTTAATCTGCATTATTAACATCGTCATCACTTTCTTAAGTCAACAATCAGCAAAACAAAAAATCAAGCCCTGATTTAATTTTACTAGTTTTTGAGGTGTAATTGAAAATTACATTCCATTGAAAATTTAACAATCAGCTTTCTGGGGCCAGTATGAATTGGCTTTAGCATACCCTTGGTATTCCCTCTTCCAATGCAATCTCTTCTGTGATTCTTCATGAGTAGGTGTAGATAAAGAACAACAGCCACAAATCTCTTACCAACCTTTTGATGAGCTAGGCTAGTCCTCAGATGACAGATAAACTGTTTATTGCCAAGTTGGGTAAAAAGAACCATTTCCCTTTCATTTTTCTTTGCCTGTGGTCTGAGAAAAGGAACTGTTAATACTAATAACTGACATTTTGCAAAACGCTTTAAAGCTTTAAAAGCATATAGATGTACATATATATTATATATTATATAATTATAAGGATACCTCCATTGTCTATCTCTATAAAGGTAAGGAGAATAGATTGTCCTGCGACAATCACAGAGGGGTCTCTCCCTTAGTCATTGCTGGCAAAATTCTTGCTAAAGTTCTCCTTAATAGGCTGATCCTTCACCTCGAAGATGGTCATATATCTGAGAGCCAATGTGGCTTCAGAAAGGGCTGAGGAACAGTCGATTTGATGTTTGCTGCCTGACAACTCCAGGAGAAATGCCAGGAACAGAACAAAGGTCTGCACACAGCATTTATATATGTGACCAAGGCCTTTGACACTGTAAGTCATGAGGGCTTATGGAAAATTATGTCAAAATTTGGTTGCCCAGAGAAATTCATCAGTATCGTACATCAATTTCATGATGGCATGTTTGCCCAGATTCTGGATAATGGACAAAGCTCTCATGCCTTCCCAGTCACCAATGGAGTGAAACAGGGCTATGTGCTTGCTCACATGCTTTTTAGCATGATGTTTTCAGCCATGTTGTCAATGAGATTTCAGTGAGGATGAACACAGCATCAAGGTCAGCTATCATACTTATGATAAGTTCTTCAATTTGAAAAGGCCCCAGGCCAAGATCAAAGTGGAGGGAGTGTTAATGCATGATTTTCTGTTTGCACAAGATTGTGCACTCAGTGCAGCCTCTGAAGCTGAGATGCAACAAGGTATGGATCAATTCTCTACTGTCTGTGCTAATTTTGGCCTAATAATTAACACCAAGAAAACACAAGTGCTTCATCAGCCACCACCACACCATCCATACATGGAACCATCAGTTACAACAAAGAGAGAAGTTTTGAATGCTGTGGATAAATTCATTTACCTTGGTAGTGTACTTTTCAGGGATGTACACATTGACAGTGGGGTTGATGCATGCATTGCCAGAGCTAGCTCAGTGTTTGGGAGTCTCCAAAGAAAAGTTTGGGAAAGAAGAGGTATTAGACTGACTACCACACTGAAGGTCTACAGAGCCATTGTGCTGATATCATTGTTATATGCTTGTGAAACATGGACAGTCTACCAGCACCATGCCAGGAAACTGAATCGCTTTCATTTGAACTGTCTTAGGAAGATTCTGAGGATCACCTGGCAGGATAAGGTACCAGACACTGAGGTCTTTGCTTGAGCTGAACTGCCAAATATTCAAACCATGCTTCAGAGAGCACACCTCTGATGGGCTGGCCACGTTGTTCAAATGCAAAATGTATGCTTGCCAAAAAGACTATTTTATGGAGAACTTGCATGGGGCAGGTGATCACATGGTGGCCAGAAGAAACGATACAAAAATGCTCTCAAGGTCTGTCTCAAGAACTTTGGATTTGACTGTGCAAAGTAGGAGATACTGACACAGAACCACTTAGCATGGTATGCCCACATCAGACAGGGTGCTGTGCTCTATGAGCAAAGCAGAATTGAGATAGCACAAAGGAAACATAGGATGTACAAATTTGGAGTATCCACCCCAAATATTCACACGGACTATCTGTGCCCAACCTGTGGTAGAGCATTCCAAGATCGTGTTGGTCTAATTAGCCACAGTTGGACACAATGAAACTTCACTTTATTGTAGTGATGTAATTTTGGTTCTCTTGGAGAACAAAGGACAACAACCAACCATATATTCATATTGTATAAATATATTATTCATATTATATGCTATTATATATATATATATATTTAAGCTTCATAGCAACCCTATGAGGTAGAGGTATTATAAAGATGCCCATTTTATAGAGGTAGAAACTGAGTGTCAGAAAGGTAAAGTGACTTGCTCCAGGCTCACACAGCTAGTAAATATCCTGAGGTGAGATTTAAATCGAGGTCATCCTGACTCCATGTATAGTGCTCAAGCTTTACCTTCTCCCAAGATTTAAATTCAATTTAAATGAACATGTTTTGAAACATTGTACATTGAAAATGATTGACTTAAACAACTTAAGTGTTTGTATGAATGGGCAAGAATATTAAAAAGAACATTTTTTTTCAAATTCCTTGGCAGAGCAAAAGTCACATGTCTGTTTAAATTCAAGAAAATTCTTCATATGAATAGTGCTCTCTGTATTGGGGCATACGTTACATGGTCTGCCAGCGACTGCTATACCTGTGACAGTTTATTACCTACCCAGTTCCTGTCTTGGTTTCCCTGATGAGCTTACAGCATGTGTCACTGTAACTTATGAGAGGAGGTGAGTGGAAAAGCTCTTCAAAAATGACTCATTATGAGTATTTGATTTTCCAAGATTTTAAAGTCAGGGCTGTGAAGTACTTGAGGGGCCAAGAAAGAGAGAGAAAAAAGATTTATGCCAGGCTCATGGAAAGATCATGTGAACAGCAGTGGCAGTCCAATGATTTGCTCTGGAAAATGAATTAAACTTGATGTTCGCTCAAGTATATACTTACTATTTGTAGCTTAATCAAAGTGGGACTAATGAGATGTTCTTCCAAAAACAGATTGAGGACCATTAAAAGTGGGACAAAATAAAGAGGAAATGCTACTTTGAAAGCAATATTGTGTCATGAATAGAAAGATTACTGGATCATGAGTCAGGACTCTTGGAGATGAATTTTGGATTTCTCCCACTAATTAGCTGTGTGATCCTGGGCAAGTTACTTTACTTCTCTATTTCTCAGTCTCCTGGTCTGTAAAATAAAAGGGTTGGGCTAGGTGACTTGTAAGATCTCTTGCAACTTTAATATTCTGTGAGCAAATCCAGGTAAAGGAGAGAAGTCTGTGCAGGCAAGTTTCTCCCCATTGCCACATTTCAAGAATGAATTCAGGGACAAGCCCAATCCAGAAATCCTCTGCTTCAGAGGTCCTGAATTTTTAATTTTACAGAGGCATCTCCCTTTGACATCAGATTAAATTTCATAGGCTTTAAAAAATGTTTTTCAGTGTGAAAATTTTCCTTCTGTACGTGCCCCACAGCCAGGGTATGGAACCTGAGATGAAGGATTCTTAGGAAATTGCAAAGATATTATTGAAAACCTTCAGGGCCCCCTGGCCCTTATTCAGGCAGCCTTGAGCTGGAATGTTGGTAGCAAAATCACAGGAGGAAAAAGACCTTTTGCCACGTACCCCTCCAGAAACCTAAATCCAGCTACCTAATTTAGCTTCCCAAAACTTCTATCGTATTAGAACCAACCCTTCCCTAACCTTGGTCAGGCTGATGAAATAGGTGTAAATGTTGGGAGAAAATATCTCTTCATGTAGTTGCTTGGTTCTAACTGACTGATAACTACTGGTAAGTTTACATGCTAAATAAAATTCAGACATTGGCTCTTTTCTGAGCAGAGATTATGATCTTTAAGGGAGAGAACTGTTCCAGACCGATCGGGAACAATGTTTACCAGGAATAGGAGAAGTCTTGGAAAAGATAACTTATATTCATTGTGATCTAAAAGTCACAACAATTTTGAATAGCAATCAGTCAATCAATAAGTATTTATTAAGGACCTACTATGTGTCAAGGCATTACAGTAGGTGCTGGGGATATGAACACAAAGAATGAAATAATTCCTACTCCCATTTCCCCAATATTCTTAAATCCTATGACCTGCTCTTTTCATTGTACCTCAGCTACACAAGAGATTTAACCACTGCACACAAGTGACTTTCTTCCCTAATTATAAATTTTGATATTGCCCTATCTATCTGACCATCGCATCCTATCATCTTTCCACTTCTCCATATGCCTTGAATTTTCTAAACCTAGTCTTTACCTTCATTGAGACCTTCAGTTTCTCCATCCTTAAGTCCTATTTCCTGCTCTGACTTCACGTTCCCCTCCAGTTTTAACTTCTAATTAGCTATTTCAACTCTATGCTGTTCTCTGATCTTAAATCTTTGCCCTTCCTCCCATCCACGCTTATCTCTTGCCCAACCTCAGCTCCATGTTTTTCCCACCACCTGCCTCCTTTGTTCCTATTCACAAGCCACCAAATGCAGCTAGGTCAAGTCTGGGTACATTATAATGCATGGAATTCAACCTCAACTGTGTCTTTAATGCAAAGTCCTTTTATCCCACCCTGACTGATTCCCTCTAACTCTTCTCTTCCCTACCTAATGCATTGGTGGAGGAATCTTCACACAGATAGTCAAAATTAAAAACCAGCTCAGACACTTACTAGCAGTACTACCTTGGGCAAATCACTTAATCTCTACTTGCCTCAGTTTCCTCAACTATATCATGGGGACAATAACAGCACCTACCTTGTAAAAGGTTGTTTTGAGGGTCCAATGAGGTAACATTTGTAAAGTGCTTGGCACAGCTCTTGACACGTAGGTGCTATATAAATGCTAGTTGTTATTATTTCTTCCTTTTTTTGATGAAGTCAAATGTCTGGATGAAACAGAACAAAACATAACAAAACAAAGAAAAAAAGCCTCCAAAACCTCAGACCCAAAACCTTCCAAATCTTAGTCCTTAACACAGTGCTTTGAATAGAAGATCATAGCTTTGGAATTGAAAGGGTTCTCAGAATTCAATCTAGTCCAACATCCTAGTCTTACAGAGGGGAAAATTGATGCCTAGTGAAGTTACGTTTGGATCTAAGTCCTTTGTCTTCAGAGGCAATGTTCTTTCCATTTTAATATGCTGATATAATACATGTTTAATAAATGCTTGTAGATTCGAATTAAGTTGAGATGCAATAGAAGACGAAGGGGTAGATTGGCATCCAGTGCCAACTCAGGACAGGAAGAAAAGGAAAAGATCAGTGGAAGCCAAGGTAACACCCTTACAATCGATTAGGCAATCAGACTAACCATCTGATGTGCCTTTTCTCTCAAAATCTTAGATTGGTCTGAAGTAATTTTTGGGCATCTCTTTGGGCGCTGTGTGTTTAGTGACATGTTCTTTCTTATAGCACAGGGTAGCTATACTTGCCTACTCCCTGCTATTTTTTGTGACCTAGATTAATATATTGAAGTGAAATGACTTAACATTGCATTATTGGTGCTTGGATGCAAAAGTGGATTGCTCAGTTAGGCACATAAGGCAATGTTAAGTTATCAAGTCTGGAAAGAATTTAAGGCATTAAAAAAGATGATAAAAGAAAAATGCTTTAAGTCCCCTGTTCCTCTTAAGAAGTTGTAAATGGTAACTTTTACAGGGTCCAAATATTTACAGCACACACGAAGGAACTATAACAATAATGCATTCCAAGCTGGAGTTTATGTATATGTCTTGCAAAGACCTTAGGGTAATGGGAATAGAGGGAGGGAGCATTTGATTTCAAATAAAGAGACTTTCTGCTTTCAGTTACATATTTTAGAGACTCTTCTCATGGACTTGGATAATAGTGCTGAAAACTGAACTGGGGAAAAAGAGATCAAATCAATGACATCAACTACTTAGAATAAACGTGTAGTCACTCCTTCCTGGAGCTCTCCTAGTTACATACAAGTGTATTTCTGAATTGTTCATATATCAAAATGACTTAAGAATACTTGGTTTCCACAATAACAAATAAATGAAGTGTTCTAAATCCATGATCCTATGTTCAAGACCCTGTGCACACATTATCACTCCTAGTGCCAAATTCAACAATAATAACTAAAGATTTAGAATGGAAGCTTAAATGGACAGTGAGCATATTCCTTTACAAGTATGAGTAATGGTGGGTCAAACTATTAAGTGGTGTTTTAGTAATTACTGAACGTATCCTAAAAAGGAGGGCACTTCTCTCCTTTGTTTGTAGGTTTAACGTAGTGTTTGAAAGAAAGGTTAGAAGTACTAGCAACTGGAATTTCTGGAATTTCTCATAAAATGAGTGGATAATTTAAACTAAAAGAGACATCTACTTGAATTATTAATATAATTGCTTGACTATTCCATTTGACCATGACCATACTGATTTAGTCTGATAGAAGAACCAGACTTGAGTCTCCGTACTTGTATTTTATGTTCAGTGTTGGGATTACCCCTCCCAGAAAGCCATTTTTTATAACAAAGGTATTTTTTTAAAGAAAAAATAAATGAGAATATAGTTCCATAAAACTGTCAATATATTCACAAAAAAACCAACCCCTGACATATATGCAATATTCCACACCTGTGATCTCTTACCTCTGTACAGGAGTTGGGGTAGGTGTCTTCTCATGTCTATTCTTTGGGACCAAAACTTGTTCTATGTCTGACATATTCATTTCTAATTGTTTTTGGGTGTTATTCTTTTCATTTGAATCGTCACCTTTTCACAATTTCAGTTTTCTCTAAAACGGGATACTAATAGCTTTATTTTCCTCCATCCTTAAAAAAAAGTTAAATATAGGGTGGCCAGATGGTGCAATGAAGAGACTGCCAGGTCGGGAGTTAGGAAGACTCTTCTTCCTGAGTTCAAATCAGGCCTAACTAGCTGTATGACCCTCTCAGGTCACTTAATCCTTTTTGTCTCAGTTTCCTCATATGTAAAATGAACTGGAGAAGGAAATGGCAAACCACTCCAATATCTCTGCCAAGAAAAGCTCAAATAGGATCACAAAGAGTCGGACGTGAAAGAAAAAAATTACAAGAAGATGTTAAGTGTAAGGGATTTTGTGAGGGAGAGTACTATCAGTTGAGATCATGAAAACTTGCATGCAGAAGATAATGCTTGGCTGCGTCTTAAAGGAAGAGAGGGATTCTATGACATAAAGGTAAGGAGTGAATTCTAGATTCTAGACATGGGTGACCACT
>CM053770.1:439995878-440028153 GCA_028658325.1 Potorous gilbertii
CATTAGGTCTGCCCAGCTAGTGCTTGGGATCTGAGATTCAAATGCTGCTCCCCAGCCTCAGGGCTTTTGGCGGCAGGCCTGGCTGCTATTCAATGGGAGCTTAATTTCTGGTGCTCAGGTGGGGGCAGGGCCACTTCCCAGGCTCAGTTCCCTCAGGGGGTTTATGCAGAGACTTTTTGTAATGGAGCTGCTGCTGAGCTTCTGCCTGCTCTGGGATCCTCTGTCCACCTGCTACCTCTGCTGCTGCCTCTGCCACTGCCTTCTGAGGGGGCCTGAGTCCCGGAGACACCCCGCTCTCCTCTCAGCCCGTCTCTCCTACTGACCTGTGAGTCTGTGGGTGGAGGGACCTTCGCGGCTGCTGGAGATTCCGTCCCTGAAGTCTGCTCGGATCTGCTCGCTCCTCTCAGTGCCACGTGGCCAGGGCAGGGCAGGGCTCCGCTCCTGTCTGGTGTGCAATGGGCCTTTGGGATCGCTTTTTCAGGGCTCTCTGGAACGGAAATCTCCTTCACTGTGTTGCTATGTGGCTTCCACTGTTCCAGAATTTGTTGGGAGTTCTTTTTAGAGGAAATCCATGGGCTGTGGGTTCGGAGCTAGCATATGTGAGTCTTTCTACTCCGCCATCTTGGCTCTGCCCCCCCCATTACATATCAGATTTAAGTTGAAAAGCTAGTCAAAGATCTAGAATCACACTCAATGCCTGGAGCTAAAGGCTAATAGTGCAGGAATGAGGCATTGTCTAGTGAATCTAATTTAGAAAGGTAATACAGGATAGAGTCAGTCTTTGAACTGCATTTCTCTCTTCAGGGAAGGAAGGGAAAAGACCTGGTCCAGTCTTGGCTAGAGACCCAGGTCTGCAACTCATCAAGCTGTGTGATATTGTGAAAATCACTAATGCCTCTGTAGCTCAGGTTCTTCACTTGTAAAACAACTGGATTCTATTAACTCTATCATCCCTTCTGTGCATCTAAATTAACATCATGAAGGATGAGATGCAGAAAAAAAATTACCAGGGACTTGTTTTATACATTTTCAATAGTTTCCAATAATCTCCAGAAGAATATTTAAAAACATTGTTTTCACTGTAATAGAAGCACCCCTTTTTTATCACTTGCTTATGAATAATCTATTTGCTATTTTTTTTATGTGACTGTGTTGGGCTATTAGAATTGAATAGTGTGAAGTACAAGAAAGTACTTTGAGATTCATGAGTGTATAAAATTAAAATGGATAATAACCAACTTTTACAATCTATTTTTAAAAAACTAATCAGATTTTCCATTTGAAGTTGGTATTAGGCAGCAACATGGTTTGTTGAAACAGGTACCAGATTTATAGTCAAGTGATTATCAAGTTCTGATTTTGAGACTTGCTCATTCCTATCTGACTTTGGATAAGTAATAACCTCTCTGAGTCTCTGATTTATAAAACAGAGATAATAAAACTTTCATTACCAACCTCATAGAGTTGCTTTGTGGAAATAAATTATTTTGCAAACTTTCCAGTCGTATAAAAATTAGTTATTATTGTATTTGACAAAATTTATTAATAAGAAATAGATACTGTATCATAGTAGGAAGAGTACTAGATTAGCAAGAAGATCTGTATTCTAATCTTAAACTCTGCCACTAACTAGCTTTTTGTCCCTACGCAAGTCATCTTATTTTTAAGAGCCTCACTGCCTTCATCTGAAAGATGAGGGATCAGCATATGAGGGGAATGCTATGGATATAATTTTCCTAGATTTTTAGCAAAGCTTTAAAAAAGAAAATATCTTATACTATTTTGTGGAGAAGATGGAGAGATGGGGCCAAATGATAACACAATTCAGGGTATTTGAAATTGGTTGGATGGATTGACTCAAAAGTAGTTGTTAGTCATTCCTTTTTACCTGGAAGAAGGTCTTCTTCTTTGGAGAACCTCAGGAAGAGTGCTTTCTTATTTTTAAATCAATGACTTGGATATAATTTTAGTTGGCATTCCCATGAAATACATAGGTGATATCAAACTAGGAGAATCAAAATCTGAAGAGATCTTGACAAATCTAGAGCACTGGGAAGAATTGAATAAGATGAAATTCATTGAAGATAAATGTCATTGGCCTTCTACTGTTCAAAATCTTTATCAATGACCTGGATGAGGGTATAGATGATGGCATGCTTATCAAATCTGGAGAAGAATTGAAACTGGGATTGGATATGTTGGGTCACAGTCAAGATCTGAATTCTAGTAGGCTACAACAGTGTTCCTAATCTAATAAGATGAATGCTTTTAGGATTATATATGAAGAGCTAGAGAGTTTGATTTTTTTTTAAATCAACTATATTATTACAGGATAAGAGGAGGCATGAATTGATAATAGTTCATGTTACGTGGAAGCATATTAAAATATTTTTAGTTTTTCTAAACTTTTCTAATATTAAGAATAATATTTTTCTCTAAAACTCATTCCAAATTTCTGGGGAACACCCCTTGGGAGGGTGGGGGAGATAGGTCAGGACAAAAGGAAAAAGGGCTTGTTTATTAGGTGAATGGGAGGCAGTATTTCAGCGGATATAGCACTGGGTCTCTAGTCAGGAAGACCTGAGTTCAAATCAGGCTGACTTATGAGCTATGTGACCCTGAGCAAGCCACTTTACCCTGTTTGCCTCAGTTTTCTCATCTGTAAAATGAACTGGAGAAGGAAATGTCAAACCACTCCAGTGTCTTTGCGAAGAAGATCTGAAATGGGGTCACAAAGAGTTGGACATGATGGCTAAACAACAAAATTTGGTTATCATTCTTAAAACATTCACCTAATTTTGTTGATATTCAGTCCTGTCCAACTCTTTGTGTCCCCCTTTGGGGTTTTCTTGACAGGGATACTGGCATGGTTTGCCATTTCCTTTTCCAGCTCATTTTACAGATAAAGAAATGAGGAAAACAGTTATGTGACTTGCCCAGGGTCACACAGCTAGCAATTGTCTGAGGTCACATTTGAACTCAGGAAGATGAGTCTTCTTGACTCCAAGCCTGGCACTCTATCCACTGTGCCATGTAGCTACCCCGACCAAAAATTTAACCTTATCTATATAAGAACTTTGCCTTTCCTCATTGTGAATATTGACTCTTCTAAGGGAAATCTAATCTTTCTATCCCAAGATGGAAAATATGCTAGAATCCACCCCTTGGGAAGTACCCTCTTCCATTCAACTGAAGCACTCATTTCTGATTCAATTTAGGTTTTTAATATAGATCTATGGAATGATTCCTAGGAGAATAGACCAGGAAGTAGAGGACAGCAATATAGTCACTTAATTTGGAAATGTTATCCTAGGCTATGTTGTATCTTTTCCTGGTTCAAGATTCCTATAAATATTATCTGAAATTTTCTTGAGGGAAAAAGCCATACCAGAAAGACAGCGGGGTGCGGGAACTATGCCAGTTTGGACAACTTTCTCTCCAAGAAAGAAATAGTTTGGATATTAGGTTCATAAAAATTATTTTTGGCATACCTGTCTAGTAGACAGGTTTTGGTATAACCTGTCTAACTATTGGTATTAATATATATATTTTTGACTATGGGAAAAGATCTGGGCATTTTAGAGGATTACAAACTTGGTATAAGTTAAAAATGTCACATTAAACAGGCCAAAAAGTTAATACCTTCTTAGACTGCATCATATTGTCTAGGAGATGAGTGTGATATTTTCCCCAGTAGACTTACCTGTAACATTGTATGCAGTTCTACGTACCAAATTTAAGATAGACATTGATAAACTAGAACGAGGTAAAAGGTCAGTGAGCAGGATATGATACTCTAGAAGGATCGGTTGAAAGAAGTAGGATGTTTATGTTGGAGAAAGGAAGATTTATAGGGGAAATGATAGGGATGTGACTTAAAAAATTTGAAGGACTATCTTGTGGAAGAGGGGATAGATTTATTTTGTTTGGGCCCAGAGGTCAAATTAGGAGCAGTGAATATAAGTTGCCAAGTGCCAGATTTTGGTTGATTGTAAAGGGAAAACTTCTTATTAGGGCTTTCAAAAAATGGAAAGGGTTATTTTAAGAACTTTATGGGCTTGCTACCATATGCAGCCTGGATGATCACAGGAGAAGGGATTCATTTTCAGGTATAGCTTGGCTTAGATCACCTCTCAAGTTGCTTTCAACTCTCTATAGTAAGGAGCCTCCAAGGTTCCTTCAAATTCTCAAGGTCAATGCTTTTTTTTGGTTTTTGTTTTTTTTGGTTTGAGGATTCAGTTTAATAAACATTTATTAAACACCTATGACCTGAAAGTCACCATGCTAGGTACTTAGATTATAAAGGTAAAAAATGGTAGTCCCTGTCCTTGAAGGATTTGTAAGGTAATGAATGAGAGAGGGGTAGTTGATGTTGTTGTTGTTATATTTCAGTTATATCTGACTCTTCATGACCCTGTTGGGATTTTCATGGCAAAGATGCTGGAGAGTTACCATTGCCATTTCCTTTTCAGTTCATTTAAGAGATGAGGAAATAGAGGCAAGTAGATTAAGGACTTGCTCAAAGTCACAAAGCTAGTATGAGGCCAGATCTGAGCTCAGGAAGATTAGTCTTCCTGACTCCAGGCTTAGCACTCTATCCAATGTGTCACCTAGCTGTCTCGAGAGAAAATAGTATATATACATAAATGTAATACAGAATAAAAGTGTAGTAATATACACATATGGTATATATTTGAAGCACATAGTAAATACTATATAAATTAGTCATCATCATCATTATCATCACAGAGAGTAGATAATTGTCCTAGAAATCAGGAAGACTTGGATTCAGGTCCTGACTCTGATATATAGCATATGTGTAACTCTGGGTACATCCCTTCACCTCTCTGTTCCCCAGACACCTTTCTGAGCCTATAAAATTGTAGAACAGGTGCTGTCTGCATTAATAGAGGGAGTTCCCTCATCAAGAGTTCTTTACACCAATAAAATCACAGTAAAAAAACAAACAAAAAATGAATTTGAAATTGGGATATAAAATAAAAGAAGTTGCTCTTATCATGAGGTAATAGGATGAAGTAGGAATAATTTTCTCTGGGATTTCTTTAGGATTGAGAATTTGCAGAGTTACTCTGGGGTGTCCCAGAATTGGAGACAGTTTAAAAAGTCAAAATGGTACCAGCTGGCACAAGATGAGGTCTAGGTCGCAGAGAAGAAACAAACTGGAACATGTATGAAAGAAGTAAGATTGTGGGCCCTGGTGAAGGCATAACATACCAGATTTCTGCTTTCATGACAGCCTCAAATTCTTTTCTTTAAGATGACAGTTATATTTATTGTTGTTCATCTGTGTCTGACTCTTTATGACCCCATTTGGGGATTTCTTGGCAAAGATACCGGATTGGTTTGCCATTTTCTTCTCCAACTCATTTTACAGATGAGGGAACTGAGTCAAACAAGGTTAAGTGATTTGCCCAAGGCTATAGAGCTACTAAGTGTCTGAGACAGGATTTGAACTGAAGTCCTCCTGATTCTACACCTAGTGTTTCCTGCACTGCTCCACTTAGCTGGCAAGAAGTGATCTTTTTTCTGATCTGGTCCAAGGGATCTCACTCTGTTTTGATCTGAAGCCTTTTCACAAAGTGTTCCAGGATATGGTTTTGATGATATTTGGTCTAGTTTTATAACAGAAGACTAATGTCCATTCCAGCATAGGTCTGGGACATGGTAATAAAAAAAATATAAAATATATACATATATAAATGTATGTATATATGTACACACATGTGTGTATACATATATGTATGCATATGTATATATATATGTGTGTATGTATTAAATATGTGTCTATATGTAGGTACGTAATTTTAAGGTTTCTATGGTACTTACCTTAACCTAATCCCATGTGAGATAGGATGAGATTTTCCCATTTTGTAGGTGAAGAACCTTAGCTTCAGTTATTCAGTGAGTCAGTGAGTTTCCTAAGGCCACATAAGTAGTTAGTGGAAAAACTAGCACTCAAACATAGATCTTCTGATTTGGGGACTAGAGTTTCTTCTACTTTGTCTCTCAAGATCTGTAGGAGTGTACATATTTACCTTGGAAAATATCCAAATCCATGCTTGGTACTTGAATTAACTTGGTCTTTCAAGATTCCTCTATGCCAAGTATCTCTGAGGCTGACCAGAGTGGGACGGACCATTCTGAGTGGAGAAGTCAGCTAGCTACTTTTTTTTTTATTCTTACTTTTTGTTCCTCACTCTATGTGAGTCAATCAGTCAAGAAACATTTTTATTAAGTACCTACTATGTATAGGGCCTGAGTTCAAATCCAACGTCAGATACTTCCTAGCAGTGTGACCCTGGGCAAGTTACTAAACCCTGCTTACCCCGGTTTCCTCATCTATAAAATGAACTGGAAAAGGCAATGGCAGACCACTCTAGTATCTTTGCCAAGAAAACCCCAAACAGGGACCACTGAAATGACTGAACAACAAAAATTGTAGAAGGCATTGTGCTAGATTCTAGACTCTAGGAAGACAAAAGTGAAACACCTCCTGACCTCAGGAAGCTTATTTTCTAGGGGAAGGGAGAATTGGTGTGTGGATCTATACAGAGAGAATATATACAAAGTAAATAAAAGGCACCACAGTGGAAAGAGCTCTACACCTGGAGTAAGGAAGAACTGAGTTCAAAGCTGGTCTCAGACACAACCCTGGTTGCCTCTTAACCCTGTAAAAATGAACTGAAGAAGGAAATGGCAAACCACTCCAGTATCTTTGCTAAGAAAGTCCCAAATGGAGTCATAAAGAGTTGGGTATGACTGAAATGACTAAACACACACACACACAGACACACACACACACACAGACACGTAACTCTGGCAGGAACATTAGAGCTGAGGGGAGCAGAAAAGTCCTCACGTAGAAGATGGTTTTGATAGAAACAAGGGTTTTTAAGGAGGGGATACCTCATGGGCTTGGGAGAGAACCAGTAAAAAGACATGTAGAGGGAACTGGAGTATCCCATGCTAGTAACAAGTATAGTCTGCCTGAAGAGAGGGACGTAGGAAGTATTGGAGTAATGTAGAATGTCTGTAAAGGAAGGTTGAGGGAAGATCGTGAAGGATTTTAAAAGCCAAACTGTTTATATTTGATTCTAAAGGCAATAGGGAGCCGTCTGAATTTATTGCATAGGGGAGTGATATGGTCAGACATGCACTTTAGGAAAACTCACTTTATCAGCTGTGGGGAGAAACATGAGGCAGGAAGACCTATCAGTAAGCTATTGCAACAGTGCAGGAAAGAACTTATGGGAGCCTGAATTACATAGTGGACATTTGAATTAGTAATATGGAACAGAGCTAAGGAAAGTCATTAACATGGAACCAGATGGGACCTCAGAGTCTGTGATCCAACATAAGGGAACTGAAATGGGTCAGGATATTCTGAGGTAATTGACCCTCCAGGACCAAATATAAAATCCTCTGTTTGACATTTGAAGCCCTTCATAATAGGCCTCTCCTCAATCCCTCAAATGTACACATTTTCAGTCTTCTTACACCATCCCATCCACCCTGTGGTCCAGTAGTGTTGGCCTCCTTGACACACCTATCTTCTGACTTCACTGTCTTATGTGCCTGGAATTTTCTCCTTCCTCATCTCGGCCTCCTGATCTCCCTGGATTCCTTCAAGTCCCGACTAAAATCCTACCCTTTTCTGAGCCTTCTTAATTAGTGCCTTCCCTTTGTTGATTATTTCCAATTTATTGTGTACATAGCTTTTTGGTACATAGTTGGTTGGATGTTGCTTCCCTCCCATTAGACTGTGAGTTCTTTGAGTACAGGGATTGTTTTTCACCTTTCTTTGTATCCCAAGCACTTAGCATACTGCCTGGCATACAGTAGATGCTCATAAATGTTTATTGACCAACTGACTACAAGAGGGAGGTCTTGACAAGTTACCTTTATTTTCTTAGCAAGTATGAGGTAAGGTCCTAAGCCATGAGAGTGGGAGAAAGAGATGGTGTAGGAGGCTTAGAAAATTCTTTTTCTAAGAAAAAGCTGTTAATAATAGCTTCTAGAGCAGGGGTGGGAAACCTGCAGCCTCGAGGCCACATGTAGCCTTCTAGGTCCTTGGATTCAGCCTTTTAATGGAGTCCAAGTTTCACAGAACAAATCCTTTTGTTAAGCGGGTATGTTTTGTGAAGGTTGGGTTCGGTCCAAGGGCTGCAATTGAGGACCTAGAGGACCACGTGACCTCGAGGCTGCAGGTTCCCCACCCCTGTATCTGGGGTGGCGAATAATACTTTGGAGAAATTTAGACTTGGAATTTGACAAGGCATGGTTAGTGACAGGAGAAGTGAATAAGGGAAGGCATTTGAGAACAGAGAATGGTGCGTAAGTTGAACTGGTTCACTTTAGGGGAAGTAAAAAAAATATTAAATTGCTACAGTGAAGAAGTTCCACTTGAGGTTAGTTAACAGAAAGGAAATTTTAATTTGGGTTCTAATTAGAGGTTGCCCAATCTGCAATCTCTAACTTCATTTTCCTCTTTTCCCAACCTTGACCCTCTAGTTAAGGAGTTCAACTCTACATTGTCCTCTACTCTTCAATGTCTTACCCCTTTGCACTACTGATATTCCTCATGTCAATCCTCCAAAAAAAAAAAAGAGAGACTAAAAAGTGACTTTTCTTTATGTAACCCTTTCTGGGTTACATATCAGTAACTAGCAGCTGGCTTCTGTGATTAAAATACTGGTCACACCAGGCAAGTGATGATCTCAGCTGGACTGAGCATCACCAAGGTTGGTGATTTTCATGCTTAATTTTTCCTTGTCTTTTTCCAGTGTTTCAGCAAAATCATCAAAGGGATATGCTGGCATCCTTTTACACCATACAAGGTCTAGATAATATTGACTGTGGGGAACCACAAGTAACAATACTGGTGATAAAGTGAAGTAGCTTGAGCCCCAACAGACTGTTTCCAGTTGCCCTGCCCTGTCTGGAGAAACTGAGCATATGTCTCTCTTAAATGGGTGGGGAAAGATCTAGGGAGGAAATTCTTTTTATTTAACCTAAATCCCTTATGCTGCAGCTTAAACCCATTTCCTCATTTTGCTTCCTCCGGAGAAAAAGAACATCTGGTAACCAAACGTTACACAATAACCTGTCATATACTCTAGTTATATTCAGCTACCTCCCACCCTTTTCTGTATCAAGTTAAATGATTCCAGTTGTGTCTCCAGAGCCCCTCTTTTGTAATTCTTTTTCCTTTGGAGAGCCAACTATCGGGGTGTAAAAAGGTGCTCCCGGTAGCATTTGCTTAAGATAAGCTAATATTCAACAAGAATTTGTTATTTCATGTGGGAACTCTATATCTAAGGGAGATCATGGTATTTGCTTTTAATTTGTATCCTCAGCATAATCCCTGTACTAAGAGGTGGATTGCTATCTATAGCTTAGAAGATAAGTCTTAGAGAGTTGTGTGAGGTCCATGGATATTGGTGACTTGCCCATTCATGCTCAGCTAGTGTCAGAAGAAAGACATGTATCCATTCTCCCTTACTCCATGTCCAGCACTGTCCAGTACATCAAGAAGAATTAATTCTAAAGGAGATGCTGTCGTTATTCAGTTGTTTCTGACTCTTTGTGACCAGCACACCAGGCTCTTCTAGCCTCCATTATCTTTCAAAATCTCTGTCCAAGCTCATGTTTGTTGCTTCCATGACACCATCTATCCATCTCAACCTCTGCGGTTCCCTTTTCCTTTTGCTTTAAATCTTTCCCAACATCAGGGACTTTTACAATGAGTCTAATCTTCTCCTCCTGTGGCTAAAGTATTTAAGCCTGAAGCTTCAGTACTTGATCTTCTAGTGAATAGTCTGAATTAATTCTTTAAGTATTGACTTATTTGATCACATTGCTGTCCAAAGGAACTTTCATAAATCTTCTCCAGCATCACAATTCAAAAGTGCCTGACTTTCCTTAAAGTTTTACTCTCACAACCATACGTTACTACTGGAAAAAACATAGCTCTGACTATGTGGTCCTTTATTGGTGAGGTAATATCTCTGCTTTTAAGTATGCTCTCCAGAATAGCCATCTGAAAAAAGAAAAACAACTATAATGACATTGGGGCTTAAGCTTCCAGGCTTGTTCAAATCAACAAGAATTTATTAAGCACCATGTGCCAGGAATTTGTTGCCTTCTTTTCTTTGTATTATCTCCCAAGAGGACACAATGCCAACCCCCATCTGTGTCAGTGACTTTAATGGTGTGATTGTATATTAAAAAAACAAAACAAAACACCATCACCAGTAAAGCCATGTAGGTCTTCGAAATAAAGATGAGAAATAGAGGGAAATGTCATGCTTCTGGCAGTGAAAGCAAATTTTCTGTCAAACCATCTCCTATCAGGCAAATCTACACCTGCCTAAAGTAACCCTTAAGTACTCTTACAGGGGAGTAGTCAGTTGACAAGAGTTTGCCTCAGGCTAAACGGATTGAGAAGAGAAAAAAGGGACCACAGGGAAGGTTGGCCTTTGCCCAGTTTTTTCCCATTTCCTTTCTGGTTGGGCTAGTTGTTGATGATGTTTGAGACATCAGCTTCAAACATCAATGCTAATAAGATAGTCTAAAAAAAAAGTGACTTGATAAATTTTTGGGAAAATGTTATACAAATGTGGCCCCATGGACTAACCTAGTTTGTGAAATAAAAAACAAATTTATTTTGACTTTATGAACTGGCCGATTAGAGAGAGGCCTTCATGATATGATTTCAGGGGCCCAAGAAAGACCCTGATGTTCCCCAAATACTTCCACCATCCATGTTGCTTGTGTTTCAGATCTTGTCATTAAAGGTTCATCTTGATTGTTTAAGACTTTTTATACAGGTAAAATGCAAATATCCCTAGGAGAGTTGTCTGTGAAACCTCATGGATTATGTATGTCTTTGTGTGAAAGCATCTATAAGGTCTGAATGAGTTCACGGAACACTGAGTAGTAGGGGGTAGTTTTAGAGTGTGTAGGGAAATGTATGTGTATGTATGTGTGTGTGTGTGCATGCGCGCACGTACAAGAGAGAGAGAGAGAGAGAGAGAGAGCATACATGAAAGGGGAGATAGGTCACGAAAAGAAAGGATGTAAGAATCAAAAGTAGACTTTAGTTTCTTCATACTTTGGCTTAGATCAGCTCTGGTGAAATTGATTTAACTTTCCATTGATACAATAATTGGCAAGGTCGCTAATGGCAAATTTCATTAAGAAGGTAATTTATGTTGTATCAAGGACATCCATTTTGTTGTCTTTATTTTAGAGAGAAAATAGGATTTATTTCCTTTTGTTTTCTAAGTGCTGTAAGTAAAGGCAACAACTGAGACAAATTGTCAGAACAGTTTGACGCTATTTCAGACAAATCAGAACACTGATTACTTTTTAGTATTTACTTATTAGTACTATAAAGACCAAGTTATTTCTGAATTAGGATAAACAGAATCAAAATAAAACAATGAACTCTATTAGGAGGTATATGTGGATCATTCAGGCTTTGGGAATTAGGCAATTTTCAAAGGCCAAACTATTTCTTATTAGGCCCAGGCTTGTTTCTTCCTTTTATTTGATCAGTACCAGTAGTCCAGATGGTTTTGAATGATGCTAAATGACTCAATCTCTTGCAGGGGGGAGGTTTGAGGGAGATTGTCTAAACTTTTGAGGATAGATGCATTCCTGGATATAGGCTGCAATGTATAACCCTGTCACAGAGAAAGATAAAGCTGGTAGCTATGCAGAGAGAAAAAAAAATGGTGAATTCATGAATTATCCCATTAACAAAGGCTAATTATTTGACAAACGTGGCTTCTGTGTTGATTTTTACAATTATGTTTGAATTATATACAGCTTACATTTCATAACAAAGCCAAACTCCATGACTTTTCCTCTGCAAACTCTTCTGATCAAGGCATGTTGTTTTACTTTCAAAATAGAATTCAAAAGTGAAGAAAAGGATTATTCATGAATTCCGTTCCCCCTCCCCCTTTTGCTCAACAACCTGTATGCTTATATGTGATTTGATAAGTGGACGGTCCATTGAATGAATATCATTTATCTAAAGCTTCAAATATCATTGAATCCGTCCCATCAGTTGGTAGTTTTTTTGATCAATGGTCTCAAAAAGTGCTTGACTTTTAAAGACAAAGAGCTGACTTTTGAAAAGAGTAACCAGAAGTTTTTAGTTTGTAATTATATTTCAGAAAGATTTTACTAATTAAATTCAGTCCTCTCATTGAGTGTTAAAAATCACTTACCCTATCATGTTTTCATCCCTTAACATAATGTATGTGCCATCATTTATCAGTCCCTTTCCCCTTCCTCTTTTGTAAATGTTACTAATTTAAAAATTTTTTATTTAATGTTTTATTGCGTGTGAATTTTTGCTTGATGTGAGAGACTTACGTTTCAGAGTATTAAGTGTCAGATCCAGACTGCCAGAAACTTGATGAAGTATTACTTTGCTGTTGAGTGTGGTCTGTTTGCATTGTTGTCAATTACCTAGTCATAGATTATTTTGTTAAAATTAACTCAGTTTTAGTAACTCCTTATTAACCACTGGGAAATGGTTTGGAGGCCCCCAATTTAAGACTAAAGCTATCTTCTGTTGTGCTTATAAATTATTCTTTTGTCTTCTTCAGAGCCAAGAGGGTTGAACCCTGAAATCAGGTATAAAATGAAGAATCAGATCACTTCCCTTCAGTTGTTGGCATCTTACTTTGTCTCTTTGTAAAAAAAGAATATTTCCATGTCTTAATCCTGAATTCAGCAGCTTTTCCTCCCTAATTATGATAGAATGACATTATTCTTCTTTTAGATTAAAAAAACTCAACATACTCCTAACTACCAGCTTTATCACTCAAATCCTGTTTTTGCCTTAAAATGTTTGCTTAGTGTGTGTTTCTATACATATATATATATATATATATATACACATATATATATAGCCAAACAACACACAAAAGTATTAGTTCATCATTTTTGTTTGAAAAAAGAGAGGATCATCAGTGAAATGGAGAAAGTGTATAGATTTTTTGATTTGTCTTTTATTTTTAAAACTTGTACCTACAGCTGGTCAATATGTTTGTGGGCTTATTGTGTTTGTTTTCCTATTGTGGTTGTGAAGAACTCATAACTAAATGTGACTGTATTTAAAGTCCTTTGACTCCCTTGCTTTTAAAGATATTTTCAAAATGGTATAATTTTAAATATTGGATGTCTCAAATGCCTTAGTGCAGTTTTAAGCTTTTAATAGCACATAAGATTTTTGGGACACATCATAGATGGTCATTGGTTACAGTCATGGCCTCTGAAGGCAATGAATCTTGTAGCCTGATTGATAGTCATTGTGCCAAACTTCCTGTTACTCTAAGTTGATAGTTACGCTGTTTGCATAGTTGATCACCCTCTGAAGCCAAGGAATGTGAGACTGCAGTCCACTAAGAGGGGCCTGAAAGTCACGTGGGAACCACCTAAAGAGGCAACCACTAGACCTGTGGAGTATTACAACATTGCCTATGGGAAGTCACTGAAAAATCTTAGCTACATCAAGGTGAATGGTGATACGCACTCCTTCCTTATTGAGGATGTGGGTAAGTGACACAATGGTCTTGCTATCCCAAAGTCCAGTTTTGGTAGTCTGAATGATTCAAACATGATGTACATATAATAACTGTTGATGTAATACATGGTGGCCTACAGTTATAGAAGAGGGGGCTTTAGACTCTTACAGCTCTCTTACTGGGTCTTCTTGTAAAAGCCATTTTCACATATGCATATTAGCTAATATATAAGGTAAACTTAATAACTAAGCCAAGCTTAAGCATATCATCAGAATGCTTTATTTCAGACACATAATTGAAATATTATCAATTTATGATGCAGAAACTGAAACCTATATATTCAGGTATAGTAAAGATGGCATAATGAGGCATATATGATATATAAATAATATCTATAAAAATGAAAATTCAGCTTTGTTACTGACCACCCCTCTGTATATTCTCTGAAGCCTCACTGAAATAATGTGAAGTTTTATTGAACATAAATTACATGTAATTACAGTGTCACTGAAGAATTATTTCATAGGGACATTTCTGAGATATAAAACAAGAAAGTGCCTATTAAGCCTATAAAAATTTGACAACTGAAGAAATTTAATAGCCTGTTTTTGAAATTTTAGTTAGAAGATTTTTAAAAACTACTTATAACAGAACTACAAGAAATGACTCTGCAGAATGGCTGAAAATTCATAAAGTTTGTTCACAGTAGTTCACAGTAGGCTATTTTCCTTTTCAACTGTAATTCATGAGATTTGGCACCCCTTTAGTTTTGCCAAAATGCCTATAGTTTAAGTTCTACAACATTCTAAACATATCTTAGATGAAATCATAGAGTCACAATTTTGAATACAACCTGTGGGCAGGCTTCTTGATTTCCTTGAATTTCTTATTGCCTTGGAAGCCATTTATTCTGAAACTTCACCCATCATTTTCGAGTAAATGCCTTATGTCACTTTAAAAGAGAAAACACTAATAGCCAAGAATAGCTGTGAAAGTCAATCAGTCAATCAATCAACATTTATTAAGGAAATGACAAATCTCCAGTAGCTTTGCCAAGAAAGCCTCAAATGGGGTCAGGCACAACTGAAAAACAACCGAACAGAATGTGCCAGGAGTCAAGTTCTTTGTTCCTGTCCTAGGTTTTCTTGTTGTCCCTCTACCCTTTCTTTTGAAGCTCTCCCTCAGTTAAGTTACAATCTTCCTTTAACTCTTAAGCTTTCTCTGTCATTCACTTTATTTATCCCATCATCAAGTACTGGGATATTTATTCATGGGATGATAAAGCAGGAGATCTATAATAACAATGATTCCTTGCACACATATCTATGTATACACACATATACATCCACATTTATGAAGATTTTCCTCACAATTCTTCTAGGTAGTTAAAAGAATCATCATACAACTGAGGAAACTGAGGCCCAGAGAGGTTAAGACACTTGTCTTGGGCTTCATGACCATGAGATACT
This sequence comes from Potorous gilbertii, assembly GCA_028658325.1. Classification (NCBI taxonomy): domain Eukaryota; kingdom Metazoa; phylum Chordata; class Mammalia; order Diprotodontia; family Potoroidae; genus Potorous; species Potorous gilbertii. The sequence continues at coordinate 440,010,913 of CM053770.1, forward strand.
AGAACAGAGATTCAGCCACAGGTTCCACATGTAGCGATTAATCTAATCTGCCATTTTGCCTCTTGGCAATGGAAAGGTAAAAGCTGTTCTCTTCCTAATTCCAACTAGCAACAAGTACTCGTACTTATTTCAAATATATTATCGTGAGGTTCTACCCTGAACACACACATCTTCTCCAACAAGTATCTTAGTTAGTATATGACCCCAATTTGATTTAATTCCAAGTTAACTTTGAATTAAATGAAATTTAATCATTGCAGAGCCTGAGTAGCATTTCCCTCCTAAAGTTTCCATTTTGTCTCACTTCTGTGGCCACTTGAGAATACTTTTCCCCCCAGTCCTTTCCCACAGGAAAATGTTGGCATTAATGAACCCTGGAATTTTGAATTGAAAACACTACTAGACTAAGAGTAGGTAAAAAGGGCAAGGCAATCATTCATTTCTTGATCATTCATTTTATTTGGAGTCCTGTGTTTTAGAACATAAAAGAAAATCTCCTTTCTCAGAGTTGTTGTGGCTTGAGATTATTGTGAGAAACCTCACTTTGGCTGATGTTTGGCCATAGTTATCTTTTCTAAGTGTAGAGAAATGGATAAACCTGTCAGTAAAGCAAGACTTAAGTATCTTCTTAAATTTCAAACTTGCTTAAACCATGAGACTTCTGGATTCAGAATGGCACTGGACCTTTTGGGATTTTGAGTTTCATGGACAGCTCCCAAAATGCTGTAGAGGAGGAAATGCTTTTAAGCATGTATGAAGAGAGCTCCAAAGCTTTTAAAGCAACAAACGGTCCTTACCAAGCAACTTTCTGATGAGTCAAGTGTAAGTCAATCAGAAACATGTGGATTAAATTTCCTTTGAAATACAAATAAATTTAAAAAGTGAAGGGAGAAAGTGCTTGACAAAGCACCGTTTTGTGTTTTGTCTGAACGAAAAGCGTTTGCAAATTAGTCTGAGAAATTGTGCCAAACCCCAAATGCCACTGGGCTCTACCCTGGCAAGTCAGAAATAATATCAACCCTGGAAACACTAACCATACCAGATGATATCTACTGCATCTGTTGTTGCTATGTCCTTGACTTGTCAACTAAAAGTACTCTCAGAGGAAATGCTCCCCACATAGAAAGAATAACTATTATTTCTTTTGACAGAGTTAAATCTACTTCTTGAACAAAACAAAACAAAATAAAACCCTAAACTTTCATCTTTGCTTCAAGCCTATGATCTGTACCTTTTTTTAAGAAAAGCACTGATTTATCGAAATGGAAAAATAATGCTACTGGAGCCTTGCCTTTTGAAATTGGAAGTCCGGTGGAGATATGCTTTGTGAATATTGTACTCTCGAGGGAACCTTAAAGTCCTTTGCTAATGCTAGAATATCTTGAGACTCAGCCAAAACTGGACAAATAAGCGGTACCATTTAACCTTTTCCAATAAACTTAAGTCAAATAAGTGGAACCAAGTTTTTCATCATAAGCACTTCCTAAAAATTGCACATTATTTTGTCTCCTTTTTGTTGATATTTTCAAGAGAGAATGGGCAAACATTGTTAAAGGGAACATTTCCTTTTGCAATAGAGTTCTTAGTTCAGATATTGTGATGAATGTTGCATATATTTCTAATCCTTAGAGATGTATTTCAAGTTTACTTACCTGTAGGAGTTTGATATTTTACTAAAATCTTGAGAAAATTTTCTATTGGGGCTTCTGTGTTGGAATTTTTGACCCTGAAAATTCAATGAAGAGACTTTTTCCATTTTGTAAATTTCTGTTCTTCAATTTTTGAATTCACATGAAGAAACTGCTGAAGTTCTCTGTCATCTAGATACAGATTTTTGGCAATGTGTATATATTTTGGCATAAAGCAATTTATTCCTTGAGGACATGGAGTCAGGTACACTTTTCTTTTGTTTAGAACAAAGTAAGCCATCTCAACTTAAAATGATAATAAATATATGAGAAAGCTGTGGTTAGGCTCATCATTTAATTCAGTTTTTCAAGTTTTATTATAACATTTAAACTAAATGGTTAGTATATCCAACTGTGTTGCTCCTGGAGATGTGAAACAGTGGCTTGATATAAACCATATGTTTCAGAGCCTGGGGTAGTGTACTTTGTGCTGGTTACTTCAGAGAACTACAACGGAGTGAGTCGCCCAGTGTACAGAGCTGAAAGCCCACTTGGTAAGTCTTACCAGAATTGGAGATTGTCTTGGGTCACCTGGATTAGAAGTGGCAATCAGACTTCCCTACATCCTTAGAGTCGTAGCAAAGGCTGAATTTTTTTAGGAGGGTTAAACAAGTCAACAGTAAGCTTAGAGATTGAGAACCAAATTCTAGATACTCTTTTTTCCTTTAGAATATTTGAAATAGAGAGCAAGTTTGTTTGCTTTTTTGTCCTCCCTATAACTTGTATGTATTATATATTAAGTGAGTATATATTGTTATGTGAGTATATATTAAAATGTATATATATTAAATAAACTATATAGCTGAATTTATAAGAATTGAAGCTATTATTTATTGGTGTGGGGAGCTTTCAGGCAAGAAAATTCCCACGACAAGTGCAGGTTGATCTCTTCTCTGAACCTTAGAGTCTCAGAGAGTTGCCTAGGGCACTCAGAGGATGCGTGACCCGCTCAGGGTCACACAGCCAGGATGTGGCAGAGGCAGGATTTGAATGTAGGTCCTATTACTGCCCACTAGTTCTCTCCATTGCTGAGGGCCATGAAATGTACATGTCTCAGTATAAGTGGCTTCCCAGACCCATCCTTTGCAATCCATTTCCCAACAAAAAACTTAAACATCCATTAAGGAGGGAGTGAAATGTGGAAAAACCAAGTTTCCTTTTTTTCTCCCTAATTTTCAAGTTGCATTTTCCTAATTTAGGAGGTGAATGGATCAAGATTGATGGTTTTGCCATTAAGGGTCCAGAACCACTTAATGAGACCGTGACAGGTACTATTTGCTCATTTAGTTCATGTTTCCACTGAAGCACAATCTACCAAGAGGACTGTGCTTCCTGTCACACACATCTTCTTACAAACATTTCATTTAGTTCCCATCGCTAAACTAACGCATGTGCAGCACATTTTTTTTTTTGATCAATCTGTTTTTGCGCCTGATGTACCAAACTGCAGCAGATGTTGTCAGTGTGATTGTTTCATGTTCTTCTGTGTGGAAATGTCTGAGTCTCTATGTTTGTTCCAAAATTCTGGTAACCATTGACATGGGCTACTCAAATATGATGGTTGAGATGGTTCTATGGACACAACTAGAATATATTGACTTCTCAGGTCAGTAAGGAGTAAATGAGTAAGTGGCATTCAGAGGTAATGACTTTGAAAGGCAAATCCATTACCTCAAGACTGCCCTTTTTAAAAGAAGATGTTCTGGAGAATGCCCTTCCATCTCCACTCCATATTTGCTCATTGCTTGTCAGTGTCTGCTGGTGATGATGTCATTTTTCCCTCCAGGGAGAGAAATGCTGAGATTTCTGTTGTGTTTCTTGAGTTTATTTTGATGATAGTGTAAGAACAGTATGAAGTACTTGCAGTTTTTTTTTCAGAATGTGGTTGGATAGTATCCTGAAGGGAATCCTGTGGAGGGCTACATTTTAGTCTTGTGTACTGTATTTCTTAATAAACTCGGTGTGACATTGTTTGTGAAGAGAAGGTGAGTATGTAAAACCAAAAAAAAAAAACCCAAATCAATTTTCTTTTTGGCTCAGATTTTGCCTTTCGGAGTAGTTTTCAAAGCCTTTTCTGAACAATAAAGCAGAGAGTAGAAAGAAGAAAGTTTTGAAAGGAAGCTAGTTTGGGGTCAAAGGGTATACATTCTGTTTTAAACATTTGAGTTTTTGATAATGGCAGAATATCCAAGGAGAAATGTCTTTTAGGCCATTCAGAAGGAGGCCATAGAGCTGAGAAGCGGGGTGAAGCATAGGACACTAGCTAGCTAAGAAAGTTAGTTACTCATAGGTGATACCTGTAGCAATTGGAGTGGGTTAGTTCATTGAGGGAGAAAGTTTAGAGACAGAAGAGTAGATGACAAGGGTGGAACCTTCAGAAATACGATAGTTATGGAGAAGATGATATTTTGAAAACTTCCTATTTGTAATGTGTAAGATGCTGAGAATACAAAGATAGGTTTCTATTAAGTTAAGGAAGTGATAGATCTGAAAGAGGAGCTGGTCCACAAAAAAGGGGTCCATTCCATGAGACCAATTGGAGTGAGTTGTAATGGGGAAGTATGAGGGAGAACAAAAAGAAAAATACCTCTAGGTTGATAAGTATTTGGAATGAAATCGAGAATGTTTTTAAAAAAATTTCTTGATTCTAAATTCACTTTCCAAAGAATTGTGTTGAAATAAAGGAAAGTTATAAAATAATTTTAGAAGGCAAAGAAGCAAGAGTAATTGTGAGCATGCAGTATAATTCAGGAGTAGAAAGTGTGGCAAAGACGGAAGGCGCCAAAAGGAGAGAGAAGTGGGAGCAGAAAGAGAAAAGGGAAATGTGACAGAAATGGGATAGAAAAGGGGATCATTTAGAAACCAAGGAGAAGTGAGGTACAGGGTTAAACTGGGTGGGCCAAAGACTTAATATATGTAAAGAAGTTTGAGACATCTAGTTCATTGAAATGGTGCATGCTATTATTTAAGAAATTCAAGTCTAGGTCCTAGAGGACCTGAAGAGAATTATTCTCTTAACTAAGAGAATAATTAACTTTATTGTTATTAATCTATTATTATAATATAATAATATTATTATTAATCTACTTAACTTTAGAACTATTAGGTAGTTACAGAAAATGTTCATTAAGTACTGACTCTGTGCTAGGCATTGTGCTAAGCACCAGGGATTTAAATATAAGCAAATAAGAGTCCCCATCCAAGGAGCTTATATTCAAATGGGGGAAGGGTGCTGGCAAAAGGATGGGGCAAGGATTACTCAAAAAGTGTTCTGGAAAAGGATGAGGCAAGAGTACCCATGAGTATGGTGAAGAGACTGTAAGAAGAGGTGAAGAGTCCTGGGTCCTGGACAGCAAGATAAGGCGAAGGCTTACTGATCATCAAAGTAAAGAACAAGTTTCAAGCGGGGTGGAGATGGTTGACATCATGGTAAGCAGACTTAGGAAGTTAATGAAAGCGAGACCAAAAAGATGTACATGTCTGACCTTGCTTACTTGCTGTTTGAGTTTTATGTTTTGCTTTTAGGTTTCAGGTTTACTTTTCTTTTTCTTTTCATATGACTCTAGGGGGAAATTATTTTTAGAAAAGCAATTTTCTTGTTTTTCTAAGACAATTAATTCCTTATGCATTCTTTAGAACAGCTAATGTGATTGCCATCTTGCTGAGTGAGCTTGGGTTACAGAAATTCCGGGAAGTAAGAATGTGACCATCATGTCACCTTGACTAGAACATGAACTCACTGAGAGTAGGGTTTGTTTTTTCATCTTTTTTTGTATTCCTCACAGTACTTATCCAAGTGTAACATGTGCCACAAAGTAGACACAAATTTGTTGAATGATAATCCCTTCTTAGTCTTGCATTCACTTAGTGTGTTTTGTTGTTGAGTTGTATTCCATCAGTCATGCCTGACTCTCTATGACCCCATTTTTGGTAAAGATACTAGAGTGGTTTGTCATTTCCTTCTCCTGCTCATTTTACAGATAAAAAAATTGGGGTAAATAGGGTTAAGTGACTTGCCTAGGGTCACACAGCTAAGTGTCTGAGGCTGGATTTGAACACAACTCCTTCTGATGTCAGGGCTAGTGCTCACTGTGCCACTGAGCTGTCCCAGAAGTGTGGAAGTCCTGGGTTCATTTAGTGTAAACCAATCCTGCTGATGCTTTAGAGGGACAGAGCATATTTGGGAGTACCCAACTACTGAAGGTAACATTTTACTTGTCAGTTTTAGAGTTTATTTCATTTCCTTAAATAAATTGACAAGAAAATGCTAGTTAAAAACATTTGCAATACATAGTATGAGGCAGACCTTAGAAGCAAGTCTAGTGTGTCCAGAATGTACTGATTGGAAGGTAGTGCCTCTCTAACCAATGTATGAACAGGACATTTTGTTTGGAGGGTAATTTATTCAGAATTGTCACAGTGATCATTTTCACCTAGACCTTTCTTTATGGTACTTGGAAAATATGCTGTGCTAGCATCCTGTGAATTCTGTCCATTTTAAAAAGGCATTTGAATGCCAAATATCTATATTGAGAGATTTATTAGGAATTCTGTCTCATAAATCAGACATTATTGTTGGCAACCTGTACTGTGCCCAATACTCTTGGCTCTAGTTCTTTGAATGTGCCATATTTCTCCTTGTGTTTTGTCTGAAACCAAGAGGGAAAACATTCCCTTACAGTTCTAGAAGTGGTAGTGATAGAAAAAGCATTTATTAAGCGTTTCTCCTATATAGAACACTGGGGATACAAATGTAAAAGTATCAGCTAGTTGATAGAGTGGACAGAATGTTAGACTTTGGGTCTGGAAGAGCTGAGTTCAAATCTTGCTTCAGATACTTATAAGTGGTATGAGCTATTATTCTAAAAAGGGGAGACAGAGGTGTGGTATCAAAGGGGAGTGTTTTGATCTGGAAAGTTACAGGAATGGTGACAGGATCCAGAGGGGAATAGTACCCTGTCCTATAACAATGGTGGTATTGATTAATTTATAATTCCAGAGCTGGATGGAGGGTATTCCTGTACCACTAGGCTGGGTGGAGAGAAGATGGCTCAGGTGAAGAGTGAAGCACTATTGGAGCCAGCCTACTTTTAGAGAGGTTCATAGGAAAGGCATTCACCAGCCAGGACAGCACAAGACCAGGGATGGATGTTTAAAAGCTGAAAATCCTCTAGGGCAGTGGGTCAAACACATAGAATCAGGGACACCAAACCATACATAATAAGCATCTCTGTAGGTGCAAGTTGATTTAGAAACCACATTTTAATATTTATGTTTTATTGTACTTTTATTTATTTTGCTAAATATTTCCCAATTACATTGTGTGTTGACCCTACACTTCTGCTCTTGGGCATAATGTTTGGCCCATAAATGTCTTCCTTATCAATTCTCAAGAGCTATGCCAAGCAATTCAGGGGCTGTTTAGGTTATAATTATGTCCAGACTAAAAGTACAGGAAAGAAGTCTCCCTGTACATTTTCTAGTGAAAGAGTATCCTTTATTTTTGCAAGATTATGTGATAGAAGGACTGTAGCCAATGGGCCAGTCTTACAGGCATGGACACATGCCAGTAAGGGTCATTTCAGGTATACCAGCTGTGGGAAGTGAAGGCAGAACTGATGGTAAAATTTCACAGGTTTTACTTACTCAAGAATGGGGGAGAGCCTGGGACTTCCAGAGTTCTGGGGGTCATAGGGGAAGGACAATGGTATAGCATTATCATTTCATGGCATGCAGCAGGAGAATGAGACACATTGCACTATTATATTTGAGAGTTAGTAGAGGAGGTAGGGGAGGGGACCAGAATCTCCAGTCCTGGATTTAGAACCAAGAGATGTGGTTCTGCCACTGATCAGCTCTATGAATATGGTGGTAAGTCTTTGGCCCTTAGTTTTTCATCAGCAAAATGAGGAGGTAGAACTATATAATTTGCAAGGTTCTTTCCAGATTTAATAATTTGTAAGTCTGTAAATACATGTATACTTCCTTTAGTTGGCTTTTCTTTAAAGAAGCAATGATCACATTCTAGCATAAAAGGATAGATGTGGTCATGGGTTTATTATGTGGGAGAAACCTGTTCCCCTTTTTGAGAAGTAACCATTTATCAAATGTCAAAAACAAGACTAAGCAAAACAAGAAAACCCAAAACTTAATGAGTAGTTTATTAAAGGAAATCAGCCTGTTAAATTAGATAATAAAAAATTATGGAAGCATCACATTAGAAAATGCCTCCACAAAGTGATGTTTTCTATAACCTCAAGTAAGATTGCATTCACTTAGTGCCATATTCTGAAAAAAATCTCCCAATGAAGATTCTATACCATTTCTGAGGGGTTCATCACAGTGTCTCACAACACTTACAATATCTTCATTTTTTAATCCAAATTCCTCTAATTCAGCAGTTCTTAGCATTTTTCAAGTTATAGACACTTTTGACAGTCTGCTGAAACAAATGGACCCCTTCTCAGAATAATGTTTTAAGTGCATAAAGTGAAATACATAGGATTACAAATGAAATCAATCATATCTAAATATTGTCATCAAAATATTTTTAAAGGACTCCAAGTTCATGGATCCCAGGTTAAGAACTCCTGCTTCAACTTAAGTCTCATTTTCTTAGCAAAGATACTAGAGTGGTTTGCCATTTCCTTCTTTATATCATTTTACAGATTTGAGAAAAATGAGGCAAGCAAGTTTAAGTGACATGCCCAGGGTCACACAACTAGTAAGTGCTTGAGGCTGGCTTCTATATAAGATGAAATCTATAGGATGATTCTTCCTAATTCCAAACCCTGCCCTCTATCCTCTGCACCATCTAACTGCCCAATACACATACATAGACATATATGAGTCATTTGGACTTGTCATTTCATCTTTATAGAGCTCTTCCAAGTGTGGAAATTTCCTCCACTGATGCATATCCATAGTTCCTATGACTTATAGAATTAGGGAGTTTCCTGGGCATGTAGAAGGGTTAAATGACTTCTCCAGTGGTCACAGAGCCTGTATATATCAGAGAGAGGACCTGAACCCAAGTTTTCCCAAGTTGAAGACTAACCCCTATCCAATATGACATACTGTTTAATAAACACATACATTATATACCTATATGAATGTCAATATGCATATATGTATTCATGTTCTTATGTGTATATATAGGAGCATTTTCATACATATTACATGAAATTGAATTTCTGAATCAGGTAATAAGCCTGTTAACCAATTGATTTAAGTCAAATGATTTCTCTTATTTCTCCAACTTTAATTTCTATTTAACACTGTAAATTAAGATAGTAGAAAAATATCTTCCTTTTTATAGCCTAGAATTTGTCTTTGTAATTTACTCTGTCTTACCTACAACGCTAGCTAAAATCCATATATGCTTTAACAAATATTTACAGCTTACTTTATTAAACAGTCACTTTTTATTGCCTTGTTGGGTAATTCTTGAGGATTCCACTGGTAGGGATTTACTCTCATAGGTCTTATTTCTTGTTCAACTTGAGTTCAAGATTGTCAAGGAAAATGAATACCACCATTGTATAATAATAGTGATGCATTTTCTTGTTTAACTCTTAAAGATTCTCACATGAGCTGAAGAACTTTTGTACTTTGAGGAATTTCTCTAACTTCTTGCCTTCACCTAGATAATTTGGGAACTTCACTATCTGTCCCCACTCAGTATATTATCACTAATTCCCCTTGCAATTACATGGTTCGTCAGGTTCAATAAAAGGAAAAAAGTTTTATTTATAGTAGGAAGAAAACATAACTTTCATCAAAATACTATGTCAATGGGTGACCTTTCCTCAGGAGATTATATAGCTTCAGGGACTAAATCATAGTTATGATCTGGGCAGGTCTCCATATGTGTCTCTTCTATTGTGAACTCTCATTACGTGTCCTACTGAAGTTCTTCAAAACCCCCTCCAAGTAGTACCTTTGATTGTACCTCATCATAGTGGATGGAGTGCCAACTCTAGAGTCAAGAAGACTCCTCTTCCTGAATTCAAATCTGGCCTCCAACACTTACTAGTTGTGTGATTCTGGGCAAGTCACTTAACCTTGCTTGCCTTAGTTCCCTCATCTATCAAATGAGCTGGAGAAGGAAATGGCAAACCATTCAAGTATCTAGAACCAGAAAATCCCAAATGGTCTCACAGAGAGTTGGACACAACTGAACAGCAACAACAGGACAGACTTGGGTCACAATTCTATTACTTTGTTTTGCCTGTAGTTCTTTGCATCAGGTGCCCAATGCCTTTTTCTACAAAGCAAAAAGTTCATCATCATTCCAGCATTTAGCGCAGTACCTGGCATGTAGTAGGTACTTAATAAATATGGATTGATTGATTCCACCAGCTCTCTACAAGGGCCCTCTACACTGCCCACTTTCGAAGCTCTCATCTATCACTGTTCTCCAAGTAAAGGCTCCTCCTAGAGAACCATCCCCCAACTGAAGGGATTTCTTCAGTGCCACTGCCCTACCTTGAGACACTTGTTTTCCTTGTATCCAATTCTAATACAGTTCTAAACAAGGGACCTTCACTGCATTTCTCCCTTACACTATGTAGATTCTGACAACTTTTGGCCTAACCCAAGTTTGTCCAATGATCAGAAACACATGGCCCTTCTCACATTCCAAATGTGGCTCTCTCTTTGATACCAGTGAATTCAATCGTCTGATGTCCTCTCCTCACCTCCAGTACTTGGGCACTGTGCCTACAGCTCATATGAGCCTCTCACAAATCTAAGGGCTCTGTTGGGTTCTCAAATCCTCTCCCAGTCTCAGGCCACTAAGTCGTCCCTCAGGTTTGTGCATTTGTCTGAGACTCAGGCCAGCATTATTCAAAATCCCCTGAGTTTCTTCTCTTGGTGGTCATTGGATGAGGGTAAGACAAGATTTTCTCCTCATTTCTGTAACAGGGAAGAGAAATATTTACAATCCCTATTACATCTTGTGTTGGGGTATTTTAGGCTTTTTAAAGGGTTTTTCACTAGGTCATATATTACAAAGTTATTAAAATGCAATTTGAGAATTTGTAACATGAAAGTAGAAGAAAAATGTGTTACAAGCATGATGCTTTCACGTGGAGAGTTAAAGCACAAAATCCTGCCTTGAGACAAACTATTTCTCTTTCAACCGACCTAGTTTCTTAGGAGGGCAAAAATGCAGCCTGTGAAATACATTTGATGAATTAGATCTAAAGCATAATCAGTTTAGAAAAGTATTCCTTTTGTAGCGTTCAAAGGTCTTTAGCTTTGCTGAAAGACATTATTGCTGTAGTGGAAAAGAAAAGACAGAGAGAAATAGGAGAAGCCAGAGATTCACCAAACTAGCACTGTTTTAGCTGGCCCACCTTTCATAGGAAATACCTGTGGAAGGACAAGAAATGGACACTCCCACTAAAACATTTTTGTTCTTTCCACAAATATTTCATTGAAATATGTAGCACATTGAGCACTGTCCTCGATGACTATTCACTTGACAACTCATTCATTTAAATTTGTGAAATTTTAAAAGAAAAATGTGGCAGGTATAGGATTGGAAAACTCAGAGCCTGAGTGCCCTGCATTTAGCTTTTCTCACAGTAAGGTATATCTTTTACTTAGGTACTTCAAACAGCCATGCTTTCTGTCATTGGAACCCCCCACTCCCCATTCACCAACATAGTTCATTACCCGCTGCATGAGTTACTAGATCATCCCAGGGAGGGGCTGTAACTGAAACAACAGCATCACGGGATAACCAGTTTTTTAATCTCCTTGTTGTATTATTTTAGTTATATCTGACTCTCTGTGGCCCCATTTGGGGTTTTCTTGGCAAAGACACTGGAGAGTTTTGCCATTTTCTTCTCCAGGTCATTTTACAGATGAGGAAGCTGAGGCAAACAGGGTTAAGTGACTTACCCAGAGTTACATAGCTAGTAAGTGTCTGGGGCCAGATTTGAACTCCAGTCCTCCTGATTTCATACCTGGTGCTCTAACAATGCACCACCTAGCTGCCCTTTCTAGTTTCAGGCCTCTCTGAATTAGTCAGGCTAGTTCCCAGAAAACAGACCCATAATCTAGTCAGTACTAGAACTATGCCTTTGCCCATGGTCACCTCTGAACCACAATGACGCATCAGTGTATGAATTTAGAAGAATGTTAAAAAATTATACTTATTTAATTGGTACCTTTTGTCATTATATCATTATTTCTCAATATATCCCTCTCTTTCCCTTCCTAGAAAACAATCCCTATGAGAAAGATTAAAAAAAGAGAAAGAGAAAAGGCATTTCAGTTAAACTAATCAACATATCAAACAATTTTGACTCTATATACAGTATTCCGTACCTATTAGGTATTAAGACAAATTGGGGAAATGTATGGATCAAGAAATTTATTAACTATGTGGTCTTAAGCCAAGTTACTTCAGTTTACTAATTTAGCTGTATGAAAATACTGCCTAACATAAATGTGATTAGAAATGTGGTTTAGAAAAGTAAACTCTTCTTGGATCCCCCTGTATCTCTTTTTCTGGGCCAAACCTTGTCATTACAATTTCACAGCATTATTTTTTTTGCTGCTATTCTTTCCATTTACACTTTTTAGTTATTATGTATATTGTTTTTTTCTGGTTCTGAGGAAGGGCATAGTTGATGTATCCATTAATATTCCTTTTGCGCTATGTATATGCATCTGAAGGATTAGAAGCAGACAACACATTGCAGTGAGGGGAGAGGGGGTGGGGGGGGAGAGAGAGAGAGAGAGAGAGAGAGAGAGAGAGAGAGAGAGAGAGAGAGAGAGAGAGAGAGAGAGAGAGAGAGATTGGCATCACAAAAGGGATTCCTGTTCAAGTATGGGTTAGACTCTAGATGACTATATTTATATACCAGGGATGTGAGCCTGACTTTGCTGCTAACTGACTAGCTATATGGGCTTGGGCAAGACACAATGTTTATGTTTTAGTTTGTTCACCTATAAAACAAAAGAACTGAACTGGATGATTGCCAAGGTATTTAAATATTTTTTAAAAAGACTATTTCAATATATAAAAAACAAAAAAGATTGTATATGAAACTTACATAAGTTTGTTGTGTTCATTTCTAGAAAATTAAATTTAACATGATCCTGTCAATCTTGCTTTGTTTTTCTGTGTCCCCATCCAAATTTCTACTATCTTCTCTATATTTTGATGCTTGTTGACACACTTTCTTATATTTTTTTCTTCATTATCCACCCACTGCCCTCTTCTCCTTTACAATACTCATTCTTTCCACCCCAACCAAAATAAACATTTTCCCTCATAACAAATATCTATAGTCAGCCAAAGCAAATTCATACATTGGCCATATCTGAGTGTTTCTATCTCATTCTGAACCTCTTGTAAACCCTGTCTTTGCCAAGAAATGAAAAGAAGCATAGGTTCATCATCAGTCTTCTGGAGCTTTGATTGGCGATTGCCTTGATCAATATTCTTTAGTTTTTCAAATTCTTTTTCCTTTATAGCATTGTGGTCACTGCAAATTTTTCCTTCTCTTTCTTCTCACTTTCTAAGTTATTTTCCAACCCCAACTTTTTTTCTTCTATTCTATTTGAAATTATTATACTTTTCATTATGAATGATACATATGGATCTAAGAAAAGAACAATGTGCCAATGATTATAGGAAATAGATTCAAATATAAGCTCTGCTATTTAATTTTTGAGTGGCATTGAATTAGTCATTTAAATTCTCTGGGTCACAATTTCCTCCTTAATAAAATGTGAGAATTAGTGTAGGTGAATTTTAAGGTCTCTTTCATCTCTAAACCCTATGATCTCCTTAGGGATTATTTTCAACTATCTATAATGTGGAAAAAAATGGTTTTTCTTCTTATCCCTCTATTTCCTATTCTCTGTGTTTCCTGAGAAAGCAAGATCTCTTTATCTGAGTGTGAATTTCAGAAACTCCTAGTCAATTTCAATAGAACAAGCATTGAAGAATTCTGGTTGTGTTCCTAATACATAAGTAAGTTAGTAAGGGTTTCTTTGAGAGCTTGTCTGTATTTAATTCAATATCACTGTATTGTAGCAGTAGACTTGGGAATGCTGCTTCTAGACTTTACAGAAAAGCCATATGGAAAGGATTCAGAAATGGTTGAGTTGCCTGAAAAAGGAAACATTTAGCAGCTTTCTCCTACAGCAGGGTTTAAACCAACATTTTGTGGTATTTCATCACTGCAAGTTTGTTATATTATACATGTTTACATATGTATATATGACTGCAGGTTTTCCTTTTTGTGAATTCCCAGAGGGCAGGCCATTGTGAAAGATTCCTTTTTTTCAGATGCCCATCTACATGCTTACTTCAGCCAGTAATTAATATGTCTCTCCCAAGTGGTTGAGAGGCCTAACTGTGGAATGGTGTAACTAAGAAATGAAGGAATTGCCTCTGAACCAGATTCATCATCTCTGCTTGTGTGGCCATCAAATAAAACAGTGTACAGCTGACTTTGACTTCATGCCACAATGAGACCTACAGTAGTTTAATAAAACCTGATACCTTTGACTAGGTCATCCATTGTTGGAGGCCAAAGGCTTTCTGTCTGGAGACTGTTTGAGGGTTTTGACATTCAGGAGAAGGGGAAAATCATCAGTGGCACTTCTAAATTGGAACTAGATGGATTAGCATGCCCTCTTATGCAAGGATCAGAAGAATTCAAAAAAGGGCATCTAAGAAAAAACCTTATTTCTCAGAGTTTTTTTAATCCTTGTTTTCTGTTTTTATTAGATTTTATTTGTGGATTTACGTATGACTCATGAGCTTTATATTTAGTTAGCAAGGATAAAAGACACAGGCATTGTCAATGGTTAAAATTGTGTTACTTCCTCATAGCAAGACGGAATATAATGTTACTAGGACTACAATTACATAGAACACTTTCTACTGTCTACATTTGCCCCCTCTATTGGAGGCAGCTTAGAGGTTTAACTGGGTGCTTAATTTGTTTGTTGATTGATTTATGCTACGAGTTGGGGGTAGAGGTACAGCACAAGAACATAACTTGTGAGATGAAGATGAATGACTGGAAAAGCAAGTGGACTTGAAATATACATTAATAGCCCTGAGAAGCTAAAAAAACACAAGGAAGATCTCCAGTGCATTGTATACATTTAATCTAGAGAATCTGTGGGAAAACATAGGCAAGGATTGTATGTAGGAGGAGACAGCATATAGGGATTAATTTGTGATAGTGGAGAGAGTATCCTCACTGATGAAATATTTCAGAGTCTCAGTTATGGAAGGGAATTTCTTCTTTCCTTCCCATAATGCCTCCCTCTATCAGATTACCTCTGTTCTCTCTCTCTCTCTCTCTCTCTCTCTCTCTCTCATATGCATATATATATATATATATATATATATATATATATATATATATATGTATTTTACATACCTAGTTATTTACGTTATCTCCCCCGCTTTAGAATGTATATTTTATGAGACAGATACTGTGAGTTTATTGTTTGTTTTGCTTTTCTTGGTGTCTCTAGTATTTAGCATAGTTCTTAGCACATAGTAAATATTTAATAATGCCTGTTGACTCACTGATCTCAGAAGTCATCTAGAGTCCAACCCATTCTTGAACAGGAATCCCTTTTGTGATATACCTGGCAAGTTATTATGTGAACCCCACTCAGAGATCTCCAGTGTCAATGGGCTTGACCGTTCAACTTTTGAACAGCATGAATGGCTAGGAATTTTTTCCTTAAACCAAACTGAAATCTGTCTCTCTGTAACTCTTCCGCACTGCTCTTAGTTTTGTCCTCTGGTACCATACAAAATAAATCACATTCTTCCATGTGAAAAGCTTGTAAATCCTCAAAGCAGTTGCATCTTCTTATCCTCAACACTTGGCACACAGTAGGTGTTGAGGTCAGTGTTGATTGATTGGTAAGCTATTAAGACCTGCTTTATTCTTGCTTTCTGATCCTGACTCTTCACAGAATTTAATTTGGTATTACAAGTAAGAAAGCCACTAGTGTGGTTTCAATGTAGTAATGTAGTTGTCTTGTAAGACTGGGTAGTATAGTGGCTAGAGATCTGGCTTCAGAGTCAGGAAATCCTAGGTTCAAATTCTGCCTCTAATGCAGGCTAGCTGTGTGTCATTTACTTCTCACTGCTCTAGAAAACTTCCTAAGAAATTAAAACCATGTTGCAGAAAAGATGGTAATCTATAATAGTCAAGGGAATTTCCTCATTTGGGAACTCCATAGACCAGTGAAATCACATGTCCAATGTCTATTCTTATCAGTGCCCAAGTTTGTAGACTAAATATCTGTAGTTCTTCAAAAGTATTCTCCATATAACATGTTTTGTGAGTTTTGGTATTCTTCCTCAGTTGTGACTTTCACAATTGAATACAACATAGTACATCAGATCATAGAACTAGAGGAAAAAGGAACCTCAGAAACCAGGAGGTACAGGTAGCTTAAGTCCATGGTCACACAATAAGTGTAAGACATAGGATTTGAACTCTGATTTGCCTCATTCCAGAACCAGTATTCTTTCTGTTGTACCACATTGCTTCAGATGTGGTCTGTATGGGTCAGACTACTGTAGGACTATTGCCTAACTCATTGTGATTGCAATATTTGTTGACATTGGCCTTTTTAGCTACCATGTCACACTGTTGACTCATGTTGACCCTGTAGTCTGCTAACCCACCTACTTCTTTTTTCACATGAATTGCTTTCTAGTCATATTTCCTAAAGGATACTTGGGAATTAGGTTTTGTTTAAAGATGTGTTAGATATTACACTGATTACATTTTATTTTTATTTTTCCAATCCCTTATTCTCACCTACTGAAATTTTTTTGGATCCTAATTCTGCCATCTAGTATACTAGTTACTCATTCCAGTTTCCTGTCATTTGCAATTTTGACAAACATGTCATTAAATAAAGTCATTGCTAAAAATGCCTAATAGAACAGGGCTAAGCACTGAGCCCCTTAGCAAACTACTAGAAACTTTTGTCCCTGTTGACATTGATTTCTTAATCAACACCCTCAGAATCTGGTTATTTTACCAGTTCTGAAACCACATCATTATACTCTTATTTAGTTTATTTTTTAATCTATTTGTCCATAAAGATTTGAAGAGTTTTTTCCATATTTTTTTGAATTCTGCCAAATGTCTCCAACATTTTCCTGACCTTATCCAAAAATATTAGGTAAGTCTGGCACGATTTGTTCTTAAAGAACCCATGCTGACTTGCTTCTTTTTCTAAGTACACATAGACCATCTATTTAATAATTATAGCATTTTTCTATTCCAGGAATTTTCCAGGGATCAATGGTTTAAATAATCCACTGTCTTTATTTCTGTTTAATTTTTTTGTAGCTCATATTGCCTAGTGTATTAAATGACAGAATAAATATTTGTTGATTGATTGGTTCATCTTTTTTGTAAATAATTCTAGGTTTTGTGGAGGGATATCATAATAATAAATAATATAATAAAAAAAATATAATATAATATAAATATAAATATAAAAAATAAATATAAATAAATTTATATAGAGCTTT
>CM053770.1:440028653-440087655 GCA_028658325.1 Potorous gilbertii
AAAAAAATAAATATAATAAATAAATATAAATATAAATTTAAAAATAAATAAAAATAAATATAAATAAATTTATATAGAGCTTTAAGGTTTGCAAAGCACTTTACAAGTATTACCTCATTTGAACCTCATAATTGCCGTGGGAGATAGATGCTATTATTACCCTAATTTTACAGATGAGGAAACTGAGGCAGAATTTTCCAACGTCACGCAGATAAGTGTCTGAGACTGGATTTGAACTCAGGTGTAACTCCACTTTCTCTACAGTATCACCTAGCCTCCTCAGTCCTTTTGCAACAATATAAATATCAAAGCATAAAGTGTGTGTCAGAGTCCCCAAAATCCAAAAGATTTTCTCAAAAGACAACAAAGCAGTCCCTGGAAAAGTAAAGGTAGTTACTTTTTTTTGTTGTATTTAATATCCGCCAAAACTTTCCCATTATTAAGCAAAACAAAATCTCCATCAAAACCCCAGTTTCATTTCACATGACACTCTATCCCAGGATCATGGATGTAGAAGTGAAGGCCCTCATTTTACATAAGAACAAGTAAACTTCTCTTTGCTCACAACTACATTAGTATTAGAGGGAGAGGGAGAGGGAGGGAGGGAGGGAGAGGGAGAGGGAGGGAGGGAGAGAGAGAGAGACAGACAGACAGAGAGAGAGACAGACAGACAGAGACAGACAGAGACAGACAGAGAGAGAGAGAGACAGACAGAGACAGAGACAGAGAGAGAGAGACAGACAGAGACAGACAGACAGAGACAGACAGAGAGAGACAGAGAGAGAGACAGAGAGAGAGACAGAGAGACAGAGACAGACAGAAACAGGCAGAGACAGAGAGAGACAGACAGAGAGAGACAGAGAGAGAGAGAGACAGAGACAGAGAGAGACAGAGACAGAGAGAGAGGCTTTCTGGCTGTTCTGTGCTGTTACTTCTGCCTCCTATCTTCCCAAAACCTCTAGACAGTAATTCTAATGGAAAGGAATGCCACTTGTTGTCAAGGTCAAACTTTGCTTGATTGGAGGTTTTCTTCCTGCCAAAGTCATCCAGGTAGGAATTCAGAAACTCAATTAAATTTGGCAGCTGAATTCTTCTTGGAGCCTTTTGAACGCCTAAAACATCTGCTTGTACACAATGCTTATTATTAGTATGAAACAAGAACTGTCAATATGGAAATTCATCTGATTATTCATTTGTACAACTGGTATCTTTGATGAGTTAGAATACTAAGTACTTTCTAAATTTGTTTTCTTTTGGAAATTATATTTTTTAAAGTATTACTTTTTGGATTTACTATTTTTCAGAGCTAGTTTTTGAAACTATGACTGAATACCACAGAATTTTTTATTCCAATGAGGCTATTTTGATCAGAGGACTAAAACACAAATAAAGCAGCTTGTAAAAGCAGTGGCAACAGCTTTGGACTTGTAGTGAGGCTATCCTGAGTTCAAATCCAGCTTCAACTAGTTATTAGCTGCTGCTTCTGAGCAAGTCATTTAACTTTTTTTGCCTTAGTTTCCTCATTCATAAAAAAAAAATGGGGATGATAATGGCAGTTACAGCCCTACCTCAACCCCAGCTATTGGAAGGGTAAAATGTGATAATATTTTTAAGGTTCTTTGAAAACCATAAAGCATTTTAAAGATACTATTATCACTATTTATTCTATTTACACCACCTGGTGTTTCATGAAGATGGTATAGTTAACCATAAGACTATGTTATTTTAATGAAATATTAATTAATTGTCTTCTGGGACACAGAGAAGGCATTGAGAAAGGTGCACTAAAAGACTGTTGTCACTCATCCAAAAACCAGTCTAGTTCAGTGTGGAAAAATCTTATGCCCAGAAGGTTGATAAATTGTTTCGGTCAAAGCAAATCATGAAAACTGCCTATTGAAGTTTAAAGAGATCAGGACCTATGTTGGCAGAGAACATACAAAAGACTAATGAAATCACTAATCTTTTAGGAAATTAGAGTCTTAAGTAATTAACATGACAGTGAAAAGATCCTGTAACTGAACAGGTAGTTATGTGATCTTCATTTGCTAATTTGCATGCCATAGATTCTCTATGTGACCCTCTAGGAATGAGATGACACAGCCACCCTTTGGACAACATTCTCTAAAACACTCATCTATAGTCTTCTCCATTATTTGTTGGCTGTTTGGATTTTTTAAGGGATGATTTCCATTAGATGATGTATCTGTTGTACTTTGATGGTTAGCTATGACTTTTTACATTGTTTTTATTCTCAAAAAACCAAATTTTATGATGTTAACTCAGTTGAAGGTCTTTCCTCAACTTGACTTTTTCTTTTCCTTTTTTTTTTAGACTTCAAGTTTGTATTTTAATGATGGAGACAATAACGCATACACATAAGTACATACAAAACAGATGCAAGTTCACTTTAGAGGGGAAGGCACTAATTGCTGAGGGGATGGGCTAAATCTGAAAAGAAACAAGGGTTTCTGAGGGGCAGTGGCATGTTCCAGGAATGGGGGATTGTCAGTGCAAAGGAGTATCCTGTGAGGAATAGTGTGAAGACCCATCTTGGCTATACTGGAGAGTAATATAATTAATTAAATTACAAATATGTACATTATAGAAATAATATACTTATATGTTAAATATTAAATAGAATTAAAACTGCATTACATAATACTAGATTCAAAACAAGTGGGAAAAGCCTCTCAACATACTATCAATCTGAAGGAACTAGGATTTAAGGGACTCTTGAAAAAAATAATTTATTCAGCATTTGATTTTGAGGGAGGAAACCTACTAATTTAGAATAACTTCATCCTAAATTTTTACAGAAAAATTTCATTCAAATTTAAACCAATCCTTCTGTGTAAATTGATTAGAGGGGGCTAGACCTGTGATTTCCATGGACTTTCAGGATGAGGAAACTCCCTCTACTAATGCGGGTTGATACCTTTTCTGCATCTTACAGAATTTCTCAGGGTAGTAAAGCCAGTGAAGGGAGGAATCCAAACTCATGTCCTCCTGACCTTGAAACTGGCTTTCCATCCACTATTCAACAATTTTTTTCTCTTAATGCTGCTATATTTTCCTAAACTTTCCAAGTTTATTACATCAGGCAAAGCTCAAGAGGCTAGAGGAACGTGAGGAGTAGGGGAAGGATGCCTTTGTAAATACCTGCCTCATAACCTCATTCCTAAAGTAAAGACATGTCCAAAATGGGGTGAATGTTATGTGTTTGTGCCATATGCATGTCTCCAATTTGACAGTTTTGTTTAGTGTGAAACCAAAAGAACTCAGGCACTGAGTTATGGCTTCAGGGATGAATTGCTCAGAAAATGTAAACAATTTAAGGGATATCTTAAGAAATACTTGTTTAGTGAAAAAAAAAGTTGATGATTTGTTAAGGGCAGCATGGTTAAGGATTTGTGTTGTGTGCTGAAAAGGTCAGAAGTTTAAGAATGTGGGCAAATATAATTAAAACAGAAACCAAGTAATAAGTCAAGAGAACCCGTTATTTTCTGTGTGTAGGACCGAATTTCTAATGGACAGTAGTAGTATGTGGTTGGCCTGTATTATACTTCTGCTTTGATGTTTACCTCTTCTCAGATGATACTGAATTGTCCTTATCTGGCTTAAATTTGGGGAATGGGAGGGGGCAAAGGATAACAAGATAAAAGAGAACCTTTTAGAACATCCATGATTTCTAGCAGAAATTTTTGTTTACTCCATTCTACTTGGCATTTGTGGTGGGAAAGATAGTGACAATGTCCTTTATTCTTCTTGTCAAATGCTTTTCCTTGATGTTTTCGATAAGTTTATCTGCAAACAAAGCTCCAAAATTTTGTGACTAGGCTTGCAGAGACACCATACCTGTGTGTTATCAAAACCTAAATGCTACATTTTTGTGTTCTGTCTCTTTTTTAAGAAAAGGAAGTGCCAAACAAACCTTTGCGAGTTCGAGTCCGGTCTTCAGATGACAAACTCTCTATTCAGTGGAAAGCACCACGTGCATCAGGCATGAAGAGTCCACGTAGGTCTCAAGGTTTTCTACTGGGCTATGGAGAAAGTGGCAGAAAGATGAATTATGTTCCTCTCACCAGGGATGAACGAGCACATGAAATTAAAAAACTAGGTGAGTCCAGTTGTAGTATGACTACACTGCTAAGTGATGATGGTATGATGGTCTTTATTCTATTATCCAGGAACTAGTTTACTTTGAAAAATATTCATGGGAATAAGTTAAGATACCTTTAAATATTAAAATTATACTGAATAAAATATATTTTCTTATCCAATTAATTTTTTCACAGACTTTATCTTTTATTTATTTATATTATTTTATTTATTATTTATTATTTTTATTATTTTATTTATTATTTATTATTATTTAATTTATTTATAATATTTTCCTTCTTTTAAATAGCAACTATCCTACCATAAGATGCTTTTCTAATAGGAATTAATTTTATCTTTAGCAGGGTGTAGCAGCAAGTACCATGACACATCCAGTATGATCTGCTAGCACAGGCTCTTAGATGTGCTTTTCTAAAAGGAAAGCAACTTTCGAGGCGTCAGCAATCTTCTTTAATTACATATACCAACAGACACAAGCAGAGACATAAAGATCAACAGAAAGGGCTTCTAACTGCCTGCCCATAAACAATACATACATTACAGATCAACAGATAAATCCAACTGTCTGATCATTACATACATACATACATACATACATACATACATACATACATAGTTACCAGAGAGAGAAGCACCAACATCTGGATTTTCAAGGGGGGAGGGGAGCTCCTTAATGGTTACCCAGTGTGAACCTTCTTCTAAAGAGTAAACCTCAAAGCAAAACCTCACCTCAGAGTATATATATATATATATATATATATGTATATATATATATATATATATTTTTTTTTTTTTTCAGAGTGGGAAGGCACAAGCCTTGTCACCCAGTTCCTCATTAGAAATTAACAAAAGGTGTAAGCCCTCCTACAAAACGAGCCTCCCCTAATCAAGCTTTCCTCAATGGGCTTCACCTGAGATCTATTATTGGGTGGGGGAAGATCTTTAGCTGGCATTATACAGGCCAAGTCTCTATCAAATTTTTCGAGAAAGAAAATACTTTCACATTCTTACCATTCATTCATTTGATTGGCCCTTGCCTCTCATTTCTGGTTCCAGCACTAGACTGAAAAACTATCTCTCAAAGGTCAACAGTGACCTACTGCCTGATTCAGTGATCTCTTTATTCTTATCCTTCTGCTTTGTAGCATTTCAGTCAGTTGATCAATGAACATTTAGTAATATTTACTTACTATATGCCAGGCACTGTGCTAAATGCTGATGTACTTGACATTATTAATCATCTTTTCTCTTTTTGTTTTTCTCTCCTTTGGTTTCAGTGAATATCTCACTTTCTTGATTTTATTCCTCCTTCTGGAACCATTCCTTCTCTCTTCTTGTCTGGTATTTCTTCCTGATCCTTTAAAATTGAATTTCCTTAGGGTTTTGTCCATGACCCTCCTCTGTTGTCTCTCTAGCCCCTCCCCTATTATTCTCATCTACTCCCATGGCTTCAGCTATAATATCTGGGCAGATGATTTCCAGCCATCCCTGAACTTTAGACTCTCAATTTTGACCATTTTTACTAGACATGTCCACCTGAATATTTTGTTGGCATCTTAGAGTCGTTGTGCCCAAAGGTAGGATTTACCATATTTTTACAAATCTGTTTCTTCTAATTTTTCTAAGTCTGTTAAGAGTGCCATCATTCATTTGTCCTCCATGTTAAAACAAAGGTGTCATCTGTGACCTTTTTCTGCCTCACGTCCTATAAGCAATCATTTGTCTAGTCTTGTCATACCTTCTTCTGTGATATCTATCAGTAGGTAACCTTCTGACCATTCCCACCACCTTCACACTAGGATGAGCCCAAACTATTTCCTAGTTAGCCCCCTCTCTCCATTATTCAATTTGTTTTTCTCCCCTTTGCAAGATTACTCTTCCTTATGTTCAAATCTGCTCATGATGTGTAGCTGAAGTGGCAGTTCACCATGTTACTTCATTCTTACATAGACCTTGGGCACACAGTGAAGATGGTTAATGATTTGACCCTAGAATGCATAGAGGGAAGAGAGTTGGAAGGATTACATTTACAAGTGGGAATAACTTTATAAAGAGGACAGTGCCTGGATCTTGATTTTATTGCCATTGGAAATTCTATAGTAGAGAACTTTTATCAATGTAGATCTATTTTTTCTCTATAACTTGTAACGTCTTTCAAATTCTCCTGGATCACTGAGTGGTTAAGTGACTTAGCCAAAGTGACACAGTCAATATGTCATAAGCAGGACTTGTATCCAGTCTTGCTTTCTTAGTCACTACAGGATGCTTGCTTTCACACAAATAGAAACAGAGCTTGATTCTCCCTTCAAATCCCTCTATTTATGATGGGATAAGGGTTGCAGAAATGTCTTTTTGTTTTCTTGGTAGCCTCTGAGTCGGTGTATGTGGTCTCCTTGCAGTCTATGAACTCCCAGGGGCAGAGCCAGCCCGTGTATAGGGCTGCTTTGACCAAGAGAAAAACTGAAGGTAAGTTTTCGTAAATGCTTTTTGGTTAAACTGCAGATTATTACACGTGATGGGTTTGGGGCTTATAAAATGGCTATGTTGTAATAAATAAAAATCAAATTCCAGAGAAACCTGAACATCTTTTACTAATTAATATTTCTTCCCCCTTTTCATCATATATTGCCTTGGTCTGGATGGTATATCTCATTCCTGAAATGTAGCTCATTTATATACCTCAAGTGGGAAGGGGTCATTAAACAATAAATATGGTCCAGTGTAACATATTTATTCCAACTACATAGAAACCATCTCTTGGTAACAGCAGCTCCAAACAAGATGAGGGATGGATGAATAGATGTGTGGAGAGTGACTGCATGAGATAAGACCATTCATATTGGTCTTGGGCTAGTAATCACCCATTTTGTATACAGAAAATTGTTAACATAGTAAAGTATGCAAAGCAAGTAATGACTCGTACAGTGGCTCGTGGCCAGTAGATGTATCTGCGCTTGACGATATATACACGTCTGGGTTTGCTTGAAATTCTTTTATAAAATTATTGTAAAATGTTTTAAGAAAAGCAAATTACAACTTTGATTCACAGGCAAGCCCAGACTCTCCAGATTTGAAAACTATGCCACTTATTTTTTTTATGTTGGGAGAGTTTTCTTCTCTCAGCCCTTCTCTTTTACTTACAAATATTTTGATTTTTAGTTATTCCTGGAGGTAGTTTTTCCTCTTTTTTTTTTGGTGCAAACCCATTATTTCATCAATGTAGAGAACTCATGATGAGGAAACTCTATTTATGTAGGTCAACAATGATTTTGCAATTTATTTTGTTAGAGAACTGCTTGGGGCATTGAAATTTTAAGTGAGTTGACTATGGTCACATATCTAGCATGTGTCAGAGGCAGAACTTGAAGCCAGGACATCCTGAAATCAACAATGAGTTCTCTACCCACTATGGCATGCTCTCTAATAAATTATGTGTGCTTTTTCTGGGCACATTTTTCAAGAAAAAATAAGCCTTTCACATATTCTTATAATTTTTCCCCCTTTAACTCAAAAGTATGAAAATTGGCAGGTAGGTGGCACAGTGGACCAGGCCTAGAGTCAAGAAGACCTGAGTTCAAATATGACCTCAGACACTTAGGAGCTATGTGACCCTGGGAAAGTCACTTAACCCTGTTTACCTCAGTTTTCTCATGTGTAAAATGAAAAAGAAATGGCAAATGAGAAGTGGCAAGCCATTCTAATATTTTTTCCAAAAAATCCCAAATGAAGTCTCAAAGAGTTGGACATGACTTAAAATGACTCAGTAACAACAGAATCTCAGTCTCTTGTGGCATCCCACAGTCCAATCTAAGGTTAAGCAACACCAATAATGACAGCTGACGTATTATGCTTTAAAATTTGTGAAATAGTTTACATAAAGTATCTAATTTGTTCATCACGACCATCCTTTTAGGTTGGTTCTAATGTTTCTCCATTCTACAGAAGGCAAAACTGAAGTTTAGAAGGGGTTAAATAACTTGCCCAGGACTGTATGGCTAATAAAGACCAAAGGCAATATTCAGATGTCAGTCTTCCTGACGCAGTCTAGAGATCTACCCTTTACACTGCCCCTGAACTTCTAGTTGTTTGAACCAGAATTAGCATTTCATGCCAAACTCTTTGATCAATGCCATTATGACCAATTCCTAACTCTGCCCTGCCCTCCCCTAAGTGGTGCTAAGAATATTGTGTTATAAATTGATAAAATATTGAATTTTAAATAGCATCCTTGAACAGAATGAGGCTCCTTTTATGAGGTATTTATTCTTTATTAAGTGGTCAAGAGAGTAAAATGTCCTACCTTTTAGGCTGGAGATTTATTTTGGATTAAATGTTCTATATTGATTGTAATTTTACTTGCTTAAGTCTCACTTAAAATGTAAGAAGGACTCCTTCCTTCCTTCTTTCCTTTCTTCCTCTTTCTTTTCCTATTTCCTTCTTTTCTCACTTTCATTCTTTCTTTTTTCTTTCTCATTCTTCCTCTTCCTTCTTTTCTCCTCTTCCTTTCTTTAATTTTCCTTTCTTCCTCCATTCTTCCTTCTCTTTTTCTATCATTCTTTTCTATCACTTTTTCCTTCCTTCCTTCCTTCCTTCCTTCCTTCCTTCCTTCCTTCCTTCCTTCCTTCTTTTTGTCTTTCCCCAACTCTAGTCAATAAGCTGGATTCAATAGCAGTTTCTCAGAAAACACCTAGATTTTGCTGTAATTTCTTGGTTTTGTCATTTCAGAGGAGGATGAGCTAGAAGAGCCTGAAGACATAAGTGTTCGAGTTATGTCGTCTCAGTCAGTCCTTGTTGTCTGGGTAGATCCTGTTTTGGAAAAACAGAAAAGGACAGTTGCATCTAGGTATTCTCACTTATTTTATTGGGTCTTGGTTTTATTCATTAAGAGACACTTAGTGTAATGAAAGAGTCTCTACTCAAATCTTCTGATTACAGACAGCCTCCTTTTCAGAGCTGACCTGCCATGTTGAGTAGTGGTCGGTACTGTCCTTGTGAAGAGTACATTCTTATTTATAACTTCTGGATTACTGTAGAAATGCCACGGAGGGGATTGCATGGAAAAGAAATGCAGTAAACTGTGTTATAAAGTTTAAGCCCTACTGGGTTGAAGCTCCCCATGCCCAAGTTTTAGGTATTTTTGTGTTGGCTTGGGGAAGGCAATTTTAAAAATTATTTTTTATTTTTATTTATTTATTTTTTATTATTTTTGTACTCCAACTGGTGATAAGTGTACTTTCCCATCTACTACCCTACCTTAGTGCCTGCCTAGTATTTTTCCCATTGATTTCCTCCTGCACAGTTCTTGTGTCAGTGTCTGCTTTTCTATCCCTTACTGCCTCACCTTTTCTGTAGGCAGCAGAACTTTTCTTCTTTCATGATGTTTCTTGATTCTCTAGCTTCAGAGCTCTTTAGAGGAACTCTTCCCCCTAATTGAAGGTCATCTTCCTTGGCCATAAAATCCACAGCATTTCTATTGTGCATTTAAATTGTTTTCCTTGGCCAAATAATATAACTAAGCATTGATTTCCTTCCTATTTGATTTCCTTGTAGAGGCCACGCATCCTACAAAGTTAGTAGATACAGGAGGAAGGATAGCAGGTGTTCACTTCCTCCTCCCCTTTCCCCCGAGAATTTTGGTGAATGAATGCCAACACTGAACTGTTTCTCATCAACAGGCAATATACCGTACGCTATCGGGAGAAAGGAGAATCAGCAAGATGGGATTATAAGCAGGTTTCTGGAAGAAGGACTCTGATAGAGAATTTAATTCCAGACACCATGTACGAATTTGCAGTCCGTATTTCACAGGGTGAAAGAGATGGAAAATGGAGTATCTCAGTCTTTCAAAGAACACCAGAATCTGGTTTGTATATAAAGAGGTCTTTGAATTTTCTAGCAGGGAGATGGCCCTACAGTAGGATTTTTTACAGAGAATATAATCCCAAGGCACCCAGGTTATTAGAGTCCAAACATAAGAATACATCAGAAAGGACACTCCTTTTAGAGAGGTTGGTTTTAAATTCTTTGGTAAAGTTTCCATGTATAAATACCAAATTGTTGATTGACCATTTCCCTGGGCACATGCTTTACCATGTGCTGAATTTTTATATTAAATTCCTATTCTTTTTCTTTCAACATATGGTGTCCATTAAACACCACTTGCATAAATACACAAATAACTCCTGTGTATTATTGTGACTACAGGAGGAAAATAACCTCTCCCAGAAGGAAGGTCCGTGCTTGATTCTGAGGATTCGTGTTCTAAAGTAGCATATCTTTATGACTACAGGTCACAGATTATAGGATCAGATGTGTAAGGGAACATAGAAGTCAGTTTATTCACCCTTCTTATTTTATGGATAAGGAAACTGAAGGCCAGTGAGTATTGATATCACGTCCAAAATTTCTTTCTTGCCAAAGGTACCAAGGTTGGGCCACAGCAAATCTTCTCTGGGCTTTTCCAATACTCTTTTTTAAAACTCCAGCTGAAGTGGTCTAGTGGATCAAATACTCAACTTGGACTCAGGACGACCTGGGTTTGACTCCTGCCTTAGACACTTAGTAGATATTTGACCCATATAAGTCACTTCATCTCTCTGGTCCTCAGTTTCCTCATCTGTAAGATAAGGAGGTTGGACATGACCTCTAAGTTTCCTTCCAGCTTTGAATTTGTGATCCTGTAGCTCAAAAATTAAAGCCAGTCCTTTCTTATTTTCCATTACTCTGTCATAAAATTCTTTGCTCCCACCAAACTGGATCTCTGCTAATTCCACGAACATGCCAGGCACTGTCCTTTCCAAACCTGGCACTATTGCTCATGCTTTTACCACCACCTAGAATATCCTCGCTCATCTCCAGGAGGAGATGGAACCTTTTACTATCCTCTTCTTCCATCTCAAATGCCTCATTTACTAGGACTTCCTCTTTCTCCTTAAACTAGATGTAATCTCTCTCTCTTCTGTATTTCTGAGGCATTTTGTTTTTGCTGCCATTATAACATTTATCCTATTCATTATTTAATGATATTATACATGTACAATATAATTTTATGCTATATAAATATTGTAAGATTTATCATACTCTGCCTTGTGCAACAGCTATGGGTATATTTGATTTTCCTCATGCTCCTTGTGAACTTCTTGAGGTCAGAAACTATTTCTTACTTGTCTTTGCATTGATTATAAAACATAGCACGTTTTAAGCACATAGTATACTTTCAAGATGCATCCGGGTGAGGCAATAGATAAGAGGGCTGCACCTGGAGTCAAGAAGGTCTGAATTCAAATCCAACCTCAGACACTTACTTACTCTCTGATCCTGCTGCAATTGGTAAAATGTTAGACCTCGAGTCTGAATAAAATGAGTTCAGATCCAGCTAAGACACTCACTGTGTGACCCTGGGCAAATTGCCTCAGTTTCCTCAGCTATTAAATGGGGATGACTGTACCTGCCTCCCAGGGTTGTTGTGACAATAAGACAAGATACTTACTATCTGTAAAGTACTTTGCAAACTTTAAAGTACAACATAAATGCCAGTCCTTATTATTCAATCTTTGGTGAATTGAATCTCTAAAACTGCTAACCAGGTGATTATTATTAGGTGAGACAGTTGGGATTAAGTGACTTGCCCTGTGTCACACAGCTAGTAAATGTAAGGTGTCTGAGGCTGGATTTGAACTCAGGCCCTCTTGACTCCAGGGCTGGTGCTGTATCCACTGTGCCACCCAACTGCCCCTAGATTATCTTTAACTCATATGTTATCTGCTTCATAGATAGTGACAGTAGAAATATAAGTTGCTATGTTACATCAACATCAGTCATGAACTTGCTTCCTACAAGTGCACTGATAATCAAAGTGACATCTCTTTGAATGATGTTTGTCTACCAAGGACTGTCAGCACGTGTCATTTGCCTTCTTAGACTCTACAATGCTCCATGTAACAACAGCATCAAGATGTATTTAAATAGTCATTTTTTCGACATAACATTTGCCTTTTTGAGTAATTTGTTCTTTTATAGCCCCTACCGCAGCACCTGAAAACCTGGATGTCCGCCCTGTAAAAGGCAAACAAACGGCTGTCACTGCTTCTTGGGACACACTTCCAGAGACAGAGGGGAGAGTCAAAGGTAGGAGGTTTGTTGTACAAAAATCCATTAAGGAAGTGGAAGTGATCTGTGCCATGTACTTGAAGTGCCAGATGACTGATCAATACTGGCTATTCACATTATGTGAAAAGCAGTGAGGGAGGTAGCATACTTACTGGAGATTTTAGTCCTGAGAGGAAAGACATTTGATGCAGTTATTTTCTGGATAATGAAGATGATTGCACACAAGAGTTAGTTTTGTCCGTTTCTCCCAGTATCCAGTTTTTTGTGTAATCTTTCATGTCTTAAGCTCATGTTTGTGGCCTTGTCCTCTTAACCCATCCAAATAATAACCTGAAGTATAAAGTGTTATGGATGGACCTATTCACTGTACCGCAGAGAAACTGAAGAAGTCAGTGTTAACCACAAATATCCCTAACTAATTAGGGAAGTATGTGAAAATGCCTAGTGATGATGGATTAAATTCTGTTTGTCTAAGTCCCTTACTGAAGAAATATGGTTTTAAAATATAATTACATTTAAAATATACAAACTGAGTGAACTATTCTCAGTTTGTCAATTCTCAAATATATTTTCTGAGAATACAGTAAACAAAGCTTGCCCTTAATAATGTAGATGGTTATATGTAAATATATAAAGAGATGCATATGTACACATGTATATACACATGTTATGTATGTATTTGTGTATGGGCTAACTGCCTGTTAGTTATGTAGAGCAGATGGTCCCTTATTGATATGGACAGAAAAGGTCTCATTTAAGAAGCCATCAATGTTATCCAGATTTTCTCTATTTTGAGATGATTTACTACTTTTGTCTAGTCTTGCCTCTCCTGTTGTATGGTTTTTCATTTTTCTCATTCTGGTTCCAGTCTAAAGACTGGAAGGAATTTCTGGTTAGTGGCCAGTTAATTACATAGCCAGAAAGCACAGTCGCCACTGAGTTTCTAAAGCAAAATCTTGTAACTAAATAGCTCCTTTCTGTTCACATTTCTCATTCTTCCCTGGACTGGCATTCTTATAATTATTTTTTCAAGTTTCAAGATCTGAAATCTGTATTAACTGTGGCATTTGCTGTGCATAGGAAGTGATAATATAGAATAGTAGATTTGTACGTGATTGTAGTCTTTCCCTGTCCCTCATTCAAGAGCATTATCCAATCTCCATATTTTACCAATGTTGCTTTGAGTAATGGTTTTCTCCATTTCTTAACTTTTGACTACCACAAATGATTATGTTATACAAAGCAGAAATCACTGGTTGCATTGAGAAGAAAATAAGCTTGAATTTTTGGTTGGTACTGAAAAGGATATGTTTTAGGACATAAGGTACTATTTAATCATTTCTGTAGCAGTCATTTTATTTCATCACTATTGAATATAATCTTTACTTTCAGAGTATTAGCAACAAAATAGCATTCCAGGATTGGAATAATCTTTATAAGATTGTAATATAAGAATGAATATTTAGTGACTTATCCCACCTTTTGAATGTTATCCAAGTAATTTTATCATTGCATACCTTGATTTAAAAATATTGTAATTGCCACTATACATAAATGTCTTCTCAATCTGGAATTTAGCTAGATTAAATCAGCAACTTGGTAACTAAGGCACTAACACAAAGTAATCACAATTTAATAAACAAAAATATTTGAAGTTGTCACCAGCTAATTAGACTCAATCTCCAGTAGCTGCTGTTTCTCACTTGATTTTTTTCTATCACAGAGAATTATGAGGTAATAGGCAATAAGGAAAAGAACTATGTAAATGTTTTTTGGGGAAATACCATTAAGATTTGCCTCCTGGAATCCATATGCTTAACTTACTTAAAATACAAAATCGCTAGCTAATTAACTACGTATCCTGTCTGTTAGCCTGAATGAATGCTAGTTCGTCTCTCATGTCTTTGTACTCCAGCTGTTGACTTGACGTGCATTGCTAGTGTTTTAATTTTAGTAATGCACGTTCTAATTCATCCTACCCATACAGTCTGTCTGCTGGACACAGGACTGTTTTCAGTTTCCTCCTTCCAACCGTCTGCCAAATCATTTCAGAATACATTCTTTCATACGCCCCGGCTCTCAAACCATTTGGAGCAAAGTCCCTCACCTATCCTGGAGAGACTACTTCTGCCATAGTGGATGGTC
Organism: Potorous gilbertii; assembly: GCA_028658325.1. Taxonomy (NCBI): domain Eukaryota; kingdom Metazoa; phylum Chordata; class Mammalia; order Diprotodontia; family Potoroidae; genus Potorous; species Potorous gilbertii. The sequence continues at coordinate 440,043,030 of CM053770.1, forward strand.
TGCAGCCTGGGGAACGCTATCTTTTCAAAATCCGGGCCGCAAACAGGAGAGGACAGGGTCCTCAGTCCAAAGCCTTCATTGTCGCTATGCCAACAAGTAAGCATCTTGTATTCATTGCTCTCTCTCTCTTTCTCTCTCTCTCTCTCTCACTGTGCTCTTGTCTTTCACATATCATTCTGGCTTTTTGTCTTGTGTTAATTTAAATCATAGTCCCAAATCAAGATGGATTAGATATATGGATTTTATCACAAGTTTGCATTGAAATTTCTAAAAAGGGGAAAAATAATTTTACATAGTGATTCCTTTAAAAATAGATTTTTCCTCAGCAGGTTGCATTGAATTCCCCAAGTAACATGACAACATTGTTAATTATAATTTAACTGATGTCATTCTCTAACTTTATATTGAAAATAAAAGAGAAATGAAACATTTAGAGGTTAAATATAGACACTTTTGTTTATTTTGCTCTGCTTTGACCAAAATACTGCTTTTTAAGTTTATTTTGTATTGTATGCACTTGAACTGTGTCTGAACAAAAAATGTGAAGAAAACTAGCAATAAATCAGTTTATCCAATCAATCCTGACAGCTAGTCAAGTTAACTCAGGTCCCAAAATGTGCTGGGGTTTTTTTTTCCTCCTGTATACATAGCTGTGAATTATCTTATTTGGCCACCTACACCTCGATTAACTAGGTAATTGCCAATGCTTTATTTCACTGTGTGCTGTTTAGACCATACATAGACATACCCAGGTCTGATCTTTAGTTAAATTTTGAAGAAAGCCTTTGGCTTCTGAATCTCCCAGCATTCCCTTTCTACACTTGTTATCCACAACACCAACTTACTGTTAGCCTACCAGCATCCACCCTCTGTTAAAGCTTACTCTTAGGAAAGGCTCTGATATTAGCCTTCTACACCTTAGGCCTTCCAAGGTCTTGCTGCATTCAAAGCCTTCTTTCCAATTGCGAAACAAAGGGTTTGTCCCTTTTGAAAGAAAGTTCAGGCATAAGAGATGAGAGGGAAGAGGACATATTTTGGAGAACAGGATATGTGAAGGCCTTTTGGTGACCTTGAAAATACACCATGTAGGTCGTGCACTCCACTTCATGTGATTTTGTGTAACAAGAATTCCACATCAAAATTACTCACCTCTTAGCATATTTTAAGACCTGTTCTAGCTCACTTATTATGACTATGGAGAAGATCTGTGTGATTTTGTCAGTGTGGGAAGAGGGAATTTTGGAAACTCCTTCCACCTATGCAACTTGATGACTTTTTAGATAATCTAATGGAACTACTTGGGGCACATGGAGATTAGTTAATTTGCCTGTGGTCATATAGCTCATAAATGACAGAGGCAGGATTTAAATTCAGGACTTCTTAATGCCTGGGCCACATTACACCTTCTCACTTAGGATTCATTGAAAATTATATTTTGGTAGCCTACCTTAATAAAACTGATATACAGCATTTGAAATTTCAAAGCAGATAATTTGGAGTTGATTTCTCACATTACATACCTTTGCTTGACTAAAGGATTCACAGCATGATGCATTTTTGAATATTCCTATTAAATATAAAGGAATAAATTTAAGTTATTTACTCCTTTTTCCTCTTCAGGACCACATCTCTTACATAAAAGGAAGTACATCCCTTTTGTTTTATATATATATATATATATATATATATATATATATATATATATATATATATATATATGTATATGTACATATATGTATATTATATATAATATATAAATAAACTTTTGGTTATTGTGACCAGGGAGAAAGAGTTATTTGTTAGTCCATTACTTATTATGTTTTTTAGTGGTTGATTATATCCTTTCCTTCATGCTGCCACAAATGATCATTTACTGCCTAATAGCTGTGGTTGATTTTCGTTACAACTCTATTGCAGCTGTCACCAGTAATCCAAACACTCATCAGAGAACGAATATGGAAGACAAATTGGATCCTAAAAAGCCTGAGCCTTCACACGAAGTCCCTCCCTCTAAACACATTCATTCATCTCTTTCTCCCAAGGGGAGAGATGCAAAAACCCCACTTCCTGATTTAAAGAATAAACTTTTGACTAATAGTGAGGTCCTCAGTAAATCCCAGCAACCCCCTAAAAAGAGAACAGAGTTAGGCCCTGATCTCCAGTCAACAGAAGTTACTGATGATGACTTAAATTCACATGCAGAGTCACCAACATCACAGTCTAAGGTCCAAGATACCAAGAGAAATGTTAGGCCACCCTTGCCAAGTAGATCCTTTCATTCTGTCTTAGGGCCTGGAAGGACCCCAGTGAGAGCTCGAATTCCCACATTTCCCCAGAAGACAAACATACATTCTCATGATTCTTCATCTTCCTCTCAGGATTCACAGTCTGCTTCTACTTCTCCATCATCCCCGTCTTTCCATGATGATGAGACCAGACATTTGAAGATGCGTAACTCTCACTATCCTTTTTCCAGAGTCACTTCTGTTAACCCATCTCATGAAAACACTAGCAATGACCCAGTTGATGATAATGAGGATGATGATGATGACAAAAAAGAAAGACATGTTAAAGACCCTCTGCACTCAAAATATCCTTCATCTAGGAAGCCAGTTTCTAAGACTACAGAGCGTTCTCGATTGACTGTACCATCAAATCGACAGTCTGTTACACACCAGGAGAAGAGTCCTATACGTGGTGAAGGAAAATCACATTTGCCTGCTCATACAAATGCTCCATCAGAGAATTGGGAGGAAAAATCCAGTTTTCTAATCCCAGCAACAAGATCGTCTTCCCATGGGGGAACTCCAAGGGCACTGCCAACCAGATTTGGATCTCATCCTCATATGCTGAAAAATGATCAGGAGGCAAGAGCAGTAAACCCTGCCATGACTTCACAGTCCACAGCTTCTTTTCCAGCCCGTCATAGGGCCACCCACTCACACCTCCCTTCAATGAAGCAGAGACCAGATGAAAGGAATGGCTCAGATGATGATGGCAATGATGACTATGATGCAGAAGATCAAAAGAGACAGACAGATTCTACCTCTCCTACCTTTCGCTCCCGGTTGGCAGCAGGTCAGCCTATCTCTGGGAATTTAAATTTTCCCAGACGTAGACCATTTTCTTCCACCAGGGGATACCCTCACAGGCTTAGCAGTAGCCAAGTTCCCCGGTCACAGCCTTCTAACTCTCCTCAATCCACAACATCATCTAGCATTCATTCTCATCGTCTTTCTGATCCTAGGGTTGGTTTACACATTGATAGAGATGAGGAAAGGGAAGAAGATGATGAGGAAAGACCACTTCCCTCCACTATTGTAAATGATCATCTGCCTTCTTCTTCAAGGCAGCCTTCTTCAGAGAGTTCAGATCACATGAGAAGAACCCCCCAGAGAGTATCAAGTGCTCATCGAAAAGCACCCCTCACAGAAAATGCGAATTCTCAATCGTCCTTTTCAGATACACACTCTCAGGGCAATTCACCATCCTTTCCCAATCAACTACATACAAAAGATGCTCATCGAAATACAGGAACAGAGGGGGTTCTTGCCAGAGTGAGGCCCTCTACAAGATCTCAGCACCAATCAGGGTCCAGTGCACCCACAAAAGTAATGAATGTCCAGGACTCCAGGTCTGCAGCAGTTTCTTCAGAAAAGCATCCATCTTCACATCTTTCTATTTCTAAACATCAACTTCATAACCATCAGAGTAAGGAAGTGGAAAATCCATTGTCCAAATCAAAACAATTGCATTCTATACCAGAAAATTCATATTCCTCATCTCAAGATGTACATTCCAACTCTCGCCCTTCCTTTAAAACAAGAGCTGGTCAGTCCACCCTTTCTGCCAACTCTAGAGGACAGCTCTCACCTCAAGTCACCCAACAGAGCCATCGGGAATCAGAGAGTAGATATGATGATAGCCAGAATTATAGCACAGAACTAGAGGACCAAGATGTCAGGATAAATGTACATTCTACCCATCACAAAAGTGGATTATCTCCTACCTCTTCCCTTTCCAAGCAGGAGCAAATAGGAGCTGAGTTTGGAAATGCTGATGAAAAGTCCCAAAGCAGACACACCTCTTCACCTTATTCCAGAGGCTCAGGTTCATTTTTGCCAGCTGGTAGATCTGGTAATGCAAAACCCACATTACCCTTTGTTCATTCCCGTGTTCGAGCTCCTAGCAGAACAGTATCCCAAGTGGAGAGAAAAGATAGTCTATACCAATCCACACCATCAAAGATAGAGCCTCCTTCTAAGAGTCCCCTGTCATCTTCTCTGAAGTCTCATCAGTCAGTCTCAAATGATGATGATGATGAAGATGATGATAGGGAATATACAAGAAGAGACAAAGAGAGAGATTCTGTTTCTTCTTCAAAGTGGCCTCCTTCCTCTGGTGGTAAATACATAAATAGAAATGTTGGTAAGGATAAGGAGAAGTCTGTAAGTTCTCTTTTTCCTCATAGAGTAAGGTCTAATGAAGAAGATAACTCTACTCCTTTAAAACGTCCTATTCCTCCACCATTAGGCAATACTCCAAGAACCTCACAAATCCCTAATGCCCCTTCTAAATTTCTTCCACGGTCCCGTAATACCCAGAGACCCATCAGCAGTACACCCTTGCATACTTCCACCCATGCTCCACTTACTTATTCCTCCACCACACCCATGCTTTCACTACGTCAACGAATGTTAAACTCAAGATTACGCAACCCACCTTCAAGATACCCTGTGAGACCTCCTTACAGACCAGGTAATTTGTTCTTTCAAATGTTTAGTCAACTTTGCTTTTCATAAAATGCTTTCATAAGTGACCTGTGTTGTAGCTCTTGCATGGGCAGAACTATATTCTCAGTCCTGTAGGTTTTGTTCAACCATATTGTCAAATTCTAGCTCCTGAGTCTGACAAAAGATTTTTACTCTTTTACAAGGTAAAAAAAAATATATTCAAAGTACTTAGATATACTTGAGCTGTAACACTTTGTGCAAACATACATCTGAACATGAGCTAGTAAAAGCTAAGATGCTTTGGATATAATTGGGTTAAGTATTTCAAGCTATTGTAATTCACAAAATATATGCTAAAGATTGGTATAATAACAGAGGAGCACTATAGACAAATGTTTTCAGGAAACAACTAGAGCCTTATATTTCTGTAACTGAGAATAGAATCTGGTCTTCTGAGGACTGGTATTTACATTATCTCAGTGTGATATAGGAGTTTGGGTTCTGCCTTAAGCTTGCATAGGTTTATTTAGGTAGTACCTAGCATAGAAAGGGACCTGAATATAGAAGACATTCAGTACATGGTCATTGAATAAATGAATTGAAGACATTGTCTTTATCTAAAAGTTTAGCTTATCATCTGAATACAATGTAACCACATACATTAATATAATAATACCACATACATTAATAAATCCAGAGGATTTAAGACAGCCTCAACCATCTAGAAAAGAGGGAGAAGTATGAATTAAATGGAAGGAAAAAAATCATCTAAGCTGCATATACTTGTTAAGAAACCCATGTACTTTTAACTCAATAGGAAAGGGGGAAATACTTAGGTCTTCATTCAGTGTAAAATTAGGCAGTTGATTAGAAGTAGCAATTGTCAAGTCAATCCAATGTAATTCAACAACATTTTAAAGTAGTTAGCATATGCAAAGTATTGTCTAGGAGAAGCTACAGGAAAAAAGAGAGACAGAATAGTTTTGGAAGCTAAGTAATTTGGGAGCCATTTACAATTTTACTGGCTCCTATGTCTTCCCTGTAATTTCTATATACTATACTATATTTACTATAAAAGATTTGACTATTATAACATAATACAATAATTCACAATGATAACCTTATCATTAAAAGGTTAGATATGCATATGTTTGCTAAACTCTGTTATAGTAAAAAAGAAATATACAATACATTGATAAAAAAGATTTATTTAAAATACAGTTATGTTATGGGAACTTAGTTATGTGAAAAATTCATTTCTGTAGAATAACTGTTTCTCCAGTGATGCAGAACAACCAAGCCATTACTGTGCTCTTAATATTCTTAAACATGTTAGAGCTTCAGCAAGCTTTAGAAGAAAATATATGTCACGTAAGACCATTTGCAACCTGATACCTCAACTAGTGGTTTCCAACCCTGGTTGTCCTTCTGTATGTTGTGAAGTATTTCTTTAAAACTTTGGTATAAAACAAACTTTCTTGACCTATTGACTTTATTCAGCTCTGTTATTCTCTTGTACTGCATAGGTAATAATGGCAGACCAAATGTAGATGGGAAAGTACTTCCGGGTAGTAATGGACAACTAAGTGGACAGAGAATTATCAATGGCCCTCAAGGAACAAAGTGGGTAGGGTAAACTTCTTTACAAATACAAGATGTTTTGATGCTATTGAAGGAAAAGAAATGGTAGTTCTGTGGAAAAAGAGATACAGTGATCTTTCTTGTTCTTAGCTATAGCCAAGACTAATGAGCACTTTTCATCAAATCTCATTATGGCTTTCCTAATAATGACTGTGGCTAGAACCAATGATGTGTATTATTAATTGCTCGATGTTTAAACCAGGATTGCTTTCACTGGTTTAGGACTATGATAAGTTACAATTTTCAAAAAAAAGAACACTTCATTAAAAAAAAATAACCGTCAGTTATAGATCCAATACGAGAGGCAATTTAGTGTAGTGGATAGGAAACTAACTTCAAAGTCAAGAAGACTTGAGTTCAAGTCCCACCTAGTTGTGTGACTCATATATCTATCATATAACCTTTCCATGCTTTAAGCAACTCTCTAAGATTATCAGTTGTAGAGAAGGTGCTGACTTGTTTTGGTAGAAGAAACTTTTTCCCCCAGGAATTTCCTATACCAATGAAATCACAGATGTAGTCTTTATTCCCTAACTTTGTGCATACTGTCTGCAATACAAATATGAAAAATGTTATAGTCTTTTTTCTGGAGTAGCTTACATTGTAATGGAGGTAGTGATGTCATATGACTAGTTTACAAATTAGTATGATACAAGATAGAATGTGGCAATATCAAAGGAGAGCCAAACAAAATTCCGTGAGAAATTCTCTTCCATTGAAGAGAATCCACTTTTATCTGTAGTGATGGAATACTTCTTGGAAGAGGAATCATGTTCAACAGAGGAAGATGAAAGGGAAGAATTCATTCCTTCTAAGGCAGGGGTTTGGGGGGCGGATTCTATATCCAAAAAATGATTAAAGGTATAGGAATAGGACTGGAAATAATAAGAGCTGATAGGAAGAGATTAGTTTGGCCAGAAGGTAAGGTATGGGAAGGAGAACAGTAAGAGAAGCAAGATTATTGAAGGCACTGAATGTCAAGGTCAGGTGCTTTATTATCTCTCAAAAACTCAAAGGATCAGGAATTAGGAAGAGTACATGATAACAGCAAAATGCCCAGCTTTAAAAAATAAGGATCTTTAGAAGTGTTTCAGGTACAGGCAATATGAAAGTACATCTGGTAATTTCTAAGATAAGAACTCTTCAGAACTCATGGAAATGGAATAGATTAAATATGCCCCCAAATAAACTATTGCATGTATGGGTGTGCACATACACAAAATTTTTATTTTGAAATAGTGTGTATTCCAAAACAATGAATATAAGTACATCTTAATTTAACTATCAATACAGCAACAGACACAATATATTTATAACTATTATAGATCCTTCATCGTTATTTGTTTATTGATTAATTGAGAAGCCAAGCATAATTCTATTCATTGAAGAGAATGTCAGTCTTGTTTGTACAAAGAGTGAGCGATTTTTTCATGTATGGGGTATTAGAACGTGGGAATACATGGTATAGGGCATACATGGTATAGGGCATTAAGTGACCCATTGCTTATGGGTCACTTATATGATTTATGCTTTTGTTATGACCAGTGTTATTTTAGTATTAACAACACTTTTGAAAGCCCTGGAATTCAGCACTACCTTTAATACTGACAGCAGAGAGAAGGAAGGCATATCCTAGCTTAACAAAGAAGTTCTTTTCATGAGTATATCAAAGAATGAAATTCTCATTGCCTTGACTTTTAGATTTATAAAAGAAATGTGATTATTAGTATAATGACTATTTTCACAATCTATCCTGGGCACCCCTCCACTAACATCCTTTCCCACCGCATAGATTCTAGATTCTCAGAGGTTATTTTGTCAGATCCTATAATGCACAAAAAGACTTTGATTATGGACCAGTGTGGGATCAAATATCTATTATATGAGAACCAGCTTAGCTTAGTTTGGAAAGACCAATTGCCAGTTTGCTCACCAGGTAAATGGGTTAGCCATAGAAATTCTTTAAAATCGTTTAAAATTAAGTTATAAAAGGAGCTGGCTGACATCTGTATCAATGGAGTCAGCACCTGTACTGACAGAATTAAAGATATCTGAAGTATAAAAGAATCCTGAAGACTTAATAATTATGAAAATGTTTACAAAAGAAAATTAGGCTTAATGATAAATTATTAGCATTGTCATGAAGGGACTTTTTGTTCCTTATATTAAAATATTAGGCTATAAAATGCTTACAGTAGTTCAGGGAATGGAAATCTATGGGTAAAATTATTTTTAGTCTTCATTGAAAATAGCTTCAGAATTGTAAAGACAAGTATGCAAATATGTTATTAAAATGCAAGCTATGATGGGGAACATCTTTCCCTTCAATTTAAAGTTCAAAATGCAGAATATAGAAGATGAATATATTTCCCCTAATTTTTTAAAATCATGAACACTAGAGTCAGGAAGATTCTTGCTTGTTTACATTTGCTCTTCCTTTCATGAGAGCCTCCTACGTAAATCTCTTGGACCAATGAATAAAAATTGAAGCAGAACCAACACTTTCTTTTTTCTTTCATTTTGTTGGCTAATAGACTGTGGATCTTGACCGGGGGTTGGTATTAAATTCAGAAGGAAGGTACCTCCAGGACTCTCATGGAAATCCTCTTCGGGTTAAACTAGGAGGTGATGGTCGGACAATTGTGGGTAAGTGAAACTGGACCTTTTGAAAGACCCACTTAAAAAAATCTCCATTGAGAATATTATTCAATAAGAGACTATTATGGCTGAGAGCAGAGATAAGAGTTAAGAAGTATCATGTCTCTGTTCCATCTTTATTTTATTTTTTTTTGGATGGGGAGGGCAAGGCAATGGGGTTAAGTGACTTGCCCAAGGTCACACAGCTAGCAAGTGTCAAATGTTTGAGGCTGGATTTAAATGCAGGTACTCCTGACTCCAGGGCCTGTGATCTATTATTCATTTTATAACGTAACTGCCTCTCTTCATACAGATACAGATAGTTAGATATGAAATCTCTCCACAGAACCCTTGGGGTAGACCACTATCTAATGAGAGCTTAAACTCAGAAGCTACCAAAAGTGGCTTGTGTTTCTGATAGTCTAGAAATAATCCTCCTAAATCATTTTGCATTTATGGTTGTAGATTTTTTTTTAGGCTCAGCCTAACCTATAAAAGATCATGACTAAATCTGCAATTTATACCCATAGCCATGGCATGACATCTTTTGTTGTTGTTTCTAGATATGGGAGGGACTCCAGTGGTGAGCCCTGATGGACTCCCCTTATTTGGTCAGGGGCGGCATGGCAAGCCTTTGGCTAGTGCCCAGGATCGGCCTGTGTTAAGCCTTGGAGGGAAGCCATTGATGGGTTTGGAGGTTATCAAAACAACCAAAACCCCCACAACTACATCAACAACTCGTCCCACTACAACTAAGGCAACTACAACTACCACCACCACTACCACCACCACAACCACCACCACTCCTGCTACCACGACCACCACCACCTCGGAACCAACAACTCCTGAGCCAACTATTCCAGTCCCAACCTGTCCTCCAGGAACCCTTGAACAGCATGATGATTATGGTAACTTACTAATGGGAGCAGATGGCATGCCTGAATGCTACCCTGAGGAAGGTAAGCCTCTTTTATATTACTCTAATTCTCTGTGTTAGGATATTTGCATTTCATATGAGAACTGTCATATAGAAAGTACTGTATATTTATTTCTCTTTGTACTTACCAGAACAGATTACAAACTCTAGAGAGTACAGGGAATGGTTTCCCACTAAGTTGACATTTGTATTAAGCCATGTGAATGAAAAAACTGAAATCTGAAATGTGCAGAGATGTTCAGTTAAATCAGGGGTTCTTAACCTTTTGTGTGTCATGGACCCCCTTCCCCTGGCAGTCTAGTAAAACCTATGGACCTCAGAATATTTTTAAATGTATAAAATAAAATACATGGGATTATAATGGAAAACAATCCTACTGAAATAAAATTATCAAAATATTTTTTAAACAAGTTCATAGACCACAGGTTAAGAACTCCTGCCTAAATATTGCCATATTTCTCATGAGTACAAGAACTACCAGGTTTGGAACATTCCCTGTACTCATGTGCCACCTGTTAACCCCCTGATTCTGTTACTCCTTTGCCTCTTCTACTAGAAGAATGGAAGTCAAACATATTCCATCACAGGGAAACTGTGGTATAGTATTTCTTGAGTAGATTGCACTGCCCAAAGAAGAAGCCATCCTGGCTTTGAGTTATGAAAATAAAGAACATGTTCAGTTTTCCAGCTTCCTATTGAAATGAAATATGGTACCTTTGCTATGCATTCAAATTTAAGCAGCGCAGCTTGAAATTTTTTAATGATCAATCTGTCAAAGTGTTTGCCCAGCAGCTGTGACCAGGGATAGGCATAAAAAAATGTAACCAGAATGAGAACTATAGAAGCCAGATATGCCTGTGGGAAAGCTCTAAATCAAAGGGAAAATTTGACATCTGAGAACTTCTCCTAAGGAGTCATGAGAAAACAAAATAAAATTATAGATGTCTTCTGGGAAAAGAGGATCATTCCGAAGAAAATGTGCCTTTCATATGCATGGTGAGTATAAAGCAAAGTTTATTTTTGAATTCTTTATACAGAACATTGTTTTCAGTCCCTCATATTTATGTCCTTATTCTCCATGCTCACATTTAGTGCTATGATTTAAAAAGCCAAAGTAACATTAGCAATAATTATTGTTTGGCAATAAATGTTTTCTAAGGGAATAGCTAGGTGGTGCAATGGATAGAGTGCTAGGCATGGAGTTAGGAAGACCTGAGTTCAAATTTGGCCTCAGACTCTTATTAGCTGTATGACCCCGGGCAAATCACTTAGCCCTGTTTGCTTCAGTTTCCTCATTGATAAAATGAGCTAGAGAAGGAAATGGCAAACCACTCCAATATTTTTACCAAACTAACCTCAAATGGGATCGTGAAGGGTCAGACACAACTGAAAAAAATGACGGCACAACAAATGCTATATTAGGGAAATTTTGACTTTTGTTTGATTTTTTGCAAGGGAAAGAGAGTTGGATTTGGAATTAGGGAACCTGGGTTCAATTCCAGCTCTGCTACTTACTCCCTGCTTGACCTTGTCCTCATTCCTCCTCATCTGTAAAATCAAAGGGTGGTATTAAGATGAACTGTGAGGTTCCTCTCAGCTCTACATCTTTGATCCTATCTATGAAGGACATTTTAGCTTGATCTTCTCACACACAAGGAGTGGTAGAATAGAGGGTTGGCCTTAAGGTCCTGACATACACTAGCTGTGTCACCTTGGGCAAATCACTTAACCCTTGCAGTTCTACTACTGTAGAGACTCCGTACAAGATTGAGATCACAGGACCAATTGTTTTCCTTATCCCTTTTTACTTACTTAGTGGTTTTCTGAGTAATTAACTTTAAGTGGAATGTTTGTAATGAAAGTGGATACCATGAATCAGAATCACAGAATCAAAGAAATTGAGTAAAAAGGGATTTCAGAAGCTAATTGCTACCATTCCTATGTGAATGAATAGGAATTTTTGGTTTTATACCAGATAGGAAGCTATTGAGTTTCCACTTGAAATTCTCTGGAGAGGTAGAATCCTTCTAGGAAACTCTCTAATTATGGGGAATTTTTTTTCTTACACTGAATCAAAATCTGCCTTTATTTTCCTTTTAAAATTAAAAAAAATATATTTAGTATTTTCTCCCAGTTACATGTAAAAACCAATTTTAACATTCGCTTTTAAAATTTTGAGTTCCAATTTCTCTCCCTTTTCCCCATTCCACTTCCCTCATTGAGAAAGAAAGAAATTTTATGTAGGTTATACATATGTAGTCATGCAAAACATTTCCATATTACTCATGTTGTGAAAGAAAACATAGGCCAAAAAAACCTCATGAAAAATAAAGTTTAAAAAGTATACTTCAATCTGTATTCATACACTATCAGTTCTTTCTCTGCGGATGGATAGCATTTTTTGTCATAAGTCCTTCAGAGTTGTCTTGGATCATTGTGTTACTGAGAACAGCTAAGTCATTCACAGATTCTCTTACAATGTTACTGTTACACAGTACATTTCACTTTGTATCAGTCCATGTAAGTCTTTCCAGGTTTTTCTGAGAGCATCCTGCTCATCATTTCTTATAGCACAATAGTGTTTGATCACAGTGACATACCACAGTTTATTCAGCCATTCCCCAATTGATGGGCATCCCCTCAATTTCCAAATCTTTGCCACCAGAAAAGAGCTGCTATAAATATTTTTGTACATATAAGTTGTTTTCCTTTTTTAAAATTTCTTTTTGGATACAGACCTAGTAGAGGTTTTGCTAGGTCAAAGGGCATGCATAGTTTCATAGCCCTTTGTACATAGTTCCAAAATGATCTAAAGAATGTTTGAATCAGTTCACAACTCCACCAGCAGTACATTAATGTCCCATTTTCTCCACATCTCCTCCAATATTTGTCATTTTCCTTTTCTGTCCTATTATTCAATCTAAAAGGTATGAGGTAGTACCTCAGAGTTGTTTTAATTTGCATTTCTCTAATCAGTAGTGATTTAGGGCATTTTTCATATGATTATAGATAGCTTTGATTACTTCATCTGAAAACTGTCACCGCATGTATCTAATCATTTGCCAAACTTGTCATTTCAACATCTCCCATTTGTGTGACTCTCTCCTCACTCACACAACCACTACCCTGGACCAGACTTTCATCACCCACTCATCTGGAATATTGCAATAACCTTTGAACAAGCCTCCATATCTTAACACTCTCCTCCATAACTATAAGAATAACTTTACTTAAGTGTATATGTGACCATTTCACAACCTTTCCTCAGTTAACCCTGTTACCTGTAAGATCAGGTATAAACTCCTTTGTTTGCCTTTTAAAAGCTCTTCACACCCTAGCCCCTTTCTACTATGCTAATCTTCATACTTTCCTCTATCTACTCTTGACTCAGCCATTCTGGCCTCTCTGCTGTTCCTCAGACATAATCCTCTCCATTTCTGTAACTATATGCTGGTCATGCCTCCTACCTGGACACTCTTCCTCCTCACCTTCACCTCTTGGAATTTCTGGCTTCCTTTAAGACCCAATTCAAATGTGACCTCTTGAAAGACATCTTTGCCAGTTCCCTTAGTGGCTTTGGAGCATCTTAACAACACTGTGGAACAGGTGCTATTATTATGTCAATTTTGCATACTGGGAACCTAAGACTGAGAGAGGTTAGATTCGTTTTCCCAAGGTCACAAAACTAATGGAGGCAAAATTTGAATTCAGATTTTCCTGTCTCCAAGTTCAAGAACAATGACAGTAATATTTATCATCACTGAAAAATGATCACGAAATAGTAATCATATTGACATTTGCAAAGTGCTTTCAAGTTTACAAAGTGTTTTTTTTTTCTGACGCTATCTCATTTGAGTTTCCTCACACCCCACGTCATAGGGTTCCCACAGATTACAAAGTCTGGCAGGGTTTAGAGTCCAGGCCCAGTAATAGACTTTGGTGCGTGTGAGGGCAGGCCTAGCTAAGATCAAAGAAATTCCTTACCAGAAGTTTGACCCCCAGACGATAAATATTTCTGGCAAAAGCAAATCACAAAGTAGCTTATTAAGGCAGGAAGGGATTACAATATGGATTGGGGGGGAGGGAATGATCATACTGAAGAGAGCTTGACTCCTTGGGGGGCAGGGGAATCTATCTATATTCATAGCCATACACACACATGCATGTGCACACAAGCACTCACACATGTAAATTGTTTTATGCACATATGTGCACATCTATAAAAATGCATGATTCGTGCATATATGTAAGCACAGCTACACATATATACATATGTGTATACACATAAATGTATATTATGTATATATGCCTAAACATTTACATTGTATACACAATATATTCACATAAAACGTATTATAAACTTATTTTTATATTTTTATTTGGTTGTTCTGCATCTTCAGTTCTCTTATTTTTTATTAATCTTGATTTTTCCATTAGATAATCGCCTTGTGGTTAAGTAAGATGGTTTCTGTTCATTTAAAAATTCATTTTCAATAAACAAATATTAATTATTTTCCCTCAAACCCCTCTGCCTTGGAAAAAAAATAAAAAACAAGATTCTTGTAAAAAAATACGCAGTTAAGTAAAACAAATTCCCAATTGACCTTATAAAAATGTCTGTCTTATTCTGTACCTTGAGTCCCTCCGTCACCTCTCTTGTCAGGAAGTAGGTAGGAAGCATTTTTCATCATTGGTCCTTTAGAATCATGGTCAGTCACTGCATCGACTAGAGTTCTGAAGTCTTTCAGATTTGTCTTGATAATGTTGTTATTGAACTTGTTCCCCTGGTTCCACTCACTTCGCACGTCACCACTTTACTCAGGTCTCTGAAACGGTCTCTTATTATTTCTCATGGCACAATAATATTCTGTTACATTCATTTGTCAAAATTTGTTCAGCCACTGTCCAAATGGTTAGTAGCACCTTAATTTTCAGTTCTTTGCTACTATAAAAAGAGCTGCTATAAATATATATTTTATATACAAGTTCTTTTTTTTTGTCTTTGATCTCTTTGAGGTTTAAGCCAGGCAGTAGCAGATCCTATCATTGGATCAAGGGTAAGGGTTCAGTCAATATGGTTGATTATTTTGGTCACTCTGTCAGTTAAAAAGTAATAAAATACATTTTTCCTTCATTTTCAGGATCTTTCTCTTCATTATGTTTGCTTGTGATGTATTTGGTTGGAGATGTTATGCCCTTCAGCAGAGCTTTGGACATCTAAAGCACCTATTCTTAAAACCTTCCTGGCCCTTAATTATCCTACCAGCAAAGTAGCTAAAGGAGGATTTTACTTGATCTGAGCCAGCTGTTCCTCTCCTGTTTGAAAAGACCTTGATGTCATCATTGTGGAAATTCTCTCTAACAATAAGATTACAATGCTTCTATATTTCAGTAATGCCTTTCATGAATTGCTGTGATCAAAAATAAATTCATCCCTCAATGGCCGCCAATCTTCTAGTGATGAACTTATGCACCATTTCTTGTATTCTGTTGGGATAGCCTGAGAGAACTTAGAGTCCCCTTGACATCATGATGTTGGAAAAGGACTTCAGTGAATCTCAAGTATTTTTGATTCATTGGGTTTTTGTCTTCTATTCAAATCTAAGTTGAAAATAATATTTTTCATGAAGCAAGTCTAGTTCAAGAGAATAAACCCCCATTATAGGAAATTAATAATTGATAACTGGCTTTTAATATCATGAAGTTAAAGACTTTGTCATTGATGATGGATGTACCTATCTTCTAAACTTTAATTTTGGAATTCTTCAAAATGTAATCAAGCGTGGACATTTGACCATTCTGCTTAGAAATTTATGCCATTATTTTCTGAACATCAGATAAGGATATTGTCTCTGCTAGTGATTCTTTTCTCATAGGGTCAAGATGGCACTGTTCCAGAAAAGTCATTCCAGAGTCCATTAATTTGGAAGGAAAGGCTTTTCATTATTCTGTAGGGTGGTTTCCGAATGACTCATGGAGTTTAAAGATTACACATCCTGTGATGATCAGTCACTGTTTGAAAATCAAAATAAAAAGATTCTGTTGGCCAAATGAGCACATCTGAATGTATCACTCAGAGGAATCATATTTGACACCAGGAAACCACAAAAGGGAATTATACAGACTTTTAACCTTCCCTCCTGTTTACTTTAGGATGTAAAAATGACTACATTTTACTCATTTGATACGACTGAGGATATTAAGCCAATGGAAGAAATTTGGCCACATGCTAAGGAAAATCAGTATTTTTGTACCTAAAAATTCAATATATGAAAAGAAGAAAAGGCCAGCTATATAAAAACCATCTAAACTCCTGGCATAGTAGACCTTAAAGCTATCAGATTTGAACCATCTTGGGAACATGTTCTCTTGTCCTGAAGAAAAATTGTGTGTGGTAGTTTAGATCCTGTCCAGCAGGCGAATGATTCAGGTTTCTTGCTTCTCAAAATTAGCGGAACTCATCAAGAGGCCCAGAGGATCATTTTATACCTCAACAACAGTATTGGCACACTCATGGGGACTGCCAAATAGTGGTCAAAGATTTCCACAAAGTAAACATCCAGCTGTTCCACATTTTAACAAGATAATCTTAATGTATAGTCATTGTTTATTTGGGCATCAACATTACCTTAGTTCTATCCAGGCTTTGAAAAAAATCAGGTTAACATCATTAAGTGTGAGAAATTTTGGCTAAGTCATCCTCAGTAATGTTCTAAAAATGACAACAGTAAGAATTGTTTGTGCCGTTTTCATTTTCTTTCTAGAACTAATGCATTATAATACACCAGCCCTCTATCCACTCTGCTTTCAGGTCACATGTATACACCAGTAACTTAGGAGAATGCAGTAATACATTCCTTATCCTAAAACCTGGATGTCTTTTGTTTCTGCTTTGCATACTTGGTTCTGTGTGAGTCCCACTACTCTCACAGAAAGAAAGAAAATGGGAAACATCTACATGTTTGTTGGCTCACTATTTTATTCTAATAGAGCAGTGGTAGAATTTGTAGCAGAAATCAAGGGTGTCTGGTGTCTAAACAACTTTCCTTAAGTCAGTATTCTTATGTCTATGATTCCTGGCTTTGTAACCAATTTACTTGGGGCGGGGAGGGGGACGGCTTAATTGTTCTGTACCTCAATTTCTCGTTTCATAAAAATAGGAAAATGATGCTGGCAGATATCCTAAAGAACAAATGACTAATTATTTGTGACCGAAAGAAATACACTGGCAAAGTTGAACCACTTAACTGCAATGGACTATTCATTAACAAGGAGAGAGTTGAAAAATTCTCCAAGAATTTTTGGAATTAAAAATAGTTTGTTCAAGGGTTGCTAAGGCTGTGGCTTTTCTTCTTTTAAAGACTGTGCCTATCCTTTCAAATGAAGCAGTGAACTTTTATAATCACTCATTTCACATCTATATATTATTTGCTAATTATCTCCAGTTTTCTATATAGAGGTATGCCAAGTCCAAATGTTATCTTGGTCATTCAGATCTGTGGGGGTCACAATCTTAATTCAAGCAAAGAAATCAATCAGTTACAGATTCATGTGTAGGATATAGCACTTTTGATGCTTATAGTCAGTTCAAGATTAATAAGAGTTGACCCTTTAAATATACTTATGCCAAAATGATGTTATGATAATACACTCATTTAAACCCCAAACTATTTTTAGGAAAGATTTGTGACTTTTGGCAAAGTATGTCTGACCCTCATGAACAACTTTAGAATTTTGCATATATAACCAAAAATGTTTTTTGGAGGGAGGATTCCTGGAGAGAAGTGGGAAGATAAAAGAATGGGGGAACTATGAGGAACAAGGGAGTGTTTGGAAATGAATGTACTTATTGATGTGGGCAATGATTAAAGGGATTGGGAAGGTCAGAGAATCCAGTCCTCCTACCTCAGAAAGGAAGCATTCCTTGGGCCATGGAGCCATCCATGTTGGAGGTGGGGGAGGAAAAGTAGGACAGAGAAATGCATATTTTGGGTGGCTTTGCCATAAAGCTTCTTCTTTCAGTCCCTGATGCCTCTTTCTTCCCACTCAGATCCCCAAAATGTACAGTTTTATGCCCTAATAATTGGAAAACAGGAGGAATTTTTGTCAGCCATCACAGAGTGGTGGGGCGAGGGGGAGGGCTTGGGAATAGCTCTGACAATTCTTGAAAGACTGTAGGGGAGGCCAAGTATGGTTTAGCTATGTTGGAGAATCAGAAGGGAAGGGAAGGGGAGGTTTTCCTTCCCCTTGAGCCCAGGTAGTTTTATTTGCCTCCTTCTTGGCATAAAAAATAG
Source organism: Potorous gilbertii (assembly GCA_028658325.1). Taxonomy (NCBI): domain Eukaryota; kingdom Metazoa; phylum Chordata; class Mammalia; order Diprotodontia; family Potoroidae; genus Potorous; species Potorous gilbertii. The sequence continues at coordinate 440,061,272 of CM053770.1, forward strand.
AGAACTTGAGAACCAGTACTTGCGATGCTGCTCTCTTTTCTAGTGTAGAGTCTGAATTTAGTAGTGAGAATTTAGTCCCTTTGTCATTATTGTGAATGAATTCTTGTGTATCAAGATGTAATTCTGAAGGGAGAGAGGACTAAATAGAAGGAATAAATGTGAGCATTTGGCTACTCTTTTCCTTTGCTTCCAACAGATAATTTCTCTGGGTTGGAGACAGACACAGCAATACCCACGGAAGAAGCTTATGTTGTGTATGATGAAGGTAATAGCAGATTGAAGATTTTATATAAATGAAGTTAATTCCCAGTGAAGGACTTTTGGAAATTAGGAAGCAGAGATAACATTTCACTCTTCATTTGTGATTTCATTCATATCCTTTGTCTTTCTGTCTTCTCTCCCCCCACTCATAGAAATGCTTTATGTGGTTACCTCTTTTGAATTATGCAATCTTTTTTCCACTGATCTTCCTTCCCCTCCTTATCATTTTTCATAAAACCTTTTCTATTATGGATGTAATTGATCTTCAGCTACAGGATCATATTATTAGCACAGGGCACATAATGATGAATTGCCATCTTTACAAGATAGGGGAGTTGTATTTATTAGAAGTAGACTTAGAAGTTTAAACAGTGCACATAATAAACTTGTAGTCATAGAAAGATGTGTGTCCATTGGCTTTTACCAATGGCCAAAAAGGGTGTCTTCCTCAAGGAAGCCTTTATAACTTTGCCCCTCAGGTATCTGTTAACTTTTATATCAACTTGACTCAAAACATGAAATACTTTAGGAGTGCCATCCTTTTTTTGTTTTTAACTTACTTGTAATCAAGTTTTGTATAGTGACTCCAATCCCGGCTGTTTTAGAATAAACTTGACTAATAAAAATACACATACACATTGTTTCAAACACATGTTTGAAAGAAAAGAAAAAGTTTTAGCAGCAATGAAAACATTAAGTACCTTTTTAACTATCTTCATGCAACTGAGATAATTAAGTATGGCGTCATCTTTAAATGCCAACAATTTACGACTCCCCTTGTCTTTTTAAAGAACTATGCAAACCACATGAAGAGTGCAATCATATGTTCCATCATATGGTCCTTCATGGACTGCAGAAGGGAGACATATTTAATGAAATGAACTAGAAGAGCATTGGAATAGGGGGCTCAGAGATTTCAGTTCCAGTTTTGGCTAGTTAGCTGTGTGACCTTAGGCAGGTCACATGACTTCTCTGGGTCTCAATTTCCTCATCTGTAATATTAGATGATCTTGAAAGCTCCATCCTACTTTTACATTCTGCTTCTCTAAAATCTCAGCACCTCCTTCTCTGTTTCTACGTAATAGAGACAGATGTGTTTGCTTCTTCTTTTGGCTATCGTTAGGGTGGGGGATGGAAAGAAATGAAGCGGAGGGAACAAGACAATATTTTATAGAAAAGTTGAACAAATTACATTTGAATAAATAGTGAAGAATGACTGCTTTTATTCACTTCATATTCTATATACCTTTTGGATGAAAAGAAATTGTTTTGAAGTAGAATAAATAATTTTTCAAATAAAAACAGTACCAGTTTACCAGACTACAAATATGGAATTCTTTTCAGGCAAATGCCCTATTACAAAACCATTGTATCTTTTTTTTTCAGATTATGAATTTGAGACCACATTGCCTCCAACCACTACCAAGTCCTCAACTACTACTACTACTACTACTACTACTACTACAATAGCTGTACCAAAGGTCATCTCACCAGAGGGGTCAATCAGTTCTTTTCCAGAGGAAGAATTTGATCTGGCTGGAAAGAAACGATTTGTTGGTAAATTTGCCTTCTTTAATAGAATACATATGGTCAAATGGGTTTTTTTTTTTAAAGCTACACTGTTTAGTTCCTTAAGTCCCCATCATAACCCTGATTTCTCAGCTACAGCTGTGCAGTTTGATGGGAGTTTTCCCAGACAAACATTTCGCAGCTGTAATAAGTGACTCATTTCAGCTCAGGTACCCATGAAGTCTCCCTCTAGAAGCGAGAAGAGAAGAGAATGAAGTTTATAAATGTCTAGCTTTTTAAATCAAACTTAATTTCCCCCCTTCAGATAGCATATCTAAAATAGCAACTCTAAGAGTTCTTATATAACAAACTTTAATATGAAAACATTTCAAAAAACGACATTTTTTCCACTGAAGGCTGTCTAAATATTATTTTAGAAATGTTCTAAAAGGTTTAGTAGTTTGACGTTTGTAATAATAGCATTTATTACAAAGTGTTTTAAGATTTGTAAAGCACTTCACATGATAGTGTATTTGATCCTCATAACAACCTTGTGAGATAAGTGCTATTATTGCCTGTATTTTACAGGGAACAAATCTGGGGCAGCTAGGTGGCACAGTGGAGAGAGACTGGGACAGGAGTCATGAAAACATCTCCCTGAGCTCCAGTCTAGCCTCAGGCACTCACTAGCTGTGTGACATTGGGCAAGTCATCTGACCTTGTTTGCCTCAGTTTCCTCATCTATCAAATGACTGGAGAAAGAAATGAAAAACCATTCCAGTATCTTTGTCAAGAAAACACTAAATGGGGTCATGAAAAGTCAACCATGACTGAAATGACTGACCAACAACAAGTTTTCATGCAGATATCTGAGGCAGGATTTGAACTCAGGTCTTTGCGATTCCAAAAATCTGACAATCTATCCATGCACCACCTAACTATGTCTTCTACTGCATTTACTGCTATTTGCTGGATGGAGTCACTAGTAGTTATTGAGCGTAGCAGTGCAAAATCTTAGAGTTTATAAATTCATAGGATTATAAGTTTAAAACTCGAAGTGACCCCACCAGGACTGTGAGGAGATTGTCACCTGCCCAAAGTCATGTGACTCTGATAAACATCACCAAACTGAAGTCTAATGGAAAAAGTCATAGCTCTTTCCACTGTTTCATGATATTCCTTGTTAATTCTCCACCTCTTTAGAGACTCAAAAATTGGAACCTTTCTTTGGGGAGGAAACAAAAATAACACGTAAAATGGGAAGTTTAGACTTCCTATTGTAATGTGATTTGTTGCTCCTATCAGTCATCTTGGCTTAAATCTCCCTTAATAAACTAGTTACTAACTACTTTACATTACTAAGAAGAGGGAGTGAAGAGTTCAGTTAAAATCATGCTTTTCTGTTTCCAAAACCAGTGTTCTATGTTGAACTGAGGACAGCTCTGGCCATCCAAGATTCTGTTACTGCAGATCAAAACCACACTTCCTTGAATAGCAAGAATCTTAATTTGACTTAACGTTCCTGAGGCAAAATTGTAATATTTTTCTCATTATTGTTCCAGCCCCACCAGATTTACTGAAAAAAAGTAACTTCCTTTTCTCTCTAAACTTTCCCAACAAAAATGGAAATCCACCATGCATTATTATCTGACTCACTGAAGTCCATAAGTACTAAAAGATTCTTTTGCCTGGATGTTTTCATGGTAGAATGTTCCTGATTGGATTTATTATTGTTGGATTTATGAATTGTGTTTGTTTCAAAAACTGGACAATAGAAAATAATTAAAAATGGAGTCAGGGAAAGTACGAAAGCTATTCAATGGAGCAAACTTTGCACTGAGGGAATCGAGTTCCAAAGAGATGAAAGAAATTAATTAGCAACTAATGTAATTGTAAATTCATAGAATGATAGATCTAGAGCTGAAAAGGACCTCAGAGGCCACCTAATCCAACCCCATTGTTTGACAGATGGGGAAACTGAAACCCAGGGAGACTTGCCCAAAGTAAATGACAGAGGTGAGATTTTTAACTGATGTCATCTGATTAAAAAATGGAGTGTTCTTTCCCTTACACAATGCTGTCCTCCAAGGCATTCTTAGGAATGAACTTGGCAGGGAAAACAATGGATAGATACATGACTGTGTTGTTTGACTCATTTCTTTTTCAAATTCAGAATAGAACTGAACATGTGAAAAAATGGCAAAAATATTTTGGTTTAGTCCTGCATTTGTTTTTAAATATTGAAATGACTATGCCTGTTTAGGTGATTAAGCAAAACATTACTTAACTACTTTAGAAATCTTTGAGAAAGACCTATCAGGTTTGGTAGAAGTCAATAGATCTTTTGTGGTAATGATAAACTATCATGAAGATTTTAGATAAATTGATATATGACTGATCCATAACAGATTATTAAGCACAATTAGGAATGTGTAATCCATCCTTAACTTTTGAATTTAATCATTTGGAATAAGAAGTTTCAGGAAAGGAGCATTCTGTTCTGGCCAGAATCTTCGTGGGTCTTTCCCTTCCAGATTGATATTTTTTGTGATGGCAAATTAGTCTGTCTTTGTTCTCAATTTTTATCCAGCCCTTTGTCATTGAATGGGCATTGCCTTGGACAGACTGAGAAGACATTAATTTAGAAAGGTCAGAGTCATCCACTGCATCCTGGGCCATTTTCTTGCCACTTGACTTTGGATGACTGGAGGAAAGAGTGAGGCTGATGACTTAGTGCAACTCTTCCTCATCCAAATCCAATCCATGTGTAAATCAAGACATCATCCCATGGTGACCCTGGTCCTCTTGGAAAACAAAGGACTAACCATATTAAGGACTAGGCTGAAAGGAACATTGATCAGAAACAGTATGACAGTGCCTAAGTGGATTTTTGTTTTGTTTTTTGATGACCACACTAGAGATTTCATTCATACTGAGAACTTTAGTAAGAAGCTTCATTTATCAGTGTATAGACTCCTCTTCACCTCATAATCTTAGAGTTGCCTGGGGCACTAAGAGCTTACATCACTTCCTCAGAGTCTCACAGCCAGCAGATATCAGAGGCTGGACCTGCACCCAGATGTTGTTTCTAAGCCTGGCTCTTGATCTACTTTTTCATACTGCCTTCCCTGTGTTTATGGCAAAGGCCTTCAGTTGGATTGTGCATCTTTTTTTTATTCCAGCTCCTTATGTGACCTATCTAAATAAAGATCCACTGGCTCCATGTTCTTTGACGGAAGCTCTGAACCACTTCCAAGTGGAAAGTTTGGATGAAATCATTCCCAGTGACCTAACAAAGAATGACTTACCTCCTCAGCATGCTCCCCGAAACATCACAGTGGTGGCTGTGGAAGGATGCCACTCCTTCGTTATTGTTGACTGGGACAAATCCTCTCAGGGTGATGTGGTTACAGGTGAGTTGAATGGAACTTGCTTGGTGTTTCTGTACTCAGGAATAGATTCCGGATAAATCCATGGAGGGAGGAAGGGAGAACAGAATTCTAGGAAAGGTCACAGTCTAATACCTAAGTCATTTGAGGACCAGTGTGGAGATTTTTTTTAGTTTCTCCTATTACAATTGTTTGTTGTGAATAAATGCTTCAGGACCCCAAACTTCTTGGCTGCTCTACAGGTTTCTCTCTTTGGTTCATGAAATCTCAACCAAAATTCAATCTGAATATAAATTGGCTCATAAAACCTCTTGCTAGGACTTAATTTAAAATTATTGGTGATTATGACCTATGACGCTCTTTCTTTACTTTATCTGTGTGTAGCTTAGGGATTAGGACTATATTTATCTCATAAAAGAGGCATCATGAATTCTTTAAGAAAAGAATTGATACTTGGGCATTCCTTCTTCTGGAGAGTCCCTTACTGAACAATTTATTCTTTCTAGTATGTGGGTATGTGATGGGGAAAGAAAGACAAGTGAAGTCTAAAATTTTACATTTTCCTTAGTGTTAGTACTATTGATAAAACCTCTCAAATTTTAAAATTTAAAATTTGCTGTTTATTTCTAATTTTAGCTCTCAAAAAAGAAAATAAAATTTCCAGAAGGCTCCAGGATAGTAATTCCATTATGGGGTTTTATACACAGATCCTTGAAAAAAGGTCAAACTTTCTAAGGACTGCTGAGTCAGGGTAAAGAGTTTAAATCCCACAGGGATATATGGCCTAGAGAAGACTTGGCAGAGTGGGAAGGACATGATGGCTGTCTTCAAGTATTTGAAGATATGGAATAGGGATTGGAATTGTTTTACTTGGCCCTAGATTGTGGAACTTAGAGTGATGAGTGCAAGTTGCAGAAAGACAGATTTAGCATCTTTGTAAGGAAAAATAACAATTATCCAACAGGGTGGTGGACTCCATTGAGATGTGGTGGGTTCTGCCTCACTATGTGGTCTTCCAATGAAGGCTGTATGATCACTTGTTGGGGGGAATTATAGGAAGAATTCTTAATAAGGTATGTGATTTACTAATTGACCTGTCTTTTAGCTCTTAGGTTCTGTAATTCTCTGGTGATAGAAAAACATTATACATGAAACTTGATTTTTAACCCTGGTATAGTCACTAACTGTGTGATTTCAGGCATGCCCTTTTAATTCTGTGGACTACAGGTACTTCATATCTAAAATGAACACAGGTCACAGAATCCTGAGATTATATGACTTTAATTTGTAAAGAACCTCCAAAATCATTTAGTCCAACCCATTATATTTTATAAGTGAAGGAACTGAGGCTCACAGAGGTTAATTGACTGATGAAGTTCATACAGTTAATAATTAGTGTAGACTAATTAATCTATTAATTAATTAAATTAATATTAATCAATAGCAGCTCTTCTAACTCTAAGTCAATGAATGGGGTTTTTCCCTCCATTATAACATGATATCTCTCAATCATTGCCAGATAGATGCATGAGGTTTGAGAACGCCCCAAGACTGACAGGGATTTCTCTTGGAGTTTGTTAGCAAGTATCAATGATTAAAAAAAGAAAATGTCAAGTCCTGTAGATGGCTATCGGAATCATAGAATGTTACAGCTGGAAAGAACCTTTAGAGGTCGTTCTACAAATGAGAAAATCCAGGTCTTAGAAGTGAAGATATTTGCCTAAGGTCACATAGCTAGAACTTGAACATCATAATGTATACTCTTCATACCTTTTTAGAGGATCTTAGTTGGGCAAGCCATCTGTACTATGGGATTTCCTTACAGAAAACAAGTGCAACCCTAAATCAAATGATATCTTTATGTGTCTAAAGGTATAGACAGAATCTTGTAGTCAGGAAGATCAGGATTTAAATCCTGATTCTTATATTTTCTATCTGGATAACTCACTTAGAGACTGTTTCCTTATAGTAAAATGTGGCTAGTAATGCCTGTGGTACCTCCCTCAGAAGAGGTTCTTATGAGGCTTGATGAAAGTAATATATGTGCAGTACTCTATAAACTTTGAAGCACCAAATAAATTTCAATTATTATTGGTTATTCTTATTCCTTTGGTGGATTAGGTTTTTCATCTCCATCTATTTGTGGTATAGTCACTCATCAAAAACAGGAGATTCCAATACAAAGCATGTGATATGGGACCTAGTTTGAATTCTTAAATGTTTGCTGGCACGTATCTGCTTTGAAGTCTTCAATTTTTGTTTTTTACTTCCAAATAAATTCATGGATTTATATATGCTTGGGCACTAGACAGTTCACTCTGGACTGACTGATGGGCTGGAAAGCTGTAGGTTGGGAAATAGGGAATGGCATTATGGCACCTACCAAACCATCTAAAACCATCTCTAGTGTTTTTGCTGTTGATGTTTAGAAGATTCAGCTTCTAACAAGCTGTGAAGAGTATATATCAGAAAAGAGCATGGCTCTGGGTTAAAGTTCCAGCTATGAGACCTCCGAAGATTTACACGAACTGATATAGAGTGAGGCACACAGAGCAAAATATACAATAACTACAACAGTATAAAGGGAAAGACCATATGCAAAAAATCAAATGAATGTAACATTAGATTCAAGATGCCTTGAAAGAAGAGAGATGAGGAGATGCCCTGCCCACTCTTCTGTGGAGGTGGGAGGTTCACAAGTGTTATATATTGAACATGTTTTTGAAGTTTTCCAATGTGTCAGTCAGTTGTGCTGATTTGTTTTCCTCTTTTAAAAATATTCTTTGTTATATGGAATGGTTCTTTCGGATAATCTAGGAGAAGGATACTGGGAAGAGCTATGTTGGCAGCAAGACATCAATCAAAACTTATTAAAAATAACATATAGATAGTAAGGATTTGAACACAAGTCATTCATTGACTCCAGACACTCTCCACTATACCATATAGGCCTCTGATGTTTCTTTGTCCCAAAAAATTCATTTTTGTAGAAAGCCACCATCTTGAAAACAAAACCAAACCCCTGACTGGCTTTACCGACCACTTCATGGCTGGATGTAGGATCTTGTCCCATTGGCTTCACTTAGTAAAGCCCAGATTATGATTAACATCATTGTGATTGATTGAGTTTTTCTTGTCTTCTCTTCCTAGGTTATTTGGTTTATAGTGCATCTTATGAAGACTTCATCAGGAACAAGTGGTCCACCCAGACTTCAGGGGTTACTCATTTACCTATTGAGAACCTCAAGCCAAATACAAGGTATGACAATGCTGGTCACGCAATACAAAAAGAGTAAGGTAATGCTGTTGACTTTGTCAATTATCTATCACACTAATGTCACAAGTATTAGATAAAGAATCTTTTAAGTTTAGGAGCAAAATAACATACATTTAAATAGAAACTGAAGCTAATGTTGTTGTTTTATTTATATTTTAAAAATTAGTTTTCCAAATGTGAGCTAAATAATTACTATCAGTTGAGTTCAGTGGGTTAAAAAGAAAGGAATGGGTTGTGTTTGGAAGACCCATGAAATTAAAGTGGTATTGAGCAGCCATAAAAATCAGCTCAGGGAAGTAGCAAGAGGCTGAGAGAGGTGGTGTCAGATAGTTAGCAATTAGTTAGTCACTTAGACAATTAAGTTAGCAATTTGTTAGTCACTTAGCTAGTCAAGTAAGTTAGCAGCATAGTGGTGAGTTGGGAGGTGATAAACTTATCCTCATTGTTGTTCAGTCTTTTCAGTCATGTCCTACTCTTTATGACCCCATTTGGGGTGTTCTTGGCAAAGATGCTGGAGTAGTTTGCCTTTCATTCATTTTACAGATGAGCAAATGGAGGCAAATGGGGTCTTATAGTTAGTGAGTGTCTGAGGCCAGATTTGGACCTGGAAAGATGAGTCTTTCTGACTTCAGATCCACTGCTTTATCCCTGTGCCATCTAGTTGCTTGTCCTGGTCAGGGCAGCTTGTTCTATGATATTGAAATCACATAGGGCAGCAGATGCAAAGTGGAGTGAACCACTGGTTGTTGTCTTTATTGTATGTTCTTTTCTCTACCTCTATCTCCACTTTTCTGTTTTTCTCTGTCTCTCTGTCTCTGTCTGTCTGTCTGTCTCTCTCTCTCATCTCTCCTCTCAATCCTCCCACCACAAATGTCAGTCCATTGAGCATGTTTCTCCACCAGAATTGTGGTTGTTCTTGGGCCTTGTTCCCTGCCACCAGCATATGACCTTTCATTCAGGTCCACTTGCCATCTATCTTAATTTAGTCGGCTAGGATATAGTGAATAGAAAATCTTTCCTTGATAAAGGTGGGCTAATAGTCCCTTCGTTATAGATGGAGACTATGAACCATCACACCAGCAAACCAAATCCAGAATGATTAATCTTTTAAATTCTATTTCTTAGTCTGGGATCTGAGTACTTTGTTGCTGATAGTGATCTGACTTTGAATTGGAAATTCCCAAGATCCTCTCTAGCTTTACACACAAATGAATTTGAGTCAAATCAAAAGGTAAGCAAAGCTCATTAGCTTGACCTACTTGGCCCTCATTCCAACCTTTATTATGTAGAGATGCCAAAACAGTAAAATCCATTTCTTTGGTGCAATATTTTGGAAAGCAAAACACCTTACTATCTCCCTAATTATTTTTAGTAACACCTCCTTTTAACCCTAAATGGTGTCACATATTTTGTTCCACATTGGTTTTGGCTTTTCCCAAAAATCAAATAAGCCCTCAAGAAATGATTTTTCACCATTTAGGGTATTAAGAGTAATTACTATAGATTCATACTGGAAGATAAAACATTAATATCTCTGTTGCTGGGGAAAGGGAAAGAGTAAGCATGTGATTGAGAACTTTATGAAATATTTGTTTTATTTTATTTGATAGAAGAAAATATGGTGCATGGCTTTTAAAATAGGAATAATACTTTTGCATCATTCCACATGGCTTTTCATCTCAGCATCTTAAATTTATGTTGCCATATTAGGTAAAATCAGAAATGAAATATATAGTTGCTTAACTTGTATCTGGAATATTTATGAGCTTTGTGGTAGGCTAGAAACCCGGTGCAAGGGGAAGGTTTATCTTGAGTTATAACTGGGTTTCAATGGGAAAACAATATAAAAAAAATTGGAGTGGTTTATTTTAGAATATTAGTCATCTCTTTTCACATATCCTTAGTTACGCAGCATCAATCCCCTTCCACCAGGGCTAAGTGATTGTTATTAAAATGGCTTTAGCTCTGGGTTTTAAAGTCATTTCTTTAAAACTCCACATCCAATATCTGCTTTGTAAAGAAACTATTCAAGTAGAGATATCTTTAGCATCCTCCGTGTATATTTATGTGGGTTTCTTATTTTTTAAAAGTTAAAAAAATACTAGGTTAACATGGACTGTTATCTTTTGTGTATGCCAAATCCACAGCTCAAACTGACTGCATATTTTTGCTTGAAATAACTCCATAACCATTGAATAAAAGTATGCATAATTTGGAAAATGCAAACTGCTTGGATGATCCGAACCTAGGAAACCCATGTGTTCTTAATTGTGCATGTGTATGTTTTTCCTTAAGTGAATAAAAGACCTTTCTTAAATAAGATGTGAATGACTTTATTGAAAGTTTTGAAAGGACAGCAATTGCATTGTCAAACAGGCTTCTCTTTTCTCTCTGTTTAACCATAGCAAAATTAAGAAATCTCTGTAGTGCATGAGTAGGGATAGACATAGTGGTCCTCAGCTATACAGAATTATAACTTGGTCACAGAACTATTTCTGTTGCCTAAATACATATGATCTGACTTTCTTTTTATTTACCAGTTTCAAGTTTGGTCTTTGGTTTGTCCAGAGTTAATTAGGGCAACTAGGTGGCAGTGTGGATAGAGTACTGACCTGGAGTTAGGAAAACTAATCTTCCTAAGTACAAATGCTTACTCAGATGCTTACTAGTTCTGTAATCCTGGGCAAGTTACCATTTACCTCAGTTTCCTCATCTGGAAAATGAGCTGGAGAAGGAAATGGCAACTCATTCCAGTATCTTTGCCAAGAAAGCCCAAATGGGGTCACAAAGAGTCAGACACAATGAAATGAGAGAACAATAGCAGGGAGATAAAGGATAGGCTTAGATTCAGTAGCTTTCCAAACTAACCAAAAGGAGAGTATATTCCAAGTTGGTGATTGTACCATGGAAATCAAACATGACTGAAATTCCTATGTTGTTTTACAAGATGGCAATTTATTTAGAAAGTGAAAAAAGCCAACACCATATCATTCTGAAATATGATGGGGCCTCAACAATTTTCTGTGAAGGCCAGAAATAAGGTTTCCCTGTGAGCTTTTCAGACTAGTAAAAACTTTCTACTGTCAGGTATCTTTAATACCTTTCTGCCCTCAGGACCCAGCTCCCTCCCAACTTCTCACAAATGGCCTGTCTGCTAGTGAGGATTTAGGGTCTGGAAGGCCAGCAGAATGCAAAAGTAAAAATGGAAAGACAGACATGAAGTGGATTATTATTGCTATGTGATGTTCCTCGATATGTTGTTGGTTGTTATTGTTCTAACCTGAGAGGCAGCATGGAAGCTGATCGTGGGATCAAGAAAATCTGAATTTAATTCTTTACTCTGACGTGTGTTACATGTGACCATGGGCAAGTCACTTAACCAACCTTTGAATGCCCTGGGCAACTCTTTTAGACTTTAAGGTACGCATGAGCTGTTGGTTCTCGTGTGTAGAGGGTTTCTAAAGTGCAGTTTCCCAACACCATATTACAGCTCTAGACAAAAAAACCCCAACGAAACAGAAATCCGAGTATTTTAAAGAACGTTATGTCCTATTACATGAAAGAGTAGACTCCCAGTCCTCTGGGCTGACAGGCCTCTTCTGCTATGAGGTGACTCAACAAATGTACTTATTAACTTGCTCTAAGGTCCAAGTCAGAATGTAATCCCAAAGCTTTGCTAATTTCTCCAGGCCTTTTCCATATCTCTCTTCTTGGGATCGCTTGTTTTCCTTTCAGGATCCAGAAATTTAGGCCATCCACTCTCAGACTTTCAAGCCAACCATCCTCTCGGTGACCTCCAAATATTGCTGTAATGTTAGTTTCACTCAGGAAGCCAAATTTTGTGAATTTCCCACCCTTAGTTCTGCCTACAAATGGGTCATATGAGTTGAATTATTTCTGAGTTGAAACTCTTCCTTTCATATCAGTTTTAATGGTAGAAATTAAGATACGATTCAAATGATCTATAATAGTTTTTATGAAAAGAAATTTAAGTGGCTTACAATGATGATAGCAAGAATTCTTAAAATTAAATTTGTTTTCATCAATAGCTAGGCTAATTTATGAAGCAACTATAACATTTCTTAAAAATCCTATCTATGTACTTATATATATATATATACATATAGATGTGTGTATATATGCATGTATGTGTGTATATATAAAAAACACAAACTCTTGACATGTTAAGGAAGATTTGCAGAGAAGTGACCAATTTACAAATTCAATTCAATTCACTAACATTTTTTCTGACATCTATTGTATGCCAGAAAGGTGCTGGGCACATTTAATTTTAGCAGAGTAAAAGAGCCCACCCAAGTGTTATCTGTCTCTGAGAAGGAGATAAAATTAATAAGTATTGCTTGCTTCAGTCCTAGAGAGGTACAATTTCTACAGTGGTATTTCCTTGAAAATTGGCCATGATGTGTGTAACTCTCACAGAAGCAGAAAGGAAAGGATGTGGATTGGAGGAAGGTAGATTTACTTCCCCTAGTATTTCTGTTGAGCAGATTAAGCCTGAATTGAGAGAAATTATTCTCTCTCTACTTAGACTCTAATTGAAGACTTGGCCAGCTATGAGAAAGTAAATGTAAATCAGATTAAACTTAGATTTTGTATGCCTGTTACATTTCTGCAACTGAATTAGCCCTTTCCCTTAGTCCTTTTGAGGAAGTCAAGAAGACCATGGGAGCATTTCTGCTCCCCCTTCACCCACCTCCTACCATGTAGACATTCCTGAAAAGTGTTTTAATTCAGGACAAGTATTCAAGACAAGAATCTCTTCCACACAAATCACTCCCGAGGAAAGAAGCTTATTTGATCTATAACATAGACTTGTTGAATCTTAGCACTAAGGAAATTTAGAGATAATCTCACCCAACCCTCCTATATTAAAGATGATTGAAGTCTGGAAAGAAGTGATGCACAATTACTTAATGGTCAAGTTGGGATAGACACAGTTTACTGGGCTTCCAGGCTATTGTCAGTCTTCCACCCAATGTCCTCCAACGATGCTGTCTTCATTTTCTTCTTGACATGATCAGATAAATTAATTATTTTCTCTCCCTCAGTAAAATATTCCAGTGCGAAGGCAACCTTTTTCTATCTAATCTAAACCTCCCATTATAGTATTTTGACTATTTCCTCTATTTCTGCCCATGGCTAAAGCAAACTTCTACTGATCTTTAGCCATGAAGTGGCTGATCACGTATTTGCATATATTACTAAGTTGCCCTGGAACCTTATGCTCTTCCTGCTTATCTAAGTTGGAACTAATGGATAGATGAGATAGACAGTTGACTAGGGCACTATACATGTGAGGATACAACTGGGAACATTAGTTTACAATTACACCTATTTTTAATACTAGAAAATTCCACTCTCTGTGGCACAGGAATATTTATTTTTCAAGTATGAAATTCTGTGGCAACATTGCAGGAACTTCATAAATGTTTATTGGGTTGAAATAGGATACAATTTTCAAAGGGTGATGTTCAGAGCCGGGAAAGGGAAATACAAATGATTTGTTCCAACCCTGGTGCACATCCATCATGGGCTTTCATCACAGGCCTTCTTTCTCCACATCTTTAATCGTTTTGTATCTGTCCTTGAACCTTCTCCAAGCTCTTCACATCTTTCTTTAGTTGTGGAACTCAACCACTATTGAGTGCAAGTCAAAATTTGCTCATGGACGGGTTGTAGTTAAGAATTTTGACTTGAGAAAGCAACTCAACCCAGAAAATATATATCTTAAGTAACTCATGGAACATCTGACTGTGGAAATAATGCACTCTCTCCAAATAATCATAGAATTTTAGAGCTGGAAGTGACCTTAATATACTTATCTGTTTTTCTTCCTTCATTACCTTCATTCATTGACAATAATGGCATTTGTCACATTTATGTTACAAACATGTATGTTGGAATATGTTAGCTGTATTATTTTTAAAAATTGTTTTCAAAAGCTTTGAAAGAATATGCAATATGTATTTATATTATAATATATATTTATATGTATATGTAATATAAGTGTTTGGTATGTTTAGATTATAAATACTGCTCATCAAATAAAATAAAATAAATTTCTTTCAATTTTAGATATTATTTTAAAGTGCAAGCAAAAAATCCCTATGGTTATGGACCTATTAGCCCTTCAGTCTCTTTTGTTACAGAATCAGGTATGTATTATCATATATTTTGAATTTTTCTTTCTTTTTAGCCTTCTGTCCTCTTGTCTTTTCTCCTTTTTTCTCCTCTCAGATAGCCATGCTTTATTTTTTAAAAAAGAAAGGGAGATTCATTTTTTAAAAATCTAATATTATTTTCAATATTCTACTATAGTCCTTTATTTCTGCAAAGAAAAGAGAGAAATGGCTTCTCATATCTCTTATTTAGAGTCAAGTTTGATCATTTCACAGTATTCAGTTTCAATTATTCTTTCCTTTACATTTTTGTAGTCATCGTGTGTGTTATTTTGCTGGTCTTACTTATTTCATTTTGCGTGAGTTATTATAAACCTTTCTATGTTTCTTTGTATTTGTCATATTCATCATCATCATTTTTTTCTCACAGCATAGTCATATTCCATTACATTCATTGTACCACAGCTTAATTAACTCTATGCCCCCATCAATGGGTAGGATCAAATATATAATCAAATAGGCAAAATCAGTATTTTTCTACGTTAAAAAAAGAATTCCTCGTAAGTTTAGTTAAGTGAGAAATCAAACAACTATAAAGGTCCTGGCCTTAGGAAAACCACATCTGATTTTTCTCTTTTGAAAAAGTTTTTTTCATTATACTAATGGTATTAATGTCAAGAAAAGTTTCCATTATCAGTTGCCTGAGAAACAAAAAGGTTAAATTCCATAGTGGAGAAATCTATTTTTCAGCAGCATGGGAATAAATTTGAAAGTATTTGTGAAAGATTTAGCTACAAAGTTTAAAAATTTGTTTCTAATTCTGAACAGCTGAAGAATATAAAAGTAATTTGGTTTGAGGCACCCAATACACAATGGTTTACTCAAAAGTAAATTTTATCTTCTTTACAAAAACAAAACAAAAATATAACAACTCACCAGAATTGTCCTGGATTTACTTAACATTAATAGTGCAATTGAGATATTATTTAAGCTGAAAATGTTCAAAATGAGCTAATTTCTTCCAAGTGTCTCATGTTACTTGGGGCAGCATCCTTAACCTTTGTAGATATTGACATAGAGAATAACCATGTGCTGGTCATCCCTGTCAAAGGCACAATACTGGATAGAGCATGGCTGGCTCTAGCCCAATAAATCAATTCTTACATTGTTTTCTTAACAAATGTTCTTCATTCTGCAATGAGATGGATTTCTAAGGCATCTGTACTACTCTACCACACATGTGGCTGCATGACACGCACAAGTAAAAGAATGCCAGACAACTAAATCTCCAGCAAAAATAGTACCTTCATCAGGGGGGTTCTTGTAGTTAGCTCACAACCTAATTGCAGACTCATCACAAAAGATTTGTCACTGGAAGATCATTGCTTAAAGCCAGTGAAATAAAAGTGAACTAAATCAAAACTTAAACAGATGAAATAAGTAACTCAGGGAAGAATACTGGCCTCAGAAATGTTTTCACATGCTTCATTTTAACAATTTTTAGTGAAATTATTTCCATTTGTAAATGGGGAAGATGAGAAGATGTTATTCATCAGAATTCTCCGCAGAAAGTTGGCAAATTATCTGAGGATTAAATCTCTTAATATAAGGTGGAGATTTGCACTTTATTAGGTTAATTGATCTAAGGTCACCTCAAAAGACAGGCAATTCAAAATTAACAATCTAGTAAATGAAAGCCTAAAAATCTACATTGGCATTTGGGTAGTGGTACAAAGGTTAAGTTTAGGACCCTAAAGTAAGACTTCTTTAAAAAACAGCTTCCTAAGATCACCATGATCCTTCAAGTCATTGCATCAGCTTCTGTGACAGTAGTTATACCTTAACCCCAGTCTCACAGGTCTGAATGATCTAGTTCTACTGTATCTAAATCAAGTTAATCCTTTTGTATCATCACATGCAATGACAAAAATTTTAGAAAATAAAAGTTTCTCTTACAAGGTTATGAATTTTAAAAAGATCACTACTCTCAGATAAATGATTTGAATATAAATATTGTGGAAAATCTTTGAGATCTACAAAATCATCTGCATTTTCCTTGTATACTTTTCTCTGAGTTTACATTCTGTGGCTTGGTTAGTCCAACCAGACTCCATGTAATGTAATGTAGCTTGAAGGACAGCAGATACATTCTGTCATGTGGACAGTAAATAGATGAAGTAAGACAATTCAATAAATTCTATTTTTTTTTTTTTGCTTTCTTACAGATAATCCATTGCTTGTTGTAAGACCTCCAGGTAAGTTGTAATTCATGACAGTTTTCCCAGAGATTTGCCTTTGATTAAATTGAATCTGGAAATTATTAGATAATTTATTACATCACTCAAACATGTGATTAATAAGACAATGCTAAATTTCCATCTAACATGTTCTAGATGATCCAAGAGTTAAATTCTCTCTCCCCCCTGCCATTCTTAACTAGAGAAGATAAATGATACAGGAATTCCCACTAGTGGTAGCTGCCACCATGACCCAGTTCCTCATTAGAAATCAGCAAAAGGTGTGGGCCTTCCTACAAAACAAGCCTCCCCTAATCAAGAAAGTCTCATTAACATTACACTATTCTTCTTGACCTCAAAAGGAATGGCAAAGAACAATGGAAGGCAAATTTCAGCTTGATGTAAGGAAATGCTTCCTTTTAGATGTTCAAAAGTAGAAAGCCTTAGGAAGTCTTAGGTTCCTCTGGAAGTCTTTAAGCAGAGGCCTAATGATCACTGTCAGGTATGATGTAGAGAGGTAGACTAGATGACCTCTAGGGATCCCTTCCAATGAGGAATTTTGCAAAGGATTTCATAATAGGAGAGTAAGGGCAACATCACAATTTTACCCAAGACCCAAAGCTCTGCTTCCATCAGAATCATGCTCCAAAGGCTCTGGCACAGAACAAAAGCTTTTTGGTAGACATCCATCCAAACTAGAAAGGTTCCAAGTGTAATCACTAATGTACTGTGTATTGGTCCTTCTAGGACCAGCTTGAATAAGTGCAAAGAGAATAATTACCATAAGGCTGGTCACCAGGTGATGGGTTTATTTGGCTATTTCAAGTCATAAAAACCACTCACTAAGTCATGGAAAAGTTGGGATCTCTGCTGGCAGAAAAGCACCAATAAAATAACAGATCTTTCAAAAGAAGTATTTAATTGAATCCATATGGGTCTTGTTTTAAATGAAGGGCCTCATTTCCTTGTTAACTTATGTCCTGGTCAATTCACAATGAAAGGAGGAAGGCATGGTAGAGAGAAAAGAAGGTTAAATTTGGAATCAGGTTGAAATCCTAGCTCTGTCAAGTACTATCTATGTGCCCTTGCGCAAGTCATTTCATTTGGTTGGGTCTCATTTTCTTCATTTTTAAAATGAAAGGTTTAGAGTAGATGACTTCCAAGCTTATTTCCAGCTCTCAATCTATGACTCAGTGTTGCCTAAAGGGCAAAATAAATTTCAGTTGCAAATTCATAGCTACCAGTGAAAAAAAGTATAAGGGATTTTTTTTTTAATTCAGGGAATAATTTATAACCGTAACTTACAGTTACAAAAAAGACAACAGACTACAATTTCACAAAGAATTATAAACATTTTGAGCTGTTGTCCATCTTAATTTTTAGACTAAGTATTCTTTTAATGACTAATAATTTAATAGATACACAATCAGAGGGAACCACTTCAAGACAATGTGAAAGAGGAGTGGATTTTTCTTCTTGGTAAAAGAAAACGAAGGAAGAGTCATTTAAAATGTCTTGTAGGCCACCTAGGCTATGAAATACTAAAACTGAGTCAGAATACCTTTTATCACCTTTTGTATTATCAAGGTGGAGAGCCTATCTGGATTCCATTTACTTTCAAACGTGATCCTAGCTACACAGACTGCCATGGGAGACAATATGTGAAGAGAACTTGGTACCGAAAATTTGTGGGAGTTGTTCTTTGTAATTCGCTGAGGTACAAGATTTACCTCAGTGATAATCTGAAAGGTAAGGTCTCTGGGAGGGGTTTGCTATTGATTGACACCTAATGAAATCATGTGGACTAAAAGATGTGCTGACTCAACATCATCAATGTTATCTTGACTATACCCTGGCCCTGACTTAAATAACAGAGCAGCAAAGCATATACTGCTTGTCAGGAATGGCTCATATTGGGGGAATCATCTTCCCCTTTCCATCCAAGTGGCACAATAGAAAGAACAATTGATATAGGATTAGAAGATGAGTTTAGATCCAAACTCACTAATTTTACTACTAATAAATTTCAAGAACTTTGGAGATGTGCAAAAGTCCATTTTCTTGCTAATTTAATAAGACCTTATATTTATGACCTACTTTGTACTTGAGAAAATGCTTTCATAATAGACTCTCTGTCTGCCACCACTACCCCCTGCCTTTAATTTCTATTATCTTGGTTGTGTGATAGAAAGTACTCTAGGATTTGGAGCAAGAAAAACCCGAGTTCAAATATTTGCTCTGAGCTTGGTAAAAGCTTTCCACTTTATCTCTCTGGTCTCAGTTTGTCTATTTGTAAAATGAGAAGAATGGACTCGTTGGCCTTTAAGGCCTCCCCTCCCCCAGTTTTGATTATTGATCATCCTTTTCATAAGCTACAAATTCTCATAATGAAGCAATGTGGCTATGTTTTTATGTAATCTTTTCAGATACCTTCTACAGCATTGGAGATAGTTGGGGGAGAGGTGAGGACCATTGCCAGTTTGTAGATTCACACCTGGATGGAAGAACAGGTCCTCAGTCATATGTAGAAGCCCTGCCTACTGTTCAAGGTAAGATGAATTATAGTCACATTTGTGTTCCCCAATTAGCACATAAGTGACTTTTTGCCTACAAACAAAGCAACACTGGGACTGGAAGGAAGGAGCAGAAGGAGGGCCTAAGTATGGGTGTGGAGTTCTTTATGACTTGTGTTCTTGGAGTTGTCAGTTCAAGTATGTGCAGTACTATACCATTTCAGAAATCTTGTTTGGTTAAATAAAGGGCATCTCAACCCGTTATCCAAAATCAAATCAGTGCCAAATTAAGGGCCTACTGTATGCACAACATTGCTGCATTTTATGTAGTATATACACATAAAATGTGGCCTCTGCCCTTAAAGACCTTTTAATCTCTCTAGAAAAAGGCAAAAAACACATGAAAAGTAAAATCTCAATCAGAGATTTAAATGATGGTTCAACACAATAATGGAAAAGATGTCATGTGCCATGATGTGACTTGTGCAGATAGTGACTGCTATGTAAAGTGAAAGGAAGGACAGCACTGATGCTGTGGTTGTCAGAGGAGATGGGTTTTGAGATGAGTCTTAAAGGGTGGGTGTTATGTGAATAGGCAGAAAAAGGTAGGGAAGACAATGCTTTTAGGAAGGCAGGAACATAAGTAGATGGGTGATCAAATTGTGTTACATCTCATTGTTAAAAATTGGAGGACTGTATAAGGCAAACTAGAGATTTTAAACTATACTATTTCATTCATGGGGGAAGGGAAAAGAGACTCATTAAATACATGGGAATTCTGACTCATTTGTTGTGTTGAGGAGGGGGTCCTGGACATGATGATTGTTGGAGTAATTACTGAATATATACCTATCAGTATCCTTCTGTTCTAAAGAAGACTTCTTCCCAATTCTTTTCTTGCCCTCAAGTACTGATGTTGCATTCTTCTTTCATTTTCCTGCTTTCTCTCCTTTCATCTTATCTTTTTCCCTTTCTTAACATCCCAGGTTATTATCGCCAATATCGTCAAGAACCTGTGGAATTTGGCCGAATTGGTTTTGGAACACCTTACTATTACGTGGGATGGTATGAGTGTGGTGTCTCCATTCCAGGAAAATGGTAACCCTGTCACCACTGCAAGTCTAGCCCACACCTCTCAGACCTGTCAAATTACTCTTACCAGGAGACTATGAGGTCTTGGGAAGAAAATAAAGACAGCAGTAGAGAACCTCCTAAGTCCAGGTGCTCAGAAGACCTGAAGCCAAAATTCTATGCACTTCTCACACTTAAATCTGGGAATCTGCTTCATTACTTGACCTGAGACTGAAAACAAGATTTGCATTTGATATTCAAATTCCACTTTACTTCTCTGTTGTGTGTGTGTATATGAGTGTGTGTATGTTTTTTAAAAAGTCAACACACCCCCAAAGAAATAA
Source organism: Potorous gilbertii (assembly GCA_028658325.1). Taxonomy (NCBI): domain Eukaryota; kingdom Metazoa; phylum Chordata; class Mammalia; order Diprotodontia; family Potoroidae; genus Potorous; species Potorous gilbertii. Next base: position 440,082,013 of record CM053770.1, read on the forward strand.
TAAATGAGCAACTGAAATGGATTGCACTTTTCCTCAATGAGACTTTCAAACTTTACTAAGCACAAAATTTGGACGTTTCATGTATTTCAAAGGAACGACCTAAGCATGCTGTGCTTGCTTAATAGAATGCTAAATAATTTTCCATTATTATTAATGGAATCTTCTATAACTGGCAGAATTTTAAGCTTCAGAGTTTTATTTTGTTTTTGTTTTTTTCCTATTCAGCAATGCTGAGCTACTAAAAACACCCACCCAAGGCAACAGAGTCTACATAAGCCATGCTCTGTGAGCTTGCTCCACTGCTGACTAATGCACCAAATCACATTGTAAATTCACAAGATATATATGTGTATGTGAATGTATGTGTATATATATATGCATATATATGTGTATATATATGTCTGCAAGAATATTACTTAGAATTGCTCATTTTTTTCATGTCTTCTAGATAAATGTTTCTGAATTTTTATTCAAAAGGTGCTGTTTATTAACAGGTTTTTTTAAAATGTTCCATGGAAAATGTACTATGCATAAAATAACAACTGTGGAAAGGACTGTTCCTTTTGCAAATACTGTTAACCATCACTAAGTCATCTGCATGAGTACCATATACATTGGTGTTTGAAAGAGTCATCTTGATTTCTGGTCCCAAACTAAATGTCTCAGTCCAGCTTTGTTTTCTTATTTTTTTCACATTTGTCACTTTCTTTGATATTTAATTCTTGAACCTGAGGCTTTTTGTTTCTCTGTGCTACAGCATGAGTTCTTTTTAAAGATACACTAATAATTTTTAACATAAAAACCCCCATATACTTGTGAATGCGCTCATTTCATCAGCATCTCTCATGTAGATCATGGTCAGATGGAAGCACTATCCTAGAATCCCTAAGTTCCACCTTTACATACCACAGTATTCTAAATATAATTCACACTTCCTCCTTTCCACGTCTGGCTTATATGAAAAATGAGTGTAACCTCTGATTAGTTATGTTCAATATACACCTATATATTTTTTCCTCAAAGGGACTTTAGGGGTGGAGCTATACTTGGGGGTAGCCAATTTGGAACCAATAAGATGAACTGATAGCATAATAAACCCTGATACCTAAATAAAACAATCACCATTTTCATCATTAATGATGTGTATTACAGGGTCTCTGTAGACGAATATAATGAAATGAAACCTGGCACAACTAGAAGGTTTTAACCTTGAAAGTAAAACTTGCTGGGGGAATTGGGGAACTCTGCAGCATCTATGTAACAAAGCTTAATAATGACAGTGAGACCCTGAAGAGTAAGGATAAAAATGGCTCACTGTTATACAGTGCCTCAAGGTTTACAAAATTCATTGTTTGGGTACGGTCTAATGTGAGTGGTCCATTTTTAACTGAATGACAAGGATTAAACTTTTGTGTCTTATATTTTCCTGAAATACTATTTTCCTACTTCAACATGAAACAACAGTAAATAAGATATGTCTGGGAAAATAAGGGAGTACCACTGTCTTAAAAGGGATGGGCTGATAGGATGTTCATATGACATTAACAATATAATTTACAAACTCAATGGAAAGACTGTCAAAGTTGCTTTTGGATCCTTATAAACATATGGGAAGGGAATGATTTAAAAACTAAAAGTAACAACAATGATGTCTAAAAGGAACATTTCATTTAAAGAGACAAATATTTAAATACCTTCAAGTATTTTACTTTACAATTCCAAAACAAATTATAGGATATTTAGGAAACAATAAATTTTTCATAACAAGCCTATAACATGCTTCCTTTTGAGGAAAAAAAAACTATCCAGTTTGTTGGTATCCAATAATCTGATGCTAGAAAACATGACCATGCTTATGCAGGCGTGTATCTTGCTAGAATCTCTTGAATTAGAGGAGGACTCAAGAATAGCTTTCTTGACACTATGTCCTGAGATTCAAATTACTCATTGGGATTTACACATGACAAGATGAGTTCTAGACTGACCTGAAGTTCTTGCATTGGTTTGGGGCTTCCTTTGGTGAAGAGGGAGGAGGAGCCTGTAGGGGAAATGTTCTCAGCACAAATTCAGAAATGAGGTGTAAATTCATCTCCTTGAATACTATAAGGACCTCAAATTCATAGACATGACTTGGATCTGAAGGTAAACTAACCATTTGCTCTTCACTCATTCATTCAACAAACAACAAAGCACCTAATATATGTATATGTATATGTATATGTGTGTATATATATGGAGAGAGAGAGAGAAAGAGAGAGAGAGAGAGAGAGAGAGAGAGAGAGAGAGAGAGAGAGAGAGAGAGAGAGAGGGAGTGTTCTATGCTGGTGGCTGAGGATACAAAAGTAGATATTATACAAATCCTGCTCTCAAAATATTTATTAATGGGAATAAAAATAGGTAAAAATCTGTGTCACAAGGTAGAATGAGATAAAGCACCAAGGAGATGTTTGGGGAAAGTGCGAGGAGATGTCTGAGAAGGAAAAGGGAGAACCAGCATTTCTGAAGTACCAGTTCTAAGGGCTTTATAGTTATTCACACTATGCCAGGCACCATGCTGTGTTTTACAAGTTTTATCTCATTTGATTCTCACAGCAACCCTGGGAGGTAGATATTATTAATATCCTCATTTTACAGGAACCTGAGGCAGACAGAGGTTAAGCCCAAGGTCCCACAGTTAGAGTGTCTGAGGTCATTTTTGAATTAGGTCTTCTTGACCCCAGACTGGTGTTCTATCTGCTGCTTCTTCTGGCTCCCACGAGATGAACACATGGGGATAAGTTACGGGTAAAAAGGGTTGTCAAAGACGATTTAACGAAAAAGGTTTTAGGTTTTAAGTGTAGGCATAGTTCCAGTACACGAAGGTAAGTGGGGGTGGGATGGGTAGAGGAGGGAGGGTATCAGACAAAGCGTGTGGGAATGGTATGAAAAAAGGCTTGGAGGTGGGGATGGGCAACAGAGACTGCTTTGGGGGCTCTTTTACCCACGCACTATTTTCTTCAAATTTGAAGTAATTTGTGCCTTGAGGAAGAAAAAAATGAACAGTTGATGGATACTTAGTTCCCTGTCTTGGGTGGAATTTAAGAAAACATTTGTATAAAAGCTTTAAACTGTTGGTAATCTGAGACCAAACTGAATCCAAATATATACAGGCCATTTGACCAACCTTATCTTTCAAAGGAATAAAAATAATTATTCCATTACTACTGTATTATCTGAGACCTGATCAATTTCAGGCCAAGGTGAGTCCTACAGTTGGAAAAAAATTCTTTCCTGCGAAAGAATTGGGCAAAATCATAACCTGAACCAGTGTTGACCACCTTCTTACTCAGTATTTGTTTCTCCTCCTACCTTTCTTGACATTTCTTCCCAGTCTCCTTTTCCTGATCATCATCCACCACTTATGGGTGCACCACTATCTTAGGCCCTCTTCTTTCATTTCACTTTTTTTTTTGGTTATCTCATCATTTCCTCCTGGGTTTAACTATTATCTATATGCAGGTAACTTCTAGGTCTAGAATCCAGACCTAATTTATCTGTTGGATTTCATGTTAGACATTATTAGTGAGATATGTCATAGACATCTTATTTAGTCTGTGATCAAATATTTACCAAGCACTCATTTTGTGCTAGATACTGTTGTTCTAAGCACTTGTTTATCCTTAGTTTTTTTAAACATATTTTCACATTAGTCATGTTGCATAAAAGAATTAAAATGAATGGGAGAAACATGAGAAAAATCAAACCAAACCAAAACATAACACAAGAAAAAATAGTCTGCTTCATTCTGCCTTCCAATTCCATAGTTCTTTCTCTGAATGTGGATGGCATTTTGCATGAAGAGTTCTGTGGGAATGTTTTAGGTCCTTGCATTACTGTGAAGGGATGTCTATCAGGAACAGTCCTCATACCCTGTGGCTGTTACTCTGTATAATGTTCTGGTTCTCCTCATTTCATTCAGCATCAGTTCATGTATATCTTTTCAGGTTTTTCTGAAGAGATCCTGTTTATAATTTCTTTTTTTTTTTTTAATATTTATTTATTTATTTTTAGTTTTCAACTAAAATTTTGAGTACCAAATTTTCTCTCTACCTCTGACTTCCCACCACCCCAAAACGCAGTGCATTCTGATTACCCTTTCCCCCCAATCTGCCTTCCCTTCTATCAGACCCTTCCCTTCCCTTATCCCCATCTTCTCTCTTTTCTTGTAAGGCAAGATAGATTTCTATACCCCATTACCTGTATTTCTAGCATGCAAAAACAATTCTCAACATTCATGTCAAAAACTTTGAATTCCTCCCTCCCCACCCATCCCCACTGAGAAGACAAGCAATTCCGTATAGGCTATATATGTGTAGTTTTGGAAAAAACTTCCATAATAGTCATGCTGTGTAGGATTAATTATATTTCCCTCCATTCTATCCTACCCCCCATTTCTTCTATTCTCTCTTTTGACCTTGTCCCTTCCCAAGAGTATTGGCTTCTAATTACTCCCTCCTCCCATTACCCTCCCTTCCATCATCCCCTCCACCCTACTTATCCCCTTCTCCTCAACTTTCCTGTATTGTAAGATAAGTTTTCATACCAAAGTGAGTGTGCATTTTATTACTTCCTTGAGTAGAATATGATGAGAATAAGCTTCATGTTTTCTCTCTAACCTCCCCCATTTCCCTCCACTGAAAAGTCTTTTACTTACCTCTTTTATGAGAAATAATTTGCCCCATTCCATTTCTCCCTTTCTCCTCCTAATATATTCCTCTCTCACCCTTTAATTTCATTTTTTTAGACATGATTCCATTCTATTCACTTCACCCTTTCTCTCTCTCTCTCTGTATATGTGTGTGTGTATGTAATCCCACCAACTACCCAGATACTGAAAAAAAAGTTTCAAGAGTTAAAAATATTGTCTTTCTATGTAGGAATGTAAACAGTTAAATTTTAGTAAGTCCCTTGTGATTTCTCTTTCCTGTTTACCTTTTCATCCTTCTCTTGATTCTTGTGTTTGGAAATCAAATTTTCTTTTCAGCTCTGGTCTTTTCATTAAGAATGCTTGAAAGTCCTCTATTTCATTGAAAGACCATTTCTTCCCGTGAAGTATTATACTCAGTTTTGCTGGTAGGTGATTCTTGATTTTAGTCCTAGTTCCTTTGACTTCTGGAATATCATATTCCATGCCCTTCAATCCCTTAATGTAGAAACTGCTAGATCTTGTGCTATCCTGATTGAATTTCCACAATACTCAAATTGTTTCTTTCTAACTTCTTGCAATATTTTCTCCTTGGGAACTTTGGAATTTGGCTACAATGTTCCTAGGAGTTTCTCTTTTTGGATCTCTTTCAGGAGGTGATCTGTGGATTCTTTCAATATTTATTTTGCCCCCTGATTCTAGAATATCAGGGCAGTTTTCCTTGATAATTTCATAAAGGATGATGTCTAGGCTCTTTTTTTTATCATGACTTTCAGGTAGTCCCATAATTTTTAAATTGTCTCTCCTGGATCTATTTTCCAGGTCAGTTGTTTTTCCTCCACCTGTTTAACTTGATTTTCAAAATCCTTTTTGAGTTCTTCCATGGCCTGAGCCCATGGGATATCTATTTCAGATGTTTGGGATACAGAGGCCTTGACTCTTATGTCTTTACCTGATGG
>CM053770.1:440087755-440097771 GCA_028658325.1 Potorous gilbertii
TTTGGCAGCAGGCCTGGCTGCTATTCAATGGGAGCTTAATTCCTGGTGCTCGGGTGGGGCAGGGCCGCTTCCCAGGCTCTGTTCCCTCAGGGGGTTTATGTAGAGATCTTTTGTAATGGAGCTGCTGCTGAGCTCCTGCCTGCTCTGGGAGCCTCTGGCTGCCTGCTGCCTCTGCCGCTGCCTCTGCTGCTGCCTCCTGAGGGGGCCTGAGTCCCGGAGACACCCCGCTCCCCTCTCAGCCCGTCTCTTTCACTGACCTGTGAGTCTGTGGGTGGAGGGAACTTCGCGGCCGCTGGAGGTCCTGTCCCTGAAGCCTGCTCGGATCTGCTCACTCCTCTCTGTGCCGTGTGGTCAGGGCAGGGGAGGGCTCCGCTCCCATCTGGGGCACGATGGACCTTTGGGGTCAGTTTTTCAGGGCTCTCTGGAACGGAAATCTCCTTCACTGTGTTGCTGCATGGCTTCCACTGTTCCAGGATTTGTCAGGAGTTCTTTTTAGAGGAAATCCATGGGCTGTGGGTTCGGGGCTAGCATAGGTGAGTCTTTCTACTCCGCCATCTTGGCTCTGCCCCCCCTCTAAATCCCAGTTGTTTTTCCAATGAGATATTTCACATTATCTTCCATTTTTTTTCATTCTTTTGGTTTTGTTTTGTGATTTCTTGGTTTCTCTTAAAGTCATTAACCTCCATCTATTCCATTCTAATTTTTAAAGAACTATTTTCTTTAGTGAGCTTTTGAACCTCCTTTTTCATTTGGCTAATTCTCCTTTTTAAAGCATTCTTCTCCTCACTGGCTTTTTGAACCTCTTTTTCCAATTGAGTTAGCCTATTTTTAAAGGTGTTATTTTTTTCAGCATTTTTTTGGGTCTCCTTTAACAAACTGATGACTCATTTTTCATGATTTTCTTGCATCACTCTCATTCCTCTTCCCCATTTCTCCTCCACCTCTCTTACTTGATTTTCAAAATCCTTTTTGAACTCTTCCATGGCCTGAGATCGTTGAATATTTATTTTGGAGGTTTTGGATGCAGAAGTCTTGACTTTTAGGTCTTCCTCTGATAGCATGCATTGTTCTTCCTCATCCAAAAGGATGGAGGAAAATACCTGTTCACCAAGAAAGTAACCTTCTATAGTCTTGTTTTTTTCCCCCTTTTGGGCATTTTCCCAGCCAGTTACTTTATTTTTGAGTACTTTGTCAAGAGGAGGGTATACTCTCAGGACCTTTAAGTTCTCAGTTCCTCCAAGGTGGCACAGTGAAGGAAGAGGAGTTTACTCCTCTCCTGGTCTGTGCTCCTGTCTGGGATCAATCACAAGCACTCTTTTTTGCCCCATGTCTGTGAGTAGAATTCCTTCTCCAAAGCCTTCACCAGCTCCACCAGGTCTGCCAGAACTCCTTCTCACCCCAGGACTGCCACTCAGGGCTCAGATCCAGATCAACTGTGCGATTTCCCCAGGGCCTTTAGGCTGAGGGCTCCTGAAATGGATGCTGTGCCACAGCAACTGCTGCTGCCCTGGGGCCACTGGGGCCAGATCACATTCCCTTCTCACCCAGGTGAAAGAGCTTTCTCACTGACCTTTGGAACTGCCTTTGGCATTTGTGGGTTGAAGGATCTGGGAATTGCAACTGCTGTGAGGGATTCCATGCACCTTGAAGTCTGCTCTGGTCCTCTCCCTGCCACACAGGGGCCAAGGCAGTGCTGTGCTCCACAGGCTGCACTCCGCTTGGTGCCCAGTGTGATAGACCTTTCTTATTAGCCTTCTAGGCTGCTTTGTGCTGGAAATCTCTTTCACTCTATCATTTTATGGCTTCTGCTGCTCTAGAATTTGTTTAGAGTCATTTTTTACATGTATTTCATAGGTTATGGGTGGGGGGAGCTCCAACAGATCTGTCCTTCTATTCCATCATCTTCGTTCCTTGTCCTTAGTTTTCAAAGAGGACCAATGACATCACATGTTGATGCCTTGACTTATGTGCGAATTAGATCTAAGTGAGGCAGAGTTGTGTAAAGTTGTCAGTCTCTCTTTCTTCCAGATTTCATCTAAGTCTAGTGGCAAGACAAAAGTCAGGATGGTTGGCAATGGCCTGGAATACATTGAATGACCTTGATGTCTTTAATGTCTTGATCAAGCTCCAAGTGCTCCACAGTGCCTGCTTAACCTGCCTTCCTGGTTGTTGGAACAAACTGTTCTCATCAGCCCATTCTGTTGGGGGAAGTTTTCACATGCTTGGGGTAGATACACCCCAAACTCACTGAGTCTGTGGTCTGTTGGTTGCCCTTAGCTTGGTTTAGCCTATCTGCCAAGATGGTTTATTGGGGTGTAATCACTGTGCATGCTAGAGGCTTCTTGGGAACACAAGCACTCATCAAAGATGGATGAGGAGACATAAAAGGGGTTTGGAAAGTCCTCATACCAGAAGCACTAGATCTTGACTTCTCTGTACACCCCTCTAAGCACTAGGGAGACAAAGAAAGGCAAAAACATGATCCCCACCCTCACTGGAGCTCAACATGTAGAAAATAGGTCAGATGACCACATATTAGATACACTACAGAGTTGATTCATGCACAGGTTGGACTAGATTGCTGCTAGAACACATTCCAACTCTCATATTCTACAGTTTATTTTCTTTTTGGATAGAGTTAGTGAGAAACCATAGCAATTTTTCATCCCCTTCCCTTTGCCTCTTTTCTTTTCTCCTACCACCTCTTTCAATTCTCCCAATTTTTTTACCTATACTGAACTGTTTTAACATGTCTGGGCTTAGGGAATGGTCAAAAGAAGAAAATTGTCAAATTATTATATTTCTGTGAAAATCCCTTTCTATCAACTCTGTGGCACTTAATTTTGGTCTTTTCAATGAGTTTTGAGGTATTAGGAAATCTCTTTTTGACTAAGTCTCTTGCATGCATGGTTTTGACATAGCATGCTACAGTATTTAGAAAAGTTAATATCTTTCATTTATCTTTTGGATAAAGACACAATTCTATCTCTTACCCAGATGGATTTGTAATCTAACTCTTTTCTGCCATTGTCTTACATTAACTGTATGTCATAGTCATGACCCTCAGTTGGAGTAGGAAGATAAAGGATCTGGAGACCAATCAAGTCAGAATGAGCTCAGTGACTTAGACATAAGAGAAAAGGTAAAATAATTGGGACACTAATTCACTGTTGGAGGAACTGTGAACCAATCCAACCCTTTTGGAGAGCAACCTGGAATTATGCCCAAATAGCTATTAAATTATATTTAAACTATTAAACTATATGCCCTTTGATCCAGCAATACAACTACTAAGTCTATTTCCCAAGATGATTAGAGAAAAAGGAAAAAAATATATGTTCTAAAATATTTATAGCAGCTCTCTTTATGGTGGCAAAGAACTGGAAATTGAGGGAGATGCCCATCAATTGGGGAATGGCTGAACAAGTTGCAGTAAATGAAAATGTCCAACATTCCTAGTACATTCTCCAGGTTTTAGATAGTTCAAATCATTCCCTAGAAATTGTATCTATTTTACAGTTGAAGAAAAATAAATTTACCAAGAAATAAACTGACCTCTAGGCATATAGCATGTCAAGAGTTCTGCAGACAATTCTTAGTTAAACAGTAGCAGAATCCAAAGAACATCAACTGAGAGTGAAGGTATGTTTTTTTAAAATCTCAATTGCATGATTGAAGCAAAACCAAAAAATGAATAGTGCGATGAATGAAGTTAAATATATTAAGTTTTATGGATTGATTAAGTAAAAACTTTAAAAAAGAAAGTAGAAATGGATGCAGGTTAATTTAGCCCCAAAGACATATGCTTAACCTATATTGAGAAATACTGAAATCAACTTGAGGGACAAAAAGTTTCTGGAAAACTTCCCAATTCATACTGCACAACAACTAAAATTTCTAGCATATCTTATTGTGATATCCTTACTATTTGAAGTCTATCCAATTAAAGGTATTATTTTTTCCTCTTTCTTATACTCTTGGGCTGTCATAGAGCAGTCAAAACTTTTTCACACTGAGGAAGCAAATGGATTTTATTTCCCCTCAGATTAAAGGAGGTTTATGATCAATGTTATTTCAAATGTCAAAAAATAAAGGCTGGATTCATTTATTTATGCCAATATATTTTTCCAAGAAAAAAGGGGCCTTCCTTTCATTTCCAGAATTCTATTCCTAGAACTAGCCTCAATACATCCTGGATGTTATTTCTTTTTCTGTATTCTAGACCAAAAATGGGAATACTAATTAGCAATATGTTGCCTTTCAAAAGCTGGCTGATTGACAGTATGTGAACAAGAAAGAGAAGGAAGATCTTTAAAAGCACTGGAGAGGCAAATGTTCAAGGAAATCTAAAGAACATGGGTGGTGAGTTTGGAAATTCAAGAATCAGACTATGATAAGTGGGTGGAGAGAACTGATGGGACATGACTCTTTCCAAGAACTGTTGACTTATAACAGCGGGGTAGCATCTGGAATAACAGCTAACACTTATGCGGGACTTTAAGGTTTGCAGTTCTATTATCCCCATTTTAATATGAGGAAAGTAAAGCTTAAAGAGGGTAAGTGATTTGATATATGTTAACTCACTGTATCCTCACAACAGCTCTGAGAGATAGTATTACCAATATCCTCCATTCTATAGATGAGGAAATTGTAGTTGAATTAGTGAGTTGCTCAGGGTCACATAACTAGTAAGTGTTTAAAGCAGGAATCAAACTCAGGTCTTCCTGACTCCAGGTTTAGCACTCTACACTGCACCACCTAGGCAGGGGTGGGGAATCTCCAGCATCAAGGCCACTTGTGGCAGTCTAGGTCCTCAAGTGTGTCCTTTGACAGAATCCAAACTTCACAGAATGAATCCCCTTGATAGAAGGATTTGTTCTGTAAAATTTGGACTCAGTCAAAAGGCCTCCCTGAGGATCTAGAAGGCCACATGTGGCTTGGAGGCCACAGGTGCCCCACCCCTGATCTAGCCTCTGCGCTTGCTCTTACTGCATCAGCATACACATGTTATAATGTATTCATGAAGGTTAATTCCTGATTTTGTCGTGGTTAAGTTGAAGGGGAACCATGTAATCCCAAGTCAAATCAGCTGGGAAGGAAGATGCCAAATTTCATTACTGCTCAAAATTGTTTGGAGATTAAGTTTAGTTTAAGTTAAGTTTTAGTAAAGATTAAAAAATAAGATTTCATAAGTTATAACTATGAATCTAAACACCTTCTTGTGGCTATAGGATAGAGCATGATATGTCAGGAGGTATCTAGTGTTTCTTTCCCATCCTGGCCTAAATTCCAACAAGCCAAGATCATTTCTTTAAACATCTTAATGTTTCTTGTCTAAGATCTTCAAAGAATTCCTAAATACATTTATAGAAAAAAAGAAAACTTTAGAGGAAAGAACATTCAAAATACTTTATGGTCTGGAAAGAAGGTAACAGGGACAGAGGGACAGAGAATGCCAGCTATGGTGATCATGTCTCAATAATGCCTTACCCATTGGACTTTCCCAGTCTTGTTTTAAAATCACATCTTGCCATCTTATGGCATTTTGATTACCATGAGTGATCAGTGTTCTCCTCCCCCTACCAACTAAATATCTATGGGTAATACAGGGTATCTTAATTTCTCAAGAGAGGGACAGCAAATTTCCAGAGGTCCAACTTCATTTGAAGCAAATGTATAGTAACAATATTGGTACCTTAGGCATAAAAGAATGTGGAGGTTTCTGTTTATTTGTTTGTTTTCTGGTCTAGACATAGTTCAGGAGGCTACCCCAATAGAAATCTCTCTATAAATGCAAATCTGGAAGTACTTTACAACTTAAAAGCTTAGAGAGTTGCTTGCGGCATGGAGTTTCAGTGATTTGCCCTCAGTCATGATAGCCAGTATGCGTCCAAGGCCAGACTTGGACGACAGCTGTCCTGATTCTTTGGCCAGCTCTCTATCCACAATACCACACTGCCTCTCATAAAAAGGAGTATTGGTTAAGAAATAGGTAGGATCAGCAGACTTGTAAAAACTAGTAACGAGTCAGAGAAAAGTATAAATGCCACACTTTGCAAAGGGGAATCTGAGACCAAGGAACATCAGGCATCATGTGTAACTCATGAGGAAAGAATTCTACATGACCACATCAGTGAGAAATCATTCCAATTTTCTCCACTGTCTTCAGAAAGAATTCAACATGCAACAGATGAAGAGTGGACAAAGATGTGCTCTTTTTTGAGTGTAAGGAGATTTTTCTTAGGCTCACTAGGGAATGCTTTTTGAAAGAGAGGACCACTTCAGTCTCTTCTTATATGCTGTAGGTAGAAGGTATTGAATCAAAGATATGTTCCATAAAGGTTAAAGGTCTAGAGTCACAAGGGACTTTAGAGACTGCTTGTTGAACATATATACTTTAAAAAAGAGAAAACTGGGGCCCTGCATTCCATGTCATAACAAGTAGTAAGTGGCAGTCAGGATTTAAACCCAAGCACTCTTTTCACCACACCATATATTCTCTCTCTGTGTTAGGATAGGCTGCCAGATCTGCAAAGACCTGAATTCAAATGTGGCCTCATAAATTAGCTGTGTGTTTTTGGACAAGTCATTTAACCTCTCTCTATCTCAGTTTCCTTACCTATAAAATGGAGATAATAGCATGGACTTTCTAAGATTATTGTGAGGATTAAGTGAGATATTTATAAAGCACCAGAAAACCTTAAAGTGTGATACAAATGGTAGTAGCTATTATTAAATTAAGAGAATTCAGTTCAATTGAATGAGCAGAAGCATTTATTAACCCACTAGTAGATATGAAGCCTAGTGCTAGAAACTGAGACAAGCTTATTGGTCAGAGCCTTCTCTGATTCAGAAACACGTGGCTTCATGTCCTGACTCTGACACTGGGTATATGGTCCTGAGCAAATCACTTAGCCTCTCAGCCTTGGTTTCCTCTTCTGGAAAATGATAGTAGTACCTACTTTATAAAGTTGTTGTGATAATAAAATTATATATATATATATTTGTATGTATATATTACTTATTAGTGACTGGAAGAGTTTCCCACATCAATAAAATTATGGACATAGCACTCCTCCCAAAAATATACCTGCCCACTATGCTAGGAAAACAAAGGCAAAAATGAAAATCTTTCCCCTCTAGGAGATCACATTCTGTTGTAGAGAAATGACATGTTTATAGAAGAATAATTGTAAAATAAATGTACAGTTATCTTCATGGGCTGTAGAACTACTTCTTGCACTGATCAAAGGAGTGTCTAATTGAAGGAGTAAGGAAAGATCTCTTGGGGAAGTTGGAAAAGCTTTTCCACTAGAGACAAGCCATTTCTGAAAATTTTAAGTTTAATTTTTTGTGCTCATTTTACTGTTTGTCTCCATTTCTCTCAATCTTAGCCACTCTCTTCTAGCTCCTTCCATGCCTAATTGGTTGGTAAAGAATGAGAAGGAATGACATTTGATCTCTGTACAAATCCCTACATACACAAGAATGCATAAAATAACAAGATCTCAACAGTTTGACAAAGCACCCTGAGGGAGATGTAGGCATTAGGCAGCAAGAACCAGCAGAGCTAAGCCACCACTATGACCAGAACTTCTCTTTAGACTCTTCAGAAAATGACACAGGATGCCATGCCCAAGAAGTCTAGAAAGAGTGGCGTACCCTAGGCACTGGCCCTGCCTCCATTCTCTTCATCATGTGGGGACCAATCCCTTTGGAGACATGGCCTGGCAGCTCTCTCTGAAGGTGCTGCAGCTCCTGCCTCCTCCGTAGCCATAACTAATGAAAACTCAGGAAAGAAAGTTTTTATGACCAAATTTCTTGGTGCTGTCAAATGGTTTGATGTCAGAAAGAGATGTGCTCTGGGAAATAGAAATGATGCTTTGAAGTTGTTTTTTCTTTCTTTTTTTTTTTTTTAACATTAGAAGCACAGGACTTGGATTCAAAGGACCTGGGTATGAAATCCAGCTCAGCCATTTACTGACCATGTGACCTTGGGTCACTTCCCTTCTCTCGTCTATAAAATAGGAAGTTGGACTTAATGATTGGTGAGATCTCTTTTGGCTCTATACCTATGAAAGGGCCATATCACTTCTTTGTTCTACTTTTCACTGGAAGGGCAAAGTATAGATTAAGGGAATTTCTCACATTTTTTTGGTTCATTGTCTGATTCAGATAATCTGGGTACTTTTTATCTGTCACTATCCAGTATGTTGTCACCAACTTCCCTTGCATGCACATGGGTCAAAAACCTTGTGAATGAAAAGGACCATAGATTTAGAGCCACAAGATACCTTGAAGGTCATCTAGTCTAGCTCTCTCAGATTATAAGTGAGGAAACAGACCCAGAGGATTCAGTAATGTGTCTAATGAGGTCTTCCTTCTCTAAATCTACCACTTTTTCCATGTGCCAAGTTAATCACTTCACAAATAGAATCTATATTGGAACCCAGGCAGATAAAGCCCAGGGAACAATAAGTGAACAATCCTTCTCAAATGGAGGAGTGAACAATCAATCCTTCCCCAGAGACCTGTGTGGCATCAGCCATTTATAAACATGTTCTAGGTAGAGTGCTCACCTCTAGTTATCCAGGGTGACTTCTCAGTACATCTCCTATGAAGGCTCCCATTGCTCCCCCTATATCCGCATTAGATCCCCCTATACAATTTATCTCTCCATCTGTATAATACAGTGTATTGTTCTACCTGAAGTTGCAGATAGATGACATGCATGATTCCCTTTTCAAAGAAGTATCCCTCCTTCAAGACTACAGGACCTATGTCGTGACTGGGTGAATTATAGTTCAAAATGGGTCTCCAGACTAACATGTCTCCATTTCCCTCATATATGATTCCCAAGACTTTGGATCTCACCTATGAGTTTGCCCATGGGTCAGGAACATACTTGTGCCTTTAGTTGTTAGTCTTTCTCCTGGCCACATGGAAAGGGTCCTTCCACTCTCAAACCCCAACTGATATTCTTGATAAAAAACTGATGGGGGAAGACAAGCACAATTCTGGACAGCTTCTACTATACAGAATAACAGATTTAAGGCATGATTTTGAATCTTTCTGAACCTGTGTTTACACATTTGGCAACCAAACAATTATGGAATTGTACTATCTGTGAACTTTTGGTCAAACCAAACAACCACAAGTGATCTGTCTGTCTTTTAGACACAGGCCCAGAAGTAAGAGTTGCTTTGATTGCAAAAGTACATCATCTTGTTCCCATGTCAGCTGATCTTCCCACTGATGAATAACAACAATTCATCATTTTTAGCACCTTATGGTTCACAAAGCATTTTTCGCCACAACAATCAGTTTTCATGGCTCCCAACAACTTCAAAAGCAATGCAGTTTTGAGTCTAAGAAGAAGCTGAGGTGGGATAGGAGTGAAGGTGGGACTGATATTGTGTTGCTTTGTGGCTAAACCCACCACCCCCACTATAGACCCCAAGATGATGATTCAGTAGCTCCTTCTTCCCATGGGGTGCCTTCATGGAATATTGTAGCCTTTCTCTTCCAGCTTGAGAAAGCCTTGGGAAAGTCTGTCTTTGTTTTAAATGTATATTCTATATAAACAGCATTAATCAGAGGCATTTTCCAGTCAGTATATTCTTATTGGGAATGCAGGTAGGAGGAGAAAATTGAGGGGGAAAATGTTTCCAGAGAAAAAAGAGAGGCATGGGGCAGAGCCAAGATGGCGGAGTAGAAAGACTCACCTATGCTAGGTCCGAACCTACAGCCCATAGATTTCCTGTAAAAAGAACTCCTGACAAATTCTGGAACAGTGGAAGCCGCGCAGCAACACAGTGAAGGAGATTTCTGCTGCAGAGAGCCCTGAAAAACCGACCGCAAAGGTACCCTGGACACGGGAGAGGAGTCTTGCCCTGCCGAGCGCTCCCCTCCCCCACCCCGGCCACGCGGCACTGAGAAGAGCCAGCAGACCCAAGCAGGCATCAGGGACCTGAATCTCCGGGTGGCCGCGAAGGTCCCTCCACCCACAGACGCAC
>CM053770.1:440098271-440156376 GCA_028658325.1 Potorous gilbertii
GGGGAGAAAATTTTGGAACCCAAAATCTTGTGAAAATGAATGTAAAAAGTTAAATAAATTTATTTAAAAATAAAATAAAATAAAATAAAATTTCAAAAAAAAAAAAAAGAGAGGCAGATGAGATATTGAGATGTTTTGTCAAACTACTCTTTCTAGTTAGGAGTGCAGAAATTTAAAATAAAAGGAAGTATATGGACAGAATTACAGATTATTTGATGGTATTTCCCATCACAGATAAGAAGCATCTAGTCAGTAGTGGGGAAAGGGCATGGGGCAAACAAGAGTGGTTAGACAGAACTTCTTATGATATTAACACCCCATAACCATGTGTGTACACCCTTTGACCCAGTCATATCACTACTAGGTATATGCCCTGAGACTGAATAGAGAAAAAGAATTCATATGAACAAATGTATTGATAGCAGTGTTTTAGTACTTTTTATAGTAACAAATAAGGAAAAACAAAATGGGTACCCAAAGTAATGCAGTATTATTGTGCCATATAAGGAAGACAAAAATGATGATTGCAGAGAAACCTAGGAAGAGTGACATGAGACAAAACAGGGTTCTGGGCAGAATAAGAAGAGGAGATCCTTGTTAGTTCCAATTTCATAGTAAAGGAAACACTGGAAAGGACAGTAAAAGTTTATTGCTATGCTAGGTTGGTTATCTTTTTAGTGGATCACTGTTTTCATTTCTCTTTTTTTTTTAAGTATTGAAAACTCAGACTGTGGGCTCTGATTGGTGAGCTTTCATTTTTGTTTATCTAGCCCAAGCATGGTATCTGTCTTGAAATCCCACTTCTTTCATGCTTTCTAGCGTGGCTCACTCTCCCCAACCTGTGCTAATACTGTTATTAGGCCTAGGGGTTTTCCCAGGCCCAGAGCTTACTGTAACATTTCCCAGGTATCTCCAAACCATACCACTTTTACTCTGCTACCTCCCCCTTGCAGCTCTTGTAATGCTTGATATCTTGTGTTCCCCTATTAAAGTAGAATCTCCTTGAGGGTGATTGTCTTGCTTGCCTATATTTGTATCCTGGCACTTCTCACAGTTCCAGGCATATATTACAAACTTTTAAAATGCCCTTCCCTTCCCTTCTCTTCTCTACCCTTCCCTTTCCTCCCTACCTTTTCCCTTCATCTCTTCCTTCCTTAGCACATATTGTCACCTCTCTACTGCCTTTCATTACATGTGACTCTATTTCATTTCACTAAATATTTGAAATATTTACTTTCTTTGTGGAGGGAGGTTGGGAAATATTATCATGTTATCCAAAAATTGGATTTTTCCTTTTCTGATGACTATTGTTTCTTTTTTTTTTATGTCCGTGCAAAGCCCATCTGTGACAAGTTTCTCTGAATCCCATTTGCAGCATTTCCGAGTGGTCTTTTGGGAGAGGAAATGTTTATTTGGTGACTCTGGATGCTTTCTGTTTTCTCATGCTGAATGGGAAATTCTGTTTATCCACTGGGAATGCTACAGTTAATGGGAAACAAATGATAGTCAGACATGTTTTAAACTTACTGCAAAGATTTTCTTGGTCTGAGTTCAGAGTCTTATCTTTAGATATGGAATTTGGATCTTCCTTTTCTTTTTGGAATTTGAAATTAATTTTATTCTAGTAATATGATTCAAGTTCAAGATATCTATCACTCTTGTCTCCATAGATATAATTTAAAAAGACATTTAGATTCAAAGGAGATCCAATGAAGGGAAAAGAAATTTCTTTTCCATATTTGGTACTTGTAATGATTTATATGAAAGTATTTATAAATATGAAATAAAAACATTTGGTGGGGAAAAATAGAAAAAAGAAATGGACTTAGGAGTCAGGAGAAACCTCAGTTACTAGTTGTGTGACCGTGGATTAATGACAGACTATCTCAAAGCTTTAACTTCCTTAACTATAATATGGGGATAATTAATTCTTGTAATATACACCTCATATTGTTTTTGGGAAAATCAATGAGATATCATCTATAAAGTATATTTAGTATAAAGTATACACACACACACACACACACACACACACATATATATATAGCAATGTCCTTATGCTCTCTCTGTATATATACAGAGAGAGCATAAGGACATTGCTATTTTTTAATCATTCATTTTCAAAGAGGATCAATGATATCATAGGGTGATGACTTGACTTGCTTATGAATTAGATTTCAATGAGGCAGAGTTGCACAAAGTCATTGGCCTCTCTCTCTTCCAGAATCATCAAAGTTTAATAGCAAGACAAAAGTCAGGATGATTGGGATTAGAACAGATGACCAATTTTTTAATTGTGTTAAGATTTTTAAAAACAATTATTATTTGTATGGTGTTTTTCAGAAATTGATATAAAGTCTAAATTTTATCCATAAAAATCCTGCCCTGATACTTCTTCAGAGTCTACAGATGATGCTGGGTTATCAAAAGCTATGTCAGTGAACAGCAAAAACTGGTACCTTCTAGGAATCTAGAAAAGGTTTTAATTATGAGTCCAGACATAGCAGCTTGGTTTGTGACCTGAGGACTGTTCTTGTTAAGTATGGATAGGGATGATTACTGGGTAATGAACTCTTTGGCCATGATGGTCGCTTCTTGGTGCAATGGGTAGAGCACCAGATCTGCATTCCTGAAGACGTTACCAGCTGTGTGACCCTAGGTAACTCACTTAATCTGTCTGCCTCAGTTTTCTCACATGTAACATGAGGGTAATAATAGAAGCTGCCTCCCAAGGTTGTTTTAAGGATAAAATTCGATATTTTTAAAGTGCTTCACAATCTTTAAGATGCTGCATAAATTTTAGTCTTCCTCATCATTGCCAATGTTATTATTTTTATGATTGCCCCCAAAGTAGATAAAAACACAAAATGTTTCTCATCATGGCTCCCTTCTAAATCCACATGGATGGTAGTGGAATGGCAAAAGAGGGGGTAGAAGATACTAAGAATAATTGAACTGTTCATCAACTGAATTTCAGTTCAATCATTTTTCAGCTGTGTTCAACTCTTTGTGACCCCATTGGTTTTTCGGCAAAGATATTGTAGCTGTTTGCCGTTTCCTTCTCCATCTTATTTTGCAGATGAAGAAACTGAGGAAAACAGGGTAAATGACTTGCCCACGGTCACACAGCTAATGTCTGAGGCCAGATTTGAATTCTGGAAGGTGAGTCTTTGACTTCAAGCACAACACTCTATACAGTGTGCTACCTACCTTCCCTTAGAGGGTTGAAACACCCCTAGACAAATTGAACCTCATCAATATTGAAGGCTTTAGAATCTTATTGAACTAGAATGGGTTACACTCTGTACCGGGGGAAGTTGTACCTGTATTGACAGGTAACAGATGCCAATTAGATGGTAAGCTTCATGAAAACAAAGGGCAATATCGTATTTCAACCTGCAAATCTCTGCTCTGAGTAAAATAGATGGTTAACAAATATTTGTTAAATTGACATGAAGTTATTTGTCTGTATACCTGCATCTAGGTCTATATATGAGAGTTAGCATGGTACAGTGGATAGATGGGCTTGGTATCAGGAATGCCCATGTTCTAATCCCAATTATGATACCAAGTGTGTAACTTTGGGTAAACCCATCAATCATGCAACACCTCAACTTCCTCATCTGTAATTTTGTTGTTCAGTCTTGTCCCTCTCTTTGTAACCCCATTTTGGGGTTTTCTTGGCAAAGATACCACAATGGTTTTCCATTTCCTTCTCCAGTTCATTTCACAGATGAGGCAAGCAGGGTTAGGTGACTCGTCACACAGCTAGTAAATGTCAGGCTGGATTTGAACTCATGAAGATGATTCTTCCTGGTTCCAAGCTTAGTGCTCTATCTACTGCATCACTTAGCTGCCCTGTCATCCATAAAGGAGGGCAGTACTACATAGAAGACTTTCCTTAGAGGATTTTTATGATATCCATATAAGGTAACATAAGTAAAACACTTTGCAAATTTCGAAGTGCTACATGACTAATTATTGTTAGTACAAACAGTTGGCAACTTAAGTTTGTGTGTGCAAATCCTGAAGAGAAAGCTGTCATCCTTACATGCATGTCTTATTCTGTAAGGATGCCCCTTCAGTCTTTTACAAAATTGGCTTCTTAGACATCTTGAGCTGCTTTTCATATACTTTTAACTTGTTTGAAATCCCAAAGGTTTTTGTTTTTTGTATTTTTGCGAAGACTTTTTTCCTGAGGACTGAATACCATAGTATTATGATGGAAATTTGATCTATAATAATAATTCACTTAATTATTTCATTAAAATTTAATTTAGTCAGACCTTATTTCCACCTAACTTCCAGCCCTCCTCATCTTGAGGAAGAAATTATCAATTTTAAACCATGTAATAACCCAAAGTTCAACTCCAGTCTGAAATTCCAGATCTTTTCATTTCAGAAGGTTCTGACTGGCCCATGGAGGTAGTCCTTGACTTAAAGAAATTTTCACTTGCCATCTCCATGATTTTATTCTACCCATTTCAGGAGACAGCATGGAGTAGTACGGAAAGAATGTTAGAAGGGAGATCAGAAGGTTTAGGTCCAAGAACCAGTTCCTCTGCTTAAAAACTATCATTTAATTTCTTAGACAAGGGTTAATCTTTATCTCTTTTGTGTCATAGATCTCTTTGACAATCTGATGAAGCCTATGAACTCCTCAGAATAATTATCTTAAATGCATAAAATAAATACATGTGGATTACTAAGGACACCAACTATACTGAAATACAGCATACCAAAATATATATATTTTTGAAAACCATTCAGAACCAGATTAAGACCCCTTAGCATAGAGTCTTAGTTTCCTCATTCATAAAATGGGAATAATGATACTTGCCAACCAAAACCTGAAGGATCAGGTGATAAAATGAATGTAAAATTACCTTCCTGCCTACAAGCATCAGATAAATTTAAAGTGTATATAAACTGCTGAAAGTACATATAGCAGGTGATATGCAGATTTATGTTTGTTTGCCAGACAATTTTTTAGGATTAGATGCCAATTCTGAATGCACAGAAAATCCAACAATCTGCTCCCTAAGACCTACACTTGCTCCAGGTAAATTTATAATGAGAAAGAGCATCATTTTAAAAACCCATCTCTGTATCAGTTTATTAAAAAGGCATTGATAAGTAAGTACCTTTAAGTCTCCTTAAAAAGTTCTTGAAAGAACTATCAGACTCCCTTCTAGAATTCATCTGGTGCACATATACAAAAATCAGAAAGATACAGAGAAGATTTGAACAGCCCCTGAACAAGTATGACATGAAAATTTGTGAAGCATTCCATATTTCTGAGTGGGGGAAGAAGAAGGAGGGGGAAGAAGGAGGAGGATGAGGAAGAGAAAAAGAAGAAGGAGAAGAAGGCGGAGGAGAAGGAAGAAAAGAAGAATGAAAAGGAGGAGGAGGAAGAGAAGGAAAAGGAGAAGGACAAGAAGAAGAAGGAGAAGAAGACGAAGAAGAAGGAGGAGGAGGAGGAAAAGGAGAAGAAGAGGAGGCATTCTGGAACTCATGATACTGTTGAAAGTGTCCTTAGTTTCCTGTAATGAAAACCAGGCTGAAATTACAAACAAGATACACAATATACAATAAGCTTCATATAGTACCATATTAATAAGATGTTATGGATTTCTAATAGCAGTGCCCTATTAAATATTATCCTTTGGAATTTTTGTAGCATCCAGCACTTGGGTATAATACTAAGAGTTATTTAAATATGGTGCCTGTAGCCTTTTATAAAATAAAGTTGACCATCATGCCCTTAGTAAGAAATGTATTTCACTATTATGTGATATTTCTTTGGGGAAAGACTCAATTCAATTCAATTCGATAGACAATTCCTTAATATCTATGTGATAGGTCCTGTGCCAGGGATGCCTTTTATAGGAAAACATTTCATCATTCTAATGGATTTGTGATCTTAGGAATATTTCCTCCAACAACACATAATCACAATCCATCCATTTCTGCATGTCTTGAGTGACTTTCAGTCATGCACTCCCAGTTATTTGCCACAGAGGTTCTACTCAAAGTGATGAGGGTTTTGCATTCTCTTTAAGTTGTGTGGGTAAATAACCCTCTATAAATGAGAGAACTGCCTGTACCCTCTCTTTCATCTGCACTGCAGTCATAGCATGATAAACACATGTAGGGGACCAAATGAAAGGCCATACTTAAACGTTCTTAGACAGTTTTTAAGCATTCATACGTACAAATGTGTACTTAGTCATTTGCAAAAGAACATATGGAACTGAGTTCCTGCATATAAGCACATAAATCTTTGTATAAACTGAATACTAAGAACATTAGAAAGATATTTAAATGAGAGGATTTTGAAAAATTCAGTCTCTGTTTTCTATTATAGTAACTTCATGTGTACCATAATCAAAACCTGAAATTGAACAGGAAAGCAAGATGTTCTTTATATTGAAAAGAGGATACAAAACATTTTGGTCAGTAATTATAAAAAGTTACTCAATTGAATTTAGTTCTGCCTACCTTTCTTGTCTACTAACTTAATGACTTTGGTCATCATCACACAGCCCTTTAGAAGGCATTGTCAGTGAAGCTTTGCGGAATGTTTCAGCAACACTTAAACCGCTTCCATATACATTGTATAAGAGGTATAAATTACAGGTAGTGTTGCGAACCTGCCAAAGTATTCTTGGGAAAGGCATAGAGAAAATGAGAGTGAGGTGAAGTAATAGGTAAGAACTGGTATATGTGCCTGCTGAACCAATGTTAGTATCAGGAATAGTTGAGAAAAAGATCATGAAGAACTGCATTTTTATCGATGTTTAGATAAAGGCATGGGTACCAAAATCTGCTAGGTAAAAAAAATGAGCATGAGAAGCTAAAATATTGGGCGATAGAATCAGGATCCCAAAACAGCTTTAGATGGGTAGGAAGATTGGGTCAGATCAATTAAGACGAATACAAAGAAAGTGTAAAATCTTAGCTTTGGGACCAAAAAACTCATCATGACTGCTATATGGGAATGGCAGGATTTCACAGCAGTTCATCTGAAAACTAAATGAGGGTACTAGTAAATTGAAAGTTCACAATGAACATAGTTTATTATGGTGGCCAATAAAAGCTAATATAATCAATAAATTGTTTTGCAAACTTGAAGGTACTATTGTAAGTATAGAGGAAAAGGAAGAAAAGAAAGGAAAAGAGGAAGAAGAAAACAAAGGAAGAAATAAGAAGACTGACAATAGGTTCATGCCATTCTATTTATAGAATACAAATATTGCATGTAGCCCATGAAAGAATTAAGATCCAAGACTGCAATCAAAATACCATCGTTGGGTCTCATCCACTTGAATTTAACAACACTATTATATGTCAATAAAATTCTATAAATGGTGGATGTCCATTTGTGGATTTGCTTATACTAATGGTAGTTTGTGATAATTATACAGAAATATAAGATGAAGAAAAGAAGGAGGAGGAAGAGAAAGATTGATGTTGATGACAGCAATGATGATAACTAATTTATCATCTGTGTCATGGAGTTAGGCGGTGGCACAACAGCAAACCCGATGAATGCCAGCCACAGTAATAGAAATCAGGATCATTCTGTCATCCGAGAGCCCAGTGGTAGCTGTGAAGGCCTAGCCTAAAATATTGCTCTCTCATGACACCACTTGTTTGGGTTAGAACCTTAGGTAATGTGAGGTAGCTTCTCCTGTGAATCCAAAACCTGAATAGAATAGTATAGCATTGCAGGCCAATTCAACTCAGATCAGTGTGACATGAAAACAAGAGAAAAGAGTCATACCTCTTCATATTCTTGTATTACAAGAAGGTTAATTCAGAAATGCAAATATCTCATCTGCTAGAAATGTTTCAATACAGAAGGCACTGACCCTAAAGCAGACAAGCTCAAAACAGATTGAAGATGTACTCTTTTATTATGCAACAGAACTTTATCATAACAAAAATATAAACAAATCTTACTGATTTTAGGCAAAGTCTTTTTTCATTTTTGTCAATGATATTTTGTTTCAAAATACATAACAACATAACACATACCAGTACAGGGCTTTCCAAAGACATAACAGTTTCTTAGACCAAATTAGATGAAAACGTTTGCTCCTATTTGGTTTGCCTCTTAAAGGATAGTGCTAATTATTTATCACTACTTTTGGAACAACCAGACTGTGGAGCAAACACACTGGAACTTTGGCTGACAGTAATAGATCTTTTGTGACTCTAGGACTAGAATACCGCTACGGGCTAGGCTATTTTAACCTTCTCTTACTTGACACCCAGGGTTCACTTCTCCTTTATACAAAAGGTCTCTTCTGGTAACTGTAGGAAGACTGCTTTCTTGGGTCACCCAAATGGTTGTCTGTTTTTGACTCTGAGACAGCTTATGGTGACTCTAAAACCACCGACTACTTCCTTTTCCCAGAATCTAGATGCTGTGCTTCCAACTTATGCCAATACCTCCCATTGAGTCTTTTGGGGTTCAGAAGGAACTCACTCTCATTTTATTGTCTTCTTGTCTTTCATCTTCCTCTACTTTCTTTCTTATACTTTACTCCCCTCCCCATCTTCCCAACCACAACCATGTGTTTTTTGAGCTGGTAACATTGACCTCCTTTGCTGATCCTCACTGAAGATATTCCATTTCCCAACTCCAGGCATTTTCATTGGCTCATACCTGTTTGGAATTCTCTCCTTCTTCATCTCTGCCTTCAGGATTACCTGTATTCCTTCCAGTCTCAGCTAAAGCACCACAAAAAAACTTTCCCAATCTCCTAATGCCATTTGTTATCTCTAATTTGTCCTGTATAGAGCTTGCTTGTACAAAGTTGTTCATGTTATCTTTCCCACTAGGTTGGGAACTCCTTGAGAGCAGGACCTGTCTTTTGCCTTTCATTGTATCCCCCAGTACTTAGCACAGGCCTGGCACATAATAGGCTTTTAATAAATGTTTATTGGCTGATTAACTCCATGACATCTAGGTTTGCTGTGCAAATTATGTGGGGTTGCTTCTCAAAAATCTTGCAAAAGAAAGGAGAGTCAGATTTAAAAGTTTCCAAAAGCTGATCCCAGTACAGTACAGACGCATAGGGAGAGGGGAAACTCCTTAGTGCCATGGTGAAGTATATAGCATGATGAGTTTGTGTTGCAGTTACACGACCTGGATTTCATCAACACAAAGAGTTTCTGCAAGAGGAACTTCCTCTGTTAATGAAGGTTAGTACCTGTTAGGTAATTTATAGTCTTAGAGAGTTGGTTAAAGACTAAGTGACCTACCCTGGATCATATTATTTGGGGTTACTCACCCAGAGTGAGAGGTAGAAAGGCAAAATATAC
The DNA here is from genome assembly GCA_028658325.1 of Potorous gilbertii. Taxonomy (NCBI): domain Eukaryota; kingdom Metazoa; phylum Chordata; class Mammalia; order Diprotodontia; family Potoroidae; genus Potorous; species Potorous gilbertii. Next base: position 440,107,605 of record CM053770.1, read on the forward strand.
AGAGAGCTAGTCTTGGTGTCAGGAAGGACCAGGTTCAAGTCCTGCACACAGTAGAAACTCAGGTATTTGTCTAATTGAATTCAAATTCACTTGCCTATAAATTTAAAGGTTTCATTTTTTTCATTCCTTCCAAATATTACATTCATTTTCACAGTTAAAGTTAAATATATGGTTAAATCTTCCAGATGTTCTTGTTTTTAGATGACATTGTAGAGATTGCATCAAGCTTACTAGATACACTACAGAGCCTACTGAAAGACATCTGTAATCTCACAAAGGAGTTTGGCCTCTCCATCAACACAGGAAATACCAAATGGATGAAAGATGTCTATTGCTCAGATTTCAATGGACACCCTCTTACACCTGTCCAAAAGAAAGTGTATCTGAGACAGATAATACAGATAGACATTGAACTGGGTCCAGTGTTGAAAAGGAAGAGAGTGAATTGGACTGCTTTTGGGAAACTGCAAAGCACTTTTAATTACTCTAAGTTTCTGTAACAGCAAAGACCCTTGTTTTCAATATAAAGTTTTTTCCAGTGTTGCTCCATGGCAGTAAATTTGGAATATCCATGTCTCTAAAGAAATAAAGATGTACATCACACAATGGAAGGGTGCATGGTGTCTATGAGCCCGCTGTTAACATCTAACCACTAAAGAACTCCAAAGAACAGGAGCAAAAATCTTATCAAGGAAATATACAACAGAATAAGGTATGGTCAGGGGTATACTAGAGACAGCTTATACTAGCTCCTGAGAGCCATTAAATTTTTAGTGTGAACATTTATGTGCTGGAAATCAGTAAAAGGTGTTAGTCTTGCCTCTGGGATTGATACTTTACATCATTCCCTGCTTCTGAAAAGATATCTGATTAAAAACAGTTGGTAGTCATTTCATAATAAATAGGAACATGAAGTTAGAGCTCAATGGATCCTTAGAGATCTTCTTGTCCTCTTCATTTTTCCAATGAAGAAACTTAATGACAGAGGTATTAAGTGGAAACAGTTAGATTTTACTAAGCCCAAATACAGAACTCCAAAACTAAGACTGGTGGAGAAGGCAAGAAAGATGAATTGCATCCTTCACAATTTTGCCTTGGCTTGGCCCTACTAAGAGGAGTTAATGTAGTTCCCATGAATTGACTGCTGGTTCAAGAATAACCTAATGGAACTAAAGTTTCTTTCTTTATTATGCATCTATGTTCCCATGGCTTTGATTCCTTCCTGTGATCTAATGCATTCTTGTTTCTCACAATCCTTTTTCATAGTCCTTTTCAAGTTCTGAAATTCTATTTTCCCACCATCCACATTCCATTTTTTATGATCACTGATATTCTAGCAGCCAAAGATAACAAGCCAGCAATATATATCTCTTCTGGTTCCAAGACATCAAAATCTCATGCCCTTCTAAAAGAATTTAGTGGAAATAATGGATCAGTTTTTAAACCAGTCTATCAAAAAGCTGAATTCTTTAAACAATGAGAACTTGATTATATTTTGATTGTAGAAGTTCAGTTGCATACTTCCTAGAAATATTTCTTGGCCTTTACATATGTGAGCAAACGCCACCCTTCCTCTTAGGTTTTATTTTTTAAAATGTTTGATTTGGTGACTTTATATTGTCCATTGCTTGTTGGAGATGGATATTCCTCTTGAAGGCAGCAAGGAGCTGTCCAGCTGAGGATAATTCAGAAGCCAGAAGGCAGAACCAACCTCCTAGGCTCAAGAAGGGATTCATGCATACACTTGCAAGATGCCAAGTGATATAAAGAATCTTGGATGTTTTATGAAACATAAACCCTCTTGATGTTTCCCTCTTTGCTCTTTTAGTGTCTGAACTTTCCATATGTCCCAGACCACATCCCTTTACCTATCCTTCAAATACTATTATTTTTTGATGCTCAAACTTCTGAACTATCCCTTGCTTCCAACTCCTCTGCTTTTTATCTCCTTTGCTTATAAGAGTACCTAACACATAACAGGAACTTGATAAATGCTTGCTGACTGACAGGTTAGTAACCCATGGTAGCATAATCTACCTTTGCTCTATGTGACCAATGAAACACTTCTGGCCACTCCATCAATGGGAAGTCCTCATGATCCGTCCCTTCTGTGTCTCTTGCCTCCTCACAATCTGCATCATGCGGGATCTCAAACCTCAGTTCATTGTGAGTCCTGTCCAATAAGGAAAGATTATAATCAGAGGTATATTGGATTTTAATAAATTCAACTTAATCCAATCTCATTCAACAAATATTTATTAAACATCTACTTTACACAGAGCACTCTGTAACATCTGTAACAAAGCTAGAAGCATGCTCCTTGGCCTCTAGTTAGTGTCTAGTTGATGAGAAAACACCTGCATAAACAAACATACTAGAGCATAAAAGCATTAGAATAATACTAAAGTAGAATGACAGTGTTATCAGAAAGAAGAATACTGGAAATGGATATATGGCTAAGAGGATGGTAGTAGAGATAGAGTCATGGATTTCTGGATGAGAACTTCAGATGTAAGAATGGGGAGCTTTTGGTCACCTGTGTAATGTACCTAACATGGGAACTGAGAAGAACAAATTGTCTGAAAACTTGAGGATTTGTTCAAGGGAGCTCAAATCTAAGAAGAAATGGAAAGGAAGAAAATCTACATAGCCCCTAAGCATGATACTATGGAACATAGCTGTTATGTCACAGAAGGAAGAATAACATTGGAGAAGTCTAATAATGGACAGGAGACAATATTCAACAAGAGGGACAGTAAAATACTGATGACTTCAGATGTCTATACATCAATTTAAATAAGGTGAACTAGAAACCTTAATGCAGAAATGTAAATTCGACCTTACCACCGAGACATGGACATGGCTCTTAATAAAAATATATTACTAGAAGCAACCACAATCCCAGATGGGAAAACAAAAGCATGAAAGTCAATGTGCCAGGCCCTCGGGACATAGAAGCAAAATTCAAAACAGTTACTGCTGTCAAAGAATTTACATTCTACTGGTGGAATACAACATGTCCAAAGATAAGCAAATACAAGATAATTTGAGGAGGAAGCACTAGCAAGTAGGGTAAATGAGGTGGTATCAGGAAGAGTACCTAAGCTAAACCTTGAAAAAAGCTAAAGATTCTTTTTTTCTTTCTTTTTTAAATATATAATTTATTTATTTTTCAGTTCTTAACATTCACTTCCACAAGAATTAGAATTCAAAATTTTCTCCCTATCTCTCTCCACCTCCACCCCAACAGCATGCACCCCATTCACCCCTTTTTCCAGTCTGTCCTCTCTTCTGTTACCCACCCTTCATTCATCCCCCTTCCCCTCTATTTTCCTGTAGGGCAAAATAGATTTCTATACTCCATTGCCTGTATGGCTTAATTTCCAGTTGCATGCTAAAACAATTTTTAACATTTGTTCTTAAAGCTTTGGGTTCCATATTCTTTCCCTCCCTCCCCAACTACCCTCGTTGAGAAAACAAGCAAATCAATATAGGTCATACATGTGTAACAATGCAAAGCACTTCCATAATATTCATGTTGTAAAAGAGAAACCACATTTCCATCCTGCCCTTCATTTATTCCATTTTCTTCCTTGACCTGTCCTCCCACAATGGGGTTTGCTTCTGATTATTCCTTTCCCAAATTTGCTGTCCCTTCTATTATCTTCCCTCTCCTGTCCCCTTCCCTTCCTATAGGGAAAAATAGATTTCCATATTCAATTGAGTGTGTGTTATTAAGTCAAATTCCATAACAGTAAGGCTCAATTATTTCTTTTCATCTCCCCCCTCTTCTCTTCTTTTGTAGAAGCTCTTTCTTCCCTCTTGCATGTGAGATGATTTGCTTCATTCTATCTCTCCCTTTCTTTTACTCCTAGCACATGTCATTCAACAGTAAATTTTATTTTTTTCAGGTATAGTCCCTTAATATTCAGCTCACCCTATGTCTTTTGTCTACATGTATATGTGTGTGTATGTATATATGTATATATACATACACACACATATATACGTATATATACATATATATACAAATACACACAGGTACATACACCTACATACATCTACATATACATTCCTACACACATATAATATATACACACATATATACCCATATGCAGACACCTACACACACACACACACACACACACATATGTATATATTTTCCCTTTAACTACCCTAATACTGAAAAAGGTCTCATGAATTACAAATAACATCTTTCCATGCAGAAATGTAAACAGTTCAATTTTAATGAATTCCTTAAGGCTTCTCTTCCCTGTTTACTTTTTCATATTTCTCTTGATTCTTGTATTTGAAAGTAAAATTTTCCATCAGCTCAGCCTTTTCAACAAGAACGCTTAGAAGTCCTCTATCTCATTGAAAATCCATTTTTCCCTTGAAGTATTATACACTAATTCCAGCTCTTTTGACCTTTGGAGTATCATATTCCAATCCTTTTGATTTCTTAGTGTAGAAGCTGCTAAATCCTGTGTTATCCTGATTGTATTTCCACAATACTTGAATTGTTTCTTTCTGACTGCTTGTAATATTTTCTCCTTGACCTGGGAACTCTGGAATTTGGCTACAATATTCCTTGGAGTTTTTCTTTGAGGATCTCTTTCGGGAGGTGATTGCTGAATTCTTTCTGTTTCTATTCAACCCTAGAATATTGGGTAGTTTTTCTTGATAATTTCTTGGAAGATGATGTCTAGGCTCTTTTTTTGATCATGGTTTTCAGGTAGACTAATAATTTTAAAATTATCTCTCCTGGATCTATTTTTCAGGTCAGTTGTTTTTCCAATGTGATATTTCACATTGTCTTCTATTTTTTCATTCTTTTGGTTTTGTTTTATAATTTCTTGGTTTCTCATAAAGTCATTAGCTTCCATTTGCTCCATTCTAATTTGTACAGAACAATTTTCTTCGGTGAGCTTTTGAGTCTCCTTTTCCATTTGACTAATTCTGCTTTTTAAAACATTCTTCTCATTGGCTTTTTGGATCTCTTTTCCCATTTGGGTTAGTCTATTTTTAAAGATGTTATTTTCTTCAGCATTTTTTTGGGTCTCTTTTAGCAAGTCTCCTTGTTGACTCACTTTTTATGATTTTCTTACATCACTCTCATTCCTCTTCCCCATTTCTCCTCCACCTCTCTTACTTGATTTTCAAAATTCTTTTTGAGATCTTCCATGGCCTGAGACCATTGCATATTTTTTTGGAGGTTTCGGATATAGAAGCCTTGACTTTGATGTCTTCTTCTGATGGTATGCTTTGTTCTTCCTCATCCGAAAGGATGGAAGAAAATACCTTTTCACCAAGAAGGTAACCTACTATAGTCTTATTTCTTTCCCTTTTTTTGCATTTTCCCAACCACTTACTTGACTTTTGATCCTTTGTCAAGTAGAGGGCATACTCTAGGAATGTGTAAGTTCTCAGTTCCTCCAAGGCAGTACAATCAAGGGAGAGGAACTCCTCTCCCAGTGCTGCACTCTGTTCTGGAAGCAACCACAAGCTTTTCTGCCCAGAATCTGCGAGTAGGATTCCCTGTCCAGAGCCTCCACCAGCTCCACCACATCAGTGTTCCTCCTCATTCCAGGTCTTCCACTCAGGGCTGAGACCCAGATCAGCTGCTTGATTCCCCCAGGATCTTTAGGCTGAGGGCTCCAAAAGTGAACACTACTGCTGCAGTGGCAGTTGCCCTGGGGCCAGAGCTGGGGCCAGCCTGCACACCCTTCTCGTCTAGGTGAAAGAGTTTTCTCACTGACCTTTGAAGCTGTCTTTGGCACTTTGGGGTTGAGAAATCTGGGAACTGCAGGGGCTGCCTATGATTCTGCACCCTGAAGCCTGCTCCAGTCTTGCCCTTGCCATGCTGTGCTGCACAGCCAAGGCTGGGTTGTGCTCCACTCTGAAATCGGTGTGATAGACCTTTACTATCAGCTTTCCAGGTTGTCTTGGGCTGGAAATCTTTTTCACTCGTCATTTTGTGGCTTTTGCTACTCTAGAATCTGTTTAGAGTCATTTTATGGGCTATGGGGAAGAGCTACAGCAGGTCCATCTTTCTACTCAGCCATCTTGGCTCTGCTCAACTACTTCTAAAAGCTAAAAATTCTGAGAGTGGAAATAAGAAAAGGGTGTATTCCAGGCACTGGGAATAACTTATAAAAAGGCACAGAGAGGGGAGATGGGATTTTAAGATAAAGAAAATTCTAGTTTTCCTGGAATATAAAGTATATGAAAGGGATTAATATAAAATAAGTCTGGAAAGATAGATGGGACTAAGAGTATAGAAGTCTTTATAAAAGAAACTGAAAAGTTTGTAGTCTATGCCAGAGGCAATAGAGAACTAAAGATTTCTGAGCCAGAGAGTAATATGATGAAATTGGTATTTCAGGAATATTTAAATGTCATCTTTGTAGAAGTAATATTGAATTGGAGTGGAAAGAGATGAGAAATAGGGAGAGTAATTAAGAGGCTGTTAAACTGGTCTAGGCAAGAGGTAATGAGAATCTGAACTAAGGTATCAACTGTGAATAAAAAGAAGTGGATGGAGGGGAGAAATGTAGAGGTAGAGTCAACAAATCTTTGAAACTGATTGGATTTTAGGAGATAAGAGAAAGAAACTTGGAGGACAAGAGACTGACTGGTTGTGTTGTAGTGCCCTCAACAAATGGAGAAGGTTGAAAGAAGAGTGGATTTATAGAAGCACATGGGAATTCTGTTTTGGACACATTAATTTTGTGCATCCAATTATTACTGTTCAATTATTTAGATGACTCCTAAAAATAATTCCCTACTGTGGTCTAAGTATTGTGCCAGTAACTGTGGAAAATATAAAGATTATACATAGAACAGTCCCTGCCCTCATGAAGTCTAGTAATAGGATATTACAAATACACAAACAACTACAGCACAACATAAAACATAAACATACAAGGGGAATTACAAAGAGGTATATAACATATGGTGAAGGAAAAAAATAATTTTCCCTACAGTATTAAGAAAAGTTTCACATAAAGGACAGAATTTGAATTAGATCATGAAAGATAGATTTCAACAGAAAGTTATATTTCAACAGATAGATCAGAACATTCTAGGCATAATCTGATATGAGCAAAAATGCACAAAGACTGGGTGCCATTATTTCTCTCTGTCTCTTTCTTTCTCTTTCTATCTCTTTCCATGTATACACATACATACATATACATATTCAAGTATACACATAGATGTATGTACACACAGGACAGTAAGTAGCTCAGTTTGGCTGGAGTGTATATAGAGAAGAGTTATTGAAATATGAATGGAGGGCTTGATGGTTTCTACATGGTAGAAGGAGTTAGCTGGCAGGCTAATGAGTTAGGAGTGACAGGGAATGCATGTAAGGGGTGCATAACAGTTGCAATTGCTGTGACTAGAGGCGACAGGAGAAGTTTGTAAGGATACACTAATGGAGAGTCAAGTTTGAAGCTAAGGCCCTGTCCTGGAAGACCATTTGAGTATGCCAGGAGACCCAAGGTCGGGGCACCAATGAGGAATCGTAAGCACAGACCTTGAGCTAGGTCTTGAAACACGGAGGAGTAAGAGATGAATGGAAATAGAATCCTAGGGGAGCTTGTAATGATAAGTACATGGTAACTCTTTCTTGTTGACTCAACACCTTATCTATTCTTTTAGCCAAAAGGCCCAGTAATAATAGTGAGCTCTCTCATCTTTAGTTTGTGGAAGGGATGCCCTTCAAACCCCATGGAAATTCATCCATTCCCTTATAAAAAGCTGTTTGGGATTGATAATTCCCATCCCTTAAACAATCAGGAAGCAAATCAATAACAGAAGAGAAAAAAAGTTGGCTTCATATACATTTCCAAATGCTCTCTTTCTTATGAAAGTGTTTTAATTGTCTTAACAGTCACCAAATGACTGCCCACTATTTACATTTTCTACTTTCCAAACCCTTTGAGAATGTTAAATAGATACAGTCACAACTATCTTTATCATGGATTGGGGAGGCAGTGTGATATAGTGGAAAGATGACTAGCTTCAAATTCAAAGGCCTGGGTTCAAATTCTGGCCGTGATAATTACTGTTTGTGCTACCCTGAGTAAACTATGTAAGCTCCTGAGTCTCACTCATCTTCAAAACAAGGGAATTACACTACATGGCCTCAAAGGCCCAGTTCTAGATTTATTGTTGTTATATACATCCTTCATACAGTATTCTTGAAACCAAAGGATTATGTACATACTAGGTGGGTATTAAATGCTTATTGAAAGAATACAGGAAGATCTTTGCTGAATTTAGGAACTTAATTTTATCTTCTGGGGAGACATGGTTGATCATGTCAAGGTTCTCTGGTTAGAATACATGACTACTTCTACTTCATGGGGGCATGGATTTATATTAAGGTTCTAATAGATTTTTGCCATTGAGAAAATTTGTGATATAGTGGTGAGTGAAGGAGAACTATGGTTTTCTCAGTTGAAAAAAGTTCCAAAGGTGCATCATTTTTCTTAGCTACTTACTGTCCATTCCAGGCAGTGGTTTCTGAAGTAGTACAAAAGTGCTTTTGGAAAACTTACTAAACAATTTGGAATCTAGACTGGGTATCAGGACATGGGATTGATCTCTCTGTGGCCTTGGACAAGTCTCTTTGCCTCTCTGAGTCTCAGTTTCGTCATCTGTAAAAATGAAGGCATTAGACTCGATAACTTTAGAAATCATCTATAGCTTATAAAAAAAACCCCACATGCTCTGTATGGGAAGTTAACAAAAACCAAGCTAACAAAAACATAGGTCCATGGCCAAAGATGGGTTAGCTGATAAATCTAACAGAGAAACTCTGGAAATCATTTATTCTGGAAAAGAAGAGTGAGACATCGATGGCACTTGTTTCCCCTCCCCTCTCACGAGATCCCCTGTCCTTGGGGCCTGCTTATAGCAGCTTGATTGTTTTCACATTGTCTTACTCACAACTACCACTAGACATAGTATGAGATCACCTCTGTGTACACAAACCAAGGGGGGATGAATAAGCTGCTAATGGACTTGGAGACCACATTTAAACTTGGGTCTGTTTTTAGAGTTTTGACATTTTCTTCTTGTCACCAATTCAATAGAGCATTAAAAGTTTTTCCAAGCACTGCATTTATCATAACCGCCATGAAGCAGACACAGTCAGACCTTCCCTCCCCTCATGGAGGTATCACCCTCCATGGGAGAGGCCAAATCATTTAGTAGCAAAGATTGTGAGTGAAAGAGGGAAAAATGCATCATGGTGGTAGCAATTATGAGCCCCAGAGGGAGAAGAACATTACACTTTGGAGGTAGGCAGAAAAGTAATCTTTGAATTTGCTCTTTAGTAAGTCTTGGGGTCCAAGAAGCTTCTCCTGAATACTAGCACAGGGAAATGCAAAATAATTCTATGACAAAGACCTTGATTTATTGATTCAGCCCTGGCTAGGATTTTGAAACTGGGCAGGAATAAAGTGCTCAGGGGGAGAAAAGAGCAAATACCTCATTTAGACATGGTCCTGCCATGTGATAGTTCATTCCTAAACAACTCAATAAAATTCTGTTCCTTCACTTTTGGGATAATCTTTCACAATTTATTTTCCAAGAACTGGGGTTCTAAAGTAATCAGATCTGTTGATGGGGACCAAAGAGCTTCCTGAAGGCACCAGTAGCCAAAAAAAAAGTATAAGGGAAATAAATTTATCCAACATTAAAGAGGTTGATATGTTTGCCAGGCTCTGGCCAAACTGGAAACAAGGGTCAGCAGCTCAGCTCATAAAATACTTTGTGCTGAGCATTGAAAATATTTTATGTTGTCACACACACACAAAAATAATTACACATATTTTTTAAAAATTACTTGTCCTTTTTTAATATAGTCTAATAACTTACTGCTGAGTAGATGGCATTTACACAAAGCTTGAATGAGTAAGCTGGTTCTTTGGTGCTGAGCATTCTCTCTAACCTCAATTATTTAACTTAATGCAGATAAGAGATCTGAGTCTGAACCTAATTCTTCTCTTCAACACTTGTATGATCTTGGGTAAGTTGTTGAGCCTTCATGAGACTCAGTGTCCTCATCTGCAAAATAATGTGGCTTGGATAGATAACCTCTCAACTTCTTTGGGCAGTTTAAGTATTATCTCCATCTTACATATGGGGAAACTGAGGCTCAGAGAGGTTGAAAGGATCTGTAATTCCATGGTTTCTCAGAACCTCAGTTCACTATAAAATTTAGGGGAGGGTGATCTTTAAGGTCCCCTACAGCTCTAAATACCATGAGATTTTCACTTTTTATACAATTGTATTTAGTGTTGTATAAGGAAGAGTCAGTGTCAGTGTATGAAGATTCCATTTCGGTTTGGAAACAAACCAGTGAAGACCAGTCAAGAAGGCAAGCAGGGTTTGGCAGTGAGAGCATCAGGCCAAGTCATTCTAGATAAGAAAGTAGAGACTGAGATTAGGAGAGTCAAGTAGTGATCTAAGCATAAAGCAGATATCCCAGTTCTTAATAACAGTTTGGGATGGGATTGGGAGTGGGGAAAGAATCAGGCAGACTGGTAAGGAATGCATAAAGTGACAGGGTTTATTAAAATGTGCTTAATTCACAAAAGAGGAGATTCAAAGCTTAAAACACAACACCCAGAGGCAGAAACATAGGTGACCAGGACAAGGAAAGGATACAACCAAAGTAGTCAACAGGTGCTCAGATGCATGGTCTTATACCATACTAGCCTATACTAGGAGGAAAATCACAAGAGGGTCAGCAATTGTGCCTTGGAGGAACTAGCCTCAGGCTTGGGAGAGCCAGCTCTGGGGAATCTCTGGGATGCCCAGGGTACAATCACCTTCACACCCCGGTGGCTCCCTGAAGGAGTTGAAGATTGTGGGCTTTACAAAGAGGGGAACAATTCTCTCTTAGTCAAGTCTAGCTGGTTTCCCTTGTCTCAGGTCACAGATAAGGAGACACAAGGTATTGGCTGGACGTGAGGCTGGTTCCATCAAATAAGGAGCATAATCATCATCTTTATTTTTTATTTTGCATATGCTTATCATAAAGGTATTTCCCCTATTAGAATATAAATTCCTTTTGAGCAGAGACTTTTCTATTCTTTGCATTTGTATCCCCAGTGCCTAGTACTGTGCCTGACACATTGGTACTTCATAAATGCTTATTGACCAATCACCTAAATACAGGGTATGAAAATTTTGAGAAAGGGGCAGAGGCAGCATGGCACAAGTGAGGTCAATGGGCCTCAAAGAGGTCTACATTTGGGGACTGTAACAAAAGACAAATGAAACTAGACATCAAGACAAGACGTAAATTGGAAAGTTGGTTAATCTGGATAACTTGTTATTCTCAGGAGCTAAAGCTTAGGAATGAGCCAGGGATCCATTCCAAAGCCAGGGAGTCAAGACAGAAGAAGTTGGCTTTCCTTATCGATGATGAGAAATCAAGAGTATGATGAGTCAGTTGACAATTAAAGGAACAGAAATATCTCAGGGCAGGCAAAGAATCTAGAATGCAAGGAAGTATGTAAGTTGCAAAGCACTCAGACCCCATCTCCACACACACACACACACACACACACACACACACACACACACACACACAGCCTCTGAATGCTACCCCAAGTGCAAGCCATGCTGTGAGTAGGAGTCAGCATCTGCTCAAAACCTTAATTTGTGAGCCCTCATCAACACATCTCTTCTTCCAGCGAACAGAAGTCACAGCAGTTCAAAACAAAATAGGGTAGTAAGATAAGGGATAAAGATTTCACCAGGTACTCAAGGGGACACATTCCCACAGATTATTACATACCCAGTGAGGAATGAAACGCACTCAGGAGTACATATGATGGGGAACACACATGTTATAGCACATGTGTAGGGAACATATGTGGTCAATGTACATGAATGTTCAAGATAACTCAAATCTCTAGAAGACTGTAAAACTGCCTATATTCCCTGATGTTATCATTAGATGAACCGCTTTCTCTTCTTTCACTGAGCTGGGGTCTTCTGTTGTTCTGTTCTTTCCACTGGGTTGTGCTTGTGCTTTGTTGCTGGATGTTGTCATTTTCTCTGGGCATCTCCACTGAGTTGCTACTGGTCTTCATACGGTCTTTTCAGGTCCCCTGCTGCTCCTTCCTACCATTTGAAGACATACTGCTACTAGGCAGAATTGCCTTGGAGGGAAACAGTTAAGTTCTTTTAATCACAGCTACATTCATCTGGGCAGCCATAAGAAACCCTAAGACTAAAATTAAGTCTGTCCTTCTAACTTATTTTTCTTTTTGCAGGCTTAGATTGCCTGATCCCAATCTTCTATCTGGCTTTGAGTTAGAAAATTCCTTTCAACTCTTGTCATACCCCTGATCATTAGTCTACATCCCTATAAATTACACAAAGACTCCATTTGGCTAAACTGCAAAAGAACTGAACGGAGCTAGATAGACATCAACCCTGGTTACTCTTCAAAACAACTTAGGGCAAGACCAAAAAGAGCTAAATGGCATTGGTAAGTGCTGGCATCTCTAGGCTAGATCCTTTGTTCTACATTCATTCTTTATTTGTAATTCTAACAACAAAAAATCATGGGTCTTACAAGAAGTAGGATGAATCAACAGCATAAATTTAATCTGGTCTTAAAGCAAAAGGATTTCTGATATGGACTTGCCCATTCGAACTTCCTGACAGGGCAGGAAGTGCTCTTAGCCCTGATTTAGTATATATGTAGAGGGAAGGAAATGGTAGGTACCTGAATTAACCTACAGAAAAGGTGAAAGTGATGTAGTCAATCAACTAATTAATCCACAAGGATTTAATGAGCCCTTGACATGTTTCAGGTACTGTGCTAAGTGCTGGAGATAGAAATTAAAAAACAAAAACAGACTATAAGTTCAAAGACAAGTTTCAGAGCTCCAATTTCCTCATAAAGACATTCCTACAGATCCAAACCAAAATTTTTAATGATATACAAGATTTCATTTTTATGAGAAAATACTATTATTAAGGTGATTGATGTTATGTAAAAGAGCTTACATTCCAATAAGGGCAACAAGTTTATAAATAGGCACTTTCAAAATGCATGGAAGAGTGGATTGAAGGTTAACTTAAGAGGGGAAAGCACTATTAGTTGGGGGGACTGGGAAAAGTTTCTCACTCAAAGTGGCATCTGAGCTAAGTCTTGTAGGAATAAGAAGGTATAAGAGGAGGCAGAGGGAAGAAGAGATCATTCTAGGAATACAGGATAGACAATGAAAAGTACTGGGAGGAGAAATACTGGAGCCATGTGTGTGAATAATAGGAAGTTGGTCAATGTGGTTGAAGGTTGTCCAAGGTGAGTTCTGACAAAGTATCGTAGGGCTGGGATGTGAGTGGGTTCTGACAGTATGTCTAACAGGAACTGGGGTCATAGGCATCTCATCCTTTTTGAAAATACTCTCATCAGTCTGAAAAACGAGTTCAGCTGTTTTTGGACCGACTTTGTTAATTCTAGTCTTTAGGAGCAAACAATGACTATGACAATTTGGCCTCATATACTCTGCCTTCTTGTGTTAAAGTTTACCAGAGCAAAATGACGCAAAAGAGAAACTAATGTTTTGATAGAATTCGGGTTGGAATGTATCTACATTACAACAAGGATCAGAAAACTTGGGCTCAAATTCTAGTGTTGCCACTTATGAACTATGTAATCAAGAGCAAGTCAGTTTCCTCATTTGTAAAATGGAACTCATAATACTTTCACTAGTCACCTCCTGGGGCTATGGTGGAAAAAACTCTTTGTAAACCTCAACATGGTAGAAAAATAAACAATGATGATGCCTGAGAAGCAGGTGTGGCATAGTGGATGAAGATCTAGTCTCAGAGTCAGGAATCTTAGGTTGAGGTGCCATTTCTAATTCATACTGGTTGTGTGACCCTGGATATACCACTTAATCTCTCAGTGGTCCAGACAGTTCTCTGAGACTGCAAGTTGCAGAGAAAGTGCTGATGTACAATGGGAGATATTTCCTTGCTAGGAGCTCCTTAAACTGATGAAATGATGGATCTGGACTGAAAAAAGTAGTCAATCAATAAATAAGACACAATCTGGTGTGATGTAGTTACACTGGCCTTGGAGTCAAGTTGGCTTGGGTTCAGGACCTGTTTCTGACATATATGGCTTGGAGAGCTTAGACATGTAAAAAAAAAAGATTCTCTAAGACTATAAGTTCAAAGAGAAGTTTCAGAGTTCCAATTTCCTCATAAAGGAATTCCTATACAAATGTAATCACAGATCCAAACCAAAATTTTTAATGATAAACAAGACTTCATTTTTATGAGAAAACACTATTATTAAGGTGACTGATATTATGTAATAGGAATTTTCCTAGTTCCAAAGTGTTTTATAGAACATTGCTCTTATTTTCTCCCCTTTTAAGGGTGCAAGTCAGGGAAGACAGAGAAGTTGAATTAGCCTCCAACAGAGGGTAGTGAAAAGGATGCCAGAAATATTGAGGAGCCCTAGGTTTGAATCTTACCAGTTGTTTGTCCCTTGGCAAACCACTTTAACATTTCTGAGCCTCAGTTTCCTCATCTATAAAATGGGGATGTAACTTAACGAATACCTTGGAACACGCAGGACCAAAGGTCATAGAAACTTCCGAGTCATTGGGCTTCAGGTTCATTTGGCCTTAACGGATCTTCTACCTAGGACTTGACAGCAGGCAAAAGGAAGAAAGGAAACGATCATTTATTAAGGGCTTACTATGTACAGGTCAATGAACTAAGCACTGGGGATATATGCATAAGCAAAGAGAAAGTCTCTTCCCTTGAGGAATTTATATTCTAAAGGGGAAACACAACACACAAAAGGAAATAAAAATGGTAGGAAGTAGAGAGAATAAACATATGGTACATGACTGGAATTCTGGATGTCAGGACCAGAGTAGAGAGTGAACAATCCTGCACAAGATGGAGGCCCCAGGAGAGGTAAAAAATACCAACAGCAAAAATGCTGACTAGATTGAGAGTGGGCCAGAGATAGCTGGAGATGGAACGGCAATTTCTTCTGAGCCCTTGCAAGATGCTATTTAGAAAGAGTTTGGAAAATATGTCCTGTGAGTTATAAAACTGAGTTTGGGATCCTTGAAATTTGCCTAATGCCTGTAGCTATTCTGGAAAGTTGTTCCATTGTCTCAGCCTCTTACTCTCTGTTTCCTTGACTTTTTTTTCCCTTCGATTGCTACTTTCCCTACACCTCCTTGGCAAAAGAGGCATAAGACAGGTAGGATGATTTTACCATCAGATCCTCTTGTCATCCACCTTCTACATGAGGACTTTGCTTATCTCCCCTAATTTCTAGTGCCCCTGCCCTAAAAAATTACATTGTATTTAGTTTACATATGTATCTCTTTGGATCAGGATGGATTATGAAGCAAGTGAGAAAAATTTAAAGGGAGGGAAGATAATAAACTTGAATTTGAAATGCTCATGGGACATTGAGAAGGCAGCTGACAATGCATGACTAGAGTTCAGGAGAAAGGTTAGTAATACATGCAAACATACATACATAAATACATACATATATATATACACACACATATATATACATACATATATGTATATAAACTATACAAAGAGGGGAGGTTCTTCAGTAAGAGTCCATTTTCCCCTTCCCCCTGACTCATTTGCCAATTACATTTGACACAGTATATATCACTGAGTACCAGTCAGGAGTTCCCTATGTCATTCCCAACAAGTCATATGTGTCTCAGTAACAAAGCCAGCTCCATGAGAGGTGCCTCCGCCCTGCAAACCAATTTTCCTATTCACCCTGTTACAGGGGAAATAATGCTTCCACTATTCCTTTTACATGGTTGTGAGGAAAGAACTCATGGGTGACTACAGAAATGCAAGTGGCTACTGATAGTTATCTTTATGGGATTAGCTCTAGGTGACTCAGTCTCACAACAGAGAAAAAGTCCTTAAAACTAAAAAAAGAAAAGACTGCATTGTAAACTTCATCTTTAAAAGAGGACAGCATGAGAGGCACAGTTTGTAAAACATTTTGGAATAAGTTAGAGGTTCTCCAATTTTTACTGGAGGCTCTTGCATGGCATTTTAATAACACTCTCTCACTCTGTCCGTATTTGAAACAAGCTGTCAAAGCAGGGGATCTATTTCTTGTACAACTAACAAAGGACAAGAGATGCCCTTCTGAAACAATGACTCAGAGGGACAAAATTTAAATGTGCACCATTGTGCAGAGGCCGCAAGAACTGGGTTGAAGACACACCAGTGAAGCACTGGGTATATATGTACAAGAAAAGAGAAAGTCTCTGCCTTTGAGGAGTAAAGGGGTAAAGGAATGTTTAAGAACACGAAGGAAAATGTCCCAAACAAAGTCAGTTACATCAAAGTGGGTTGATGGCGGGGCATTGGATTGGAGAGGCATTGGATTACATTACAAGAACATAAAGTACCAAGGAATTGATCAGTACCTTGAAAACATCAGAAAAAACCATAGAACATGAACAAGAGCAATGTTCTTTTGAATCAAATCCTCATTTCCAGAAAGTGCTGATGTGCCTCATTGCAAACTTCCATAAAATTGTGGTGAGAAAGGGGAAATTTATATTGGAAATCCTCCATCAGTCAGCTGAATTTCCATAGTGGTGTGCACGAAACCTTGTTGGCTAGCTCCTGGTTAATGTATTCTTTGGGTAAGAAACATCACCAGGCACAGACTCAGACCCAACCTCAGTAAGTTGCTGTGGAAATTAAACCAAAAGAGGAAGGAGATATCAAAGCTGGAAAGGCAACATAAAACAAACACTTCTGAAGAAATAATGTGAGGGACAGAGGGGAGGGTAAAATGGAGGAATGGAGAGAGAACCTTAAATCAAAACTTTTTTTCCATAGAAAACTATTACTGGTGTGTGTGTGGGGGGGTGTGTGTGTGTCACAAACACCCACACCCACCCCAATAATCGTTTCGATATACTATATATACAATAGAAGGTTGTCTTCTGGGTGTACATATCTGTGCTTAGATATATACACCCAGAAAGCAACCTCTCACTATATCATTCTTTCTCTCTGTGTGTATATATGGATATATACATGCATGCTTCATATATACATACACATATACACAGAGACATTTTACATTCTCAGAAAATGGAAGGAATGAACTGACTAGATGTGCAGTTGGTCTAAGAATGTAATAGCCTAACTAACTAAGGGAAGGTCAAGATATTAACGAAATCACGCACTTGAAGTCTGCCTTGCCAAGAGCAAATAAATCACTCTTGCATTTTCTCCTGCTCAGAAGATGCAGCCACAAAGATGTGGTGTGACTGAATTGTGCTGACTCCTGCTCCCTCATTCTAACCGCCAACTGAAGAAAGAATTGTAAGATGCTATTTAGAAAGCGTTTGGAAAATATGTCCTGTAAGTTATAAAACTGGGTTTGGGATCCTTGAAATTTGCCTAATGCCTGTAGCTATTCTGGAAAGTTGTTCCATTGTCTCAGCCTCTTACTCCCTGTTTCCTTGACTTTTTTTTCTTCCATGTCTACTTTCCCACACTCCCTCAGCAAAAGAGGCATAGGACAGGTAGGATGATTTTACCACCAGATCCTCTTGTCATCCACTTTCTATATGAGGACTTTCCTTATCTCCCCTAATTTCTAATGCCCCTGCATTAAAAATTTAAAAATTGCATTGTATTTAGTTTACATATGTATCTCTTTGGATTACGATGGATTATGAGTTAAGCAAATAAGGAAAAGTTGAAGGAGGGAAAAGAATAAAATTGAATTTGAAATGCCTATGGGACATTGAGGAGGCAGCTGACAATGCATGCCTAGAGTTCAGGAGAAAGGTTAGTAATACATGCAAACATACATACACACATCTCTATGAGCATATATGTACACTGGTAAATAAATACGTATATATATATATATATATATATATATACATATACATTGGGAATTCATTACATTAATGAAATTACACGTACATTGTCTGATCTCATGTATGCCTCTTCATATTACTCTCCAACGTGGATTGGGGAAGAAATGTCAGTTATATGATTATATTATCTTCCAGCTCTAAAACAATATAACTTTGAGAACTTGGGCTTTAGTAGGGTTAGCTGAAGATGAAGGAAGCCATCACAGATACACTTTCACACAACTATGGAGGAAATTTTGAGGAAATGTCCAGAGACAGCCATTAAAGACCTCTGAAAAAAAGTGGTTCTTAGATCTTGAAGCCTGTAAATGTTAACAAAGACCCACTAAACTCTATAACTGGCAAGTTCTTTGGAAATTTAGTGGCATCCAGAGACCTGTTTGTTAACACTGGCAAGCTCCTCTTTTCTGTGACTTTGGTCAAGTCCCAGAAGGAATGTGGGACTGAGGAATGTAAATAATAACTATGTGGTTATGAATTAACTCTCCACCAAAGTCCTGCTCCAATGCTTCACAGTACCCTGGCAGTGACCTTTGACTTTCTAAGATTGGGCCAGGGGAAGACCAGCACAGGACTTAGAAACTAGAAAGACTAGTCAGAGGTCTGGAAACAGGCTGCTGCTCCTGCTGTCATCCAAAGGCTGTCATGGGTTGGAAAGACCTAGCAGTAGAAGACAAGACACCATGTGATTATTTTTTCCAGAACAAGTCATGAAGAGTGACTACTAAGGCATGGAGAATGTACCCATATTAATCAAATACATATCTTTTGAAGTCTTCAAATGTAAAATGAACATTTTAAAAATCTCAGATCCCCTCAAAACACAGGATTTAAATTGAGTGCTTAAAACAAAAAGCACATTCAACAAACATTTCAAAAGGTTTTTCTTAAATGACTACCATGTGCCAGGCACCTTTCTAGGTAATGGAGATTAAAGAAAAATGAAATTATCCTTCACTCAAGGAGCTGATATTCTCCTGAGACAATATGACAAGTAAACGGATTAGGAAATACAAAATATAGGGGGAAGATACTAAGTAATTTCATAAGAGGTATGGTTGGGGGAAGGGACTCATGTGGCAGGTGGCACATGAGTTGTATACTAAAGGAAGCCTGGTATTCCAAGAGACAGAGGTGTGGAGGGAAGGCATTCCAGATATGGAAGACAGGGACATATCTTTTTTTGTCTGCTTGTAGGCATTGCTGAATTTATATACTTTCATTCTGAAGAGTTTTCTGATCTTGTTTACCCACATATTTATTTGATATTCAGATGGGAATTCAGAATGACACCTTAGTGACTCTGAAAATAATGATGCTATTTTTGGAGGGAAACTTTATTCTGGGAAGGACAGGGACTGGAAAAGGTCTGGATAGGGTTAAAGAGAAATGAGTTTTTCTTCTTCATGTAAGCCCTAGATCAGGGATGGGGGACCTAAGATCTCGAGGCCACATGTGGCCCTCTAAGTCCTCAAGTGAGGTCCTTTGACTGAATCCAAACTTAGATCACTCACCTATCCCACTAACAGAAGCAATAGGACAGAGGGTAAAAATGGTAAGATAATAGTATTAATAGAAATAACTGCTATAACTGGAAATTAAAGTAACACCTAGGGATGCTTAAAAAGCATTCAGATGTTGAAGATTAGAACCATAGAATGTTAGAACTGAGGAGGAATTTCATTGCTCTCTGGTCCTCTAGGTGAGGAAATTGGGGCTCTAAAAGTTTAAAGGACTTGCATAAGGTCACATAGCCAGCCATTGGCAGAGCTAAGAATAAGAGTCTCTGCTTCCAAGTGTCCAGTTCTATACTTTTTCCCATCATACCATGCTGCCAATAAATTATGATGCTTTATAGAATAATTTATATTGAAAGAAATTGTTTAATAATATCAAATATGGCAGGAAATTATAAGTTTTCTCAGTTCCTAATGTGGTAATTTCTGGAATAACATCAATTTATGCCATAATAGCTAGGAACTGGAACAATTTATTTCTCCTCAATTCATAATAACAGCTTAAAGAAAGTATGATTTCCTTTGCTATCTGTGGTATGAGATGTTTTACAAAGTTCAGTTTAACACATTGCACAGTCTGGCTCTTCAACCAACCAATGATCACATAAGCTTGAGCTACATTTCAAAAAATGGGTATAGTTCATTTCTTTTCAGGTTTAGTTTTGCTGGGTACCACTGTTGTGTCATTGAAGCATTTGCTTTGGGTCTATAAAATGAAGTACTGAGCTCATTGTGAATAAAGATCATGTCATTCTTTGTACATTTATCCCCATTGTCTAGCATATGCCTGGCACATAGTAGGTGCTCACTGGATATTTAATCTATTTATTGATTTTCGGCTGGTCACCTTTACTATAATTATCCCTTCCACATCATGGGAGTTGGAATATGGCACTTAGGAACTGCCAAAAGTGTAAAACTTTTTACTTTTTAAAACATCCTTCTCTCCATTGACTTTTTGGATTTTCTTTGCCAATTGAGTTGGCCCATTTTTAAAGGTGTTATTTTCTTCAGCATTTTTTTGGGTCTTCTTTAGCAAGCTGTTGACTTGCTTTTCATGATTTTCTTGCATTCCTCTCATTTCTCTTCCCAATTTTTCCTCCACCTCTCTTACTTGACTATTGCGTATTTATTTTGGAGGCCTCTGATGGTAAGCATTGTTCTTCTTCATCCGAAAGGATGAAAGAAAATACCTGTTCACCAAGAAAGTAACCTTCTATAGTCTTATTTTTTTTCCCTCTTTTGGGCATTTTCCCAGCCAGTTACTTGACTTTTGAGTCCTTTGTTAAGAGAAAGGTATATTCTGGGGACCTGTAAGTTCTCAGTTCCTCCAAGGTGGCGCAGTTAAGGGAGAGGAGTGGTCTGGGAGCTACCAAAACTTTTCTGTCCAGGGTCTGCAAGTAGAGTTTCCCTCCCAGAGCCTCCACCAGCTCCACCACGCCAGCCAGCACTCTTCCTCATCCCCAGGCCACCACTCAGGACTGAGACCCAGATCAGCAGCTCAATTCCCACAGGGGCTTTAGGCCGAGGGTTCCAAAAATGAATGCTGCTTCTGTTGCTGCCATTTCCACCACCACCCTCTGGGGTCTGGGCTAGGGGAGGACCCTGCTCCCCTCTCATCCAGATGGAAAAGCTTTTTCACTGACCTTTGAAGCTGTCTTTGGCATTTGTGGGTTGAGGAATCTGAGAACCTCTACTGCTGCTGGGGATTCCACCCCCGAGGCCTGATCTGGTCCTGTTCCTGCCAGTGCTATGTGGGCCAAGGCTGGGCTGGGCTCTGTGGGCTGTGCTTCGCTTTGCTCCCTGTGTGATAGATGTTTTGTGTTGGCCTTCCAGGCTACCTGGGGCTAGAAATCTCTTTCATTCTGTCATTTTGTGGCTTCTGCTGCTCTAGAATTTGTTTACAAGTCATTTTTTGCAGGTATTTTATGGGTTCTGGGGGGAAGAGTTAGAGTATGTGGGTCTTTCTACTCTACCATCTTGGCTCTGCCTCCTGTGTAAAATTTTTTGGCTATCCCTTTGTACCTGAGAAGAAGTCTGAATTATTATGGCATGGAATAATTATATTTTATGCATTTCTCAGTTTCTAAACTTTTTTTGTATCATCTGTGGCTTCCACAAAACTCCCCCCAAAATCCCTACATAATCTGTTGTGCACACCGATGACATATCAAAACAGTGAGGGGGAAAGTCAAAATGTGGAAGGATAACTGTATTTTCAGAACATCAGGTCTTTGTTATATCAGTGCCTAACAGATGGAATTTAGAATAAGGCAAGTGGTCCTTCAACAGCTCCTTCTGAGACCTTCCTTATCATATTAGGTGGACTTGTGCCAGAGGTCATGAGAACTTTGGAGCCCAAAATCATAAGATCCTGACACTGAGTGCATAGCTCTCAAATTCCTGAAAGTATGCTAGTTTTTCTGGGGCCACTATGATATAGAGGTCACTTCCATACTAGAACCCAAAATTTCAGGAGAAAGGTCCCTGATCTAGTCCTTTTTCTTTCTCCTGCCTTCCATTTTCCCCCAGTCAAAACAGAATCTTTGTTCTTGGTTCTACCTATGCTCCTGATTTCAAAGTTGAATCCATTGGTAGCATTACAATAAAAGCAACACCACCTCTCCCCTTCGCTGTATACCTCGCTGGCCCTGCCATCCCACCCACACACCTGGCGTTACTGACATTTAAGCAATACCTCATCCTCAAGTTTCCTACTGACTTATTTTCAGATGACTGAAAAGCAAGCAAACTTCACTGGAGAAGTAAAATCTTTCAGACTGTAAATATGAGTAGAATTCATAAGCACACAAGGGATCAAGAAGATTATAAAGAAAAAGTAAATTAGGAAGAAATAGATAATTTTGTTGTATCAATTTTAAAAGCTTTTTCATGGAGAAAATTAGTGCAGCCAGAATTCAGAGAAAGCCTATGTAGTTGGGGGATCTTTGTTTCAAATATCTCTGTTCACCCAGTGATAAATACAGTACCATGTCATTCTTTTCCCTCAACCCTCTCCCCCAAGTGCAAAAGACTGCAACTCCGTCCAAATACCTAAATCTAGAAAAAACTGGCCCTGTAATAATGAACCTGTGAGGAGAAAGGAGGACAAATCCTTGGATCTAGTTGAATAACAGATTAGCAGGTGGTCCTTTCCTGCCGCTGTCACCCTCTCAGAAAAACGCCACCACTTCCTTCCCTCTCCCCAGGTCCCACCCAGGGTTTGATCTTTCCCTGCTCAGTTGAGATTAAAAACGAATGCTCGCAATCCAAGGTATGGAAATCATCTCGTGCCATGTTAAATGAAATAAATTTGCTGAGCAGTGCAGTCACCCTTAGAGACAGTGTGTTTACAAGTCTGACTCCTAATAACAAAGGAAAGGGAAGTGAGTTAAAACAGTGATCTGGACACCATTACAGGGAGCCAAGAAGAAGGCTGACATGACAGAGATTTCTCTGGCAATTCGGAGCCAGTTGGCCTCTCACTTTCTCTGTACCACTCACAGCATAGATCTTCCTTGTGTACATTTGCCTTTATTCAAATATTTAATTCCTCTAGCAACAGAACACTCTCCTCTTTCTGGAAGCCATTCTTCTGTCCTCTTTTATTGCATTTCAGAAGAACTTAGATCTTGCAAAGTTCAGCTAAACATCTGCTACCCAAAAGCTACCTGAGCTCTTTCTTCCTGATCTCTCTCAGCTCCAGACTTCTCTGCAAGGAAGGAAGCTAAGTTTCAGTGCCTGAAACACAATTTGTAACTTACGGAAACCAAGAAACATTTTCCTTTTTTCTCCAGCCGGAGAAGGATATTGCAAAACTTGCTTCTATGTTTCTAGAATGATTCTGGCCTCTTGTTTTAACCTGCTAGGAGACAACATTTACATACCCAGGATGCTACTAATAGTCTAGAAAAAAATGATACAGATTACTTAGTTGTGAGGGACCAGGGTATTTCCAGAGAGGGTGGCTGTTGGTTCTAAGATAGACTTGTATTTGTGGAACTAGCCTGAGTACATTGATGATACTGTCCAACTTTTTGTCCCCCAGAAAATGGTGAAGTACTTTTGTCAACTATACATTTCTTCTAGAGTCTGTAGGACAATATGCAATATGTGTACAATATTTAAAAATAAAGACATCATGGAGATGTTTAATAATTGTGACCCAATCTACTCTACATGCAATTCTTCATTGTCACCATCATCATCATGGTTAACATATAGAGTGCCTGCTATGTGCCAAGAACTGTGCTAAGAGTTTTAATTATGATCCTATCTGATTCTCACAACATCCCTGGGAGATAGATCCCCATTTTATATGTGAGGAAACTGAGGCAAATGGAAGTTAAACGACTTGCCCAGGTTACAGAACCAGTAAATGTCTGAGGTTGTATTTGAACTAAGGTTTCCTGACTCCAGGCCCAGTGGTCTAGCCACTGTGCCAATCAATCAATCAATAAACATTTATTAAGTACCATGCTAAGTGCCATGGCAATTCTGAAACATAACATACGATTCTTCCATGATGGAACACTATGCTTAGACCTAACCAGATTAAATGATATGCTGTCCTACCAAATGAGCTAGAAAGGATCTGAAAGGTCATCTATTCCAACAGCTATCAAATTTCCTCTATAACAAACTAAAGAAATGGTGAACACAACCTCTCCTTGAACATTTCCAGTGAACTCACTACCTCCTGAGGCAGCCCGTTTAATTGGGAATTGCTCTGTTAGGAATTTTTTTTCCTTATGTCAAGCCAAAATCTGCCTTTCTACAGCTTCCATACACTCTTCTAGTTCTGTGATCCTGGGCCAAGCACAAGTCTATTCCCCTTCCACATGGCAATCCTTCAAATGCTTGAAAACAAGAGTCAGATTCCGTCTCTCCTTCCCCCTCACCATGTCTTCTCTCCTCTGGGTTAAACATCCCAATGTGAATTGACTAGGTTAGTTAACTAATTAGGTTGACTAACTAGTTCCTTATGTGATAATCTCAAGCCTAATAGTATATTTGTCAGCTACCTAGTATGCATCCCAGTTTGTTCCTTATCCTTATCCTATATAGTTCCTTATGTGATAATCTCGAGCCCTAATAGTATATTTGTCAGCTACCTAGTATGCATCCCAGTTTGTTCCTTATCCTTATCCTACATAGTTCCTTATGTGATAATCTCGAGCCCTAATAGTACATTTGTCTGCTACCTAGTATGTATCCTAGTTTGTTCCTTATCCCTATCCTACATAGTTCCTTATGTGATAATCTCGAGCCCTGATAGTACATTTGTCAGCTACCTAGTATGTATCCTAGTTTGTTCCTTATCCTTATCCTACATAGTTCCTTATGTGATAATCTCGAGCCCTAATAGTATATTTGTCAGCTACCTAGTATGTATTCTAGTTTGTTCCTTATCCTTATCCTACATAGTTCCTTATGTGATAATCTCGAGCCCTAATAGTACATTTGTCAGCTAGCTAGTATGTATCCTCGTTTGTCAATACTCTTCTTAAAATGTGATGACCAGGATGGAACATGGTACTCCAGCTGTGGTCCATCTGAGGTTGAGCACAGTGGGATGCTAGCATTTCCTGTTCTTGATACTATGTTAATCCCTTATTGGCATCTTTGAAAACAATTCTCCCTTCCTACTGATTCTTTGTAATCAACTGGAAAAGAAAATTACTCTAACCAGTAATGGGGAATATGGTAGCCAAAGGCATGTAGCCAAAATTTTGTGAATTTTTAAATATTCCTTCATAATTAGATAATTTTATTTTATATTTCCATGGAGAATATCAGAACATCATATTTCTCTCCACCAATGAAATAATGGATCTAGACTCAAAAAAAATAAAAATAAAAAGTAAGTATTAGTTAGGGTCATGGGTTGAGTCTATACATATAGGACTCTGAAATGAGAAGGAAAATGACTGAACTGAAGAGATGTGTTGTAATGAAGGTCAAAGCAAATAAATGAACAGTGCTTTTTCTACCAGGTAACTGACTCCAAAGCTGTGTACATGTTTCTAGGTTTTCTGACTACTCCTATTTCCATTTTTCAAGTAAATAAGAAATTTTTCTTAAAATATATTTTTATACATATATATATTTATTTTATTTATCTTTTGGTTTTGTATCACCTAAATTTCCTCTTGTATCTTTCCACTTGCCTTTTCCAAGAAAGCCATCCCCTATATGAAACATAAATTATTGAACTGAGGATTCTTGGGCCCAGCTTAGCTGAGACTGTTTTCACTCTGTAGGTGAAAATGTGTTCTATGCTGCTGCAAGGGTCAAATGGATGGAAGTTATAGGGGGGGCTTAATATAAAGAAAAATTTTAAAATAATTAAAACTGTCCTATCTTTTCTCTATCAAAATTTAGATGACAGAACCTTGGCAGGTCTTCAAATATTTAGAGACACCTCTTTTATCTCTACCCTAAGTCTTGTCTTCTGTAGGCTAAACATCTTGAATTCTTTTGACCATTCCTTAAATGAAATTGTTTCCTGACCCCTGTTATCAAAATTCTACTTAATGTTATAGTAAGAACAAAATACAATGTTCCAATGTGGTCTGATGAGAATAAAATATGGTAGGACTATTATCTTCCTGGATCAAAACACTATATGTTTATTAATTCACTTTTCCTTTGATTAAAACATTATACTTCTATTAATCAAGTAATTTCTATTCTAAGATTGAATTTAGCTATTTCAGCAGCTGTATCATATTTTTGGCTCAGATCAATTTTATGACTGACTGGAAGCTCCAGGTCTTTCTCAGGGTAATTAAGATAACTCTCCCTTGTTCTGTACTGGTACAATATCATTTTTTAAAGTTTTTAAAGTTATACGTAGAAATTTACAATTACACCTATTAAATGTTATTGTGCTGATTTAAACCCATTATACAACTTTTATTAGACTAGGTATCCCTTCAGGCTTTGTGTCAAATTTGTCAGACATGCCCATAATGTTTTTTATCTAAGTCAGGGCTTCTTAAACTTTTTCTACTCACGAGTCCTTTTCACCTGAGAAATTTTTATGCAATCTCAGATATAAAGGTATATAAAATAGGTATACAAATCAAACATTTACTGGTAATAAATCATAAAGAAATTTATGTTAAAATAATTCTTTGGTATATATATATATATAATTTTACCATTTATTAAATTTGCATACTGAGATAGATGTGCTTGTTTATTTTTACATAAAGGATTAAATCTTAGCGGAATATTTGATACTGATATTTTGGTCACTGTATGTTCAGAAACCTTTTATTGTGGTCAAATTTTTCTCAACCCCCACATTCAGTTATGTGACCCCATATGGGGTTGTAACCACAATTTAAGAAGCACTGATCTAAGTCATAGATAAAAATGCTGATACAGACTATCTATAAAGACCTATAAAATATTGGTGGCATTTCCCATCTAAGTTGACATGAATTCAGTAACAATCAATATCACTTTGGTAAGTTGTTCAATCAACTATGAATTCTTGATTACACTATCACGAGTCAAAATTTTTCAATATATATGTGTGTGTGTGTGTGTGTGTGTGTGTGTGTGTGTGTGTGTGTGTGTATGTGTGTAATTCTACAGCATTCCTTTGATGCTTTAAAATCATTTAGAAGATTTTATAATCATCTCAAATATTTTTTTTTTGCTTTTCCATTGGCTAATTATTTCCTCTATATTCTATCCCTCTCCTTTCCAGAGAATCATTTCTTAAAATAAGGCAATCTTTTTAAAAAGAAAAAAGAAAAGATGAAAAAAAATTCAAGAAACCAACAAGTGTCTTGAAAAAATATGATACCATATACAATGTTCCACAGCTCTGAAAACACTACCACCACCACACACCTCTGTGGAAGATATAGGGGAAGTATTTTCTCATATCTCTTTTTTGGGGCCAAGTTTGTTCTTGGTCTTATTATCTCAGAGAATCTACGATGGTTCTCAGTGATTGTTACTTTCTTCTTTTAATGTTCAGAAGCCATCTGTAATAATACTTTATAGAATTTTGCCAGACATGGATGTCCAACTTAGACTTTTATCCCATTCATCCTATCATCACGTAGTCTGGGGGCCAGAGAGCCAAACTGTTTTTAAAGCATGTTGATAACGAGACCAAGATAATTTGGATTCAAAGCCTGCATGTTATCAATTAACTTTATTCTGTTCCATGGCCACAGACTTATCTTCAGCCAGGTATCACATGGATGTGTGCTGGTGATAAGGCTTAAGAGGAAGGAGCGCGTTAGAGCAGAGGTTAAACAACACAAGCTCGTCATCCCCTGTAACAAAAACCCATGTGCCTGTGCTCTGACGGTTAGCCTGTAGAATCATCTTTGTGCAAACAAAACCAAGAAGGACATAACTTAGAAAAGGGTCAAGTCTCTTTGGCTATGGTGGAATTACTCTGCAGTTTTTACCTGGATAGCTACAACAGGAGATGCAAGGACCCCTCTTCTCATTTAGTGACCCTTTTGTTCCCTGGTTTTGTTTTCAGCGAGAATATCAAGATTGATCAAATTAATTCCATGTTCACTGATCGGTCACCGGGAAAATATTTCACATTTAGAATACCAACAGTTCTGTTGATGTTTATACATCGTCTAAAAAACCCTAGTGATTCTTGCCACTCTCAGACTCTTTTTCTGTCTCTCAGTGTTTCATCACGGTAGAAATGGACCGAGGGCCATTTTGTATTTTGATTTTTCTCTTTCATGAGTTCCTATGACCAAATAATTCACCACTAAGTGGTCAGCCTATTGGTGGCAAGCCCCCTCTGTATTTAGTTAGGCTAGTCCTTGGAAAGCAAAAGCAAGGACCATCAATTTCAATTTCGTAAAGAGAAGACCAAATCACTTTTCATTAGTAAACATTTGATGGCCTTCAAAATGAGAAAGAAATGACAATCAAAGAGAGCAGAAATTTGTTTGTAAGATCTAATAGAAAGTGATGATTATAAGCAGTGAAAGAAAAAGTATGTAAATAAAATTTGGCAAGAGGCTCAGCTAAATAAAGTTACCTCAAGGGGATTTGGGGATTAAACTGTGGGGACAACAAAAAAAATGAAAAAGCTCTATAAATATTTTATTACTATATCTTTTCACTATTCAGGAGAATGCAGACACTAGATTAGGAGGTTATCCTAGATGTGGTTCTTGAAAAAGTAGTAAAGACACTAAAGACAACCAAAAAGGGAAAAGCAGTTGGATTAGATGAAGAATAGGAAGAGAAGGCCTATGTTAAGGTGATGTAATTTTTAGGGTACCCTCAGATATTTGAAGGAGAAGATATCAAAGACATGGAGAAATTCTCAAACCCAATTATAAAAAAAAGAGGTACCAAAGAGAAAATCAACAACTACTGGCATATATAGATACACACATATATGTATATACACATATATGTATGTATATATGTATGTATATATGTATAATGGCAACATAGGATGGGTTACAATCTGCAGTAATAGAAGGAATGCTCTTGGTTGGAACTGTTTGGGATTTTGCCAATTATTTTTTCCATACTATCCTGATGATTTTTAAGGTCTAGCTGGGAAATCATTGTCTCAATTTCAGGTATTGTTAAATACGGTCAGTTCCCATGTGACATGAGGAAAAGCCACAATCATTACCCCTGTCTTGGTCCCTTTCAGCCATTTGTTCTCTTAAAAAATATCCAAGATGCTATGTTTACATCTGATGGAAACTGGCCTCATGACAACAAAGGAAGTGGCTGCCAACATTGGGACAGGAACCATATTCCCACTCTGCTAATTTCATCTGTTTCTTTTTAGGGAGAAGAGAAACTAATCAACAGTTAACCTCCATGCCAGCTTTGAAGATTTTAATGAAGGATATTATATCATAGAAGGAGACAGGAGCCTACAGTCTCTGCCCCAGCTGAATAGTAACAGGACAGGAGGCTCTGGTCTTCAAACATTAAAAATTTTGGGAGGAAGTGGTTGAGAGAATTCTCATCCATCTTTTTCAGTTATTCTGTGCTACCTGATTTTCCACTTCTCTGGGCATTTTCCCTTTGTCCTCAGTTCCCTCTGAGCCTCTGTGAAGGAAAAGTACACAGTAACACTCAGTTAATAAGAGGTTGTTCATCCTATTAAGACAAAGACAAAAATTAAACAATCCCTACCCCCAGTGAGCTTATATTGCAATCAGGGGAAACAACATGTACACATTATATATATATATATATATATGTGTGGGTGTGGGTGTGGGTGTGTGTGTGTGTGTGTACATATATATATATATATGTACACATTGTATATATAACCTATATACAAAGCAGTTTCAGGCAGAGGTGCTAGCTGCTGTTGGGGAACCAGGAGAAGGTCTCATGCAGGAAGTAGTCTATGAGTGAACTTTGAGGGCAACTAAGGATACTAAGTCAACGCATTTCAGAAACAGAAGGCGGAATCTTTGCAAAAGTAGAGAGGCAAACAAGCAAGGGATATGATATTCCAAGTGCTTTGCATTTGGGAATCTTCTTGTAAAACAGAGGTCTTTAGTATTTTGGGACTCTTGGATCCTTTTGGCATTCTGGTGAAGTCTTTTTCAGAATTATGATTTGTAATTACAGAATTACAAAAGAAAACAATGATATTGAAATATAGTTACCAAAATATTGTTTAAAAACCAGTTTCATGGACCTCTGTTTAGAACTCTTATTTTAAATCATATATATATATATATATATATATATGTATATGTATATGTATATAAAATATTATATTCATTTCATGGTACAGGATGGAGGAAGAAAAGGCTTTTTGTAGAGAAATACACATACAAAAAGTTATGTGCTGTTCTTGATCATTTTGACTAAAATGTGAACTTTACTATAAGTACTGTAAGCACAGTGCTTGGCACACAGTAAATGCTTAGTCAGTTCTTATTGTTTTTCCTAACCTTGCAAATTAAGGGTAACAATGTGACTGTGGAGCTACTGCTAGAGTGGAAAGGAACCAGCTTCCTACACTGACCCCATCCCCCACCTCAAGTTTCCTCTGAGACCCATCATGTTGATTAGTTATGGTGAGAATGTCAGTTCTGGACACTTTTCCCACCTGTCACCAGTTTTGTAAACCAACCCTGTTTGAAGGTGATCGAGATCCTTCTTCCACCTTCAGTGACATTCAATGTTAACAATGGAAAAATTGTTCACTGCAACTGATTCAATTTCAAATTCTCACTATCTTTATCACAGAGCTTTCTCTATGTAACAACACTCATGTTAAAGTTATTCTAAACCAAAGGACCTAGTCTTAATTCCAGGTTTGAACCCAAATTCCAAGAGCCCTTCCTAATGTCCTGATACACTTTTTCAAACTCAGCTATGTCAGACCTCACTATTCAGTCCTTCTCCTTTCTCTGGACAGTTACAGGTAGAACTATTTTATATATTCTATTTTTACCTACAAGAGAGTTTAATTCTCTGGTTATATGAATATAATACATTATATTAATATTTTATAGCAATATAATTAATATTTTATAGTAATTTAAAGTTTTCACAAGTGAAAGAAAACAGGCCAAGAGGTATTTTCTTTTGTTTAAATTGTATTAGCTTTAATTTCTAATATAGTAAATAGCAATAGATATAATGCACAAAAACAAAAGCTCTTTGAGGACCCAAGAGGTATTTTCTATATTTGTTCTCAGACACTTTCTGGCAAAGTTATAGATCCCTTCCTCGTCTTTATAGTTTTAACCCTCAGCTCAATTTTGTTGGGCAAAATACCTCCTTATTCTTATCTATACATTAAGTAAGCACAATCTTGTTGGCCAAAAAGCTTTATCATGAGTTAACAACTTAAGACAAAATGTAAACGTAGAAAAAACAACGCTTTTAAACTCAGATACTTCTCAAAGAACCCAGAAGAGTAACAGAAGCATGAATTAAAAAGGGACTCCTAAATAGAGATTGGCCTTTCCCTAAAGAAAGAGAAAAGAAAAGGGGTCAGTCATCCATCTTATCTCCTTTCACCATTCTTGGTCAGCAAGGAAAGTTTTAATTCAGACCACACTTCATGCTTGGGCTGTACCCGTTGTCCTCTCCTCTGGATTCTTGTTGGATGGTTCCATTACAAGGGCCACTCTAGTGTGATCCTCTTCCTTTTTCTCTCCTGTTTTAATTCAAGGTCATGGATAGACTCCAGAATGGGAAGGTAGCTCTCCCACAACTAGGGAAGTTCATGCCTTCAGATCCTATCTTCTGTGAGCAGGGCCAAAAGGCAGATTGTTGCTGTTTCATCATTTCAGTTAGGTCCAATTCTTTGTGATCCTTCTTTGGGGTTTTCTTGGCACAGATACTGGAATGAAAACCATTTCCTTCTCCAGTTCATTTGACAGATGAGGAAACTGAGGCAAGCAAGGTTAAGTGACTTGCCTAGGGTCACACAGTTAGTAAGTGTCTAAGGAAAGATTTGACTCCAAGTCTGGCATATCCACTTGCACCACTTAATTGCCTTTGTATAATTTTGCATAAAATATCATAATTTTTAAATTCTTGTCTGTGTAGATGTGGTCTCCTTCCAGTAGAATATAAACTCCTTGAGGGGAGAGAATCTTTCCCTTTTTGTCTTTGTATCCTCAGCACACACAGCATAGTGTCTATCACATAGGAGGTTCTTTATACTAACTGAATGGAATGGAAGACTAAAAATTTTTGTTTTAGGATAGAGATACTAGAAGGTGAAAATACATCTTGTAGTTTCATATTTAGACTAATCATTCTTGCTAACTAGATGCTAGAGAGATAGCACAGTGTTGTGGCTAAGTCTTGAAGTTCAGAAGATCTAGTTTCAAGTCCTACTTTTGGTGAGATTCTGCAAAACAGTTAACTTCTCAGGGGACCAGGCACCTCTCCAAGACTATAAGTTGCAAAATATTTGCTAATCCACAGTAGAATAACTTTCTTTTTGGGAATTCCCTATACTCATAATAGGTTAGAATATATTAGAAAATAATAGAATAAACTTAACTAATAGGATAACCACTATAAGTTAGAATAAACTAAAAATCTGAACATAGCACAGCAGTAAGCAGCTACCTCTGTTACTTCCTATTCACATGACCTTGGGAAAGTCACTAGGTCTCAGTTTTCTCATCTGTAAAATGAGAAAATCTTTCTAGCTCCAAATCTATGATGATGTTGATAATATATAATTTATATCTCAGAAAAGTATTTGATAAAATGTCTCAGTCCCATGGAGAAGTTGGAGAGATACAGCTTAAATCATCAGTTCTCAAACTTTTTGGTTTCAGTACCATTTTATACTCTTAAAAATGACAGAATAACCTGAATTTTTAAAAACGTTGATTATATCTATTGATATTTACTACATTAGAAATTTAAATATTTTACTTTTATTATGAAAATAGTTTTGACTTTGAAGATTCCCTTCAGGAGTCCCTAGTCCACAATTCGAGAACCACTGGCCTAACCAATAATGCAACTGTATGAAATTGGTTTTGGCCATAGCAAGTCACAAAACATTCTAGCAACACGTAGAGTATAATTGTAACTAGGATGGGAGCTTTTTCCCCAGAGCATAAAAATTTAATGTCAAAATTGAAAATAGTAATTTTAAGATATTGTTCAACTTTAAAATTTGCTATACATATATTTTGACAACACTTAATTTTATCCTTAAATAGCATAGAAACTAGTTAGCAAAAATGACTGGTTAACTTATGAAGGGATTAGGTCGTATGTCCCCTGTCCCAGTGTCTATGAGCATCCTCTGCAGGGTCCTTGTGTTTGTCTTAGGCCCTCTCTTCGTGTGGTCAGTGCTGGGATATTCCCCTTCACAGGGAACAAGTGTCCCTGTGTCTCTCAACTCTCTATTGGTTCAAGGGAATGTCTAGCCCAGGGAATTATCTCTTGCCTCTTGCTCCAGGTGTAAAATTGCTAACTATAGCTCTGACAAAAGAGAGTTACAATCTGTACCAAGAGGAGAAGTCATATGGATGAAATCATAGATCCTTAATGTATGAGAATATGATCGACCAATCTTTTATCCTAGTATTTTAATTAAATAGAGGACTTTTGGAAGACTTAATTCCCAGAAATTTAATCTAACAGACATAGCAAAATTCCAAGACTGGATTGGTTAGTGGTTAGAAACACTAAATTTTCCATAGAATTAGTTGGACATGGTCTAT
Source organism: Potorous gilbertii (assembly GCA_028658325.1). Taxonomy (NCBI): domain Eukaryota; kingdom Metazoa; phylum Chordata; class Mammalia; order Diprotodontia; family Potoroidae; genus Potorous; species Potorous gilbertii. The sequence goes on from CM053770.1 coordinate 440,141,289, forward strand.
CAGGAGGACTCTTGGAAACAGAACAACTTCCCATTGACTTCATTATAATTTTGGCCAGGCTGTCATGGAATTTTTTTTTACCCTGAGGCACAAGATAAACCACAATTCAGAATGTTATACATCTTTGAAAATGGCATGTTTCAAATGGAAAACAATCACTTCCTGATTTGAATGATGATAATGGTGATAAGTGGAAAAGTCAAACAATAGGAATGAAAAGTAGCCAAAGTTGTTGGGATTTTTAATGTTTGACAGAAATTGAAAGACCTTTAGGAAAAATAATAATGGCTTTATTGAAAGAACTGAAGAGTATTTTCCCATCTCTAGTATTCTACAAGAAGATCTCATGTCCATGGTTTTTTAGATGCCACTGATTTTTAGATGTAATTAGGATTTAAAAAACTCACAGAAATCTTTTTTGTGGCAACAAAAAATTAGAAATAATGTAGGTAGCTATCATTTGGGGAAATAGCTAAATAAATTGTGGCAAATGTATAATACAACTCTTCAATCATACTTATATCACTTACATGAGAATATAATGGAATGTTACTGTCCCATAAAAATAATGAATGTTAATATGAAGAATTCAGAGAAGGATGAGAAGACATATGAACTGATACAAAACAAAGAAAACAGAACCAGGAAAACAATATACTTACTGGGTACAACAATATACAGACATGGAAAATTTGTATATACAGTCAGACTTGGTGGACATATGGGTTAGTTATATTGAACTGTTTTTTTCTTTTCCTTTTTAAATATTTGTTACAAGGAATGGTTTATTGGGTAGAGAAAAGGCAAGGACTGTATTTAGAAACAAAAGTAAAATAAAAACCAAAGATAGAAATTTTTTAAAAAAGAAATGAATAAGCTGATTTGGAACAAAGGGCAGAAAATACAAAAGTCCACTATAGGCAATGGTTCATTATGCAGTAATGAATGATCAAGAATACACATTTGCTGTAACATAACAAATTAAAAGAATGAGTTAATGAGTCTATTTACATGAAATACATGATTAAGAAGACCTGAAAATACAATATAGTCAATCTTAGAATAATAGAATTTAGGGCAGAGAAATATTTCCCAGAAGACTCGGTATGAGCCTGTGATATGGTAATGTCATCATGAGGGCACTCTACTTTGGCAATGAGAAGGGAAGGGAGGGAGCAGAATATACCTGGCTATTTCATTTCTGCCCTGCCATCTTGGATAGTGATGTAGGAGCTGTGGTGATAAGTTCAGGTGTTCATCTGGTTCCTGGAAAGTCTGAGTCCACAAGCTAAACACAAGGAACTGATATTTTTTTGAATTTTATGATTTATGCATTCTTTAATAATGCATTTCACTAGAATTTCTGTTTACAAAATTTTAGTTCTCAGGTCACCCAGTGAGGATAAAAAGAACCATGATGTAACAGACAAAACACTGAATTTGGAATCACCAAAGTCTACTACTTAATGTGAAACCTTAAGTTATTTCGCTCTAGGCTTTAGTTTACTCATATTTAAAATGAAAAGATAGACATATATGAGCTCTTAGATCCCTTCCTTCACTAAATACTGCATATATATACATAACTTCTAAAAAATTATTATTATTGAAGATGGTAGAGTAGAAGCAGAGACCTACTAGAGCTCTCCCCCTCAAGCTCAGTCAAATACCTGTAAAAAGTGACTCCAAACAAATTCTAGAGCTGCAGAACACAAAGAATGATGGTGTGCAGCAAATTCCAACACAGTTCAACCTAGAAGGTTGACAGGAAGCAGCTAGCGAGCCATGCTGGGAACTGAGTGCAGTCCAACATGGATCACACTGGTACAGACAGGACCCGAGCAGGCCTTGAGGAAACAGAATCTCTGGAACCTGTGGTGGGTTTTCAGACTTCACAACCCCAAAACACCGAGGATAAATTGAAAGATCAATGGACAAAACCTGTGGGACCTGTGTGATGGTCTGGCCACTGCCCCAGGGTGGTAGCTGGGGGAGAGGGAGGGGTTGGAGGAGCCCAAGGCAGCCACAGCAGCAGCAGGGGCAGGACCAAGGGCTGTTTCTGGAGCTCTAGGCTCCAGAAACAGAATGTGAGAGGATTGAGCAAGGAACAGTACACCTCCCATCGCCAATGGAAGCAGAGAACTACCTTGAAAATGAGCTCAAAAGTCAAATAAATGACTGGGGAAATGAGCAAAAACCAGAAAAAGAATCAGACTATAGAATCTTACTTTGATGACAAGGAAGACCAAAATATACAAACAGAAGACATCAAAGTCAAAGGTCCTACACCCAAAGCCTCCAAGAAAAATATGAATTGGTCTCAGGCCATGGAAGAGCTCAAAAAGGATTTTGAAAATCAAGTAAGAGAAGTAGAGGAAAAATTGGGAAGAGAAATGAAAGTGTTGCAAGAAAATCATAAAAACTGAGTCAACTACTTGCTAAAGGGGACCCAAAAACCAGACTAATCCAAATAACAAAAGAGATCCAAAAGCCAATGAGAAGAAGAATGCCTCAAGAAGCAGAATTGACCTGATGGAAAAGGAGGTCCAAAAGAAAATAATGTCTTAAAGATTAGAATGAAGTAGATAGAAGCTAATGACTTTATGAAAAAAATCAAGAAATTATAAAACAAAACCAAAGGAATGAAAAAATAGCACACAATGTGAAATATCTCATTAGAAAAGCAACTGAACTGGAAAATAGACCCAGGAGAGATAATTTTAAAATTATTGGACAACCTAAAAGCCATGTTCAAAAAAATGGCCTAGATATCATCTTTTAAGAAATTATCACGGAAAACTGCCCGGATATTCCACAACGAGAGGGTAAAATAGAAAGTGAAAGAATTCACTGATTATCTCCTGACAAAGATGCCGGAAGAAAAACTCCTAGTAATATTATAGCCAAATTCCAGAGTTCCCAGGTCAAGGAGAAAATATTGCAAGTAGCCAAAAAGAATCGATTTGAGTATTGTGGAAACAATTAGGATAACACAAGATCTAGCAACCTCTACATTAAGGGATTGAAGGATTTGGAATAGGATATTCCAGAAGTCAAAGGAATTAGGATTAAAATCAAGAATCACCTACCCAGCAAAACTGAGTATAATACCTCAGGAGGAAAAATGATCATTCAGTGAAATGGAGGACTTGCAAACATTCTTGATGAAAAGACCACAGTTGAATAGAAAATTTGGCTTTCCTTTTTTTCATATTTTTTTAATTTATTTATTTTCAGTTTTCAACACTCATTTCCACAAAATTTTGAGTTCCAAATTTTCTCTCCATCTCTCCCCTGTCCGACCCCATAACACCTTACATTCTGATTACCTATTCTTTCAATATGCCCTCCCTTCTATCATACCCCTCCCTTCTCTTATCCTCATCTTCTCTTTTTTCTTGTAGGGCAAGATAGATTTCTATACCCTATTACCTGTATTTCTTATTTTCCAGTTGTATGCAAAAAAATTCTCAACATTCATTCCTAATACTTTGAGTTCCAACTTCTCTCTCTTCCTCCCTCCCTACTAGTCCCCACTGAGAAGGCAAGCAATTCAAAATAGGCTATATATGTGCAGTTTTGCAAAAGATTTCCATAATAGTCATGTTGTGTAAGACTAACTATATTTCCCTCCATCCTGTCCTGCCCCTCATTTATTCTATTCTCTCTTTTGACCTTGTTCTCCAAAAGTGTTTACTTCTAATTACTCCCTCTTCCCATTCGCCCTCCCTTCTATCATCCCCCCATTCCATTTGTCCCCTTCTCCCCTACACTCCTGTAGGGTAAGATAGATTTTCATACCAAATTTAGTGAGCATGTTATTCTCCCCTTAAGCCAAATATAAAGAGAGTAAGCTTCACTTTTCCCCTCTCACCTCCTCCCTTTTCTCCTTTTTCTTGTCTTTTTCTTATCTCTTTTATGAGAGATAATTTGCTCCATTCCATTTCTCCCTTTCTCCTCCCAATATATTCCTCTCTTACCCCTTAATTTTATTTTTTTGGATATCATCCCTTTTTATTCAACTAACACTGTGCTCTCTGTCATATATATATATGTATACGTGTGTGTGTGTGTGTGCATGAGTGTATAAAATCCTTCCAACTGCCCAAAAACTGAGAAAAGGTTCAAGGGTTACAAATATTATCTTTCCTTGTAGGAATGTAAACAGTTCAACTTTAGAGAATCCCTTATGATTTCTATTTCCTGTTTACCTTTTCATGTTTCTCTTGATTCTTGTGTTTGAAAGTCAAATTTTCTATTCAGCTTTGATCTTTTCATCAAGAATGCTTGAAAGTCTTCTATTTCATTGAATTATCATTTTCCCCCCTGATGTATCATACTCAGTTTTGCTGGGTAGGTGATTCTTGGTTTTAGTCCTAGTTCCTTTGACTTCTGGAATATCATATTCCATGCCCTTTGATCCCTGAATGTAGAAGTTGCTAGATCTTGTGTTATCCTGATTGTATTTCCACAATACTCAAAATTGTTTCTTTCTAGCTGCTTGCAATATTTTCTCCTTTATCTGGGAAATCTGGGACTTGGCTATGATATTCCTAGGAGTTTCTTTTTCAGATCTCTTTCAGGAGGTAATCTGTGGATTCTTTCAATATTTATTTTACCCTCTGGTTCTCAAACATCAGGGCAGTTTTCCTTGATAATTTCTTGAAAGATAATATCTAGGTTCTTTTTTTGATCATGGCTTTCATGTAGTCCCATAATTTTTAAATGGTCTCTCCTGGATCTATTTTCCAGGTCAGTTATTTTTCCAATGAGATATTTCACTTAATCTTCTACTTTTTCATTCTTTTGGTTTTGTTCTATGATTTCTTGGTTTCTCATAAAGTTATTAACCTCCATCTGTTCCATTCTAATTTTTAAAGAACTATTTTTTTCAGTGAGCTTTTGAACCTCCTTTTCCATTTGGCTAATTCAACTTTTTAAAGCATTCTTCTCCTCATTGACTTTTGGAACTTTTTTGCCAATTGAGCTAGCCTATTTTTAGCCTATTTTCTTTGGCATTTTTTTGGGTCTTCTTTAGCAAGCTGTTGACTCACTTTTCATGATTTTCTTGTATCACTCTCATTTCTCCTCCTAATTTTTCCTCCATTTCTCTTACTTGATTTTCAAAATTCTTTTTGAACTCTCCTATTTCCTGAGACCATTGCGTATTTATATTGGAAGTTTTAGATGCAGAAGCCTTGACTTCCTCTGATGGTATGCAATGTTCTTCCTCATCCAAAAGGATGGAAGAAAATACCTGTTCACCAAGAAAGTAAGCTTCTATAGTCTTATTCCCCGCCCCCCTCCTTTTTGAGCATTTTCCCAGCCAGCTACTTGACTTTTGAGTCCTTTGTCAAGAGGAGGATATACTCTCAGGACCTGGAAGTTCTCACTTCCTTCAAGGTAGCACAATCAAGGGAGAGGAATTACTCCTCTCTTGGCCTGAGCACTGGTCTAGGAACAACTAAAAACTTTTCTGCCCAGAATTCCCTCTCCACAACCACCTCCAGGTCCACCTCGCCAGCGCTCCTTCTCATCTGAGGGTCACACTCAGGACTCAGATTCAGATCAGTAGCTCAGTTCCTCCTGGTGTTTTAGGTGGATGGCTCTAAAAGTAGATGCTGCCACTTCAGTTGCTATTGCCTGTAGTCCAGACCATGTTCCTTTCTCCTGGATGAAAGAGCTTTCTCACTGACCTTTGAAGCTGACTTTGGCATTTGTAGGTTGAGCAATCTGGGAACTGCTGCTGCCAGTGGCTCCCTGAAGCCTGTTTAAGGTTTTGTCCCTGCCCATTGTGTGGTCCATGCTGGGTTGCACTCCATTCCATGCTTGGTGTGATAGACCTTTCCTGTTGGCCTTCCAGGCTGTCTTGGGCTGGAAATCTCTCTCTCTGTCATTTTGTGGCTTCTGCTGCTCTAAAATTTGTTTAGAGACATTTTTACAGGTATTTTATGTTCTATGTGGGCAAGCTTCTACAAGTTTGTCTTTCTACTCCACCATCTCAGTTTCAGCAAAAATTTGGCTTTCAGGCACAAGAATCAAGAGTGGCATGAAAAGATAAATAAGAAAAAGAGATCAGAAGGCACTTGATAACTTGAACTGTTTACATTTCTACATGGATAGATAATATTTGTAACTCTTGAGACTTTTCTCAGTATTAGGACAGTTGGAGGGATTGTATACATATAGACAGAGGGCACAGGGTGAGTTGAATATGACAGAATGATATCTAAAAAAAAAAATTAAGGAGTGATAGAGGAATATATTGGGAGAAGCTGAAATAGACCTGGTAAATTATCTGTCACATAAAAGAGGCAAGAAAAAAGCTTTTTTCAATGGAGGAGAACAGGGAGGAGGTGAAAGGGAAAGAGTGAACCCTTATTCTTGATGGATTTAGCTTAAGGAGGAATAACATGCACACTCAATTTGGTATGAAAATCTATCTTACATTACAGGAAAGTGGGAAGAAAGGGGAGAAGGGAAGAGTGGGGTGATAGAAGGGAGGGCAAATGGGAGGAGGGGGTAATTAGAAGTAAACATTTTGCAGAAGGATAGGGTCAAAAGAGAATAGAATAAATGGTGGGCAGAATAAGTTGGAGGGAAATATAGTTAGTTTGTTACAACATGACTATTATAGAAGTGTTTTGAATGACTACACATGTATAGCCTATATCAAATTGCTTGCCTTAATGGGGATGGGTGGGGAGGGAGGAAGGGAGAGCAGTTGGAACTCAAAGTTTTAAAAATGAATGTTAAAAATTATTTTTACATGCAACTGAGAAATAAGACACATAGGAAATGAGGTATAGAAATCTTGTCCTACAAGAAAATAGAGGGGAAGGGGAGGAGAGAAAGGAGGAGGGGTGATAGAAGGGAGGGCAGAATGGGGGAAGGAATAATTGGAATGCACGTTATCTTGGGGTGGGTGGAGGGGAGAGATGGGTAGAAAACTTGGAACTCAAAATCTTGTGAAAATGAATTTTGAAAACTAAAATTTAATCAATTTTTTAAAATTGCTATAATCTCTAAATACCATTACCCTCCAAAGAACCCTCTGTTATTTTTTCAAAAAGGAATTTATTCAAGTAAAACAAACCAACATATTCACCACAGATCACAGAATGTGACTCATGCTGTTCCTGTAGTCTACATATTCTCTACCAAGGTAAGTTACATCCCCATCCGAGAATAAATATTGTTCATTGTATTTCTGAGTTCTACTATTTTTGGTGTTGTTTTCCTTTTTGTTAATTGTAATTGTGTATATTTCCTTCTTGGTTCTGTTTTCTTTACTGTGTGAGTTAATGCAGACTTTTCTTAGTTTCTCTGAATTTGCCATATTTGTCATTTTTTACATGTAACATTCTCTTATGTTCATATACTATCATTTGTTCTGCCATTATTCAGATGAACAGGGTATGTAGCCAAAATTTTTATAATGTAACCAATAACATTAAAAATCAATCAAACTCTGGTGAATTCTAATAAACTCCCTCAGTCCTGTGTAACTGATAAGGAAATATACTTTTTTTGTTTCAGTAAAGAGATGAGGACTTTGGATAAGGGATGTGTTTTATACTCTCAAAGGTGGTCATTATGTTGACTGATGGCCATAAATTTTTCTTTGTTACAAAGAAAAACTTAAGATTGGGGGAAATTGAAGGCAAATATCTGGGTCATAAAAATAAAAGGCAACTTAGAAAAAATAACCCACAGATCAGTTGCTCTGTACTTGAAAAAAGATATATTCTTCTGTGTTCTTTTCATTGAAAAGTATATTCATATCTGCCATTATCCCTTCAATCTTAGACTTTAGGCACTTATTACCCCTTTTTGGGTCTCATTACCAAGAAAGAATGCCTGGATTATTGCAATAGCCTGAAAATTAATCTTTCTGCCTCCAGTCTCTTTCCTTCATGTTGCTTCCAGATCAATTAAAGAGCAAGGCTGGCAAAAAACAAAACAAAACAAAAAAACAGAATTCATTTAGAGAAAAAATAGTGTTCTAGAAAAAGTGTTCTTAGCCTAGGATCCTTGGATAGACTTCAGGGAATTCATGAAATTGGATGAAAAGATACAATCTTTAATTTCGATATAATTGGCTTCCTTTGTAATTCTATATTTTTTTTACTTTATGCATTTAAAAGCATTATTCTGAGAAATTCATAGGTTTCACCAGACTTAAAAAGAAGTCTATAATATCAAAAAAGTTAATAATCCTTGTTTTGGAATATTAGGAGAAACAAAGATGAAAATGTAGGAATGAAATGAGAGTAGAACTGCCAGACCTCAAGAAAACACTATAAAGCAGTAGTCATCAAGGTTATTTGATTCTGGTTAAAAAATAGAAAAGTAGATGTGTAGAACAGACCAAACAAGATACGTTTAGAAATAATTTAATTCAATAATCTAACATTTGACAAACCCAGGAAAGAACTTACTATTTTAAAATAAATGCTGAGAAAACTAGCGTGAGAGAAATAGGTTCCGATCCATGGGTTAAACAATATGCCATGATAAATTTAAAATGGATGTATGTGCGAATTATTAAGGGTCATATCATAAAAAAAAATTAAAAGAGAACCAGATCATGTACTTTTCCGAAGTAGTTCAGGAAGTATATTCTTAACCAAACAAGGGAAAGATGCCTGCAAAAGAAAAAAATAGTTTCAGTTGCATGAAAATGAAATTTTCACACAAACAAAATAACACTTTTACTTGAATACTCCACTAATTGTTTATATACTGCTTTATAGTATAAAATGAAATATGGTAGTTCTCTTTACACTTAATTACAATCTTTTCTATTTCATTCCTCTTCGACTCTCATTTGCAGGTTGAGTTGCCTACCACAGTGGTTCATGAGCCCTCACACAGTGTGTTTCTCACTAACTGCGCCACTAGACTCAGTTAGCTTTTTGTGAAGAGAATTGCTATGGTAGCAAATTAAAAACCGTTGTTACAAAATATTCCTCCCAAAAAGTCAAGGGTTATGTTCTTCCATAAATGTGCGTAGCATCCATGGAATAATAGGATCAAATTTAGAGTAGAATAGTAGGAAAACACATGCCTAGAATATGTGTGGCAAAGGTAGCTCATAACTTTTGATACTATGTGGTCCAGAAACGTTTTCTCTCCTTGTAGAATCTTCATGTAGCTCTCCTTAGATACAACATCTCTCCTGAGAAAACTGCTCATCATGGCTCCCAAGATCTGCTCCTTTCTTGGAGCTATAGCCAGCCCTCTTCTCTGATGCAAAAGAGAGTAGAGAAGGGTCAAACTCCTTGAAACTGTTTCTTCCTTCCTTGGTTTACCATCTGGTGTCTGTATTTGTCCTAAGGTCCCTGATCCAACCTGGTTGCTTTCCCTTCCATTGGTTCATAGCTCTGATGATATGATCATTTGGTTGGGAGATGGGAGAAGAGAGAACTCCTCCCCTTCTCACTGCACTCTAGTATTGGCAAAAGAGCCTATGTCAGGGGTGGGGAACCAGCAGTCTCAAGATCACATATGACCCTCTGGGTCCTCAAGTGGAGCCCTTTGACTAAATCCAAACTTCACAGAATAGATTCTCTAAATAAAAGGATTTGTTCTGTAAAACTTGGACTCAATCAAAAGACCACACCCAAGGACCTAGGAGGCCACATGTGTTCTTGAGGCCACAGATTCCCCATCCCTACTCTATGTTCACAAAATTCTCCTGAGGTTGGTCTCTTTCAAAAAATAACAAATTCTAAAAAAAAGACAATTTTAGAATTGTAGCCTCAAATTGATACAAGCATATACCTTTATAGGTATAAGCAACAATGATTATAACTATTAAGCTGTGCTTTAGTTAACTGTTAGATTTCCAGTTTCTGAACTATTGTTCTGCCTTTTCCTTTGTGATTCAAGGGAATTTTGCTAGGAATGCCAGGGAGTTTTCATTTCCTGAAATGAAATTGCAGAAATTCATTCAGTCATTCTAAGGCCCAAGAGGAATAGCTAGCTTGTTTTCTCAGCCAATTGTATTGTTCCTTTCCTGACCTACTAAAAGAGGTTCCCACCTTATAAAGAGATTATAGGGCATAGATGCAGCTTGTTTACATATTGTAAGTGTGTCATATGTGTCTATATTTTCTGACTATTATCACCTGAGTTAGATGGGGAAACTTTCTCCCTTATATAGCAAGTATCTTCTAGACCTGTAATTAATCTGAGATGAGATGGAATTCTGATAAATTCATAGAGTGAAAAGAATATTTAGATGAACTGATGCAAAATAAAGAAACAGAAGATAAAATGTTTACAGTGACTACAATTCTTGCTTCTTGTGACTATTGCTGCCCCTTTCTCATTCTTCCCTCTCCTGTAGCTTTACATAGTTTGACTTTCCCTTCCCCAGACTTGTAGAATGGAGAGGCTAGCTCAGGGTGCTTTAGGTTCCCCACTCCATCTAGCTTGTCAAATCTAGGCTTCATAGTCATCTGATTAGGTGAAACACAAAAGGTGGATGGGGAAACAAGGAGAAGATGCAGGGAGACCTCCCAAAACTAGTAGGCCATCCATCTCCGAGTCAGGTAAAGTGCCTACTGTGTTCTAGGCACTGTGTTAAATGTTGGGGATATTGTGTTAAGTAGATCATGGTTGAAGTTAGGAGCACTGTAGGTTAAATGGATCATAGATGCATTTAAGAGCAAGAAAATCATAAATAGTTTCACTAGGTCAAGAATGATGTGTGTCTAGTAGCTAATTCTGTCTTGGTTTTACATTTACACATCCTGCTTACCTAGGCTGCATACCCCAGCATCTCCTACATGTTTCAACTCACTCCTTAAGCAGTTTCAATAAAACACATAAAAAACTTAAGAATAAAGTCCATGCACAGATGTGTGCTATGGCATGCCCTGTTGTTTGCTGTCTCTTGCAGTATACTACTGTGGGGGTCTCCTGTAAGTAAATCGCCTGGTAAAGGTTAGACTGATCATACTGGTTTTGTGTGTTTCTTTTCCTTGAATTCTAAATCACAAGCAGATACAATAGAGGGGCTTCAGTGCCCTAGTCCACCACAACTGGCTGAGTCAGTAGGATTCCCAGAAAATGGGATGGGGGAGGGAGGAAAGTACCAGGGAGATTCCCAGATGGCCATCTATGGGAATGTGGGTGCCAGCGGCTTGAGTAGTAGATTTGTGTGGGCCACCTAGGGAGTGAGGGGATGTCCTTAAGGCTCCACCTTACTATCTGAAATGAAATTTCCAGCTGCTGGCAAAGAGATTAGGACAGCAATGGTTAATGTAGCTTGCTCATTGTTAACTGCTTTTTGCTATGTAACAGTTAGCTGCTGAGGCTCAAGTAATAGGGAGCCACTGAAGGTTTTCAGAGAGGAGAGTGACAGGGTCAGACCTATTTCTTAGGGAGATATTTTGGCAGTTGAGTGGAAGATAAATTAAGTGAAAACTAGGAAAAAAATCTCTGAGGCCCCTTTCTCTTCCTTCTCAGAGACCTTATGGTTTCATTCCAGATATACACAAAGAAGCAGAGAGAAGCCTGAAGAGCTCCAAAGAGTAAAGTCTTTCCTGAGAGTTTGGTTCATGGAAACCTTCTAGCCCATGGATGAGAGTTGAAAAGTGAATCCTGATACACTGTGTAAATTATTATCTAATTACAATAACTGAAATTTATAAAGTACATTAAAGTTTTAAAGTACTTTATATGTTTTCTTTCATTTAGGTCTCACATAACCCTATAAGGTAGTATTACCCTGTTTTGACAGATAGAAACTAGCTCTGAGTAGCTAAAGGACTTACCCATGGTGACTCAGGTAACAAGAATCAGAGTTGGAATCTGAATCTAGATTTTCCTGATTCTGTCTCCTATATACTGTCCCCTCCACTATACTGTTTCTCCAAGTTCCCTGCTTGCTTTCCTGAATACACAGCAGTCAAACCTTTATCTATACTGTGCTTAAAATATTGATAAATGTATCTCTCTTTCTGCAGAAGGCTATTAAGCATACCTCCAGTTAGCATCATGAAGATCCTTATTTTTTCTCCCTGTGTTCTAACCAAATAATTTTCAGTCTTGTTGTGACCTGAGCTTTCCTCCAAAATGTGAATCCAGTAGTCAGAAAAAAGTCTTTCCAGAAAAGTAAAGCAAGCTTCTCCATAGGAGAAAGCAAATTCATATCTTCTCCATATTGATTCTCAGATACCCTCTTTCTGATCCCAACAACCAAACCCAACCAAAATGCAGAGATTTTTGTCTCGGTGGTACTAAGCCACGGCTACACTCAGGGATAAACTGAGCTCAAAGAAAAAGGAATGGTCACTAGAAGCAGGGGAAGAGTAAGGGAAAAGAAACTTTTCCTTTTTATTATATATTTGGAAAAAGACCAAAAAAAATCCCTGAATAGTCATTGCTGTTTAAGCAACTGAAGCCATGTGGAAATTCAGGAGAGAGCTGGAGCAGGACCATTTGTCAAGGCATAGCAGGTTTCAAAAGAGAATCTTAATAATCCCCATTAAAATCTTGCAGAATTCAAGAGCCAACTGAGTTCTGTCAGAGACCCAGGCAGATGTTTCTTTCTTTAAAAAGAAACCTAATGTATCTGTTCTTGGTGAGTGGGCATAGGTTATTTGCTCTTGGGACTGTGACAAAAGCATTCATTTACTGGCATCCTGTAGGCTTGCCAGGTTAATCTAATTTCTAAGGCACACACAAGCATAAACAAGCATACAGAGTTCAGAGGAGGAGTACATGTAGTCATTGGAAGGATTGACATTCCACACCTAAAATAAAGACATCTCTTTCATAATGGGCATATGGAAACCAAGTCACCACCAATACTGGCAAGAAAACATGGGGTTCCTCTTACTATTGTTTACCAAGTTCTCTTCCAAGCTATAAAGTTATCTACAAATGTCTCTATTTGAAAATTGGAAATACAGAAACCTTCTCAAGATGGCAGAGAGAATGGTAACAGACAACCAAGCTTAATCACCCAACTAGTCTATCAAGGATGAAAAAAAAAGAATTGAACTTAATAATGGTCAAAAAATTCATTGAGAAACAAAAGGATGTATATTCTTCCAGTCCAGATACCCAGAAAGAAACAGAGAAGCCTTTGGGCATTAGAGAAAAACTCAAGTCAGTAAAGTCTATCTTGGAAGTGTGACTCATGAAAGCCTTCCAGCCCATGGGTAAGAGCTGAGCTAGGGAAGGCTGGATTCTACAGCTAGGTACCTGGGAGCAGTTATATGGAGGTACACATATGGGGAAACCTTAGTTACATCACTGACTCCAGATGCCAGGTGAGGAGTCTGTAAAGCCAGGGAATAGCTGTCACAGCTCTCCGACTTGACATTCCCCACCCCAACACCCTCGGTCCTTGAAGAACACAGCACTCATTACCAGGATGAAGCAGCGGCAAGATCTTAGAACAGACATCAAAATTGAAGCCCACAGACCACAGGGGGCCCCTAACTCTCAAATGTGGCCTGAATCAAGTTAAAATGTAATTAAGAAATGCTTAACAAAACAAGTGAAAGAAAATAGGTGTTAATTTGTTGTTCTCTAAATCAATATGCAGTGAGGCACAATTTATTTTTATTTGAGTTCAACAACACTGCACCTAGAAAACAGTTTATAATGAAAAAAAGTCCCTCTATTTCTTCTAGAAGTTCACTGCGATTGGTCCTGACAGTGTCATTTCAGGAAATAAGGCTGAAAAAAATTAATAAACAAAAGGAAAAAAAAACAATGATAAAATAATATTATTGAACTAAGGACATCCAAGACACAAACCCAGAAGAGACTAACTCCACATTATCTACAAGTGAACTAACAAAAACATGTTTGTTCTAAGTTCTACCAGAATTCATAGAAGAAATAAAGAAAGAGCTTAAAAATACTATAAATAAAATGAGAACTAAAGAGGAAAGAACTGGAAGGTGAATAAACAGCTTAGTAGTGGAGGTTAAAAACCTTAACTAAGATACTATGAAAATTTATGACTCAAAATAAATGACTCAATGAGACAGCAAGAAATATTAGAAAAATATTTCAATACTTAAAAACAATAGAAGAATATATAAGGCAAGTCCTATCAAAAACCAATGATATAAAGGTTAAATGGAGATAAGCTAAGGATACGTAGACTACCTGAAAGCCATGACAAAAAAAAGAGTCTAGATACTATATTCTAGGAAATCATGAATGAACACTACTCAAACCTATAAAAACCAAAGGACAAAGTTAAAAGAGTGGAAATTCATTGGTCACTTCTTGAAAGAAAGTCCCAAATGTAAATTAATAAGAAGATCATGGCCAAAATCTAAAGCTTCAAGCACAGAGGGGGAAAAAAATAGCATTAACAATGAGAAAGAAAGAATTCAATAATCAACAAGTCAGAATTACATAAGACCTAGCAGATAGCATTTTAAGGAAGAGCTTGGAATATGTTATTCCAGGAGGCAAAGTATATGAAAAAGAACCAGAAAAATTGAGCAAAATTCTATGGGGAAAAAGAACTTTAATGGAATAAATTCATAAGTATTCCTAATGAAAATCTAGAGCAGTTAGGTGGCACAGCAGATAGAGCCCCAGGCCCGGAGTCAGGAAGACCCGAGTTCAAATCTAGCCTCAGACACTTAATAGCTGACTGACCTTGAGCCTCAGTTTCCTCATCTATAAAATGAGCTGGAGAAGGAAACGGCAAACCAAACTCCAAATGGAGGCATGAAGAGTTGGATATCTCTGAAATGACTAAACAACAAACAAAATGAAAAGATCAAAGCTGAATACAAACTCAGAAATGTGAATTTGGGTCAAAAGAAATCTAGAAAGGCAAATACATTTGAGCAATTGGAAGGAACTATATGATGACAAAGTATGCACATTTCAATGGGAAAAGAAACAAATATTTTTTCAGAATTCTAATATCTTCAAGATCATACAGGGAATGAGTAAGACAGAGGGTCAGGCAGTAGTTTTGTTAAGTTTTGATGATGAAAGGGATCGAAGGGCATGGAATAGGATATTCCAGAAGTCAAAGGAACTAGGTCTAAAACCAAGAATCACCTACCCAGCAAAACTGAGTATAATACTTCAG
>CM053770.1:440156876-440195041 GCA_028658325.1 Potorous gilbertii
AGAAGAGAGGGCAGATTGGTGATATGGGTAATTAGAATGTTCAGTGTATTGGGCGGGGGGAGGGGACAAATGGGGAGAAAATTTGGAACCCAAAATTCTGTGAAAATGAATGTAAAAAGTTAAATAAATAAATTTATTTTTAAAAAAAGTTTTGATAATGAGAAGAAAAAAAGAAAAAAATGACTCCATACTGGAAGAAAGAAGAAGAGAGCAGAACTTAATATCACCTATAATTTAGGTGGATGAAAAGATGACTACACATACTTGTAAAAAGGGGTGTGAGGAACAGATTCAACATAAATCTTAACATTATCTGAGGCAGGAAAAAAAAAGGGTTCAAGAAAACCACACATACATACAGTATTTGGTATAGAATAGAGACAGAGGATTAAGAGGGACTAAATTTAAGAAGGAACTAATTATAAAGAAAACAAATTCCAATTTTTTGAGGCTGATTGAGGAGGGAATAAAAAAAAGGAAAAAGAGTAAGGGTCTATATCAGAGATTGATAGAAGAAAACTGAATAGAGGCAGTGGAATAGAAACAGAGTTCATCAGTTACAGAATTCTAGAGTTGAGGATACTCATTCTCTCTCACTACCATCATTTTACACAGTTCTCTTTTAATTTTGAAAGAAGGTGGCCAGCCATCTTGTGACTATCTTGTTCTGTGATGATTGAAAATAACTATTCAGGTGACTAGCTTGGCCAAGCTATATCATAGATCAGAAGTGCCAAATATACAATACTCCAGAGTATAGCACAAACCAGATTAAGATGTAATTGAGAAATATTTAATGAAATAAAAATACAACAATACATAAAAAAACAATATGTAATTATTAGGGTGAAGGGCAAGTGGGGGTAGCTAAACAACCCTGATCACCACAAACTCCTTTTAACATTAAAATTGCGATCATCTTTGAGGTTTATTTTTTTTTCTGCTTTCAAAGTTGAAATACTGTTTTAATTTTAATGTTGTTTATCTTAAGTAATATTGATTTGTATCTGTGTTTCATTGTTAACATAAATTGCTTCTATGCCACTTGCACAAAGCATTGCTTATTGTATTATTGTGGTGTAGAATTAAAGATCTGGTTTCATTCTATATTGTGAGCATCTAGGAGATACAATGAATAGAGCGCTGGGCTTGGGGTCAGGAAGACCTGCCCTGAGTTGAAACCCAGCCTCATATACTTGGTGGTTTTGTGACCCTGGGCAAGACTTTCTCAACTTAATGTTAAAAAATGGGGATAATAGTGATGTTTGTCATTCAGGGTGGTTATGAGGAAAAAATGAGATGATATTTGTAAAGCATTTTGCAAACTTTAAAGCACATACAAATGTTAGCTATTTTTTTTAAAAAAAGGAAAGAGGCTAATGGGACGAGATATAGAAAAGCAGAAGAGGATAGGAGACTAATAAGTACATGATTAATAATCATAACTGTGAATGTGAATAGGATGAACTTTCCCATAAAAAGGAGGATATCTAAACATAAAAACCAAAAATAAATCCAAAAATGGATTGTTTATAAAAAACTCAAGAGAATGATTCATATAGAGTTAAAATGAGGGGCTAAAGAAAATGCATTAAGTTTGTACTAACAAAAGCAGGAGGAACAATCATGATTCCATAGAATGCAATGGTAAAAATAGACATGGCTTATATGAATAAGCAGGAGAATTACATTATACTTAAGGCACTAAAGGTATTTAATATCAATTGTGTGTGTATATGTATTTGCACATGCACATAAGGGTGCATGTAATCAACAGTTTAATATATAAAAAAAAGGAAAAATTAGACAAGTTACAGGAAGAAGTAGTGAAACTCTAATAGTTGGGAACCTCAATATATTCCTCTCAAACCTAGAAAAATCTAGCCAAAAGAAAAACAAGGAAAAAACTTGCCTACATTTTAGAAAAGTTAATATGATATATTGAATAGGAATAGAAGAGTATATAAAATACAAATACTACACAAAATATTATCAAAAACCAAGAAAGAAAGTACACTACAGGCTCCTTTTGAAAGACAGATATATAAATATATAACAATATCATCAATTAATATCAAATTTCAACAAATTTACAGGCTACAAAATAAACCAAAAATCAACAGGATGTCTATACAATAATAAAATCCAAGAGGCAATAACATAAAGAGAAATGTCTTTCAAAATAACTACAAAATTCTAAAAATATTTGGGGATCAATCTACAAAATCATACAAAATAATTCTATATATTTAATTACAAATTAGCTATGAAGAAATAAAGAACCTGAAAAAGAAATAAATAACTGGAGAAATAGTGATCATGTCTGTCTATCTTACACTACTATAATAAAAAATGAAAAGACTACCAAAAGTAGTTTACAGTTTTAATGCTACAATCAATCAAAAATATGTCTTAAGTGCCTTTTCTGTGCCAAGAACAAGTAAAATAAAGATATTTAAGATAAGAAATTTCATATCAATTTTCTCAAATGGGACTTTGGCATCTAAGATATACACACCTATGTAACATATATACTTCACATGTTCATATCCTTTAACTGCATATCTATCAGGATTGATTTTTTGAAAAACACACACACACACACATATATATATGGATGGAATGTACATCATATTATATATTGTATCATACATACATGTGAAATGTATATATGTGTATGTATGTGTGCGTATATATTTCCAAAATCCATTCCCCAATATGTAAGGAATTAAAGGATATAAAAAGTTCTTAACAACTATATGGGAGAATGCTCTGAATCCCTAATATGAAAAAAATGTATATCACACCAAACAAACTGTCAAAGATGATAAAAAATTGAAATTGTTAATGTAGGAGGGGTTATGGGAATATAGGCATACCAAGGCATTGTTGGTAGAGTTGTGAATCTGTACAAATGTTTTTAAAAGGAACTTGGATTATGCAAATAAAGTGAATAAAATGTCCAAACCCTTCAACCTAGAGATTATACTGCTAGACATATAATCCCACACACACATAGATTACTGGTAAAAAGAAAATTCCCATATACATCAAAATATTTATAATGGAACATTTTGTGATGACAAAGAATTGGAAACAAAGTTGAAACTGCAATACCATGGAAACAATGCCATAAAGTGAAAAGTCATTGATAGGAAAATGGTCAAACAAATTGTAGTATATGAATGTAATAAAGTATTACTGTGCTATAAAATTATAAATATGATGAATACAGAGATTGTAAAAAGTTCTATATGATCTGATGCAAAGTGGAATAAAAAGAGTCAAGAAAACAATATGTATATATTTATATAAGTATGATGATGACTACAACAACATAAATGGAAAGAACCACAAAATAATCAAAAGTTAATGTTTCAAAATGACAAAGATCAAGCATTATCTGTTAAAAAAAAAGAAATAAAAAGATACTCTCACTTCACTTCGTTTGCAAATAGGGCAAGTCTATCTATGGATATGGATATGCACATATTTTAAGACTTTATGGATATTCTGAATTTACTGTTTTTTTCTTTTGCTCTTTTTTTAAATTAAAATTAATATCGGTTATATAGGATGATTCACTGAATGAGGGAAAGGTACCAGAAGAAAGTCCATTGATTAAAAAACAAAATATATTAATAAAAATTTTTTTTAAATAAAGTAACATGTATTTCTCAACTCCGCATGGAACCTTTACAAAAGATGATAATTAGAGTATGAAAACCTCAAAAACAAATGCAAAAAGTCAAAAATATTAAACACACCCCTCACTGACCACAGTGAAATAACCATAGACTAAATAACTTAATTCTAAAGAATTGGTGAGTCAAAGAATAAATCATAGAAACAATAGACAATTGCAGCAAAGAAAATGACAATAGTGAGATAACATGCCAAAATTTCCAGGAGGTAGCCAAAGTGTCCTTAGGGGGAAATATATATGTATATATAAATATATATATATATATATATATATATATATATATATATATATACACATATATACACACACACACACATATATGTGTATATGTATGTATATACCTTTATGTATATATATATATATATATATATATATATATACACATATATCTTTATACACATTCATCAAGAAAGAGGAGAAAGAAGAGATCAATCAATGAGTCATGTAATTGTAAAAAAAAGAAAAAAACCCTAAACTGTTTTGGACCTATTGAATTTGAGATGTCTATAAAATATCCAGGTGGAAATATCTAAAAAGCCATTGGTAGTGAGTCACTGTAGCTCCAAAGACAAACAAAGCCTGGATATATATATCTGGAAATCATCTACATAGAAATTGAATCCACGATAGCTAATACAATAACAAAATTAGTTAATACAGAGTAAAAAGAAAAGAGGGTCCAGGATAGAGCCTTGGATGACAAAACTGTGGCTAATGGAATACCATAGATGGACATCTAGCAAAGAAGACTGAGGAGTGGATAGATAAGAGAAATAGGAGAAAGCAATGGTGTAAAAACCTAGATAGTATCCAGGGTCCTGTGCTGAAAATGTGGGGGTAAAGGATGCCATGGGATTTTTAAGAAGGGATGAGAAGGATTTAAATCACTTTGAAAAAAGGTCCTGGTTGCAGATGAAGATAATATTATACAGTACAGAGATTTCTCTCCATTTTCTCCCAAGAAACAATAGCATCAGAGGCAGTAGATAGACAAAGGTAGCTATCTGTGGATTCCAATCTATTAAACATGGAGGGCTACCATCACCAATTATATAAGAATTATAAGACTGTCTCACCTCATTAATTAACATGACATTTTGAGTTTTTGTGATGACCATTCCTTAAACCATGCAACATTTAGAACTAAAAAGAAGCTTAGAGGTTATTTAACCAAATCCCTTATTTTGTGGTTAAGAAAACTGAGGCCCAAAGAGTTTTAATTGATTAGCTCATGGTCACAGAGGTAAGCAAACAGTTGAACTATGTTTGGAACTCAGATCCCCTGACTCCAAATCTAGGTCTCTTTCTACTGTACTACAATTTCTTTATAGGGTTAATGCAGTAGTTTATCATAACATTCTCATTTTGTTTATTTATTTGTTTGTTTATATTTTATTTACTTATATTTATATGAATTATTATAGATTTATATAATATATATTTACACATATATGACACATTATTATATATTTGTTACTATTTGTTATATATTTGTGTATTTATTGAGATTCTCAATTGCGTTAAAAGTTAGTCCTCTATAAAATTTCCAGATGAGCTGGTTTTCACAACTGCTTGAGCTCATTTGCATCTCTGGCCTAAAAATTAAAGATTCACTGGTAATTGAAAGTTATGGCTGGTCTTTTTGACTATATAAAGTCATTTTGCTAGGGGATTACTAATCACAAGACAAACATGAGGATATTAGTTGCCTCCCTTTGGAAACTAGGTCTCTGGCTCTATAAGGCTTCAGTATAGTGGTTGATCCAGTGGTTGTACATCTATGGGTTGGTCAGTCATTGATCCTCTTTCTGCATTGTCTGAGATGAGACTGAAATGACTCCAGAAGCATTGCGATGGACCCATATAGAAATGAATAAGCACCTGTGGAGTACAGTAAGACTGATAGTACAGACTGAGGAATGAGTTGATTTACTGTGAACTCCTTCCTGGGAGTTCAAGTATTCTTTGATTCAGAGCTGTTCAGAACTTGCAATATTTCTATAATATTAACAAATTTACAGAGGTCCACCTTCTTGGAATTGGTCAGCAAGAACCGGTTCATTCCAATTAAGATTATCAAACATGTAGTCAAAATTAGATGGTGTAGTTGAGTAAAGATCCAAAGCCTTGCCATGGGTTTCAAATTCAAATGTTGGATGCCTCCTTCTGTTGGTCCCTGAAGGCTTACTAGAACTCCTCCAGAAAAGTTTCTTGGAGTCCAAGATAAATTTGCAGCCCATGAAGTAGGGCATGACTCAGCAGGCCCCTAATTACGAAGCACATCTAAATGTAATCGGTTGAGAAATCCAATTGATGCAGTTACATGTAAAGCTACCTGTGCGCCAAGTAATTGTAAACCAATGCCAGGGGGCTGCCAAATTCCTTTGGTCTTTTGTGGGGCCAGTCAGAGATCCAAAGCAGATGTTTATGTTTCATAGAGTTTCATTTGCCAGGGAGCATGTTGGACCCCATGAGTTCCATCTAGGTGGGGGTTTGAGTCTGTAGGACTCCAATAACTTCAGAAAGATCCTCTATCTCCTTAGGTGGCTGAATCCAAAATTGCGCTTAACTTATAGTGATTGCTTAATAAATATTTGTTGATTAACTGAGATAAAATGCCCCATCTTGGGGAATGTGGGAGATTGTCAGTACATGGTAGCAGGTAGAACTCTGCACAAAGAATCATCAGATTATCCAGAGCCATAATTGACAAGCTGCTCTAATTGGGTATCATACTTGGAAGATATAATGTAGGACTCTCTCAGGGACAGGTAAGACAAGCTTCCTCAAGGGTAGTCTATATGCAAATTGTATTTAAGGAGAGAGGTTGTTTCAGTGAAATTCTGTAGGCTGAGATCTTTTCCTCCAGGACAGTTCAGGTTTATTTGGTTGATCTTGGCTTAAATATCTGGGTCAGTTATAACAGCTTGGATTCCCCAAAAAGAATTAGCCTCCCTTACCCAGCCACCATTACCTTCCAGCTCCTGAGAGAAGACAGCTTGCTGTAGTGGACTTAGAGGCAAAGAGCCTCAGTTCAAATGCCAAGTGGGACACTTATTATCTGTGTGACCTTATGTCACCTATAAAATGAGGGTATTGAACCAGATGATGTCCAAATTCTCTTCCAGATCTAAATTTATAAGCCTATAATCCTCCAAAAAGGAATGGAAGTTCAGTTGGAATGCTGAACCCCTTTCAGAGGTGAAGAGTCTAAGTTTGTGATATGTTGTGTGCCCCATGACCCCATCATCACTTGTCCTAGATGAAAGTCCTGGGCCCTGATAAAAGGAGCATTTTTGTCTACAAATGCAAAGCAGTGAGAAATTAATTAAGTTTTCTAGTGATGCTTTCAAACAGAGCATCCCATGTTCTGAAGCAATAGTGGCAAGGTCTCTTTCAAAGATGTCAACTTTATCCAAGAAGGATTTAGGATTGCAGACAATGTATTGAGAAATATAGGATGTTACAAATTAGTTCATATTAAGCTCAATTTGAAATATAATGACTTCCATTCCTTGCTCTTTAGCTCTTTAGCTGTCTCAGCAACGAATATTGCTTCTTTAAGTATATAAATGAGAATATTTTATGTTTTAATGTTATATTTGCATAAATTTCATAAATTTTAACATTAAATATAAACTTTAAAAATTTATTAGGAGCACAGGTTGAAATCACTTAGAGCCCCTAGAATAGCCTCTCATAGACTGGGTCTGTGCTTGTACTTAAGCAACATGGAAACAAAAGTTCTGTTTAAATGTATTCAGTCTGTCTATATTCATAGGGTCATCTGAATGTGCATCAAAAATTTTACTGGAGACATATGTACCTCCTGTCTTAACACACCCAATATTATTCCCAAGTGAAAATTCTGATATTGGGGATAGGGAAAGGCTCAATTCTTTCAAGCCTTTTCGGTTCTTTAAAAAAAATACTTTAGTTTTGTGTAAGAAATGTGCTATGTTCACGTATACAAATAGGTTTTAAACATGATTGAATATAAGTAACTGGTTCTTGTTATTTGATATTCATCAGTAACCCACCCCTGCAACTACTAGCCATGGGAAATTCACCCTTTGGAGAAGGAGCTTACCAGCAGTACCATAAGTAACATTAACTGCTGACAAACTACCACCAATGGGTCAGGCAACCCAGTCTAGCAGAAGCAGCAAGGAATTCTGACATCATTGCCAAGTGCATCAGACCACCATAGCCCAAGAGTCCTGGGAATAATGGTGTCCTTAAGGAAAAGGATTGTCTTGCTTTTCTATTTGTATCTTCAGTACTGAGTACAGTGTTTCACACAGAGAAAGCACTCAATAAATCCTTTTTCTTTCTTTGTATTTCACTTTGTAAATAAGAAATATGGCCAGTGTATTTTACAGAAAAATTGTTCTCTCCATTGTATACATGTCAAAATCTAACATTTCTCTTCTTGTCTCATGATTTCTCTTTATTCACAAGACTAAAAAGTAATTTAAAAATAAACCAGACCTTTCTACATGATTCTACAGTCAACTATGATTTAAAAGTGTAACAGTAATGGGAAAACTCTTCTGGGCAAGAAAATAGACAACTGAAGAGAAGAAATGACCATTTATACCAGGCAAGTCATAATAAATAGGTTAACAACTTAAACATATAACAGTTCATGCTTTTAAAAGCACTTTCTTCATACCAACCTAGTGATTTAAGTAGCACAAGTAATATTACCTCCATTTTGCAGATGAAAAAAATATGGAAGTACTTAAGGACTAATTGACTTGCCCATGCACAGATCTACTAAGTGATTGAAGATGGATTCAGATCCAGGTCTCCATCTACTATACCAAACCATCTTCTGATTTATTTTGTTACCTGTCCATTTCTTAGAGAGAGGGCAAGCTCATGAAAATAATTTTATTGGCTGTTACAATTTGATATCAAATTATGAGACTAAACTAACTAATCTGTGCCACACAAGCTATCTTTTTTAAAGGTATTGAACTTGGAGCAACAATGGGTCATATAGAAAACAACTTACTGAATGACAACTTAGTACAACTACTGATTGATAATCAATTAACAACTACTTGATCTCAATGTCATAAAATGTGTTCTCTTTAAGGAAGTGATTATTTCTTTTTTGTCTTTGTGTCTCTACCACATATCAAGATTTGGCAAATGATTTGATATGTTGGGAAAAGGAGAGTGAACAGTCAAGAACAGATAGATAGACAGATATGACAGAGCAATTATTAACTACGTGTTATTTGGCAGTCATGGTGCTAAGCACTAGACATAGGGATAAGCAATCAAGACAGTCTCTGCCATCACTGAGATTATTCTAATAGTGGAAGACAGCATATAAAGGGCATTTAGAAAGGGTTGGAAGTAGAAGGGGTGGGATATTGATGAATATCAAATAAAAAGAACCAGTTGCTTATATTCAGTCATTTTTCAAAACCTCTTTGTGTATATAAATATATCATATATTTTACCCAAAGAAGATAAACTATTTTAAAAAGGCAGGAAAAAATCAAGCCCTTTCCTTACACCCAAGATCAGAATTTTGCTCGCAAGTGGTTTAGGGCAAGAGGTACATATGTCTCCAGTAAATTTTTGATGCACATTCAAATGACCCTATACATGTAGACAGACTGCATGCATTTAAACAGAACTTTAGGTCCCATGTTGCTCAAGTACAAGTACAGATTCAGCCAACGAGAGGCTATTCTATATAATATATATAACACATATTATATTATATATAATCATATAATATTGTTGTATATTTGTATCAGCAAGGACCTCAGCATACACAAAAGGACCTGGTGTACAGGTTCTTTGCTCTGCTTTTCTAAAAGGAAAGCAAGTTTTGAGGGGGTCAACAATCACTTTAATAAAGCACATATATCATTCATTTAGTTCAGAGGGAAAAGTCAGCACCCTGAACTACAGAGAAAATACAAACAGAGAAATAAAGATCAACAGACAAGGCTTCCAACTATCTAATCATAAGCAATACATACATAGTTACCAGAGACAAAAGCAACATCTGGGTTTTCAAAGCCAGGGGGCTTCTTAAAATGACTGCCCAGAGTCTCATCTGGCACACAAACCTTCTTCCAAAAGATAAGCTCCAAAATAAAACCTTACCTCAGAGTATATATACATATATATATATATTTTTTTTTCAGAGCCAGAGGGCATTACAGCTCTTGAGAACCAGTGCCTCATTAGAAATTAACAAAAGGTGTGGGTCTTACAACATAAAAATCTCCCCTTATCAAGCTACCCTTAATAGACAGTCCCATCAATGGAGAAGATCTTTCATTCTCATTAGTATTGCAATATTATAATATATTATATATATAATAAGTGATTTCAACCTGAATATGAGATCAAATGCTGGTTCCCTAAGGAATTACATGATCTTTTCCCATTTCATCACATCAGTTTCTGGCCACTGCTCTAAGTGGCACATCTTATTTAATATTTAAATGCTTCCTCTCTAGGGAGACATAGGTTTTTCCCCTAAGAAGCTTCTTAACTTGGGGCAATACAGGGTTTTTAAACTTTTTTTTATCATGGACCTCTTTCACAATGTGGTGAAATCTATGGACTCCTATTCAAAATAATAGTTTTGAATCCATAAAATCAAATTACAAATGAAGCATTATGTTGAAAAATAGCTTTCAACATATTTTTTAAAACAAGTTCAAAGATGCCACATTAGTGAGATCAGTTCATTGATATGAGTACAGTCTGTTCTTTACCTCTATCTATCACCAACCTTACAGGTGTCAATCTTCCCATGTGCAGACTCTATCTTCAATCAATTTCTGTTCAGGATGATTTTGACCCATCTCTTAACAGAAGATCTAGTTACCAATTTCCAGATACCTCTCCAGTTTTCATCTCTCACAATATTCAGGGCTGTGCCACAGTTTTAGTCAATTTGGAAAACGCAGACAAGGTTTTGCCTGCCTCTGATATTTTACATTCACATCTCTCCAAGTTGTCTGTATCACTATTTATGGTGCTCTCTTTTTCTTTGTCTTTGGCAACAGTAAACATCCTCCAAAATACACTGAGTCTTCTATTGAATTTCTAAAATCCCTTCCATACATCAGTGCATTAAGAATATAACATCAATTTGCTGACTTTATTGCTTGAATAATACACAAAAACAAATTTGAATACTTGATCACAAAATCAGGACCAGTATTGAGAAATATTGCATTAAAATAGCATAAAATCGGAAACACAATGAAACACAGCTGTTCATTCAGAAAGGGAATTCCAGTAAGAATAATAAGTCTTAACTGTCAATACAGCCTAAAACTATGAAAAAAGGAAAAACAAATTCCATCCAAAAGAAAATATCTTACGCTTACAATGATAAATCTACAAGCTTCCAAATAGAATTTTTTTTAAATACACAAATAAGTTCCCACATGTGACCACCTGGAAGTGCTGCAGACATCAATTAAGCTACTTTTTTACCCTTAATCAGGATTTTCAGGCCAACTGGTGGTCACTCATCAATGAAGAATGTGGAAAAGATAGTGAGGTTTAGTTTTAGACATATTATACTTAAGATGTCAAATAGAGAGTGGGGTAGAGAGACAGGTTAGAGCTGGATAATTAGATTTGAGAGTTATCTGCATAGGGATGGAAACCATAGAAACTAATGAG
Source organism: Potorous gilbertii (assembly GCA_028658325.1). Classification (NCBI taxonomy): domain Eukaryota; kingdom Metazoa; phylum Chordata; class Mammalia; order Diprotodontia; family Potoroidae; genus Potorous; species Potorous gilbertii. The sequence goes on from CM053770.1 coordinate 440,168,260, forward strand.
ATCACCAAATGAAATAATATGGAGGGAGAAAAGAATAAGTTTCAGGACAGAACCTTTAAGGTGCTCCAAGGTTAGTGGGCATGCTCTTGATGAAGATCCAGCAAAGGAGACAGGGAAGGAATAGTATGATGGGTAGGAGGTTATAGAAGCAAGCACCTTGGAATACCCAGGATGGTGGCTAGCACAGGTTCTTAGATCTGCTTTACTAGGAAAGATAGCTGTTTAAGGGATCAAAAATCTTTTAAAATTAAATTTAGTAGTTCAGGGGAAAAATCAGCACCCTGAACTTCAGAGAAAATACAAGCAGAGAAAATATAAGCAGAGAAATGAAGACCAACAGATAGGGTTCTACTGCCTGAATCAAAGCAATATTGCTATACATTTTACATACATCCCTGGATCAAGAGAGCCTTTACATTTGAGCAGTCAGGGGATCTATACACAATAGTTAGCATCTCCATCAGGGAATCACAAGGTCCTTCTCATTAGCAAGCCCCCAAAGCAAAATACCAATTCAATGTGTACACACACACACACACACACACACACACACACTTCTTAGAGCCAGAAGGCATCACAACCCTCATGACTCAGTGCCTAATTAGAAATTAGCAAAATATGTGAAAGCCTTCCTATAAGCAAGCTTCCCTTAATGGCCTCCACATGAGGCCTATTAATGGTCAGGGAAGATCTTATATCATATTAATATTACAGAAGGAAACCAAGAGAGAACAGTATCACAAAAACCTTGAGCAAACAAATTATTAAGGAAACAATGGTGACTAACAATATTAAAGTCTCCAGAAAGGTCAAAAAAGATGAGGACAGAGAAAAGTTCATTAGATTTGGCAATTAAAAGATCATGAGTAACTTTGGAGAGAGTAGTTTCAGTTGAATGATGAGACTGAAAACCAGAGTGCTAAAAGTTAAGAGTGTCAGAAGAAAGGAAATTGAGGCACTTACTTTAGATCCCCTTCTCAAGGAAGTTAGCCACCAATGGGGAAAACATATATAGTTCAATAGCTAATGAGGATAGACAGATCAGGCAAGGGTTTTTTTTCTATTTTTTGGATGAGAGAGACATGGGAATTAGGTTTGTAGAAAAGTAGCTAAGTAAATAGAGAGGAACTAAAGATTAGTGAGAAAGTGGAGATGATATAAGAGATAATTTGTTGGATGAAATGGAATCATTTTTGCATATAGAGATATTTGCCTTGGCAAGGAGAAGGGCTACCTTTTCACATTAAATAGTAAAGGAGATGGTGGTGGAAGGCATATGAGTAATGTGAGATGTGGAACAAGGGAGAAGAGGGAGAGAGCTGCAAACTTTTCAATGGGAGAAGGGAGGGATACCTGTGGGATATGCCTATTTCCAAATATCACAGATACAAATTGGAGGGGAAGAATAAACAACCAGACATCCAGTTTTTGAATAAAGACATCCAGTGACAGGGAAATTACCAACTCCAAAGATAGTATGTGCCATTTCTGAATTGGGTCAAAGGGTACATGGAGTCTTTTTTTCTTCTAGTAAGCCTCAATTTTCCTCTTTACAACTTCTACCTGTTATTGTAATTCCTCTGTAGATTGTGGCATCCAGAAGGAGCACAATAATCCAGATGAATTCTGATTAGGACAATTTATATGGGACTATCAACTCCCTTCTCCTGGCAGCTATGTTGATCTTAAAGTAGTCCATGACTGATTCACTTTTTGGATGCCACATCACTCATATACTAAAATTCTCCACATCTTTTTCAGAGAAATTATTGTCTAACCATGTCTCTCCCTCATTTTATACTTCTGAAATGGATTTTTTGTACCTCAGTGTAAGTCTTTACATTTACCTTAATTGCATTTCATCTTATTTTATTCAGGACACAGCTCACCTATCAAAATCTTTTTGGATCCTTCTTCTGTAAGACAGTGGGTTCATTATCCCTCCTAGTTTAGTGTTTGTCATTTGCTTATTTGATAAGCATACTATCTATGTCTTTATCTAAGTCATTGTTAAAATTGTTCAACAGCATAGAGTCAACCTCAGGTATTTCACTAGAAACGTCTTACCCATTATACTAAAATTTCTTTTTTTTTGAGTCTGACCATTCAAGCAGTTCTGAGCCCACTTAACTGTATTATTGTCTGATCGAAGACTTCTTAAACTTTTCCATTCATGGCCCCTTTATGCATTTCGGCAGTGTTCACTGGTGTTGTGTGGTGTGATGGCATGCACAGTGTAAAGTGTGCACGCTTTGTGTTCAGAACCAAGGCTGCAGTGAAGTTTTGTGATGCAGCACAAGCAAGCGCTACCAGAAACACCTTGAATTCATTAATCATTTGATTTTTAATTAATTTTTCACTTTACAGTTGCCAAATTTTTCACAATCTCATATGGGATCTCAATCCACATTTTAAATAACACTGATCTAGTCCACATATCTCCATCTTATCCACAAAAGGAATATGAAATACCTTCTCAAAACTTTGCTAAAATCTGGGTAAACCATATTTATATCATTACCCTTACCTTTTTAGTTATCTTGTCAAACAAAGGAGATGAAATTAGGCTGACATGATCTGATCTCAATGTATAGGCTATTTATAATCATTTTTCTTTTTACACACTCACTAATCATCTCCCTATCTAGAATTTTCTTAGGAATCAAAGTTGATATCCTTGACTTATTATTTGCAGATGGTGCTCTTTGCTTTTTTGATATTTGGAACATTTGGCCTTCTCCAAAGTTGTCATACTGTTCCTGTCTTCTGTAATTTTTCAAATATGGCTCAGCATCTGTTTGTTAGTCTTTTCAGTAGCCAAAGATATGGCTCATCTAAGTTGGATATCTTCCAATACCTCAATGAAAACTAGGAACTCTCCTACTACCTTTTTGCTTGCTACCAATTGGTCATGCTTGTTTTTTAGCATTTCCAATGCAAAGGTCATTCTTCTTGGCATTGAAAAGCAAAGTAAAATGAGAACTGGACATCACTGGTTCCTCCTGCTGTCAGTCATCCCAAGCAAAGATCAACTTGCTTCCTTGAGTTTCCTTTCTCTTCCAATGTAGCTATAAAATGCTTTCTTGATGCCCTTAGATTTCCTCAACAAACTTTCTGTTTGGTATTCTTAGCACTGGTGACACTTTTTATTAGACTATGTCCTCCTTTTATATTCATCTTCTGTTTTCTGACCTTGCTCCATCTTCTGTAAATGTCTTTTTAAAATCTAAAGTTGTTAGTAAATTATTTGTGTATCTGTATGAGTCTTGTTAGACAACTCCTTTTTTTTTAATCAGAATTGTTTCCCTTTTTGATTTTCATTCCTGAGGATATCCCATCTTTCCTAGGATTTCACTGAGATCAAATTTTAGGCATATCTGTCCTTCCTCTGAAGTCTTCAAATTTTGGTTTCCCAAAATCTAGGGTGCATTTCAGACTATGCTCAGATTGCTTTTCTTTCTCTATTATGAATTTTAAGAAGGAATAATTTTCTATTAGGGTTCTAATTTGCTTGCATTTCAGTAACCAATCTCTTCTTGTTAGTGAGATCTTATCTGAAATTGAAAATCCCTGTATTAGTACCTCCACCTTTTGAAGGATTCAATTACCATTAAGTAAGGTCAAGAAATTCTTGATTTTATCAGTAACTACTTGTGCAATTAAATTATTCCATCATTATTATAATAGTTCTCTGTGCCAGGTTTGTGACTGGCCTCTTAAGCATCTATTTCATCTTTCTGTCCACTCTCTTGATAAAATCATTTATTTGTGGCTTCATTCATCTTGACCCAAATGCTTTCCCGTATGCTTCTTAAACCCAGTTCCCAGATTTCCTCACATTAATATGCTTTCTTAATATCAGTCCCCTAATCAACAAGTTTTTACTAAGCACTTACTATGTGTCAAGCATTGTGCTATGCTGGGGACACAAGAGCAAAAACATTCCTTACTCATAAGGAATTTACCTTATGCTGTTGCCCTAAGTAGAGAAAGAGTCACATTCTAGTCATGGGTGTCATCCCATCAAGCTTTTAGACTATATCTGAAGTCAAATACCTTTCTTTGCATTGGGGCTTCACCCTACTCTTGCCTAAACTTTGTGTGTTTGTCCATAGACCCTAGAAGTTATGAATTTTACTCTTACTCCCTTTCTAGAATTTTGTCTCCTATGAGCTTCTATGAATTTCAATAACTCATTTTCCTATGTGGTCTATTCTTTCCATGACATTATCTTGATGTGTATATGTGTGTCTTTAACTACCTTTCGTCCAACCAACTTTTCTGTTTAACCTTTTCTTAATTAGATTTGTAAGGGGCATCTGATAAATGCATTCTAGCAACCTTTGTTGGGTATGTACCATTCCTGGCCAGGAGCCATATAAACAACAAATAGGGGTAATTTTGTCTCCTCTTTACCTACCTTTCTGCCTTTAATTTCTTTCTCTTGTCATTGCTATTGCTTGTATTTCCAGAACTGTATTACATAATAGTGAGGAGAGTGGACAGCCTTGCTTTCTTGCCATATTTATTGAAAAAGTTCTTACTATATACACATTGCTTATGAAGCTTGATTTGGTTTTGGACAGATGCATCTTATGAAATGTTGAAAAGTCCCTCTCTGTCTATATTTTGCAGTATTTGTAGTATAAATCAGTATTGTGGTTTATTAAAGGCTTTTTCTGTGTAGATTCAGATAATTATATAAATTTTATATGCTTTGTTTTGTGTAGGATTATATTGATTGCTTTCCTAGTGTTAAATTATCCCTGAAACTGTGGCATAAATCCAACTTGGATGAATCAGTGTAATCTATCAGAATTGTATTTAAAATTTTTAAATTATTATTCAATAATAATATTGATCTCTAATTCTTTTTCTGGGTTTTATTCTTCCCTGATTCAGGTATTAGAACTATATTTGTCTCATAAAATAAAACTTGTAAGGTATTTTCTTAATTTTTAAAAATAACTTGTTTAGTTTTAGTACTAATTGTTCTCTGAAAGCTTCATAGAATTCTCCTGTGAATCCATGAAGAAAAGAAGTCGCATTTTTTCCCTGCTTTAGTATTACTTTTACAGCTTAATCTATTTCCTTCTCTTAGATTGGATTACTTAATACCTTTACTTGGTTTTCTATTAGCTTGAGTATAATATATTTTAACAAATATTACTCTTTTATGTTCTTAGTTTTGTTAGTATATATTTGTGTTTTGATAATTCTTTTATCTGAATTCTGATAATTCTTTTTATTTCTTCTAATTGGATTGTGATTTCACCTTGCTCCTTTTCTATTTTGGTGATTTGATTTTCTGTTTTCTTTTTTAATAATACTGGCTAACAGTTTATCAATTTTATTAGTCTTCCCAGTTTTATTCATCATTTAAATAGAGTATTTTTTCTTTGGTTTCCAGTTTATCTAGTTATCCTCTAATGTTTAGTATCTTCTCTTTGTACTTAGTTTAGTTTCATGTTTTGGTTTTCCTTTGTTTTTTTAAAATGCACCTTCATTTCATTAATCATCCCTTTCTATTTTGTCAGTGTATATTTGTGGGGATGAGATATTTTTTGTTTCAAGCTTCATCGTAATTACTGTCCCTCAGTGGGAGGGTAGGGCCCCGAGCTATATATTCAAGGCTTGGTTTTCTTTCCGTCAAATGCCAGTTTTACAATGAATGAATATAGCAAATAAACCCATTTGTCCAAGTCGATAGCAAAACAGAAATCAGAGAAAGTATACATAGGATAACATATACCAGAGGAGACAGAATGAATAAACTCCCCCTTTGGGAGCAAAATAACACACCACTGAGAGAGAATCCCAGATCTTACTCAAAGGGAAATTCTCCAGTCTCTAGTATAGAAAACTGGAAATAGGAGCATGGTAGAGTTTGCCAGATCCTTTATATGTTGCTTCTTCCTACAGTCTTTCACTCCTCAAAAATCCGAAAAGAACATGAAATGTTGCACCTTCTTTTTCATGAAGGAGGAAATCAAGAAAGAAAACACCTCTGTTCTATCTAGTTCTCACCAGCTCCACTGCTCATTAAAGTGTGGAGCATTTAATAATCAATTTCCACCAATTAGAAGAGTCCTGTGCAATTATACATACATACCCACAGGGGGTGGGGGGAGAGAATGTATTTATGGAAGTAAGAAAAGTAATCTCAGAAGGAACACATTAACTGGGGGAAAGGAGGCAGGGAGGGGATGTGGGGGGCAGAGGGGGATAGGGAAGGGAAGAGGCAGTGGGGGAAGGAAGTCTCCTGCAGAAGAAAGCTGCATCTGAGCTAAGTCTTAAAGGGAGCCAGAGAAGCCATTAGGCAAAGGCAAAGAGAGAGTGCATTCTAAGCATGGGGGACTGGCATTGAAAAGTGGAATTTTTGGAATTTGAGAGATGGAGTGTTATGTGAAAAGACTAGCAAGTAGGTTGGTGTTACTGAATTGTAATATTTATGAAAAGGAGTAGAGTATGAGAAAGATAATAAGGGGCAAGGTTGTGAAGGGAGTGAAATAACAAAAAGAGGACTACATTTTTAATTTTGAAGATAAATGGGTGCCACTGAAGCTTAATGAATGGGGGGGGGTCGATTATAAACTGAAGGGTCACAGTGGAAGAAGAAAGCAAAGTCTGCTTTTACACAACACCAAAACAAGTCATCAATTCAAAGTGATGGGTGAGAGGGAGGAGGAGGAGAGAGCAGTTAAATTGGCTGCTTGGAAGTTTTATGCTGTATTTCTTTTAAAAGAACCTAATCAAAATTCCCATGTAGAACAATACCTAATTTATAGTTTTTGAGAGTTGCTTGCAATAACCAGCAGTTAAATGTCTTGTTCATAATCACATAGCTATGTCAGACACAGGGCTTGACCCCAGTCTTCTTGAGTACCAGGATGACCCCTATGCCAACGACTTGGTATTGTAGAGTCAAAACATCAATCTGACTGAACTTTTCACTTAATATCCAGATGTTTTGGCCATCCATTAATGTTCAAACAAAACCAAAGGGGGTAACAATCAAAGACAGCTGATCTTTGGTAACGGAAAGCATGTGGGTTGAGAGAGTTTGAGGGAGATTCAAATAAAACAGTGGCAGGAGCATCAAAATCCAGGGAGAGAAGTTTGAATTTGCCACAGAAAATGATGGTGAGTCAATGAATGATGGGTACAGTACTAGAGAAATTATAGTTTCCTCCAACCAGCTAGACCAGGTGAATGTGGTTGAAATTGAAAATGGAATCCAAAGTCTGATTACAGAATAGATTAAAGGGAACACCAAAACATACGTAGCAGTAGCTGTTTTCATTTATATACCACTTTCATATTATCAAATGCTTTGCTTACATTATTTCATCTGATCCTCATAACAAGCCTCAAGGGGGAAATAGTAGAAATAGTATTGCCTCCAATTTGTAGAAAGGGAAACTGAGACTGAAAGAACAAGTCAAATGACTAGCCAAGGCCACATAACCAATAATTGATGGAGTGAGGACTTGAATCCTGGCCTTCTGATTTTGTTTGGTGTTCTTCTGTCCTCTTTGCTATTTTTAATCCTGAGCTGTCTTTTCATCCCTGAAAACTTACTAACTCTATCTCTTACTTTTGATGAGGTTTCAGGTTCATTATTAATAAAAGAAATTATAATACCTCCTAATTAGAGGCCAAATTGTTTGGACATTTTTAAAAGGAAGTTTATTTAATGAGGTCACAGAAGAAGAAAAATGACAGAAAGAGAGAACATTATTATTTTTAATGACAAGATGTTTTCATTATTTCAAATAAATATTCTCACTGCTTAATAATCCCTAGAGGCTGACGCTGAAATCTACTATTAGGACAAAAGGTTTTCTCAGTTATATGCACACATTGACATATTCTCACAAGATGGGAGGGAGGGAGGGGCAAAAGTGGCTGTGAGTGCTGTTGGCAATGCATCCTATAGGTTTTCTTCTTCAAAAGAGTTATTCGGGGTGGGGGGGTGTGGAAAGCCATGTCATGAATTTGTAAAGTGTTACAGGTCTGTGCATATAAAAAAAAGATTCATAATCTTCAGTCACTCTTCTCCTAATTTGGACAAATAGTCTTTTGTGCGTGATTGTTACTTTTATTTAATAATTGGAAGAAAAACATTCAGCCTAATTGAGGTTCTAGGAAAATATAACAAATATGCTCTAATCATCTACTTGACCAGTTCCAACAGCCTTTTAGAACAACTGAAATTTGGATGATGCTACAGATTAGAAATATAATGCATAGTTTATCAATTTAAGAAAGAACATCCACCATTTTCCAAGTAAGGCTAATAGGTGAAATATTCTTCATTTGGTATTATTTTATTGGAGTGTGTGTGTGTTTTAATTTTAGAAAAGTTTAGAATATCACTTCAAAAATTTACCACTTTGTTTTTAGGAATGTTTTAGATATCATAAACTCTTTATTCTGTGAGTGGAGAAGAAGCCATGTCCATCCTTTTGGAAGAAATAGTATACAGAAACAATTTCAAATGGTTATCTATCTTATTTTAAAATGAAAAAGAAGGTCCCCAAGTTTCCTTAAACTTAGGTACAATACTAGTTAATGGTAGAGGGAGAGAGCCTGCTTCCAAAATTCCAAAATCTCAGGCTCATTTTGTTCTTACCCAGAAATTCCTCCAGGAATCCCAGAATATGGCTCATTTCTAAGTCTCCATAAATATGGGCAAACAAGGAGAAAAATAACTTCTGTATATGTGCAAGCACCTGAACCCACGAGAACTGATGAAATCACCCATGAAGATAGTATAGAGTAAGAGATTCTTAACCTTTTTTTTTTGTCATGGACTCCTGTGGCAGTCTGGTGATGCCTATGGACCCCTTATAATGTTTTCAAATGCATATATAATAAATGCAAATATATAGAATAACAAAGAAAAAGGGTAGAGAAAAAATATGTATTGTTTTCCAATCCAAATTGACAGCTCCTTCCCAAATCTATCCATGAACTGCTAGACCCCAGATTCATAACCTTTAGTATAGAGGGAAAGAGGGACCAGGACTAAGCATTGGTAGATACCTGTGGTTAATGGGCATCACCTGGAGGGAGTCCCGGCAAAGGAAGAATCAAAAAGAGTGATTAAACTGATAGGAGAAGAACAAGGAGAAAGCAATGTCATGAAAACCTAGGTGGAGAGAATACATAGGAGAAAAGGGTCAGTCACAGTGTCGGACACTACAGAAAGGTCAAGAAGGAAAAGAATTGAGAAAAAGTCATTAGATTTAGCAATTAAGAGATCACTGGTAACTTTGAAGAAGAAAGTTTGAATTGAACAATGAGGTCAGAAGCCAAATTAGAGAGACTTTAGAAGCCTAAAGGGGAAAGAGTGGCACCTAACATAGACAGCCTTCTCCAAGGGTTTAGTCAAAAAAGGGAAGAGAGATATTGAACAGTAGCTAGCAGAGATGGTTAGATCAAGTGAGGAATTTTTAAGAATGGGGATGGGAGAAGAGAGGACATGGATGTATCTGTAGGCAACAGAGAAGGAGCCAGCATATACACACCAGAGATTCAAGACAGAGAGAGTGAGGGAGAGAGAGAGAGAGAGACAGAGAGAGAGAGAGAGAGAAAGAGAGAGAGAGAGAGAGAGAGAATGATAGTGGGGCTAATCTGGAGAAGACTAGAAAGGATGGCTTCAAGGGGTCATATAGAAGGGGTTTGCATTGGTAAGAAGGTCCACATTTTCATGAGAGAAGAGGTGAAGTAAGAAATAAGGGAAGATGTCAGAGGAATATGAGAGATGAGAGGATGAAAAAGGAATAGAGGGAGCTCTTAGCAAATGGCCTCAATTTTTTCAGTGAAGTATGAAGAGATCCTTAGCTGGGGTTGTTGGAGAATGAGGATTGGGAGAAGTATGATAAGAGACATGAAGAAAGATGAAAAATTTTGATAGTGACTATGTTGAGTGGGATAGCAAATCAATTAGGGAGCTGTAAGAATGTTGCTTTGTTGCAATGAGGGTTCAGTAGAAATTATATAACAGAAACTCCTAATCGATTTAATTATCAGCGTCCACTTCGAGAACAGAGGACAACAAACAACAACAGATAAGGAAACTAAGGCAAAAAGGGTTAGGTGATACAGCCAGGGTCACACATCTAATAAGTGTCTGAGGCTGGATTTGAACTGGCAAAGATGAGTCTTCCTGATTTCAAGTCCAGTGCTCTATCCACATTAGTGTTTCATAATAATAAAACTCCTTGATAAAGAGGCAATAAAAAGACCATATTGTCTCCAAGAATAGGAATTGCTTAATGCTTTTTGCCTTCTTTTATCCCATCATTTAGATAGTGTCTTGCACATAGAAGGTGTGCAAGGTGCTTAATAATTGTCTGTTGATTTGGCTTAGGTTTTTATTGTGTCTTCAATTTTAAATCAATGAACCTATGACTTCAGTGCTCTGTGGAGTCTAGGAATCTTGAAGAATATCAGGTGCTGCTCCTCATTTAGGACACTATAATAATCTGTCCAGATTCCTATTCTTCACATCTTTCTGGGGATAAGACTCCCAAGAGATATGAGACTCTCAGATTTAGGAGAGTCTTTATTTAATCTCTGCCCATAAGCTCAGCCCCATCTTATATTTAGGGACTAATTTTGAATGGAGACTAGTGGAGATGTTATGCTCTTCTGTTGGACCTCTGGCTTTTGCTTAACTCATAGATCTGTCAGTACTCCTAGTTCTAGCCTGCCCTGTTCCTTCAAGATACTGTCCAACACTAGTTATGACAGCCATCAATTTTTCATAGTCACATCTGGTTCCATGTTTGGCTTTTCCAGAAACACATGAGTGATATTGAGTGAAACCAGCAGAAGACTGTAAAATGAAGCCTTTAATTGAATATACCTCAAGGCATTTCTTCAGAAATAATATTAAGGGTCAAAGGGAGAGTGTTTTGTCACATAGTTTGCTCAATCCATCTGATCTACATATCAAGACTCCATAGACAGAAACCACCTTTATGTAGAACCAGAAAAATCTCATGTTGGGTATTGAGATACTCAATTAAAAGACACATAGAGACAATTAGGAGAAGAGACTTGGAAAGAAAGAAAGAATAGGAAAGTCAGCAGTGCAGGAATAAAAATTCTTCTGGGAAGGCAGGCTACTAAGAAGTCTACAAATATGTTCAACTTCTTAATAACCACATGTTAAGAACCACAGCTTACAATAAAATCTCAAGCAGTCACCAATTAGAATGCCATCATTGCACATAGAACAGATAGAAAAGCTTTCCCCCCTGCTAAGAAAAGAGCTCATATATTGGAATGGAAGATTCAGAGGGGTTTCATTTGTTTTTCCAAAGGCTTAAAGGAAAGTTCCTAAGTCATATTGATTTCAATAGGTCACCTGGTTTCAATCAGTTTCTATCTTTCTTAGAAAATATGTTTCTGTAGAACAACACTGATCAAATTCATTCCATGAAAATGAGACATTACCTTAAAAATAGTTGTATAATTATAGGACCAGGGCTATTACTAGTAATTAGATACAAGATTCCATAAAGTCATAGGGTGAGGTAGTCATGAGTACATAGGAAAATTTTAAAAGAGTCCCATTTAGCACAGTAAAGCTATATATAGGACTATTTTTAAGCTAGATTATATCAATCAACAAGTCTGTATCCAGTCCCAGCTATGTGTCAGGCATGGTGCTAAGTGCTGGGGATACAAAGACAAAAGGGGAAAAAATTCCCTACTCCCAAGGACCTTATATTCTAATAGAAAAAGACCACAAACACATATGTAAGCATATACAGAATAAATATCAACAAAACAAATACATGTACAAAGTAATAATTACAATCTATTTTGGTAGGGAAGTAACTAGTAGTAGGAAGTGGAAAAGGTAAAGAAAGGCTTTATTGAGAAGGTGGTACTCACTATTTGTCTTGAAGGAAGAGACAATACTCTGAAGTGGAGGTGAGGCAGAGTGTTATAAACATGGCAGATAGGCAGTGAAAAGACACAGAGAAGGGAGACTGATGTCTGAGGAACAGAGACAGTCACATAGGCTAGAACACATTGCAAAGGGAGGGAGAGGAAAGTCCATTGAGGCTGGGATGATAGGTTGGGACAAGATTGTGAAGGACCTTAAATGCCAAACAGAGGAGTTTATATTTGTTCCTAAAGGCAATAGCTAGCTACTATAGTTGACGGAGTAAGTAAGTGAGTCAAGGAAGATATCTTTGAAATCCAGTCTCCCATCACCAACTGCTCATTAGGCATTTCAAATTAAATGTCTTGGAGATACCTCAAACTCAACATATCCAAAACTGAACTAAACTTTACCCCTAAACTTTCCTTTCTTCCTAATTTCCCAATGAAGGCGGGAAAGTTTGAAATAGTTATTGTGGGAAATGAAATAGGAAATCGATTATGGCAGAATAAAAGGATTGTCTTACTACTATGAAAGCCCAGTTGAAGTTAAGGGATGACCAATACAGGAGTCTGGGGTGGGGATAGCTTTCTCGTCCTGGTTATTAATTAAAGGGATAAGGAGAAAAGTAGGAGGTGATAGATTTTTAGCCACAGAAGTAGTAATGGGAGTCAGAAGCTGAAAGTCTCCAAAGGATGTTGAAATGGGTGTTGGTTTTGGCTTCCACCCTGCCGGTGCAGTTGTGACTAGGAAAGGTATGAGGTACAAAGAAAGGCAGTTCCTCCCATCCCCAGCCAAGATAGTACAAATTCCTTGATGAGTTCAAGTTACCTGGTTTGCATAAATTACTTCACCGGGTACTACAAGAGCTGACAGATGTGTCTGTTAAGCCACTGTTTTGAAAGGTAGAGAGCAGGATAAACACTACAGAATTGAAGAAAGGCAAATGTCTTGGTTTTAACAAAGTGGGGGAGAGGAAGAGGTTGGAATGTGCAAACTATAGGCCATTGAACTTGACCTGGCCTGTCAAAATTATAGAATGTAGTATTAAAGGGATGGTTATTAAATATCTAGACAAGGAAGCAATGTTTGCCAAGAGCCAAAACAATTTCATCAAAAAGAGATCATGCCAAAATGCCTTCCACATCCAGAGAAAGAACTACGGAATTCGATCGTAGAATAAAGCAGATCATTTTCTTTTGCATTATGTTTTGGTTTGTTTTATGATTTCTCCCATTCATTTTAATTCTTCCATGCAACATGACTAAGGTGAAAATGTATTTAATAATATGTGTAGAGCCTATATAAAATTGTATGCCATCTCAGGAAGGAAGTAGGGAGGCAGGGAGAAGGGAAGTAAGGGAGGGGGAAAATCTAAGATATAAGGAAGTGATTGTAGAACACTGAAAACAAATAAAATAATAAATAATAAAAAAAAGAAGAGATCATGCCAGATTAACCTTATATCCCCATTTACAGCATATCAGGAAAATGCTGCAGATATAGAACATAATTTACTGAGATTTTCATGAAGCATTTGATATGGTCTTTCTGGCTATTCTTGAAGGAAAGATGATAGGAAGTGAACAAGAACAGTGGTCTCCACATCTTTTTTGGTCCTGTATCCACATTTTTTTGGTCCTGTATCCTCATCAGTTAAAAAAAATTAATACATATCTCCATGTTATATACTTCCTTATTTATAAAATATATAATATTCTATTATGGCATCATGCACACCACAAAACTTACATAAAAGAAGAAATTTTTAAATGTCGGGTAAAGATGAAATTGTATTTGACCATCAGTTTGTCATAGAACATGGATTGGAGTGGGGAGACACTTGAGGCAGAAAGGCCAATTAAGAGGCAATTGCAGTGGTCCAGGCAAGGGATGATGAAAGCCTGATGAAGGGAGTGGCTATGGAAATAGAGAAAAGGGGATGGATACAAGAAAGGTAGTGGAGATATTAACAACACTTGAAAATTGATTGGATATTCTGAGTAAGGGTGAGTGAGGAGTTGAGGATGACACCAAACATGAGAATCTGGGAAAGGATGATGATGCCCTGCAGAGAAATGTGCTAATATAGAAGAGGGGTAGATTTAAGGTAAGATATTGTAATGAAATCTCTAATGAAGACTGAAACTCATCCAAGCCTACTCATCCTTTAGTGAAGAAAATCAGAATGGAATTGAGAAAGGCAGAGAATAGGTCCAACTACAGTGGCCTCTTGGAGTCTCTGTGCAATGATGTCTCATCTGGCCAGCCTCACCCTTGACAGTCACAGATGTCATCCACCCCCAATGGTCTGAAAGAACAGAAAATAGGAAAAAAGGACAGGATGGAGAGGGAAAGAGAGGATAATTCTATGATTGTAGAAGGGAACGTCTTCGTGGTAAGAAGCATGTTTATATCGAGGATATCACAGAAACATCAGCAAAGTGATAGATAAAGATGGATAAAAATTGACTACAAATCAATATTCGAAGAAAAGATCTTGTCTTTAATGGACAAGTAATTTGCAACAAAAGAAACTGAGAGAAAATTCCTTGGCAAGTCCCCTTGAAATGACAGTGGAGAAACTCTAAGAACCTCCAGAAGTGTTTTGAAGATAACTCAAACAGACATTGATGAAAGGTCTGGAAGAATATAGACACATGAACATATTGTGATTAGAGATAAGAGATGTCAACTGGTCCAGTTGTTATGGATATCAATTGGGAATTATGCAAGAAAAACTACTGAACTGTCTATACCATTCTGACTCAAAAATCTCCCTGCTGGCAAGTACACTAAGAACAGGGATAAATAATAAAGGCTGAATATATAACAAAATATTCTCTCGCTGGGGCAGTAAAGAATTACACAATTATTTCCTTTGAGTGGGGGAATTGTGTGACTTTTTAAAAAATATGTGGATAAACTAAAATATTGCTGTATAGGAAGAAATGACAAATATGATTCATTCTGAGAAACATGGGGAGATAATATCTGAACTGACACAAAGTAAAATAAAAACAAGAGAATAATATACACAATATTATAACAATATAAGAAGCTGAACTCTAAGTTACTAAAAAAACCATTTAAGGTTGTGGACAATAAATGGAACATACCAATTTCCCCATGGTCTAGGGTGGGAAAGCAGGGTGGTACCAGGAAAGAGGGCTGGTAGAATAGAATGCTAAATACACTGTCAGAATGAGATTTTCTAAGGGTCATCTTGTTTTGAATTTTTTAAATTATAATGGAAGATTCAATCTGAAGGGTAGGACAGTTTTTATCCCTTAGAAGTATCTACATTGTTAAATCTAAAAGCATCATTAAAACTTTTTTAAACGCTATATTTGACTTAAGGAATAAAACAAGCACTTCTATAACACAGGACAATAAAAAAATTATTACCCATGAAGCTGCAAACCTATTATACACAACTTGCTATTCCTTTCAAATATACAACAAAATTATGATGTAAATTTCTTTTTTTTCTTCTCTCCCTACTCCTTCACCCTAGAGATAGCTACCAAAAGACATAAATAGGTATATGTATGTAAAATTATTCCATTTATACTTTTCTTTATCTGGATGAAAACAGTATTCATATTTCCTTATACTTAAGTTGGATTATTTATAATAGCCAAAGTAATTTATTCATTCAAAGTCATTCTAAAACATTATTGTGGTTACTGTATACAATGTTCTCTTGGTACTGCTCCTTTCACTCTTCATTATTTCATGCAAATCTTTCCATGTTTTCTAAAATCATTGAGCTCATCATTTCTTATAGCACAGTAGTATTCTATCGCAATCATTTAACACAATTTGTTCGACCACTCCCCAATGGATGGACATCCCTGTAATTTCCAGTTCTTTGCCACCACAAAGAGAGCTGCTATAAACATTTTAGAACATATAGATTTTCTTTCTTTTTTTCCTTGTTATCTTCAGAAATATACCAAGTTGTAGTATTACAGGGTCAATAAAACATATTTCTAAAAATATTTCACTACTTAATTTTTTACATAAAACATATTTTTTAAAAATTTAAATAGTAAATATTCAGACTTCAGGAGTAGAATGCAAGATGGCAGAATAGAGATACACTTCTGGGTCATAGTTCAAGGATACAAAGGAGCACTTTTGATCAAGAGGGAGCAGGAGCCCTGAGAAGAAATATTGCTTTTGGTTGCAATGTTTAAGGGATCCTGAAGAACATTATCACTTCTGATCTAAAAGGATCAGGGACCCTGAGGAACAGCATTATTTCTGCTGTTGCAAGAAGACAGACTTTGAGAAGCAGTAGTCATTCAAGGTATCAGAGGCCCTTCCTGGGTAAGAACCAGAAGGCAGACCAGGAGAATAGTGATCATATCTCTCTCCAGATTACACCACATTGGAAGCACCCAAAATTTCCAAACCCCTAGAACTAGCTCTGAAAACAACAATGTGAAAAAACCTGAAGCTTGAGGCTATGCCTCTACCCACCCCATACCAGGAACAGAGCCCAAGTTTAGCATAAAGTTCAAAATAATGAAATAGGGTAGAAAAATGGGCAAAAAAAAAGAACCTGACCATAAAAAGTTACTAAGGTGATAGGGAAAAATCAAGACACAAACTCAGAAGATGATGAAGTCAAAACAGCTACAGACAAAGCCTCAATGAAAAATGTGAATTGAACACAAGCCCAACAAAAATTCCTGAAAGAGCTTAAAAACTTATCTTCAAAATCAAAGGAAAATTATATAAGGAAATGAAAGCAAAGGAAGAAAATTATGAAAAGATAAGTAACAGCTTAGTTAAAAAAAGACACCAAAAACACTGAAAAAAGTAACCCCTTAAAAAACAGAATTGGTCAAATGAAAAAGACACTCAGTGAAGGAAATAATTCCTTCCAAATTATAGTTGAGCAAATAGAAGCTAATGACTTCATGAGACAACAAGAAGCAATAAAACAAAATCAAAAGAATGAACAAAATAGTAGAAAATGTGAAATATCTCATCAGAAAAACAACTGATCTGGAAAATAGATTAAGAGTTAATTTAGAAATTATTAGACTACTTGAAAGCTATGATCAAAGAAAGAACCTAGACATCATATTTCAAGAAATCATCAAGAAAAACTGCTTTGATATTATAGATCAGATGGTAAAATATACTTCAAAAGAATCTATTGATCACTAACACCTGAGACACCAAAACGAAAACTCCCAGGACTATTATAATCAAATTCCAGAGCTCCCAGGTCAAAGAGAATATATTTCAAGCTGCCAAAAAGAAATCATCCAAATACTGTGAAACAATAAAAAGGACATACAAAATTGGGCCTATACCACATTGAAGGAATGGAGGACTTGGAATATAATATTTCATAAAACAAGAGAGCTGGGATTACAACCAAGAATAACTTAACCAGAAAAACCGAGTATAATCCTTCAGGAGGAAAAAATGGATATTTAATGAAATAGAAGGCTTTCAAGTATTCCTGATGAAAAGATCATAACTAAATAGAAAATTTGACTTTGAAATATAAGACTCAAGAGAAGCCTAAAAAGATAAACAGGAAAGAGAAATCATAAGGGATTCAGTGAGGTTAAACTGTTTATATTTCTTTATGGGAAGATGACAGGTGTAACTTCTTTCAAAAATTTATCTATTTATTTTTTTCTTTTCTTCTTTTTTTAATTTTGAGTTCCAAAGTCTCTCCCTCCTTTCCACTCCCTCCCCCACCCACTGAGAAGGCAAGCAATATGATATCAATTGCATACGTGAAATCATGAAAAATATATTTCCATATTAGTCAAATTTTTCAAAGCTAGAAAAATAAAGTAAGGAAATTATAATTCAATTTTTACTCAGAGTTCATTGGCTCTCTCTCTAGAGATGGACAGCATTTTTTCATGATAAGTCCTTTGAAATTGTCTTGGATCACTCTATTGATCAGAGTAACCAAGTCTTTCACAGTTGATCATCATTACAACCTTACTGTTACTATACATAATGACCTCCTAGGTCCCCTCACTTTACTTTGCATCAATGTATATAGGTCTTGCCATGGTTTTTTTCTGAAACCATTCCCCTTGTCATTTCCCCTAGATCTATCACACTCATATGCCACAACTTGTTCAGCCATTCTCCATTTGATGAGCATCCCGTCAATTTCCAAGTCTTTGCCAGATACATATAACTTCTAAGAACTGTATCATTATTGGGGCAGTTAGAAGGACTCTATATAGAAAAAATGGCATGGGAGTGAGTTGATTATGTTGGGATGATGTAAAATAAATGGATAGATGAGAAAGAAGGATGTCCTGAGAGAAGTGGGAAAGGAGAGGGAAAATGGAGGAAATTAACATAGGAGAGGTACACAAGCAAGAGTTTTTACAGTTGAGGAGAAAATGGGGGGGGGGTAAGACCACACTCACATCTAAATGTGTTCAAAGAAGCATACATACACACAAACACATATACACGCAGACATACACACACAATTTGTACTAGAAATATCTTACCCAACAGGGAAATAGGAGAAAGTGATAGGAAAAGGGTGTAGAGTAGATAAAAAGAGAGGACAGATAAAAGAAGTTAATAATCAGAAGCGAAACGGATTTCAGAGAAGGGACAGAACAAAAAGAGAGAATATACAAAACAGGATGGAGGGAAATGTACAGATAGGAATCAAATGTAAATATGAATGAAATTAATACCCCCAAAAGGGAAGTGGATAGCAGAATGGATTAGAAACCAGAACCTAATATTATGTTGTTTAAAAGAAGTACATTTGAAACAGAGAGACACATAGAATTAGAATAAGAGGTCAGAACAGAATCTATTATTCTTCAGCTTATGTTAAAATGGTAGTGGTGGTAATCATGATTTCAGACTAAATAAAAGCAAAAAAAAGGGGGGTAAGCAGTTAAACTACATCTCACTTAAAGGCATCACAGACAATGAAGTAATATTAATACTAAACATATATGAACTAAATCCAAATTCTTAAAGGAAAAGTTAAATGAAATACTGGTGGAAATAGACAGTAAAATTATACTAGTGGGGGGACTTCAACTTTCATCTCTCAGAGATAGATAAATCTAACAAAAAAATGAATAACAAAGAGGTAAAGGAGATGAATAGAATCTTCAAAAAGTTAGAGACAATGGATTTATGGAGAAAAGCTAATGAGAATAAAAAGAAATACACCTTTTCTCAGCTGTACATGGCACTTTCATAAAAATGACCATGTATTAGGACATAAAAACTTGACAAACACAGAAAAGCAAAAATGTTAAATACATCCTTTCCAGACCATAATACAATAAAATTATATTCAATAAAGGGCTATAAACCAAGATAGGTCAAAATATATAAATTATTTATACATAAATGGTGATATCATCAATAAATTAGAAAAGCATGGGAAAAGGTATCTTTCTGATACATGGATAGAGGAAGAATTTCTGACCAAATAAGAGATAGAGAAGATCATAGGGAATAAAATAGATAATTTTGATTACATGAAATTTAAAAGGTTTTGTACAAACAAAACTAATGCAGCCAAAATTGGAAGGAAAACAAAAAACTGATTTAAAAAAATAGTTTCTCTGAAAAAGCCCTCATTTCTCAAATATGTAGGGAACTTAGTAAATTTATAAAAATAAAAGTCATTCCACAGTAGATGAATGGTCAAAGGACATGAACAGTTTTCCGAAGAAATTAAAGCTATCAATAATCACAAGAAAAAATGCTCTAAATCATTACTGACTAGAAAATGCAAAGTAAAACAATTCTGAGACACCCCCTCACATGTCCTGATTGGCTTAAGTAAAGTGACAAATACTGGAGGGGATGTGGGGAAAAAATTAAACATTAATGCGCTATTGGTGGAGTTGTGAACTACCGTAACCATTCTGGAGAACACTTTGGAACTATGCCCAAAAGGCTATAACATTGTGCACCCGCTTTGGCCCAGCAATTCCACTACTAGTTAGGTGTTCCAAAGCAAAGAAAGAAAAGTAAAAGGGCTTATTTACACAAAAATATTTATAGCAGCTCTTTTTGTGGTAGAAAAAAAAGAATTAAAGAGATGCCCATAAATTGGGGAAATGGTTGAGCAAGTTGTGTTAAATGATTGTGATGAAATACTATTGTACTATAAGAAATGATGATCATGCTATTTCAGAAAAACCTGGGCAGGCTTACATACAAAGTGTCATACAAAGTGAAGTGAGTAGAACCAGGAGTTATAATAGCAACAAAATTGTAAAAATGATCAACTGTGAAAGACTTAGCTACTTTTATCAAGACGATGATCCAAGATAATTCCAAGGGACCCATAATGAAAAATGCTATCCCCCTTGAGAGAGATAAATGATAAATCTGAATGCAGATTGAAGCACACTTTTTTTAACCTCCTTTATTGGGTTCTTTGTGTTTTCCTTTGCAAGGTGACTAATTTAGAAATATGTTTTGCATGACTTTACATGTATAATCAATATCAAATTGCTTACTCTCTCAAAATTAAAAAAAATTAATGTTATTTTTATATGTAATTGTGTAACATCTAATGAAATAAAAACAAATATATCAAAGAGAAAAATTGTTAATATTCATATTGGTTAGAGACAATTTAGTCATGTTGCTATCTCCTTCCTTCAACCTGAAACAAGTTCAAAAAGGCAAAAGATATGAAGACATTATATCAATTCTCTGAGAATTGCCTGTACAGGTAATATAATTCTTACATATAGGTACATAGTAGATAGAATCATATGGGTAGATAGGGGCCCTCATTGGGAGAAAATTCCACTTTAGCAAAAGAAATAGACCTTAAGCTCACAATATGGGAAATTAGATCTAACCAGATACTAAGTAGGACAAAGAAACCAAATGAGGAAGAACCTAGAGTACAGATGAAATATAGAGTTTGAAGGTTTCCCTGCTCAGGGGATTTCCATGTAAAGAGAGAAGGCACAAATATTTCTCCTGGGATCCAATCCTCTTCTTTTTGCATGGATCACAAACTCAATAGCAAATCAAGTTGTACCAACTGCTTATATTACGAAGAAT
Source organism: Potorous gilbertii (assembly GCA_028658325.1). Classification (NCBI taxonomy): domain Eukaryota; kingdom Metazoa; phylum Chordata; class Mammalia; order Diprotodontia; family Potoroidae; genus Potorous; species Potorous gilbertii. Next base: position 440,189,234 of record CM053770.1, read on the forward strand.
TCCAATTGCTCAGCATCCCTGGAGTAGCAAGAACTAATGTTGACCATTCCTTTAATCTAGTGATGATAGATGTACCACTTAAATGTTCAACTTTGAGGACTGTCATGCTTTCCAAGCCACAAAGTGTCATTGTGTCATAAACCATTTAACTCCCCATACCACAAACAGATTCTTGTAATTCAGGGAGCAGCTCTCAGAAATCAGAATAGGCCATGTGAATTAGCCTGGAGGATTCTTCGTAATTATTTGTTATACTCATATTCTTTTATTTTTTATGAAAAAATCTACATGTGAAAGATTGATTGCAAGTAATAACTATACATGCGTTTGTGTGTTTAAAAGGACCCAAGGCACTTTATGTCAGCATACAATACAGGCTGGCCAAAATATTCACTGGGGAACAGAGAAAAAGGCCTGGAAAATGTGCCCAAGTAGAGAGAAACGAAAAGAATTGCATCTGCAAACATGACTGAAATTTAAGAACTAAATAATACTACTCCAATTTTTAAAGAAACAAGATTTTTTCAGAAAAAATGCAAACATCAGGGATTGGAGAATTAAGCAATTTAATTAGTTCAATTCAAACATGTAAGTGTACTGTTCTATGAACTGTACTTGGCAGATTCTCTAAGAGAAGACATAAAACCCACACTAACCCTCTCCTGGTTTGCCTCCCAACTGCCTCATCCCTCCTTCTCCTTTTTCTCCTTCTCCTTCGCTGGCTCATCATCAAAATCATGTCCCCTAACTGTTGCTGTTCCCTGGGGTTCAATTTTACACCTTCTACAACCAGGATTCTTAGTGGGCAAATTTTGGGGTATCTATAAACTTAGGAAAAGAACACATCTTTATTTCAACATAATTGATTTCCTTTATAAACTTATACATTTTATTTTATGCATTTTTAAATATTATTGTCAGAAAAGGTCTATAAGCTACAGCTGACTTCCCTAAAGGGGTCCAGAGACCCATGTTGTACATATGTCCTTCTGATATCCTCATCAGGGGTTTAACCATCATGTCCATGTACCTAACTGCCAGATCTACATATCTTTGCCTAGCCTTTTGCCCATCTTCTATCCTACTGTACCAATTGGACATTTCAACTACATGTCCCAGAGTTATATCAAATACATGTCCAAAACTGAATTTCTTATCTCCCTACACACACACACACACACACACACACACACACACACACACACACATACACACACACACTCCTTTTCCCAAACTTGAAGGTACCATCATCTTTCTGCTCTCTCTGGTTTATGAGCGTGGCATTTTCCTGGAATCCGTGCTCTCTCTCACCCCACATGACCAGTCAGTTGGGAAATCTTGCTGTCTTTACCCTCACAATCTCTTCTGTGCCTGACCCATTCAATCACATCACGACCGCTTTAGTTCAGGCATTCATCATTCCCCACCTATATTACTACTAAAACTGTCTAATTGGTATCACCATCTCAAGTTTCTTCCCAGTGCAGTCCTTCATGCACACTTCCACTAAAGTCATTTTCCTTACGACCAGAACTGGCTATATTACTTCCTGATGCCACCAATGACAAGGGCTTCCTGTTGCTTCTAGAATCATGTATAAATTCCTCTGTTTAGTTTTTAAAGCCCTTCACAACGTTGCCCCAACCTACATTTCCAGCCTCATTGGCTTTTGTTCTCTCTCTCAAGACTCTGATTAAGCCAACCTGGCCTTCCCTCTGTCCCTCACCCATGACATATAGAACATGATTTTTCCCATATTTATGCATTTTCACTGGCTACATTGCTAGTCTGGAATACACTACTCCCTATCTTGGTCTCCTTGAGACCAAGACACAACCCAGGTACCATGTTCTACGTGAAGCCTTTCCCAATCCCAAATACTAATGTCTTCCTTCTAAACTATCTTGTATTTGTAATAATAATAACTAATGCGTATAGTACTTGTTATGTACTGGGAAGCATACTCTAAGCTCTTTACAGATATTGTTATCTCATTGGACCCTCACAACGATCCTGGGAGGTAAATACTATTATCCCCATTTTACAGATGAGGAAACTGAGGCAAAGAGGGGTTAGGTGACTTGTCCAGATTCACATAGCTAGTAAATGTCTTGAGGCCAGATTTGAATTCAGTCTTCCTGACTCCAGGTCCAACACTCGATTTACTGTTCCAGGTCCCAAAAATGAGGTATAAGGATGCATGAGTTCAAATTTGACCTGAAACACAAAATTTCTTCCAACTCTAGCTCTAGGATTCCATAAGAAAGGAGTCAAGAACATAGGCTACAGAGCACTATATTTAGTGAACCCAAAGAGAGAAAGGAACTTGTGAAGGAGACCAAATAAGAAAAATCAGAAACAAGAAAACTAGTAAAGAAGCCCAGAGCTGAGTACCAGGAGGAGGCAGGAGAATAGATAGTGTTGACTATAGCACCAAACTCAAGGAAGTTGAAGCCTTATAAAAAGTTATTGGATATGGCAATTAAAAGGTTGTTAATTGTTTTACCTGATTGCACATCTATAGGCTATATCAGATTGCTTACAGTCTCAGGGAGGAGGAAGGGGAAGATTTGAACCCATATTTTTTTTTAGTGTTTTAAAAGTTGTTTTAACATGTAATTAGGGAAAAATAAAATAAAATACTATATATAAAAAAGTGGCCTTGTTGGGATGATCCAACTGGGGAACAGGAGAACATCTGAAAGTGACTGCTATGTAGAAACAAAAGCCACCAAAAGAAAGAAATTTAGCTTTAAAAAAAAAAGTAACTAAAAACATATTAATTATCCTAAAAAGAGTCATTTCAAGAAAGTGACTGAGATAAAACTTGAATGACAGAGAGTTGAGGTGATGAGGCAGCAAATGTAATATGTGTGCACTATTTACTATTACTTGGGCCAAACCTCATCCCCTGGAAGCCCTGTCTTTCCTGAGGTCCCCTCAAGTTGCCATAGGAGGACAACTGCTTTATACCTTTATTTTTGCTGTTCTATGTTCATTTTGTAGTGGTTTTCTGTCTGTTTATGAAGAAAATCTGGAGAGCCCGGAAATTTCTGATCTACTCTGCCATCTTCCCAGAATGCCTTCCTTCCCCTAGAAATTTGGCTGTAGAGAAAGAAAGAGATGAGCTGTAATCCTGAAAGGACAGTGAGGTCAATCAAAAGTGTTTTTTGTTTTATTTTGTTTTGTTTTTAGGTCAAAGGGGATCTAAATTTATTTGTAAACTGAAGAGACAAGACTAGGCATATAAGAGTAAGGATGCAAAATCCTGAGGGAAAGGAGAGAGGATGAAATCAAAAATACAAATGAAGAGGCTAGTCTTGGTAAGGAAGAAGGAGGGTCACCACATCCCCTGAGACCAGAAGAAAGTAGAAAAGAATGTCTGAGAATATTGAAAAAGGAATGTGAAGGGGAGAAAGACTTGAAGAAGTCTCAATCACTTAATTTTGTATGTAAAGTTTTTAGGCACCCACTTTCTAAGTAAATGATGCTAAAAAAGTACTAGGGGAAGGTATTTTTCTGAAAAAGGTTAGCACAGAGTGGAATTGAGAAGCTTGGGGAAAGAAAAGAAGGAAACAGAATGGCTGCTTTAAAGAATGTAACTGAGATGTCCATCAGATATGAACCAAAAGGTGTTAGACAATTCGCGAGTAGATAAAGTCCTATACTTTGGACACCATAGGGAAAAAAGAGAGGCAAATGAAAAGACTCCTCATATAACAAAATTATAAAATCAGAGCTCCACATTAAACATTTGAAAAGGAATACCATAGTCCCTAGGCCTGATTTGTACAGCATTCCTACCTCCGTCTTCTTTCCAGTTCTGATAACATCTGCACGGCTAAGTCTGTTTTATGGTCATAGGGATGACATTAGAGAGAATGCAGATTAGCAAAGGTAACTCAGAAATTGGCACATCTCATTCTGTTCTATACAAAACAAGACTGAAGCTTGATTCTTTCTGGAGTTTACTATTATGTTACTCCTGTTGTTTTCCAGTTAGAGGCAGACAGTTTTCTGCCTTCTAAATGATCATTGTTCCTTTAATACTCTGAGTAGAATGACTCATGCTTCATTGAGCCGATGTTGTTGTCATGCAGGAGGGATACGACCCAGCTGAGGCAAATCAGTAAGGTATGCCTTTTGAGTAACTTTTCTAGCAACAGTGAGCATTTTGTGCCAAGTCACTAATATTCTCTTCATTGATCTAATTCGTGAAATGGCCGCCAAATTTGGGATATTTGAAGCCTTGTCACAGATTAGAGCTGACTAGATGTGTTTTCCACCCCCAAGTCTCAATTAAATGTAACCTCTTTATGGGTAAGGTGGGTTTTTAGTTTGTCTTTGAGATCTCTGGGTTATCTTAATGCCACAAAGGAGCAAGTGAGTAAGATTTCAGTGCAAGAAACTGTCTCTTTTGTATTTGTGTATAAATGTAACACTGACTACCCTGGCCAGCACTACCTCGAGAGCAGATTTCACCCCACCCCCAGGGATCTCCAGCCCCTTTAAAGGGGTTGAGGGTGTCCAGTTCTTCCACCATTGTCTCAAGCCCACCAATGAATTTTAGGGGCTCCCTGTAATCAAGTTCCAACTGACCACTTAATAGTCAGATTAGCTTTTGCAAATGAATATTTACTTCAAAAGTATAGCAAGAACAAACACATAAATACGCCCAAACATCTCGGGGGTGTGAATAAATCCCCCCCATACCACCTCATTCTCTGGAGGGGAAAACATGGTGGATTAGGCTCATAGCTTAGCTCAGTTCCTCAGTTCCACAGTTTCACCAAGTTTCAAGTCCAAAGACCCTGGGACTCAAGTCATGTGGATCTGGAATCCAGCCTCCAGTGTTGCCTTGGTTTAATTCCAGGGATTCTTCTATGATGCCTGTGTATAAAATTGAAAAGGACAAATAAAACACACCTGAACAAAACCTCAAACCTATTTCTCAAAGCCTAAAAGGAAAAGGGAAGAAAGTAGTCTTTTTTCCTTACCCACAGCAGTTCATGGTGCCCATGCTATGAGTGGATAGGATCTTTGGCACCTCTGGATGCTACTGGAAAGTAAGAGACTGTCCCAGTCTGTAGTTTGTTGGGTTTTGTTTTCTTTTTTAAGATATGTATGCAGCCAATCAAAAGAAGCTTTTCCCCCTTGCATGTTAGAAGAACTACAAAATACTTCCCCTAGAAACTGATCCCTGGAATCTCCCACATGGATGCCTCCACTTCAGATGATATGGACATGGGCAAAGTAAAGCTTTGTTACATATGTATATCTGTTTTAGGCTTGAAGGTCTGTGAATAAGCCTCATTTACTTTTGAAATGATATGATGGGGGAATAAAAGCACCACAAATAGTTTAAAATACTACAAGAAATATAATTACTGCCCCAAGCTTCATCCTCTCATGTACTTGACTGACAGACCAAAAGCCGGTAGGGCCATGAGACTGTTGATGGTACTCACCAGGATTGGTTGTTGCTTGAGTGTGCTTTGAGGTAGGGAAAACAGAAATGATATAAAATTTGTCACAAAGACCACTTAAGTTCTGTATTTTCATATGAGGCTAGCAGGATTTCCTATTTCTGAAGGAGTGAGTCCTCCAGCATCCTGAAGCTCAGCATCCGTGAGGGTGGATGAGGTCTCTTTAAGCCACATCATCCAATCAGAGTGGGAGAAACCTCCTGGATCTGATACCTAACCTTTGAGTCCATTTGCATATCAATAACTACTCCACCATATATATGTCATATATATGCCATATACTACACATAATATATACATATCCACATATATAATGAATATA
>CM053770.1:440195141-440210154 GCA_028658325.1 Potorous gilbertii
CTAATATTTAATTTAAAGGCATTATGATTTAATTGCTATAATATAACAGTGATTAATTTAATATTTAATAATATTGTATAATTTGTATATCTAAATATTTGGTGATTGGGGAGTGAGCACGAGCAACTAGAGGAATCAGGGGGTGCTTTTTGAAGGATGTGGCCCTTTAGTTGAACCATAAAGCAACTCTAAGAAGTAGAGGTGAGAAGGAAAATTATTCCAGGCATAAGGGAAAGCCTAAGCAAAAATATGGAGGGAGGAGGTGAGATGGCATGGGGGAATATCAAAAAAGCAGGTTGGGCTGAAGCATTGAATCTGTAAGGCTAATTAATCGATTGCTTCAGTGTATGTAAATCAGCCAGGTGGCACAAATAGCATCTGGACTCAAAAAGACTTGAGTTCGGATCTTACTTGAAACACTTACTCTGTGACTGGCAAATTAAATAAATAGCTGTCTCCCTCAGTTTCCTCATCTGTAAAACAAAAACAATAATAGCTCCTATCTTCCAAGGTTGTTGTGCAGATCAGGTAAGACAATATTCCTAAGGCAATTTGCAAACTTTAAAACACTAATTATTTATTGTTATGATCATTGTCACAGGTCCTCTTTAATTTAGTAGGTTGATATATGTAATAGTATATACAAAAATATATGGTTTTAATGCATGATAGCATATCTAACAATAATGTATCTATATAGATATATAATATATATATACATACTGTATGTATCTATATAGATATATAGGCAATTGGGTAGCTCAGGAGATTAAATCCAACCTCAGATACTCACTAGCCATGTGCCCCTGGGTAACTCATTAACCTCTGTTTGCCTTAATCCACTTGAGAAGGAAATGGTGAACCACTCCAGTATCTTTTCCATGAGATCATGAAGAGTTGGACACAACCAAACAACTGAACAACAACGATGGATATGTCATAAGTAGTAGAATAGTTGAACAATTGCCAGACTGTCTTGGAAGAGGGAGTTTCTTCACTTGGAAACTCCCTACTCAGATGAAATCACAGGTCTGAACAAAAAATAAAAATATGATACCCTTCCTCTCCTTTTTATCCATTAGACTGCCTCGGGGGGTCACATGGACATCTACTTGGCAACGTATGGGAGTATGTGTGTGTGTAACAATGTATGTATATGTATGTATGTATTTTGTATGTATGTGTATAGAAAGAGACAGAGAAAGAGGAAAAAAGAGAAACAGTAAAAGAGGGGAGGAGAGGAGAATAAGGTAACGGAGTAGAAACAGAGAATTTCTGCCCAGAGTCCTGGAATGCTGGGAGTGCACCCCACCTGATTTACAGAAGTAGTCTGACCCTAGCAGTATTAATAGGTACATATTGGAGGAGCCTGGTGAAGGGTGGAATAAGGTTGCCCATTTTCTGCTCTGTCTGTGAAAAATGAAACAATGCCAGAAGAAAAACCTGCCAAGGCTGTATTCATATACTCCAAAGATTCTTTTTTTTTTTTAATCCTAGGAGGGGTGCAATATCAGACTTTTGTCTACCTCCTGCAGCTTTAAAGGGTCAAATTGCTGAAACTTCAGTCTTCCCTTATACCATTTGGAGAAGGCATATAGGAAAGGCAGAAGGCTGTCCTCTACCCAAAAAAAGCTTCCTGAATTTAGAGTATATTATTAAGAAAAGCTGGGTTGGGACAAGGAACATTTTACATACCTAAAGAATGATGTTTTGTGATTTCTTTTGGTCTTGAGACAGACAAGTTTGGAAAAGAGGGAGGAGAGCCCCTGTTCAAGTGGCTAAATGGGGTCAGAATTGAGAAAGAGGGGGTACTGTGGACAAGGCGAGGTGAATAATTTTTGATCACTCAACATTTAACTTAATTAGGATAAGTACTGAGGTAGCATGGAAGACCTAAGTCCTACTCCAGATCCACTTCAGTTGTGAGGGATCCCTTGGGGATAAAAAACTTAGCAGGCATTAGCCACTAACTTGGAGAAACAGACTTGGGACTGTGATTACATCAGGGTGGGGAACTCCCCAAGGAGAAACCACCTCTCTCCACCTATCCTTTATCATTTACAATTATTAGTGAGTTTACTGAGGGTACTGAGAAGCTGCTTGACTCACCCAAGAGACTCACAACTAATATGGGTCTAAAGTGTGTACACACACACACACACACACAAGAATGCACACAGAAAGCTATGCTAAAGACCTAGAATTTATAGTTGACCAGTAAACATAGGAAAATAGGCAGTTAGGTGGTGCAGTGAATAAAACACTGGGCTTGGAATCCAGTCTCAGATACTCACTAGCTAAATGACCCTGGGAAAGTGTTATTAAAATAGTAGAAATTAATATAATTAATATATTGTATCCAGGTTATATAGATGTGGTATAATGAAAAGAATTCTGATTTGGAGTCAAAGGACCTGGGTTTAGATCCTCCTGATGCTTATTACCTATGTGGCCTTGGATACGTCACTTAGAGCACTCTGGCTCAGTTTCTTCATCTCTCAAAATGAAGGAGTTAGATTCAACAAGCTTTAAGATCCCTTCCATTCCTAAATTTATAATCCTATGATATATACATATATTCATATGTTTTATTGTATAGAGAAAAGGTGCATGAATAATAAACCAGAAATCAATCTCTCTCTCTCTCTCTCTCTCTCTCTCCATCTGTCTGTCTGTCTGTCACACACACACACACACACACACACACACACACACACGTACACACCCTTCAGAATGTAAGAATTTCCTTTATTTTCCCGATGGGCTCCTGTCCAAAAATATCAGACTGCCCTAGAGAGGCATTTGGAGCCTTCAAGGAGATCTTTCATTCTAAGTTATGTTTTTAAATAAAGTTATCTAATTACCTGGTCTTCTGTTTTATGTAATGTTGTTTTTTTTTAAATTCCCAGATATAGAGAATGATACTTTATGTCTGATGTTATTTGAAAAATGTGTCCACCTATTGCAAAAACAATTCAATAGCCAGCAGCTGCCTCATTTTGGTCAGATCTTTCCTTATGATAATCAGGTTTTCAGCCCCAGGAAGGTTACTGTAGGAATTCTAGAGGTCAAAAACCAGGCTTATTACATGCAAAATCTTGGAGGCCTTGCAGGATCGTGTAATTTTGCTTCCATAACTAATTTCCTGTGTAATGAACACATTTCTCCCCTAAGCTGGTTCTGTCTCACAAGATCTGAGTATCTTCATTCAGTGGCAGTTAGCTTAGAACCAGTTTCTTAGACTTAGAACAGACTTATCAGGATCACCCTAAACCATCCCCATGATCACAATCCATCCAATCCAATAAACGTTTTCCAAGCACCTAGTATGTGCCCCCACTGAGCTAAGTGCTAGGGATACAATTAATAGAAAGAAAGACAGTCCCTGCAATCTAACGGGAGGGGCAGGGGGAAGAATAGGGAGGGGAAGAAGGCACAGAGAGACAATACAAAAGGAGATCAGAAAAGGAAGGAGGAGACACTAAGGGACATTCAGAGCAGGGGCATCTTGTTCCATTGGGTTGGAACCAGACAGAGCAAGTGGGGCGTGCAAAATGTCCAGTTTCTGCCCTCTCTAAAAGAAGACTTTGGGAGGAGCCATCATCCTCTAGCCTTCCAATAGGAGGAGAGAAGAGGCTGGGGGAGGTGATGTCCATTAAGGCTTGGGTTAGCATGGTGATAAGATTAAAAGCGATGCGCTTACCCTGGGAGGGGCAGATTGTTCGTAGTGTTAAAACCAGGCAGGGTAGTCCATGCAAAGTAGAGCCATTTAACAGGCAGGGAAGTGATGCCCAGAGAGGCCACCTCATTTGCCTAAAGTCACACAGCTAACAAATGAAATACCATGACCGCAGTACCTAGGCTGTAGAGTATTAGAACACTTTTTTTTCCCCAATAGTAATGGCTGGTTTTTATGTAGAACTTCACAGTTTACAAAGAAAATCTTCTGTGTACTACCTCATTTGATCAGCAGGACAAATGCAGGAGGAATGATCATCATCATTTTAATTATAGTATTAATTATTAGAATTAGGATGCCCATCTTACAGATGAAACAAACAGATTAACAAAGGCTCAGAGAGTTTGAGTGACCACAAGTGCTTCTAAATCCCTTCTATGAGGAGGCTAAGGTGGATGAATTGATTCTTCATTAGAATTCTGAGTGGGAATAGGTCTCTGGCACCAATATGGCGGCCTCTGGGGCAGGATAGGGGACCATAAGTTTGCCTAAGGAGGATCTACATAGTTTAAGTTGGAAACATAGTGGGGGAGAGAGAGAGAGAAAGAGCGAGAGAGACAGAGACAGACACAGAGACAGAGTGACAGAGAGAAGGAGAGGGGGAGAGAGAGAGAAAAAGAGAGACAGAGACAGAGATAGAGAGAGAGAGAGGGAGAGAGGGAGAGACAGAAAGAGACAGAGAGACAGAGACAGAGACAGACAGAGACAGAGATAGAGACAGACAGAGAGAGGGAGAGGGGGAGAGAGAGAGAGAAAGAGCGAGAGAGACAGAGACAGACACAGACACAGAGACAGAGTGACAGAGAGAAGGAGAGGGGGAGAGAGAGAGAAAAAGAGAGACAGAGACAGAGATAGAGAGAGACAGAGAGAGGGAGAGACAGAAAGAGACAGAGAGACAGAGACAGAGAGACAGAGAGAGGGAGAGGCGAGAGAGAGAGAAAGAGAGAGAGAGGAAGGAAGAGAGAGAGAGAATTGCTTCCAAAAACACAGTAGTACAGTGATTTGCCCAGGGTTATACAACCAGTCAGAGGAAGGACTCCAACTGTGTCTGTGCTGATATCAGGACCCAGTTCTCTATCCATTATGTTATACTACTTCTCCAAAATAGGTTTGCTTACTAATAAATGCCTAAAATATTGAATTCTAAAAATTAACAAATTAGCAAATTTCTTTTTTTTAGGAATTTTCTTTTTATTATTACATCAATAAACATGAATATTTCCTGTACAAAAAAAAGAGAACTGCATATGAAACTTTGAATATCTACTATCTACAATTTTTTAACATAACTTTCCATGAACACATTTAATAATACTACAGATTTAGAATTAATCTTATAGGTCACTGAATTCAACTTCGTCATTTTACAGATGAGGAAACTCAAATCCAATGAGTTTCAGTGACTATCCCAGGAGCCACACAAAGAAGATAGATCTGAAGTGAGATTCAAACCTAGGTCTTTCTGATTGCAAGATCAGTCCTTTAATCACTACATTAAGTTGTCTCTATGTTGAGAGTTGAATTTTCCTAAAATGAGCAACTGAGTTTGAAAAATGAAAATAGCTATTTAATTCCATTTTCCCACTGTTAACTTGAGTGATATATAAAAAGTTCAAGTGATATAATTTCTGAATAATCATTTTATTAATCATGCTAGTAGATAATTAATAAAAGGAGTCAGTGGCACTCTCAAATGCCAAAGATCCCTCATGGAACTCAAGCTTATATACCCTTGGAAGAGTGAGTATTCCTGAGGGTGCATCTCAGGCTGCATTGAGTACACAATCATCTGCAAACAGAAAATCACCAACACTCCCTCCACTTTGGTCTTGACTTGTAGGCTTTCCAAATTAAAGAACTTACCATCAGTACAGTAGTTGACCTTGATGTCATGTTCATTCTCATTGAAAACATTTGATAACATGACTGAAAACATCATGCTAAAAAGCACAGGAGCAAGCACACAGCCCTGTTTCACTCCATTGGTTACTGGGAAGGCGCAAGAGCTTTGCCCACTATCCAGAACCTGGGCAAACATGTCATCATGAAATTGACGTACAATACTGATGAACTTCTCAGGGCAACCAAATTTTGACACATTTTTCCATAAGCCCTCATGACTAACAGTCTCAAAGGCCTTGGTCAGATCTATAAATGTTGTGTACAGACCTCTGCTCTGCTCCTGGAATTTCTCATGGAGTTGTCAGGCAGCAAACACCACATCTACTGTTCCCCGGCCCTTTCTGAAGCCACACTGACTCTCAGGTATATGATCATCTTCCAGATGAAGAATCAGCCTATTAAGGAGGACTCTAGCAAGGATTTTGCTAGTAATGACTAAGAGAGAGCCCTCCCCCCACCCCCTGCTATGATTATCACAGGACAATCTATTCCCTTTACCTTTATGGAGATGGACAATGGAGGCATCCTTGAACTCCTAGGGGATAATCTCTCCTTGCCATATAACCTGGAAATTTTCAGCCAGCTTTTGTATGAGCAATGGTCCCCCTACCTTATAAGTGTCAGCTGGAATAGAATCAGCACCTTTGCCACATGAAGGAGCCAAACCTCTTCTTCAGTTGGAAGTTCAACTCAGGATGGATTGACTTCAGTCTGAGGTAAATGGTCACAGGCCTCAGCATTGATTGATGATGGTCTGTTGAGAACACTGTGGAAGTGTTCAGCCCTTCTCTCTAGGATCATGTCTTTATCACGAATCAATGAGGCTCCATGAGTAGTGAGTAGTTGAGATGCAACAAAGTATGGACAAATTCTCTGCTGCCTGTGCTAATTTTGGCCTAAAAATTAACACCAAGAAAACACAGGTGCTCCATCAGCCACCACCACACCATCCCACACGTGGAACCATTGGTTACAACAAATAGAGAAGTTTTGAATGCTGTGGATAAGTTCACTTAGCTTGGTAGTGTACTTTCCAGGGACATACACATTGACAATAAGGTTGATGCACACATTGCCAGAGCTAACTCAGTGTTTGGGAGGCTCCAAAGAAAAGTTTGGGAGAGAAGAGGTATTAAATTGACTACCAAACTGAAGGTCTATAGAGCCATTGTGCTGACCTCATTGTTGTATGCCTGTGAAACAGGGATAGTCTACCAGTGCCATGCCAGGAAACTGAAGCACTTCCATTTGAACTGTCTTAAGAGGATTCTGAGGATCACCTGGCAGGATAAGGTACCAGTGCTCAAGCTGAAATGTCAGATGTTCAAACTTGCTTTCAAATCTGCTTCAGAAAGCCCAACTCTGATGGGCTGGCCACGTTGTTCAAATGCAAAATGTACACTTGCCAAAAAAAACTATTTTATGGAGAACTCACATGGGGCAGGCGATCACACAGTGGTCAGAAGAAGCAATACAAGGACACTCTCAAGGTCTTTCTCAAGAACTTTGGATTTGACTGTGCAACATGGGAGACACTGGCACAGGACTGTTCAGCATGGTGTGCCCACATCAGAAAGGGTGCTGTGCTCTATGAGCAAAGCAGAATTGAGACAGCACAAAGTAAATGTAGGATGTGCAAATTTGGGATATCCACCCCAAATATTCATGCAGACTATCTGTGCCCAACCTGTGGTAGAGCATTCCAAGCTTGCTTTGGTCTGATCAGCCACAATTGGACACATTGAAATTTCACTTTATCATGGTGATGTCTTTTTGTCCTCTTCAAAAATGAAGCACAATAACCAACCAACCAACAATTGCTGAGGGTAGCAACCAACTTTGATTGGTTAACAATTAATAAGAATAAATATCAAAATGAGAAGTGGACTTAATCTAATGAAAGACTGGGGAAAATGTGACTTTGATCATTCTTGCTCCCAGATCACCTCCAGCCTCAGGCAATTCAGACAAAGATTCTGCTCCCACTCAAGCCTAAAAAGAATACAGCCCCCAATTCACCTTAGATTAAATTCTTTGTAAGTTTCTCTAGTTGGGTGGGGCAACAACTCCACGTGGATGAGATGGTCTAGGTGGGATAAAGTTTTGGTCAAGGACAAAGATTTCCTTATAAAGGAAATAACCCTGAATCTCCCCAATAACTGGTTATCTAATAATCATTTCTTTTATTTAGGAGACTCCATCCATGGGCCACAAGTGAGTCTTTCCTTCCTTCCCTAGACCCCTCTATGAACTCTAGCCATTTAAAAGATACCTATTGCCTGAAGGTTTACATTAGGAAATAAGAGAGAAGACAAAAGACCTAGGTTTTATTCTCCTGGATCAGGACATCAAAAACTATATGACCTTGGCAATGAATGAGACTCAATTATTTAACCTCTCAAGCCTTCTATTAAACAAATAATGCTTATTGTCATAACCTTTTTCAATTTACAAAGTTCTTCACCCACCTCACCTCTATGTTGTAGGTGGTAAAAGCATTCTTTCCATTTTAGAGTTGAAAAAATTGAGACTTTAGGAAAACAAGTAACTTACACAGGTGGCCAAGGAAACATTTATTATAGTCAAGATCTGAATAAAAGTAATCACGGGTAACAGATTAAAATATATAAGTTATCTCACTCCTACCTAGCCTCATTCCAATAGAAAATAAAATTTTTAAAAGACTTAGAAAAAGTATGTGTGATCAAACAAATTCCCACATTGGTCATCTCTAAACACGTCTCATTCTGCATCCTCAGTGAATCATCTCTCTGTCAGGAGGTCGTGTGCTTCATCACCACTTCTCTGGAAGTATGCTGGATTCACATTTCTCTTTGCTCTCTGTTCTGGCTTTATGGGGCTAACAAGAGCTAGAGAGTTTTCTGGAAAACTTCTGGAAGACCCAGGGTCATTCCTTATTTCACTGATGGATATTGATTAATATTACAACCATAGGAAACACCTTTGATCTTTTTCAAAATTCACAATAAACACCACTCCCACAGGAAATATCTTTGTCCTTTACACATTGTGCTTTATACCCAAAATACATTGCTTCAGTTTACTAATTCCGGGCATTTATTTAGAAAACTTTTTATCACCCTCTAAAAAGGTAACCCTATTGATTGTTCAAATGGATTTGTGATCTCCTCAGTCAGGGAGTTCCCACCAAGGAACAGTCAAGCAGGGGCATTATAGGGAAGTTAGAGAAGTCCCAAAGTAGTACAACCAGGAGAGAAATAAGGAGATGTCTGTCCTGAACCTATTTGTCTCTGTAAAATTGGATGACTACTTCAGTTTCATGTTTACAAGTTAAGGGAGGGAAGGAAGGAAGGAAGGAAGGAAGGAAGGAAGGAAGGAAGGAAGGAGTGGATAAGGAAGAGGAAGGGAAAAAGGAGGGGGAAAGGATGAGGCAACAAATGAGGAGAGGAAGAGAAAGAAGAAATGAAAAAAGGAAGGCATTTTTTTAATATGTCTAAGAATATCATAAACCCTTATATTTTGTGCTAATTTTATGCATCACTAGTGAACCCAAATCAGGCTGCACAATGTAATATAAGCAATGATCTGTACTCAACCATGAACCCCAGAGCAGAAATGGCTTTTGGCAAATGTGGGTAAAACATGAGGTTGTGTGTGCAGTAGTATCTGCATACAAGTTTGGTTACCATGTTGTAGAATATAGGTCTGCCACAGAACAACTTCATGCAGTTACCTGATTTTCTTAAGCAAAAAGCCTTTTGTATATTTTTCATTCAAAACAAACAAAAAAAACCCAATTAATTAGGAGCCAGCTTTCTAAATGTGCTTCTCTGGAGACTGCTCTTTAAGAAGTAGTAGGAGTACTTGACACAAGCAAAAATATCCAAGAAACTGAGTTAGAAACCAAATGACTGGGGGGAGAGGGGGAAAGGATAGAAATACTCTAGTGTATTATTTATGATGTGTGCTTGCTTCTGTGAGGAACTCCAAGTCAATAAGAAAGCAGGGACCATATTTCTGGTTCACAGAAGAGTATCTTTAACAGAGGACAATGATCTCTAAATTTTTATAACATACATTCTTATTAGTAAAAACATTTTGATCACATAGCCCCTATTATATATATGGTTATTAATTTATAAATTATATACAGTTATTCTGCATATAACTATACTAACAATTATTCACATTAGAAAACTTACACAGAAATGAAAAATAGAAAATAATAAGATAAATATGAAATAAAATTAGATATTAGAGTCAGTAGGAAGCCACTAGAGTTCATTGAACAGGAGAATGACATGGTCAGACTTGGACTTGACAATAATCACTTTGGTGAATCCGTAGAGGATTGAAAAGAGATGAGGGAAGGAATCAGTTAGGAAGTTATTGCCGTAGTCAAGTTGAGAGGGCTTAAGTGAAGGTACCGAGTACTGAAGAAAAAAGGTAGGTCTGTTTGTGTTGTAAATACACCTAATGATTGGCTACCTTGGGAAAAGTGGGATGCAAATATTTTCCCACTCATCCTCTGATTGCTTGATCACATAGTCCTTGGGGTCCAGCCATAGCCCAAACTCTGGAGACCAATGACCTCGGTACACTGAGGTAGAATTGGTATCCCCTAATAACAGTGTCAACACAGTCAAGAGAGGCTGAGTCAGTGGTAGAGAAGAGGGACTTCCCAATTCCCCCATGGCACCAGAAAGCCCTGATAGGGGCTAAAATGTGAAAGGTCTGGGCCTGGGATAGTAGGATCAAACTTTGCAAAGATATGGAAGTGAAAAATTAGATTAATGCAGGGAACAGCAACTAAACCAGTTTGGTTGGAGCTTGTGAGGTGCATGAGAAGAAGGAATATAAAATCAGAGTGGAAAGAGAATGTGGAGCCAGATTAGGAAGAGTTTTAAATGCCAAAAAAGAGTTTATTTTTTTGTAGGAGAATCCAAAGGTAGCCACTTCTTGAGCAGAGGAGTGATATGATCAGACCTGGGTTTTAGGAATATCATTTTGGTAGCTCTGCAGAGGATGAATTGGAGATGAGAGAAGTCAGATAAGGGGTGGCCAGTTGGCAAGCTCTTGCAATAATCTAGGTGAGAAGTGATGAGGGTAGTTTTGGTATGTGTAGAGATGAGACAGGTGTGAGAGATGTGGAGATAGATTTAGAAAGACTTAGTGCTGAATTAGATTGGATGGGAGGCTAGTAAATGACAGTGAACGAATGAATGCTAGGTGGCAGACCAGGGTGACTTAAAGGATGGTAGTCACCTCAATAGAAACTTAAGAAATGGATAGATTTAGGGGGAAATGGGGAGTTCTGTTTTGGACTTGTTGAGCTGGAGGTAACTGTAAGACATCCACATGAAGATGTCCATCAGGCAGCTAAAGATGCAGGATATAAGCTTGAGACATGTGAGAGCTAGATACACAGATTTGGAAGTCATCAACATAGAAATGATAGTTGAAAGCACATTGACCTATGAATAAGGCTGGCTCTAATCTCCATGTTGAGGTAACACTGGAAGGGAAGGGTGTGGCTTATTTTACCCTATAACCCAATCATCTGCTCAGGTTTTGCAAGACCATGCTACTTTCAAATGTAGCAATGCAAAAATAATAGTCTAAGTTTGCCAAACCACATGACACCCTACCGGCTCAGAAAATGCTGCCGGGCTGTAGTGGTTTTGGGGTGTGGGTCTCATATAAGCACCATTCAGCTCACATCAAACAGCTCCTGACTGCAGACCCAGAAGGCCTCCAAGTTGAAAACACTAGGCTTCATGATTAGAAAACCTAGTTCATCTCTCCTTCTGGCTTCAGTTTAATCCTAAAACATCTTGTTTTCCCTTGTAGTTTCTGTAAATTGGAAAAATAGGGAAGGAACTTGCTTATATTCAGGGGAGAAGCATAAGGAAATGTACTGATTGGAAAGCCCTTGACTGGGGAATGCAGCCTAACCCAGGAAGGTTAAAAATGCCTGAATTTAGTGCCTAAAAACACAGAAGGAAGGGAGGCCAAAGTCGCACATTCTTTAGCTCTATCTTCATTGCGACAAGATCACAGAAGAGCATAGAGGCTGTAAATATATGGAAAGAAGGTCTGTTGTGGAGGGTCAGAGGGAGGTTAAAGGATCAGAGTGGGTTTGGAGGACTTTTTGTAATTGTTGTTGAGAAAGGAGGTTCATTTCTCAAAGCTAAGAAGGAAAGAACTTTAATATAATGATTAGAAACAGTGATAATTATATTGAATTAAAGTCTTCGCAGCCCTTTCTAGACATTATTTTATTTGATATTCACAACAACCTGTAATGTCAGCGCTAACGTTATCCTCATTTTACATATAAAGAAAATGAGGAGAGAGACTGCCCAGGTCACACAGTTAGGAAGTGTCTTAAAGAGGAACAAGAGTTCCTGACTCCAGGTCCTGACACTCTACGACCTTAAGCCAACCGCCATCTCAGAGAGCTAGAGACATAAACCCAAGGTTTCAGTTGTGGAAAGGCTCTAGAGATTGCAATTATACATTCAGGGATCAGTTTACCTCGCAAGTCAAGATTTCCTTTGGGTAAGGAGTCTTCACATCTGATCTCAGATACGTACTAGTTGTGTGACTCTAGGCAAGTCATTTCACCCTGTTTGCCTCAGTTCCTCATGTATAAAATGAGTTGGAGAAGGAAATGCTAAACCACTCCAGTTATCTATGCCCAAAACAACAGTAACGATAAAAAATCCAAATGGCGTCATGAAGAGTCGGACCCAACTAAAACAACTGAAAAACAGCAATAAGGAGTGTCCAGGGAGCCTGAGATAAGAAACCAATGAATCAATTAATCAATATCAATCAATAAACATTTCTTCAGCTTCTACTATATGCCAGATGTACTCACATCAGAGGTGAAGCTTTGTTTTACTCTCTCCTCCCTCCTGAGTTCTATGTCTGATCCTTAGTCTCAATCAAGTCTCTGAACCTATATATATTTCAATTTTCCATACGTCAAAAGCGAGAATAACAGTTGGTACCCTTCCAGACTCTAAGAACGTGAAGCAGAATATTGTAATGAAAAGAATCATGGAATAGAAATCAGAAGACCTGTGCTATAGGTCTGTCTCTGTCACAAGCTGTGAGGTCATAGGCAACTAATTTAATCTCTTGGGGCCTCAGGGTTCTCTCCTGAAAAATGAAGAATCTGTACTAACTGATCTAAAAAGAGAGGCAGAAAAGTATGGCCTGTGGATCAAAGCCAACCTGAAACCTATTTTTGTATAGTCTATTATCCATAGTCTATCAACTCCTAGTCTAGAAAAGACTAAAGTCTCTTCCACTTTTGACATTCAATCCTATTTTTTTCCCTTTACGATGGATACTATAGATATGAAACCAATGACTACTTCTGTGACCTTGGGTAAGTCTCTTAATCTTCTGGGTCTCAGTTTCCTCACATGTATGAAAACAAAAAACAAAGGTAAGAGGTTAGATTAGATGGTCCGTGAGGTCCTTTCTAGCTCTAAATCTGATCCTATAAGCCTTTAGAGGTAATGTTTTCCGTGGAACTAAGACATCACCACCATAATGTTGTAACATTGACTCATGTACATAAGCCAGATTTACAAGATATGTCTCCAATTCATAGTAATTATGCACTTTGAAGTATAATTGTGAAATTGTTCACGCATATTTATGTCTCCAGTTAGAGAACAAAACTCTAACAATAGGCTGGGGGTTGAGGTCCCCTGCCCTGCACTAGGAAAGTTTTCTTTCTTTTATATGGCTCTCACTCTGCTCTAATGCCACACACAAAAAAGGGACAACTGACAACCTAAGGGCAAGGTTAGGCACAGGTTATAGTAACAACAATAGCTAGCATTTATATAACACTTTAAGATTTGCAAAGTGCTCTATGAATATTATCTCATTTGATCCTTAAAATAATCCTGGGAAGTATGTGCTGTTACTATCCCCCACTTAACAGAGGAGGAAACTGAGACATTCTGAAATTAAGTGACTTGCCCAGGACCACACAGCCAGTGAACATCTGAAGCTAAATTGGAACTCGGGTCTTACTTATTCCAGATCTATTTTCTTGGCTACTTACCTGGGAAATAATATTAAATACACAAACTGTATTATTTAACAGAATAAAAAAAAAAACAAGTACATGAAAATAAGTTACAAGTAGGGGAAGGATTGCCAGTTCGTAGATTGTTTTTCTCAGTTCTCTTGCTACTGTAGTAAGCACTAGAGAGTTAAAAACAAACAAAAAGTCATTGCACACTTCCATGTTTGTTCACTTGGGGGCTAGAAGGAGGGAACACGTGTTTATTAAGCATCTATTGTGTGAAATATTATCTCATTTGATTCTCAAATCAACCCTGGGAGGTGGGTACTATTTTTAACCTCATTTTACAGTTGAGGACACTGAGGCAGACAAAGGTTAAATGACTTGCCCAGGGCCACAAAGTTATTACATGTTTAAATCCAGATTTGGACTTCAGGATCTCATGATCTTGAAGAAGGGGACCATGAAATGCTCTTCTCATTCTTCTTGAGAATCCTCTCTAGCTTCTCAGTCAAAGGCATATCTCGTTAGCTTCCTTCTCTTCCCAAATGGGAAAGAAGTATGAATCTCAGGGTTTTTGTGGCCAGCCAACCCCTTGCCAGAGGTTGTTACACTATATAAATGAAACAGAAACCAGAGAAAGATTTCTTTGTTCCTGACTTTTCATAGTTGACATTGGCTTCATAATGTTGGACTGAGGGCAATATGAAGAAGGTTATGTAAGATTCTCTGACTTAGTGGTCAGAAACTAGGACTTCCTATCCTCTGAAAAACAGAAAGAAGGAGAGAAAATAGTACTTGGTGAGATTGCTCAAAGAGTATGCATTACATACTAATACAATGCATGTAGCTTTAACAGTTAAGAATTAAAAAAAAAAAAACCCTTACCCAATAATTTTTTTTTCTAGACTCAATCATAGGTACAGGAGATGGAGTTTTATACCACATACTGAGAAAAATGATACTGCCTTTGTTCCACTGAAATCAAAGTAATTGATCACAACCTAATTTGATAGCCAGGCTGCAAACATTATAACCTGTTTTTTCTATTCAACACCAAACAAAAGCATTTGCCCTCTCACTTATCAAATCCAAACACTTGGCTTGACATCATAATGTCTTCCTAGAATCATAGGATTTAGAACTGAATGGAACCTGAATGTCAAATCCTACCTCCTCATTTCACAGATTAGGAAACTGAGGCCCCTGTATTTACTTTTCTGTGTATATACTGTGTGCCCCAACAATATAAGGTCCTTGAGAACAAGGCCTGTTTTATTTTGTCTGTATCCTAGTGCCCAGGAGAGTGACTTTCACCTAGTAGGGTTGGGCAGATC
>CM053770.1:440210654-440245682 GCA_028658325.1 Potorous gilbertii
GATTGGGGAAGGTTTTCCCCAGAAAGTGAGATTTTAATTGGGATTTGAAGGAAACTAAGGAAGTTAGGAGGCAGAGATAAGGATAAAGAGCATTCCAGGCATGGGGAACAGGGAATGAAAATATTCTGCCTGGGAAAGAAATGTCTTGTTCAATGAACAGCAAGGAAACCATTGTTACTAGATAAAAAATAGCCTCAATTCAGCTATTTCTGTGCATTGTACCCTAGATGCCATCTTTATTTCCATTTTACAGATAAGGAAACTGAGGCAGGCAGAGAGTGAGTGATTTGCCTAGGGTCACACAGCTAATAGGTTTCTGAGGCTAAATTCAAGCTCAGATCTTTCTGATTTTAGCTCCAACACTATGCTACTTTGCTGTCTTATTGTACATGTTATTTCATTTGATTCTCACAACTCCATGAGGTTAGACCGTATAGTCTCCTTTCAAGGATTAGGACAAAAAGTAACAGAAAGATTTAGTGAGATGTCAAAAGACACATGTTCACTAAGACACCAAAGTTGGGATTGATCCCAAGTCTTCTGACTCTACATCCAGTAATAAAGGCAAATGCTAAGAGTCAAGAGAAACACTGCAATAGGAAAAGCCATTAGATTTCTCTTCTATCACAGCTGTCTCCAATAAGATAGGTTCATAGACTGAGAATCTTGGAATATGAGAACTTAAAAAGACCTAGAGACCATGTAATCTAACTCCCTCATTTTGTGGATGTGCCCAAGTACACATACCAGCAAGTGGCGGAAATGGGATGCATAAGAACCCATCTCTTCTAATTCCCAGTTCAGCTCTTTCCCCTTCTACTGCTTCATTTTTTTCCTATATTTTTTTTAATGTTTTGATCCATTGTGGGACTGATTTAATTGGTGTTTCTGAGTCATTGACACCTAGGTTTGAAAAGAAAATGTTGGAAGAGTCTTTTTACATCCGGGAAATGTTCAATGTCTTTCTATAAACTTTTCAAGTCTGTTTTTCTTGTAAAGTTGAAGTGGTGTTAATGGATCTCTTGGGATTTCCCTTCAAGTCAATCAGTTAACAAGCATTTATTAAAACTTACTGTGTGCCAAGCACTGTGCTATGATCTGGGGATGCAAAGAAAGGCCTCCAATCCCACATAATAGCAACAAAATGCAAATCAAACAGAGTCACCTACTGGACCCAATCTGGATTTATGTGGCAATCTTCTGGCAAGAATGCAGCCTCTTTTTTCCCCTGCCATACTCCCACCAAAGCTCCTTGGCTGTGTGGTGAGTAAAGTCTTGCGTCCTTTTTGTAGTCTTTTGGAGAGTCTGAAGGGGAACAGTAGATTGTTTCTGGGTAGATTTGTTAGGGAGACTGAGTCAACAGGGGTAGCATTATCCTTATAAGGTAGGGAGGGAGATTGTATTAATCTTGAAAGCAGTCTCTCAAGACTTTTGCAATTTTAATAGAAGTATATTAGAGAATGTGAAATCTCTCCCAAAGACAATTATTTTATTATTTATCCAGGTGTAGAATGAATATCTACATTCAATTTATTTAACTATATATTTAAAGTATAATTTTAATTTAGACTTGAAATTTCCTTAAAATAAATAAGTAAATTGTGTTTATATTATGTGAAGCATCAATATTATTGTATCTATTTCTTTCTTAAGTGAAATATATTGTTAAAACATAAAACATTCAGTGATAGACTGAAGGCCAAATGAAGACATTTTAATGAATTATCTGATTCTTTGGCAGAGCAAAGATTTGTGCATCAGAATAAAAACAATAATTGCTTCTATCTATATCTCACTTGATTTTCACAGTTTAGAGCTGCAGATTAACCCAGTTATCCCCAGGTAGCTATTATCATTTTCAAACTCAGGATAAGTAATATTCTCAGTAGCAAAGCTAGTAAATTGTAGAAGTAGGACCTGAATTCAAGTCATCTGACTCCTAGTGGAATAAACTCCCCATCACAGTATATGGTGAAGGAAAAACAACATACATAAACACAATCTGGAGATTTTTGAAGGAGCACTTTCTACATCTTCAAATGTTTTCAGTGATGAAACATTGTTGTCATTCATCCTTCCTTCCCAAAGTAAATCGATGATATAAGGAAGGTGATGTCTTGACTTGCAAGTGAATTGGATTTCATTGAGACAGAGCTCTGCAAAGTCACAAGCCTTACCTTCTCCTCTGGAATCATTAGAGTATAGTGGCACAGGTCAAGATGATTGGTGATGACCCAGTGAGATATTGTAGATTCACACAGAAACATCCCTGTTACTAGACAAAAGTATTTTTCCCAAGTTAACAAGCATTTATTAAATACTATGTGCCAAGCACTGTACTAAATACTGAGAAACAACAAAAAGCAAGACAGTCCATATTCTTGAAGAACTTACATTCTGAGGGAAAACAACACATAAAAGGAAGCTGAGAGGAAAAGAGTAGGTGGGAGGATAAATGGTCGAGTAAGAAGTCAGGAGAATCTGGAGCCAGTGGAAAAGAATGAAGGAGTGAACATGGCTGCCTGGAGGTTCAATCTTAAAATCCAAGTTCCAAAAGGGAGGTGACCAATTAAAGGGAGGGATCTTCTAGGATGAGAAGTGGCTAAGGCAGCTTCCAGGGTCAGAAGGTTGTAGTGCTAGGACTCCTAAAGAATCAAGATTTCTTTGGACTTTGAGTTCCTCTTTTGTTGACAAAACCTTTTAGAAACTCAAGTCATTCTATGCAAATAGTAAACTTGAAAATAATGAACCCCAAAGACCCTGGAATCCAACCTAAAGTGATAAAAATTCCACTGGACCTAACTGGTTGTAAATCAGTTCAAGATGAAGAAAATCCAACCATTTCTGCGACTTCCAGAAGATAACCTGGAATTGACCAACAGTAGCATATCCCATCCTATTTCCTGTCTAACAGCTGGTCAGGCGCGAGCTCCATATCAATGTAATATCTCTGTCTTTCTGTCTTCCCAGATAAAGCCCCTCAACAACAGGTCTCTCTTTCCCAGAAGTAAATGACCTTCTATGCTCTTGTTTCCCTTTTTCTTTACCAACTCCAATTATTAAAGCAAAGTTTGTGAAAGAAGAGTGGAATCAGGTCCCATGTCGTCAATTCATTGTAGCTTCTTGACAGGCCTCTGAGTGGGTGTGAGAGAAAATACATAGAGTATTTGTAGAGAACTTCCTTTCCAGAGTTATAATAAAGTGTTGGTAGTTGCAGCCAATACCCCTGGAGGAAGCCGGGATAGAAGACTGCAAAATGATCTGAACACTAGAATCTGCATACTACAGTAAGTGTTTTGTTATTTTCAGGGACCAAACACTAAGTCTAGGGCTTATGTTCTAGCCCTACCTGGATCTTCTCTTTTTTTCTTTCCGCTTGATTTGGGACTATTTCCCTAGTTTTTATCAACAGCTACTATAGGCTTCACTGTGAAAATAAAATATAAAATGCAAATAGTTCCATTTTGTTATTTAATTGTAGTCTTCTTGGAAAGTTTGGTGGAAAAAAAGGTTGAAGTCATTATCTGAAATGAAACCATTGGATAAAGCAGTGAATTATCTTTCAGTTTTCTGATCTAGCTATATTCCTACTTCTTTGTGGTTATTCTAAATTATTAAACTTTTTCCATAGTCACAGAAACTCAGAATTGGAAGGGACCAAAAACATCCAACCCATTTCTAAAGAGGAATCCCTCTATATCACCCCTAAGTTATCATCCTGTTTCTGCTTGACAACCTCTAGGGAAGGGGAACTCACTACCTCCTGAGGTAACCTATTCTGATTTTGACTATTCTAATTGTTAGGACCATAGACTCACAGGAATGGAAATTTATAACCAGGAGGGCCATCACTCCACTCCCCTAAATTTACAGATGAGGAAACAGAGGTCAAGAAGCTAAATGATTTGCCATGATCATATAATTTGTGGCAGGGACAGAATTTGAACCCAAGATTTTATGCAATAAAATTTTTCTTTATGTTGTCAAAATCAACTTCTTTATAGCTTCCCTCTAGGGCCAAGCAGACCTGGTTTATTGTCTCTTCTACATGCCATCCCTTCAGATGCTGGGAGGCAATTTTTATAATGTTTTACCCATATCTTCTCTAGGATAAATATTTCCATTCCTCTGAACTAGTCATTATATGGCATTGAACATAATATAAGCAGAGATCTATCAAATATTGGAACCAATCATCCCATAATATTATTCCCTCTGTCCAAACATATCTGTCTAAACAACTGACCATGGGATCATTTCAATGAATCATCAGTGGAAAGAACCTGGCATTGGAGCCCAAGAACTTGGGTTTGATGTCTGAATCTGATACTTAGTTCTCTGATCTTTGCAAGTTAGTAAACCCCATCCGGTATAGTCTCAGTTTCCTCAGCTGTAAAACAGAGATAACAATTCCAAATGAAACAGGATAAATAAAATGTAAGGGCAGAGGGAGGGACACATACACACACACAAGGGGAGGGAGAGAGAGAAAAAAGAGAAAGAAAGGGAAGGAGGGAGGGAGAGAGAAAGAGGGAGAAAGGGAGAGAGAGAGACAGAGAGAGAGAGAGACAGAGAGAGAGAGGAAGAGAGAGAGGGAGGGAAGGAACAGAATAACATCATAAATTAAAGTATACTCATGTAAGTAAATCTAGGAATAATAACAGTGGGGAAGGTGGTAGAAATCATTTCAGTGAAGCTCCATGAAGGTAGAAATAGAAATCACTCGGTTTGTACTTTAGTGGAATTATCATGCATTATTGGGGATTATAGAATCAACGTATATGCCATATTAGAGGGTAGGGGATGTGTCTTCATTAAAATTTGAATCTCTTGGAGCACAGCGTTCTACACATAATAGGTACCCAACAAATATTTGTTAAATAACATTAACTCACATTACAACTGCACTTCAGGATTTACAAAGCACTTCTTTCACAGCAAACCTCAAAGGTAGGTAGTTCAAGTATGATTATTCCAATTTTATGGTTGAAGAGTCTGAATGGTCTCAGAAATCAGCCAATGCTGCAAATCAGGGTTTGACTTGTACTGTAAGCAGTATTTACATGTAAATTATTACGAGGAATTTTAAAATCTGAATTAAAATTATATTTGAAATTTATCAAGCTCTATTTTCCTCTAGGATAAAATAACTATTTTTGCAGTAGAGTTCGAATGTTGTAAAAATCCTTCAGGCGGGACTACAAAAGAATTTCAGTATAAATATAGTATAAATTCTCTCGCTGCCTTATCACCTCGGTTACTTCAAGGCAAATTATACAAGCAATATTGAGTGGGGGGTAGGGGGAGGGAGGTGAAGAAAACTTCCTAGGCAGGATAATGCATAAAATACGCATAGACAATCAAAACACCACTGCCAACAGCCAGCCCTAGTGATAAGACCTCCTTGGGGGCTTCATTAAATGAGTTACTCCAGATGGTTGGCATCAACCAATTATTGGCTACATTTTAAACTGTTCAACTGCTTGCTGTGTTATGGGCATATGAAGAACCTAAGAACAGTCCAGACATCCCATCAGAACTCTCAAATATCTGGGCAATGATGTCTATCTGAAAGAGAATGGGACAGTCTCGAGATTTTC
Organism: Potorous gilbertii; assembly: GCA_028658325.1. Taxonomy (NCBI): domain Eukaryota; kingdom Metazoa; phylum Chordata; class Mammalia; order Diprotodontia; family Potoroidae; genus Potorous; species Potorous gilbertii. Next base: position 440,216,255 of record CM053770.1, read on the forward strand.
GTAAAGAGGCTGAGCTGTTGAAGGTTGTCAACAGGAAGGAAAATGTGATTTGGACATCTTTTCTATCAATTAAAAGCTTCCCATTGCTGTTCTTGGCAGTTTCCTTTTCTATAGGTCTAACCTTTGCAAAAGAAACAAAGGTTATAATCTTTAGTGATAAAAAGTCTATAGGTGATTATAGAAAATTCATAGGAACAACCGAGAGGAGAACACAGTTTCAATCATTCTTATATTAATTTAGATAGAGTAGGGATGAGTTCATACGAGAAGAGTCCTAATTGCATTTTATTCCTCAACACCTACTTTTCAATCTAGTAGCACTGGCCTCCTGGGTCCTCCATGAACAAGGCATTCCATCTTTTGGCTCCAGGCATTTTTTTCTAACTGTTCCCCACACTTGGAATGCTTTCTCTCTTCCATTCCAACTACTGATTTCCCTGGCTCCCATTAAATCCCAACTAAAATCCCACTTACAAGAAGCTTTCCCCAATCCCTCTTAATTCCAGCGCCCTCTCCCTACTATCTCCTCTTTATCCTAGATATATTTTGCTTTATAAATACTTGTTTGCATGTTGTCTTTCCCATTGGATTGTAAACTCCGTGAAGGCAGGGATTATTTTTTGCCTCTTGTTTCTAAACAGGGTTTAGCACAGTGCCTGGAACATAGTAGGTACTTAGTAAATGTTTATTGGTTGACTGAATTAAAAATTAAAAATCAGTAAAATCTGGTTGGAATGAAAAGGAATCTAAAAATAGCAAGAGTACAATTACACGGCACAGTAGCTAGGCACTTTGTAGCGATGAGTTTTTAATAGTAGTTTGCAATAATAGAATGAGACAATGTATTAAAGCAAGATGAGAACAGTAAATGAAGTCAGAAGGCCTGGGTTTGTATCTTTACTCTGCCACTTGCAGTCTGTGTGACTTTAGGTAAGTCACTTAAACTTGCTGAGCCACATTTTCTTCCTTTGTAAAAGGGACTGGCTAAAATTTTCTTTCAACCCCAAACCTATGAAATATATACAGACTCCCTTTATAAGTCCCTCCACCCCCTCCCCGTATTTACAATGCCATGAGATACTAAACCTAGAGTTAGAAGGATCTTTAGAGGTCATTTAGTTTAACACCTTCATTTTGCTGATGAGGGGTGAGGCCAAGGGAGGTTAAGTGACTTATTCAAAGTCACAAAGTTAGCAATTGATGGTCTCATTAAAACAGAAGCAAGGCAGCTAGGTGATCGCAGTGGATAGAGTGCTGAACCTAGAGTCAAGAAAGACCTGAGTTCACATCCAGCCTCAGATACTTTCTGACTGTGTGACTCTGGGCAAGTTACTTAACCCTTCTTGCCTCAGTCTCCTCATCTGGAAAATGAGCCGGAGAAGGAAATGGCAAACCACTCCAGTATCTCTGTCAAGAAAACCCCAAATGGAGTCACAAAGAGTTGGACAAAACTGAACAACAACAAATAAACTCAGTTTCTTCATAGATGATAATTTATTGTTATAACATTTCACAAAGCACTTTCTTCACCATTTTGTGAGGATGGCAATATAAATATTTTCATTTCCATTTTACAGATGGTAATGAGATTGAATAGATAAATATTCTGAAAGGTGAGGATTTGCCTATGCTCTCACAACTAGTCAGTGTTGGAACTGAGACTCAAGCTAATGTTTCCTAACTCCAAGTCTGTTGCTATTTTCATTGGGCAAATATTCATTCATTCATTCAATACTCATTCAGCAAGATTAAGTGCTTATTGTATGCAAGGTACCATGTCATGCTATTTCCTTAGAGATAAGGAGACCCAGGTTCTTATTAACATTTTACAAAATAAAATGAGAAAGGCATGGATGGATTCCCCTAGTTCTTTTAATGTCCACTTGTGTGTGTTCTGTGTCTGACTTTCTTAAGGCTTGATGACATGCCAACTTGTACTGTTGTTTCAAATATTGATTGGTGTCCATGCTGTTTATTAATGTCAGGTGCATCTTTAGGATTTCCATAAGTTAGCCTCACACTGCTAATTCCCTACAGTCTCTAGGATTTCAGCTTAATGGGTTCCACATTGATTTTTCATTTTCATGCTTCTTTGAGCCTCTTGTGCTAGGATTTGTGATTCAGTGTGATGTGTAAACATCAGGTAGTGGGAGGCAAAAGTCAGTTTTGCTTTGTATGAGATAACCAAACTGAGCTGGTTAGAGAGGTTAATCTTTTTACAACACAGAGTTGGTGTAGAGAGAAAGTGTTGATCAGGTGATTGAGATGCTTCAGGGCTGAGGGGTGGAGAGATCCAGGCACATCAGACTTTGTGCAGTTTCAGAGGGAAAGTTCTCTCTGCAGTTTTCACCACTACAGGAGTAGCTGAGAAGTAGATCAAGTAATCATAGTTCTTAGAAAGTATCATAGATTTAGAATTGAATGGGATTTTGGAGAGCATCCAGTTCAACATCCTGCATTTTATAGGTGAGGATACTGAGACCCTGAGAATGACCTGCCCAGGGTCACACAGGTGACAGAGATAAGAATTGAACCCTGGTCCTCTGAATCCAAATCCAGTATTCTTTCCACTGTCTATGATCTTCAGGGTTATCAGTAAATGGGTATATTGTTGGTGTACTACAGCATTATGTATGTTGTTCAGTCATTTTCAATCATGTCCAACTCTTCGGGACCCCATTTAAGGATTTTCTTGGCAAAGATACTGGAGTAGTTTGCCATTTCCTTCTCCAGTTCATTTGACAGATGAAGAAACTGAGACAAACAGGGTTAAGTGACTTGCTCAAGGTCACACAGCTAGTAAATGATTGAGGGCATATTTAAACTCAGGAAGACATCTTCCTAACTCCAGCTCTGGTACTCTATGTGCTGTGGCACCACTTAGCTGTCCTGTATATGTATACATACATGTATGCATACATCTATATACAGTTTCTTAGAGGGAAAATAATTAGTTTTTAGTTTATGCTCAGCATACCAATCACCACTTCTTTACCAACAGTAAACTTTTCCATTTCTCATCTTCTGTCTTCGTTTTTGTTCCCAGCAGAGTATGGAAAAAATCTCCCCATATGGTCTTCTTCTTAACTCATTTGTTTCTTTTGCTTCTTCAGGGCAGATTTCCTGAGTGAAGGACATATCTCAAAGTTTATTTCCAGAGGCTGGCTTTCCTTTTAAAACAAAACAAGGCAAGAGTCTACAGATTTTTCTCTACAGACTTAATGTCTGAAACACACCCAATTCCCTCTCCTGCATAGTTTCCTCTGTACGTTTCTCCATGTGTGTTTCATTCCAAGTAGAACTAGGGCTACCGCAGTCCAAACAAGATTCATTTTAGAGAGCCTGGGTGTTTCTATACATTCTGAGCCTCACTCTTCATTGAAAAGTTCTTGCCAATTCTCTCACTTCTCTACAGCAAATAATCTTTTGACAGATCGTCCCATTGTGTTCAGGTTCTCTCTGAATCTCCTGTTGAGGTTTGATTGATTGATTCACCAATCATTTATTTATTTGAGATGCACAAGTCACAGAAAGATGTGGAAAGTTTCTTGTAAGTTATATGGTCTCAAGAAGTTCGACATGACAAAAACACAAGTTAGATAAAATGACAGATGAAGCTTGTGGATCATTAAGATAATAAGTAATAGAATAGCTATGCTAAGGGAGGTGACTGAAATTCTAACTTTACTGCAAGCCTGGAAAGCAGCAGTGCCAGATAAAATCCAAAATTGTTGGCTCAAAAACCTGACAGTGGTACTTCAATTACTAACAAAACACTTTATAAGCTTCCTCTCAAATGCAAGCTTGAGCCCACCTTTTCTTTAAGAGGAGGTATCATCTATCTACTCCCAAAAGATGGGGACACCAAACACGGGTCAGTTACATACTTTAAACAAAGCACTCACAGCTTGCATCATAAACAAATCTATTTATAAGAATATGATACATAAAACCCTGAGGAGCAGAAGGGATGTGTTCAGAAATCTCTGGAATATGAAGAGCAACTTCTTAATGATTTGATAACTATTTAACCAGTTGCCTGAGAGACTATAACATTTACTCTGTCATTACTGATTATCTTTTCTGGAGTGTATGGGATGTTCTTCTAGAAGACTAGTACTTCTGGTGTGAAGGCTTGCCAAGACTTTTTAGGGCTGTTCATCCACCATTGACTTTTATTTGACACTCAATTCTCACCTGTGGCTCCAAGAGGCTATAGCATACACAGCAGCTATACCTTGGTAAACTGTTTTGGCAGATGGGTTAACCTGAGTTGAGAGTAACTGAGAGGCCTCACACTCCTCCATGAATTAGGGAGATGTCTACCCCAAACATGGGAAGACTTCCTCTGGAAGAATGTGAAGATGAGAATAATTTTTTCCAATATAGAATGCTTAGAACTTGGTCAGAAATCAAAGATGCTAAGGTCATCCTCTGCATCCTGGGCCATTGCTAGCCATCTTGGCACTGGACTTTGATAATCCTGGAAGAAAGAAGACGTTATTCAATTCCACCTCATTCAAGTCTAATTTACTGCTAGACATCACCCATAATGTCATTGGTCCTCCAACGAATTATTGATAAGTCTTTGATTCATATTCTTGACTTATTTATGTACTGTAAATATACGTAATATAGAGAAATTAACATTAGCATTAATATAATATATTTTATATATAACATCATAATGTTATATATTTATTACATATTACATGACAAAACATAATATATTATTATATTTATATAATATAATATAATTTCTACAATATATAAATAATATTTATATTATTATAAAATATTATAATGGAGACTTCAGTATAATGAGAATACTAGGGTATTTGGTCTTCACACAGAGCAATGTTCTTGTTTTAAAATATACCATGTTAAGAATGATTGATATAAAGTGTGATATCTTTCAGAAATGAAGCTTAAGTTCCTTATGGTTTGGCCTAGCCTTAAACTCGTGGTTATCTCTCCTAAGTAGAACTGAGGATACCTTCCAAGTTAACATACCAAAATGTCTTATTAATTATTTGATAGATGACATCAAGTTCTATGACTCCATCAAAAAACACACTGAACTTTCTTCTTCTGGAGTCTTTTCCCAGTGATCTTGAATTGTCATTTTAACTAAATGTGTATGCAGTTCTTAACGAATGCCAAGGAACGATGGAGAGCAGGGCTTCAGCCTGAACCTGAACATCAAACTGGGAAGAAAGTGACGTTAAAAAAAAATAGCCTAATGCTTTCAAGGAAAGATACATCAAGCACAAAGCTATCAAGGAGAAAGCCGTGGCTATGTAAATCAAGAGGTCATAGCTAATCAAAGTAGCTGACATTTACATAGAGCTTACTATGTTCCAGGCACTGTGCTAAAGGCTTTATAATTATTTTCTCATTTGATCTTTACAACAGATCTGGGAGCTAAGGGCTGTTATTAACCTCATTTTACAGTTGAGGAAATTTCTGATATCTCCAGTGAATTCTCAATGGGAAGAATGTGCTTAAAACAAGTAATGCCATGCAATTTCAGTCCTTTTCAGAGTATAGAAAAGGACCATAACAGCTTTGGAAAGTATCCTAGCAAGAACACGTATGATTTTAATGAAATGCAAGGCCCATCAGCTTAGGACAATTGTGGAAAAATCAACTCTTCTTCACCACAACGGAGGAAGACCAAAAAAATTCTCAGAGCTCATGATAGGTAGGTTAAAAATTTGGAAAAATCCTTTTGAAAGAGACATCACTTTACCTACCAGATCAGAAAGGAGGACAGTACTTTGATGCTATTGGATTTGTTTAATGTAACTAAAAGTAGTTTGTCTCTGGATACAGTTTGTGAGTCATCTCAATTAACATTGAAATAGCTAAGACCCAAGAGTGGAATCTCCACTCTATGGGCTCTCCATAGGTGGCACTCATCTGAGCTCAATCAACAAGACATTGACAAAGAATCATTGAACAATGGCTGAATTATGCAGATTTCTTTATGGAAACAGAAGGGTTTATGATGACAATTCATGACCAGGCTATCACCACCAAAAATTATACACATAAAGAGTTTGGACTCCTTGATCAATGTAGATTATGCAAAGGAATGGTAGAAACTACAAAGGACAGTGGGCAGCAAAAATTTAGCATCTACTGAATGCCTAGCAAGATATGATCTAGTGGTCTGTTGATCAGAAGCTTGTTATATTTCATTAACTCATAGAAAACACACCCCTCTTATACTATTCAAGTATAGACCTCAAAATATTTTTGAGAATTCAACAAACGAATGGCATTGTTGCCCATAATTCCTTGCTCAGAAACCACATCAGTCCTCAAAAATCCATGAACCACATTTTTGGTTGTTGCTGTTGAATTGTTTTTCAATCATGACTGACTTTGTGACCTCATTTGGGGTTTTCTTGGAAAAGATACTGGAGTAGTTTGCCATTTCTTTCTCCAGCTCATTTTATAGATGAGTAACTGAGGCAAATAGAGTTAAGTGACTTGCCCAGGGTCATACATCTAGAAAAAATATGAGGCCACATTTTAATTTAGGAATATGAGTCTTCCTGATCACGAGCCCAGGGCATTATCCACTGTGCTACCTAGTTGGCCCTACACTCCTTTGTATGAGCCAACAGAAGACAAGCTTGCATCTATATGCTGTTATTTAATTATAAAAGCATCTATTTTATTTTCTTGTGTAAATAGTTCACAGAACATTAAATATGAAAGAATAAAAACAGAATAGTGACTTGTCCTGGGGCCATTACTCTTTGAATGTCACCTAAAAAAAAAAGAATTGAGATCAACACAGTAATAATGGTATTAATTGACATTTATAAAGTTCTTTAAGGCTCACAAAGTACTTTATGTAGCTGAGTACTACAGGAATTAGTAGTTCCATTTTTCATTTGAGGAAACTGAAGCCCAGGGATTTTGTTATTTGTTCATGATTTCACACCTAGTGAGAGATAGAATCATTTAGTCAGTCAAGAAGTATTAATTATTTACTATGTTCCAGGCTCAGTGCTGCGGATACAAAGACAGGCAAAAAAAAAATAGTCCTTGTTTTCAGGTAGCTCACAGTCTAATGGGGGAGACGTGTAAACAATCATATTTAAACAAGCTACATACAGGATTAATTGCAGATAAGTAACAGAGGGTGGGCACTAGAACTAAGGGGGATTCATAAAGACTTCCTGTAAAGGGTGGCATTTTATTCAGGACTTGAAGGAAGCCAGAACAGCCAGGCAGCAAAGATGAGGAGGGACATCATTACAGACAGTGAAAATGCCTGGAAGTGGGACATGGAATATCTTGTTCAAGGGCTGGCCCTTGCTAGCCAGTGTCATTGGATTAAAGGGGATGTATATGTATGGGGGATAAGGTATAAAAAACTAGAAAAGTAGTTGAAGGGAAGGATTGGCTAGGTTATGAAAGACTTTGAATGCCAAACATGATTTTATATTTGATCCTGAAGGAGATGGGGAGCCACTGGAGTTTACTGAGTAGGGAGGGAGATGGATTAAATGGTCACATCTGAGTTTTAGGAAGATCTCTTTGGCAGATGAATGGAGTAGGAGGAGATTTGAGGCAGGCAGACCTACCTACAGGCAATTGCCATGGTCCTGATGTGAGGTGCTGAGTTAAAGGAGAGAGGGAAGTGTATGTAAGAGATGTTACAAAGGTAAAAATGATAGGGCTTGGGAATATAGGGAATGAAAGAGAGTAAGGGGTTGAGGATGAATCATTGAACTGAGGTCCCAGGGTGAGAATTAGAGGTCACCCAAAGTGAAAAGGACTGCATCGTAAGACTCATCATGCAAGGTCTTTAAATGGCAGTTGGCTGCCCATTTGTTTGGGATGTTTAGGACCATTCTTAGTTGGTGGCTCAATGACCTTAAGAATCCCTTTCCATACTAATATTCTATGGTCTCCGTAATTCACTCATATTAAAGTGCAAATAACAGATACAACTTAATATATTGCCTCTCTTTTTGGTTTTTGAATTTTTATTGAGGCACAAAAACCTTAAGACAGCTGGATAGGGGGCATGCCAGGCCACATGGTCCAATCCCTTCACTTTTCAAATAAGGAAACCAAGTTCCATGGAGGTTACATATCTAATTATCCTATTGTCTAATTGCCCAATTGTCCATTGTTCAATTGTCTAATTACAGCATCTATACATTGAGTACAGAGACATTTTAAGAGGATAAAGGGATATTCTTAACATCCCTGAAATCACAACATGTAATTAGCTATCTTTTGGCTCTGATTTTTGGTATTGTTCAGTTGTTTTTTTTTAGCAATGTTTGACTCTTTGATCCTATTTGAGGTTTTCTTGGCAAAGATACTGGGGTTGTTTTCCATTTCTTTCTCTAGCTCATTTTACAGATGAAGAAAGTGAGACAAACAGGGTTAAGTGACTTGCCCAGGGTCACACAACTAGTAAGTGTCTGAGGGCAGACTTGAACTCAAAAAGGTGAACCTTTCTAACTCCAAGCCAGCACTCAGACTTCTGCACCACCTAGCTATCTGATTAGTGGTGGAAAATTATTGGAAATATTCAATATTTTTGAGCCTGGATAAAAACTGTCTATAAAATTCACTGTAGAAACCAGTTGAAAAAATAAAAGTCAGATCAAAGGAAAAGAATAGTTACATACTACTTACAAACACTACTGAGCAGTCCAAGAAAAATAGTATTTATAAGGAGGTTATAGAAAGGTTATTGAAGAATTTTCCCCTCCCCTTTTGACCTGTTGCATGAGTCATTCCAAGATAAGACTCTGTGTGTGGGTCAATGATATGGGAAAATGACCTTCATATCAAAAGAAGAACTTCGTTCAGGAGAATTAATTATCTTTTTTGCTTTTAGAGGAAAAAATGAGCCATGAATGAAAATAACTCTTACAATGTGACAGAAGTAGCATCATGTGGCTTCAGTTTAGATTTTCTTCTTTAACCGGGGAGCATCAAAGCTCTGTGGAAACTAACCAATAGACTCTTCCTATAAAGAATTGAGGATGAACATTTCTCAAACACTGGGTATGGAAGCACCTTTATGTGAATTAATCTTTTTGTAAATGGTTTATTCACACTTTGGACCTCTGCTTTTTTTAATTCTTTTTTTTTCTTTTTGGCCATGTCAGTGTTAAATATAGAAATTAAAAGGATAAATACGTCTTCACTTTAAAATCCAGTGATGTGGTTCTTCAAAGCAGATACTAACTAGCCTTTGGTTATTCCTTACTAGGTCTTAAGGATTCCTATTCTTTTTATTGCAAGTTTTCTCTCTTCATTTGGCTTCAATTCAATGACTCAAAGCTAGTGTGAAGCAACCAGCCATCTATGAAATAGAGAATGACAGCTTCTTTCTGGGAAGATAGTAAATTAGACTATAAAGACCCTAGGGAATTATGTGGCAACCTATGAATTTGGCTGCAAGACTAAGAATTAAAAGAAACTAAAAGTATCTATAGATTATTATACCTTTTTTTACTGAACTGTTTGGTTTGATAGCAAAGAATTATAGTGTTAGAGTTGGAAAGGATGTTAAAGGTCATCTAGTTTAAAACATTACATTTCCCGGAAAGGGAACCTGAGGCCCAAAGAGGTGAAATAATTTGCCCAAATTTGCAACACTTCATGGTGGTTATGGGACTGATGTTTTTGGTTATATTTTCCTAATTCTAAAATGACTGGCTGATTAGATAAAATCATTTAGCTTTATATTCTCAATATTAGCAATAGGAACTATGAATTTGTTTGGGATTCCGAAAATCATTCCAAAAAGCTAAGATAAATGATGTGACATTGTCTTATTTGTTCTACCAACTTTGTTGAATTGACATGAATATAGTGCTATAAACAAGTTTCTTGTGGGGGAAGAATCATTACCCATTTTTCATTTGGGTTACCTTCTGTCCCCCTGTGGATATTCAAATACTTACTGACTTGAATGTTGATCACATCAGCTCTGCATAGGAAGCAGAAAATTATGGACTATTAAAAGTTTTGTAAGATGGTCATTGAATAGGTTTATAGCTTATTAGAAACAAGTACATATATTATAGGAATGTATATTTTGATATGTTTGTATATGTATATATGTATGTATATGTGAGATATATATATATATATATATATGTATATATATATACAGAAAGAGAGAGAGAGAGAGAGAGAGAGAGAGAGAGAGAGAGAGAGAGAAACAGACAGATAGATAGACAAAGAGAAACAGAGAGGGGGAGAGAGAGAGAGAGATGAAGATTGGGGCTACGGGTCCTTAAGATGGGTTGATTCAAAATTGGTTCCCAGGGATTCTTCTGCTGACAAAAGCATTCATACTATATACATATACACACACACATATATACATACATACAAACAAACAACAGTATAGAATATATATATATATATATATATATGTATGTATGTATACTCTTACACATATACGTCCTCAATTCTATATTGATCTATTGGATTTATTACAGCTATAGATCCATTCCACAAGGATTTCGGTCTCAGCATTATATTCAATTGAACAAATAAATGATAGTAATTATCACCAGTAATGTTAATAATAGCTTTGTTATTATTGCTAACACTTATTTAGAGCTTTAAAGTTTGCAAAACACATTATAAATATTATTTCATTTTATCCTCACAACACCCCTGCTATTCTTATCCCATTTTATCCATGAGGAAACGAAGGCAGACTTGGCCAACTCTTACTACCAATGCAGATTGGGAACTCATTTTTAAATTATAGTCTTAGAAAGTTACCTTGGAGGTACTGAAAGGTCAAGGGATCTGCCTAGAATCATACAATGTATAAGTGCCTGAAGCAGAATTTTAATTCATTTCTCCATCATTTTTCTCATTAGGTTACATTGGCCCCAATGCAATGGTTAATAATGGTCAAAGGACCATAGGTTTAAGGCTGGAATATACCTTAGAGATCATCTTGTCCAACCCCCACATTTTGCAGATGAAGAAATGGAAAACCAAAGAAGTTGCCAAGTCAAGTCAATAAACCTTTATTAAAGGCCCTACGTGTCCTGCAGGCACTGGGCTAAGTGTCTTGCTCAAGGTTACACAAGTAGCTAAGTATATGTTGAGTCAGTCTTCAGTCTATTGCACCAAGACAGATATTTCAAACTAAAGGCAAGCGAGTTTGACACCAATTCCTGATTAAAAAAAACTTTTAGTATGAATTTTTAAAGAAATAGTTTGTTAGTACTTAGAAATAAAAGAGATGTTTCCTCAGAGGAGAGAAAGATTAATTAAGAACAAACCAGCCAGGCTAGCTTCATTCCCTTTCTTGGCAGGTTTACTAGATTAAAGAACTAGAACAATGCAGATAGAGTATTTATCAGCCAAAGAGGCAGGAATCTGATGAAGCTTCTCAAAATACCACTGTGGATAAAACTGTGATCTTTGGCAAGCATTTATGTAATGCTTAAGGTTTGCTGAGAGATTTCTCTTCTATAGGTCTTGGTTACTTTGTCTATGATTGGACCTAAATGATTTCCAAGACTTTTCCCAGCTCTAAATCTATGATCCATAATTCAAAGGTGCATTAAATGGCAGTAGAATTAAGAGATTCTGAACTGGTTGACAAACTGAACAGAAAGATCAATGAATAGATGTAAATCCTAGATGAAGTAGCGTCACAGGCATTTCTATGCCCTGCACTTTTTAATGGTAACGTTAGTGACTTCGGTCAAAGCATAGACAACAATCTTATTTTTGTGATAAGGTCAAGGGTCACATGGCAGCTGAAAAGCTAATATAATCCTAAATTGTATTAATAAAATAATGGTTCTGAAGGTGTGATCTGGGGACCCTGGGTAGGGGTGGTCCTGAGATACTTTCAGGAGATCTCTGAATTCAAAGTTGAAGAATTTATTATAGTAATACTATGACATTTTAATATTTATGTGGCAAATACAAATATAACCCATACAAGCAAAAGCTCAGGGCAGGAGAAGGGGCTCAGTAATTTTTAAGAATATAAAGGAATCCTGAAACCAAAAGAGTTTGGGAATTGCTGTTACGGAAGAATGTCATCTAGAATGCAGGAAGTGATGACCTTGGCAGACTACACTTGGGTTTTGGATTTTAGGAGGCTTATGTACTAGTTGAGGCAGGTGATCACAAATATAACAAGTTTTTCTCTGGGCCAAAATGCCAATACAGCATTTTCGTAGCACAGTGTAGCTACAAATTCCAACAATCCCAGACTAAACAATGCACTTGGTACCTATATCTTACTGTCTAATCATACCAAGTGAAGTAGGGAGTGAGTACCTATTGACCTTTGGACACTAAATCTTATACCATCATGTGATACCCCTTGAATTGCTGCTACATTCTTACATATTTAGTTTTCTAAGTATATATTCCTCCTCTGTACCATTAGATTGTTAAATCTGTCAAGGGCCTGTGTTACACTTCTTTATACTATGTCTCCATGTATCATCTTGTGATGGAGGTAACCCATCATATCCAGTAATCCACCTAGCTGTGCTAATTATAGCTGCAGCAATTAGGATAAAATATAGAGAATCCAGAATGCACACATAATGAATAATGTATCTTTACATATTTTGTGTCAAGGATGTAGCCATATCATGGTCTTCTCCATCTGAAAGTCAGAGTAACAGTAGGCTGGCTACCTGTTTCCTGCAGCAAAGCTTGCTCTCAAGGATGCCCAGGATTACTGGTTAGCACAATCTTTTAAAGATCATAAATAACTAGACTTGCTTCTACTCTGGACAATCCGCACAATTTGATTTAGCCCTCAAGATGTGTTGATTCCAGGGCTTCTTGCGTTGACAAGAACAGTCCTAGCAGAGGCTTTGTCCAATCCATTGGAACTAAGCAGGACTAAAAACCATCCTCCTCACCGTCCCCAACACTGTGAGAACATCTTGAGGCTACTTGACTTAAGAGATGATCCATGAGAATATCTTTAGAACTATTTTCAGTTGAGGTGGTTATAATTCCTTTGGGTCCTCCCACCATCATTCAAGGTATATACTGAATGCAACTCCTGATATCAGTAAGAGCTAAGCAGTGTTAGAAAGGTAACTGGTTCAAAAGGGAAAAATTTGACACATGCTGATATGCAATATAGCTTATGGTAGATATTGCCCTAATTCACCAATAGGTTTAAGGCCTGTCAGTGACCCTTAACCTGGGTTAGCCTATCTGAAGAGCACTTTTGTCAACATTTATGGGCTAAGTGCTAGGTGTAAAACTTTATTTAAGTCCAGAAGACATGCAAAAAATATTTACAAATTAAATACAAAATAACTTTCATGGAAGTTACTAGCACCTGTTGGGAGATGAAAATGAAAACATATTGAAGGTGGTACTTCCACTGAGTTTTGCTGAAAACTAGGAATTTCAAGACAAGGAAGCAGCGAGGGAACACATTCCAGGTATATGGCAGAGCCCATAGAAAGGCATAAGGATATATAATATTTCATTTGATCCTCATGACAACTCTGAGTCACAGAATGACAGCTATTATTTCCTTATTTTACCTATGATCATACAATTCATTTCCAGACACCTAATCCAGTCTTCTTTCCACCGTTCTACCCTACCTCTCTATTAAGAAGTTGGACTCCATGATCTCCAATATCCCTCTCAGTCTACCATTCAATGATTCTAGATGAAACTTTCATTTGCAGCTGATTTGACAGAAAGCACAGAGGAAGTTCAGGCTTTTGAATGCCACATTCATAGCCAGTAAAACATTTTAAAAGGCACCTCTCCATCCAAGAGTTGGACTGACAGTAGGCTGTCTGTTTTCTGGAGCAAAGATTGCTCTCAAGGGTGCCTAGGGTCACCAGTTAACACAATCTCCTTAAGTCATGAATGACCAGGCTTGCTTCTACTCTGGATATCCCATACAATTTAATCAAGAGGGATGAACTAAAAGAAAATAGCATTACTTAATGTCAAATGACCATTAAATGTACTTTTCTAGTTATAAAGAGGTACATTTACAGTTCTACATGGGCAGCTAGATGGTGCAATGGATGGAGTGCTGGGCTTGGAATTAGTAAGACTTACCTTTGTGAGTTCAAATTGGTGTGATCCTAGGCAAATCATTTAACCCTGTTAGCCTCAGTTCTTCAACTGTAAAATGAGCTGGAGAAGGAAATGTCAAACCATTCCAGTATCTTTGCCAAGAAAACCCCAAATGGGGACATGAAAGGTTAGATATGACTAAAACTACTGAACAAAAAATTACAACTCCATTGTGGGCAAGTCAAATTCATTTATTTCATATAACTTCCATTCTTTTTGATACATAGGATCATGGATCAAGAGTTGAACAGTACTCTAGTGATCATCTGATACATTTTACAAATGAGGGAACTGAGATCCAAAGAGAAGTTCAATGACTCGTCCAATTACAGGGAGTAATTTGTATTTGAACCATATTTGAACTGAGGTATTCTGACTCCAAAGTCAATGCCTTTTTTGTTTGTTTGTATTATTTTGATATTTTAAGCATAGTATGGCAAAAACAAAACAAAAAAAAGAGCGAGAGGAAGGGAATGAGAAAGTCTCAGCAAAAGTCCAAGTTTTGTGACCAACTAGCTGTGTGACCATGGATAAGCCTTTTGTTTCTTTGGACCATTGTTTCCTCTTCTATAGAATTTGGATCAGATGATTCATGAGGTCTCTGCTAGTTCTGTGGTTCTACCAAAAGCCTTTAGGAAATTGATGGGTCCCATCCTTCTCTCTCTCGGCTTGATTGTCCTCCAATAAACACAACAAATGGACAATTCTTTGTCCATTTGGGACAAAGAAAACTTTAGGTCACTCTTCCTAATGAATCTACAGTCAGAACTACAGTATGTTCTTCTTCCACAGGGCTGCCATAGTCAACAGGAGAGGGGGAGGGAGCCCACTGTTCAGACAGAGCTCCCTGGAACAGATTGGTGGCTGAATGCCAGGTGCGGTGTTGACTTGACTTTACAGAAGTATGGAATAATTTTATACCTGCCAAAAGTCAAATAGAAACTCCACACTGTAGACTCTTGTTCCAATCCCTAGACTTTCCTTCCTCTTGTAATACTGGCCAAGATAGTTTAATACTGTGTTATTGTCAACAAAATAGTAAGAGAACCAAAGAAAGGCTCCTAGTATGTTGGAGAGAAAAGCTTATATATTTTCTGTTGATAATTATCAAAAAAATGTCTTCTCTGTTACATGGTGCTTAAACTGTGACCAAAATGAAGATTTAATGAATTTACTGCAATTGTAACAAATTCTAGCAACTAATTTATGATGACGTTGTTGCCATCAAAAAAACATTGTTTAGGTACTCATTTGGGGGAGGGAGATTGACCCTGGCTTTCACAAAAAAATATTCATTGACACAGTCCTTGGTCTCTAGGAGTACACAATCTGATAGCTACCTTGATTAGACAAGTTCAGGACACACAGATATTCTTCTTCTGTGGTGGCACATGAAAATTCTTCGTGACTACTTTGGACAGATGTGACTACAAAGATAATCTCAGGCTGCATTTGATAGTTGACTACCCTTTCCTCCTGGATATTCTCTTTCTTTGATTTTTGGGATAGTACTCTTTCCTTGTATTCCTTCTACCTGCCTGACCATTCCTCACTCTCCTTTGTTGATTCAAATCAACAAACATTTATTAAGTGCTTACTATGTGTGTCATGGTGCAATGCTGAGCCTGGAATAAGGAAGTCCTGAGTTCAACTCTGACTTCAGAACTTAGTAGCCATGTGACCATGGGCCAATCACTTAATCCTGTTTTCCTCAGTTTCCTCATCTGTCAAAAGAGCTAAAGAAGGAAATGACAAACCACTCCAGTATTTCTGTTAAGAAAACTCCAAAAGAGGTCAAGAAGAGTCAGACATGACTGAAAACAACAAAAAATGTGCATCATGTCTATTAATTGTGGGTGTATCCTAAGGCTCTGACTTGGTTCTTCTTCTTTCTGGCTATACTCTTGGTGACCACATCAGCTTCCACAGGTTTACCTGTCATTTCTCTAAAAATAATTATCAGATTTATATATAATCTAGCCCTAGTCTCTCTCCTGAGTTCCCACATCACCAACTACCCATTGAATATTTTTTAAATAGCATGTCCTGGAAGCATCTCAAATCAACATGTCCAAAACAGAACTCACTCTTCTTATATGATAGTTCTAGCCATGCTGTCATGCTTAGTATTTTTTACCTGTGTTGTTCTGTCTTCATGTCTTTGCATTGGCTGTTCCCTATGTCTACAATGGATTCTCCAATCAACTCTCTCTCTCTCTCTCTCTCTCTCTCTCTCTCTCAATCCATGTATTCCTTCATGATTCAGTTCAATCACCTTTTAAATAAAGGCTTTTCTGGTTCTTTTCCTCTAGCTGCTAGGAACCCTGTCCCAAAACTATTGTTTTCATTTTGTATATACTCTGTATATCCTTATATGTCTACATGTTGTATCCCTCCTTCCAATATAAGTTCTTTGAAGCATGAACTCTCATTTTTGTCTCTGTATCATCATTGCTTGACACAATACCTCATCTAGTGGACTCAGTAAATGTTTATGATTTGAGAGATGTCAAGTTTCTTCAGATGCTTCCATCTGAAGATGACATTCTGCTTAATACAACAACCCCCTCCTAGAGATCCTTTTCTTCTTTCTTTGGAGTATAAACCTAGCAGTGGCGTAGCTGGGTCATAGGGTTTGCTCGGTTTACTAACTTCTGGGTCTAGTCTTAAATTGTTTTCCAGAATGGTTGGACCAACTGATATTTCCACCATATTTGCATTAGTGTGCCTATTTTCTGGCAACCCCACCAACATTTTTGGCCAGTGTATGAGTATGAGATAAAACCTCATGACCTGCTGTTAAAGAGGTAACCTACTGAGTTAATACAGAAGTACATGCACATACATTTTGATTTTCCAGAGGAGTTATAAGGAGAATGAGTTGAGTGAGACCAGGACTATGAAGAGGGGGAGGAGGTTGTATTGACTTGGGAAATTGTGTGGCCCTTTACATGATTCCATCAAGATGTGGAGGAGTAAGACACAGGGGAAACAAGGAAACTGCCTCCATTATTTCCAGTAGGATGGGACAGTGGGAAGAGTACTGAATATGGGTCCAGAGGACACAGAAGACGTAAGACTGAATCCTGACTCCACCTCTTGATACCTGTGTAACCTTGAGCTGGTCATTTAATCACTAAAATTTAAGCCTCAGTTTCCATATCTGTAATGAATCCCTTTCATTCATAGACTTTGCCTCAACTGATCATGCTTGGAAGTAGCGGGGCAGTATATAAGGCTCTCTTGGAAAGGGGAAACCCTGGAAGTCTTAGACTATAGGTTTTGGGGTAGAATCTAAGCATCAGGAAACTGTAAGGGTCATAAGATTGTGAGGTTTGGAGTGTTTTAGGCTTGGAGGACTTGTCAGTCCTCCCTTTCACCCTGTCCTGTCCTCTCCTCTCTGTCTCCTTGGTGGCCCTGTTGTCAGTTAAAGATTATATTTAGGGTTATTGTGCTATAAGAAGGATGATTTCAGAAAAAAACTGATACAAAGTAGAGTGAGCAGAACCAGGAGAACATTGTATACGGTAACAGTCATATTGTATGATGAAGAACTGTGAACGACTTAGTTATTCTTAGCTCCATGATCCAAGACCATGCCAAAGGACTCATGATGAAAAATGCTATTGATCTTCTGAGAAAGAACTGATGTCGTGTGATTACAGACTGGAGCATACCATTTTGCATTTTCTTTTGTTTCTTTGAATTTTCTTGCACAAAATTACCACTATGGAAATGTTCTACATGATTGCACTTGTATAACTTATATCAGATGGTTTACTGTCTCAAGGAGGGGGAAGGGAAGGGAGAGATAGAATCTGGAACTCAAAACTTTAAAAAAAAGAATAAATATTAAAATAAATATTAAAAATATTTTTCGTATGTAATTGGGGGTGGAATAAAAACAGTTTCAAAAAAGATTATATTCAGGGTTTGGGGTGAAATATCCTGGGTACATATGTCAGCACCTAAACCCAGAGGAAGCTACTTAATATTGTTTCACAAGCCTCCATATACATTGAACTCTCTAATGAATAGTCCTTAAGGGATAAATTATCCAAACCTCACCAGCTTTTAATTAGTAAGGTCCTTCTGGCTGAGGCCTTTGTCTGAATTACTAACATCATTAGCATTAGAAAACATGCTTGTCAAATTCCCAAATGCACTAAATGATAGGATCCAAGAACTTAATAGGCTAGAAAGAAAAGGCTGAACTAAATATGCTGAAACATTATGGGGAGAAATGTAAAGTTCTGTTCTTGAGTCAAAAAAAATGTGTAAAATTCAAGAGAACAAGATTAGCCTTAAGGAAGAACCATGAGAAGACACATTCCTTAACTTTGTAGAAGTGAGGATGTTGCATATATTGTATGATCTTTTAAAAAATGTTTTGATCAATTTTACTGATTTTTTTCTTTTGCTTCTTTTTTTTCTTTAAAAAGATAATGCTTTGCTATAAAGGATAGCTCTCTGGAAGGAAGGGAAACAGGAAAATTTGGGTGACATATAAAGAAAAGACTTCAATAATTTAAAAATCCTTCCAACTACAGCATGAGGGAGGCATGGATATATAGTAATTATTGTGAAACAGGTCTAGCAATTTTCATGGACTACAATTCAACGAGTGAAGTGTGAGATAGCAGTTCTAAAAATAAAATGAGCAATTGGTGTAGCATGATTTCTCCAGTCTCCAGAGCAAGGCAATTATATCTCCCCTCAGGGATCCAGGGATATGTCTGAGGGGCTGGGGTGTCTCTTTGCTACTCTTTCATAGGCTTGGTTCCCCATTCTGGGTGTATTCCTTGCCTACTAACCTCTGTTGACTAATTCCCCACTTTTATTAACCAATTAACATCAATTCACTTTTATAAATTAAATATATAATAAGAATAGAAGTATAAATATTTCCTCATGGGGCACACTCTACCCTATACCATTCTCTGGGGAGAATGAGTTCAGATTAAATGCATTTTTGTATAGCAATGATCCCACCAATTTCATGCCCAAATGCTTCATTGCTGCTGTATGAGTACTCCTCTCAGCTGCTGAGAGACTAGGCCTTGAAGGTCACTCCTCAATTTGTTGATTGATTGGCTAATCCCTCATTAAGTGGGAGGCACAGAAGCTGCTAAAGCTTCAAGAATATGTAGTATAGGCCAGGGTTCAGCCAATGCCCCACTGTACCTTCTTGTTCATGGGGCCAAAGACCTTGGGGGAAGATTGACATTGTGAGAAAGACCCTGCAGAGGGATTTCTACATACCTGAACTGGATAACCTTTAATTTCTACAAATATTTAGTAAGCCCCTCATAGGTACAAAACACTGTGCTAGGTACCAGGGGAAGTACAACGTTCAAATCAGACATAATCCTTATCCTTATGAAACTCATTATTCAATATACCTCCAAGGTACATGGAAACCAGTGAAATATGCTGCAGTTCTACAACACTATCTCCCCAATTAGATGTTAAGTCCCTTGAATGCCGGAACTATATATCAGATACTAATGTATCTCCAATAACTATCAAAGTGTACACCAAAGGCCTCACTAAAATTTTCCCTTTCTCAAAAGGCAATATTTGATGAAATAGTCTAAGTATTTTTTTTTAAAACTCATTGAGAAGAGATATGATATGTTGGACAGGGAGATTTTCTCAAAGCCAGGATAAACCCATGTTCAAATACTGCTTCTGAAATATGCCAATTATGTGACCTTAGGCAAGTCACAATTTCTCAGTTTCCTCAACAACTTTCTAAGATTAAAAGGTCCAGACAAGGTGCTAACCTCTGTTGGTGAAGGGATTTCCTCACATGAAGTTCCCTTAAACAATGAAATCACAGTTCTAATTCTTATCTGTAATTTTTCTAACTCCTCAACAATCATCCATGGGTTTTCAAAGATGATGTCTAGTGGCATTGAGAAGGTTTTGGCCATCTTCTTCCATTCATTAACAATAGCAAGTGATACATGTACATACATGTATACATATATACATATACACACAGACACATAGACATATCTCTCTCTCTATCTATCCATCTATCTATCTATCCATCTATCTATATCTATCTATCCATCTATCTATCCATCTATCTATCTATCTATCTATCTATCTATTACACTTTAGATTGTATCATCTAATTCTCACAATAACCTTGGGAGGGAAGTCCTATAGGTATTATCCTTACTTTACACATATGGAGACTGAGGCTCGGAGGTTAAGGTCATGGAGAGCCTGGCCCTTGATTCCTGATATATGCCTACTCTCCTTTCAGTACTAATTTCCCTACAATACACTGTCCCTCTAATAACATGCCTGCCAGCAGCAAACAAGCCAAAAAGAGCTTTCCTAGAGCCAGCTGGTTGAAGTCATCTATTAGCAATTCCTTCCTTTGTCCTGCCTGGCTCCCTGCCTTCTTATCACATGCAATATTTGGTCCATCTTTTGGAAAAACAGCACAACCCTTTATCAAACTTCTTTGTACTTTATTCCTCATCTTTTGTTTTTTGGTTATCTTTGGCTCAGTCTCCTGCAACCATTTGTCAATAAATTCACTCTTGGAACAAGTAGGTATGCCCATGAGAAAATCTCTGTTCTGGGGTTTTGTTTTTAGCTGCATGGTGCAAACGATGCTGTCTCATCAGAGCCATGAAGTCATGGTGTGCTTTTTGATTACAGGTAGTCAAGCTCAGAAATCTCTTCAGGGAAGTTTAAGTGAAAATCTATCCCATCTCAGTGTCCATGTTTACCTGAGTGGTTTCAGAAGTGGACATAACCTAGGCAGCTCAGTGGCCTGGGCTGGGACTTGGATGCTTGTCTCTGTCGGTAGTATGGTGTCTTTGGGAACTTAGCAAGGACAAGATGGAAGCATATTCTTCTCAGACTCTGGAATTATCACTGCCTAACTCTTTTCTTGGGGCTGGGATTCCAGCCGAGAGATGTGTGAAGGCAACCTGACAATATTATATTAAAGTCAGATTTGTAACTTTGGGCAAGTCATTTAATCTCCACACCTCAGTTTTCACATCTGTAAAATGAGGGTACTACGTTATTTGGGTCATAGATATAGAGCTAGAAAGGACCTTAGAGGACATTTGGTCTAATCCTTTCCCAGTTTTACAATAGAAAGTGTTACATGGATGAGGCAGGATTTGAACCTAAGTGGTTTGATTTCAAACCCAGTACTCTTTTCCCTACACCTGTAGCTCTAAACACATGATGCTATGACTTCTGTGGGACTCTGGTACTTTGTCTGCAAAAGGAAGAGACTGAACTAGACAACCTCATGAGAGCCTTTCTAGTTCAATAAATATGATCCTAAGATTATATTCCTATTTGTGTCCTTCTAACAGAATTAAGTGCTTATACTAAAGGAGTCACTTTTACATAATTTTGAAGTAATACTGATGATAGCTTGGATTTTCAAAAAATAAGCATATTTTCCAAGGCAGATATAGCTATCATGTACAGTCTAGGTCACTGCTTATGGTGGCAGGTCCAGACTAGGACAGTCAAAAGAGGTCCAGAGTGGCTACATATGGTACAGCTTTGGACTCCTCAGATTTTGAAGTTGGGATGCTGATAATCCCTTGATGAGGAAGGGAATCCCTTAGGCCCTAAACCAACTTCCATTGGCAAGAATATATTTGCAGAAAACAGTGCCGTTTCCCTTGCCTAGAGTACCCTACTTCTTTTCTTACAAGACCAAGATGAAATCCTATTTCCCCTGTGATTCCAGGCCAGTGCTCAGGGATCCCATGGAGTATATTTTTTTCTGCATCACATACTTGATATTTAACATAGGTACCTTGTAGTGTTAGTCCTTTGGGATATATGTCCTGTTTCCCCAATTAAACTTAAGATTGAGCAGGAAACAATTTTTATTTATCTCTGTATCTCCAATTCAATTCAAGTTAAAAATATTATTAAACATGTACTATGTGCAAAGTAGAATTGACACTTTTGAATTATGGTGCTGCAGAAAACTTTTGAGAGTTCCTTGGATAGCAAGGAGATCAAATCTGTCAGTGCTTAAAGAAATTAGCTGACTATTCA
Source organism: Potorous gilbertii (assembly GCA_028658325.1). Taxonomy (NCBI): domain Eukaryota; kingdom Metazoa; phylum Chordata; class Mammalia; order Diprotodontia; family Potoroidae; genus Potorous; species Potorous gilbertii. The sequence continues at coordinate 440,238,422 of CM053770.1, forward strand.
TTGGAAAGACAAAAACTGATGCTGAAGCTGAAGAACTTTGGCCCCATAATGAGAAGATGGGGTGGAGGGGGTCAATCCCAGTCATCCTGATCTATATCTTACCATTGGAGCTAGATAGGTTCAGAGGAGAAAGTGAGGCTGGTGACTTTATACAGCCCTCCCTCATTTAAATCCAATTCACATGCAAGTCATGGCATCACCTCCCTGATGTTATGGTCCTCTTTGAGAATGAAGGACAAATAACAAGAAGATAGGATACATTGGAAAAAAACCCTGATGTTGGGAAAGATTGAAGGCCAATGAAAGGACAAGGCAGAGGATGAAGTGAATGCATAGTGTCACGGAAACCACGAACATGAACTTGTACAGACTTTGGAAGATAATGGTGTAGAGAAGGGCCTGGCATTCTGTGGTCTGTGGAATCACAAAGAGTCGGACATGACTGAAAGACTGAATGACCACAACAACAATAATACATGCAAAGTGCTGTACTAAGTGCTGGGGAAACCTAAGTGCCACAGGGGATAGAGCCCAGAACCTGGTGTAAGGAAGACCTGAGTTCAGTTCCAGCTTTGGACATTTATTAGCCATGTGACTCTAGGAAAGTCACTTAACCTCTGCCTGACTCAATTTCCTGCAGGAAACTATAAAATAGGGACAAAAAGCATCTACCTCCTAGGACTGTTGTGATAATCCAATGAGATAATATTTATAAAGGTTTTAGCACATTGCCTGGCACTTAGTAACCCTTGTTTTCCTCTTCAAAGAACTTACATTCTCTAAGGGAAGACAAGAAAATATAAACTATAAGACATATTCACTAGGCTTATGATTTTTATTGGTATTAGAAACTTTAGGGTTGGGAAATTCCTTTAACCAATGCTTTATCTACCGCCTAAAGTCTTAAAAAATGCCTAGAATAGTGAGAGATTAAGTGAGTTGCACAGGGTTATACATCATACATAGATAAATAGATAGATACATGGATATAGCTATATACAGATACATGAGAGGTGAGTCTTGAACATAGGTTTTCCCAGATTTGTAGCTCATTCTACCCCATATACTATGCTTGCATCCTATATACTATCCTACATACCATGCTTTATACTATCCTATATATCTTGCTTGTGTCCTATATACCATCCTGTGTAGCATATTATTTTTATAAAATATAAACAAAATAAATATGTTAATTTTGGGGGGAAAAGTACTTAGGAGTGTGTGTGTATGGGAAATGGTTAGGGAAGAACTCATGAATGATAGTTGTCTTCATACCCAGTCCAAAATTTTATTATTTAAAGCTTTGTCTTGCACCTAATTCCCAGATTTGTGTTGGGTTCCTAGTTTCAGTCTGTACTTTGTTCATCATTCACATCACACCCATTGACAGCTCAATAATCATGAGGCAAATTCCAAAGTCAGGGCCACCATGATTTAATTAACTATTTTGGCTGAAAAACTTCCTTTTGAACTCCAGGCTAAATATTCGAAATGAATGTTTTCATAAAATATTTCACTGGGTGGATCCCTTATGAAGACTCTTCCGCATACTCATATGTACCACTTTTCTCTTTCTCCAGTCTTTACTATCACATAGTTTTGAAGTAAAGATTAATCTCCTTAAAGCGCTAAATATACAAGATGTCCCTAAAGTTTCAAATAGAAGACCCTATATAGATATGTGACCTTCCTCCAGACTTCCCTGGGCAGCCTCATGGTGTCCCCAGGAAGAATTGGCTTAGTAAGAGGGAATCTTGCTCATTGGCCTGAGAGCTCCAGTACTAGTTCTATCCTTGATTGACTTTGTTGGTCCAATGGACTTCTCTGTACTACTACACCATACTCCAAATGATTATGATAAGGAAAATACAATAGCTTGCAAAGGTGCTCTTAAAATGCTTATAACATGCTATGAGACTAACCACAGAAATTTTCACTGTAGGCTATCTTCTTTCATTTTAGGTCAGTTCAGGTCTTGCAACCAGAAGAGTTCATTGTGGATATTTACAAAATAATTTCACATATATTGGACTGTGAAGGATTGAACATTGGTGTATTTATTTTTCAAACAAAGACAAAATAAAAACCTCATCATTAAGCTGTTGCTCTTACATGTGCACAAGCCAATTTTCAACTATGAATGACTCAATTTGGCAAACACTGTTACATATAACTGACTTCATAGGGGCAGCTAATTATGAACACAACTAATTAAAAGCACTTTCTTGGACCAAGAGATATGTTGAAAGACAAAAAATGAATTTAGCAGCTAAAGTTTTTAAAAAACAACTTGGTATAACGGATCTATAATAGGTTTGAAGTACATAGCCCCTGATCCAGCAGATGCATCTAATATGTGCTTTATATTGTATAGTCATTTATGTGTCTTCCTGGACCATAAACTTCATCAATCAATCAACAAATATTAAGTAAGTGCCTACTATATACCAGACACTGTGCTAAGTACTAGCAGTACAAAGATAAAAATCAGATAGTCTCTGTCCTCAAGAGTTAGCATTTTATTTGAGGAGATAGCATGTATACAGATAAATACAAAATAAATTCAAGTAGTTGAATTCAGGTTGTTAAGGGTTTTAAATGCCCAAACAGAAGACTCTATAGCTGATCCTACAGCTAATAGGAAGCATTATAATTGATGGAGCATGGTCAGACCTGTGCTTTTGAAATATTACTTTGGTAACTGTGGAGAAGATGGGCTATAGAGAGGAGAGACAAGGCAGAGAGATCAATAGGTAGTAATTCAAATGAGAGGTGATGAGAGCTTAAACAAAAGTGATCGTTGTGTGACTGGAGAAATGTGAGCGGTGTTGGGGTCGAAGACTCCACAAGTTTTGGTGATCGATTGGTAATATATCTAGTGAGGAGAGTGAGCAGTGGATGACTGTGAGGTTATAAGCTGAGTGATTGGAAGGCTGGTGGTTCCCTCAGTAGGATCAGGGAAATGTGGAAGAGGGTTGGATTTGGCAAAAGAAGATATGACTTCTGTTCTGGACGTGTTGTGTTAGAAATGTCTATGAGAAATCTAGTTTGAAATGTTCAATAGACAGTTGGTAATGTGGGATTGGGGCTCAGGTCCACGAGTACAGGGACTGTTTCCTGTGCAGAATCCAGCATAGTTCTACAATGAATGTTTAAAACAGTCTTCTTGACTAAAGCTAAGGCACTAATGCTCCTTCCTTTTCAGGAGAGGCAGTAGTAACCAATGCTTTCTAGTATGTGGGTTTTCTCCTGTGGACTTAACTATGTCCTCTAGTCTTGGGCCTTATTCCCAGTATCTGGTTCCAATTCAAGCACTGTTTATGGAATTAGAATCATGGGTGAAGGAAGATTGATCCTAAGAAGCTAGAAATTAAATAGACCTTTCTCTGTAAGAGGAAGTGGTTGGGATGTATGACCTCTAAGATTTTTTTTCTATCTCTTCATCTAAAATCATATGATCCTCCTTTCGGTCACACCCATCCTCAGTACACTGAACACTCGTAAAACAAACAAGCAAATAAAAAAAACTCCAAAGGCATTGGACTCAATGACTGTGAAGGTCTCTTTCAGTTCTAAATAGATGATGCTATAATATCTAATCCTGGAAATGATAGCCATTTTCAAGATATGTCTTTGTCTATATATGCACATACATGGAAAAGTCATTTGTATTAACTAAATCTAAGAATATATTTTAATACCTGCTCATCGGAAAGATGTTTAAAAAAATTATTCTTAAGTAGTTGTTTGGGAATGTCATAGGTAAAGCTTTAAACACAAGAATCTTAAATGAGTCCAGCTATGAAAAAAATCAACTTCATTGGATTAATTCCTATGAATATGTTTGAAAAATTAATATTACCCTGTGAAGTGATTCATTGTCATCACGTGTTTCTTGTGTTTGGCTCATTCTTATTGGCTAGCTCTGAGAAAGCTGTGTTAAGCTCTGTTGAGTACTACCCGCCCTAACATGCATTACCTCAGTGCAAGTAAATGAGATAATTATTTGGGTATGTGTCCCTTAAGGACTGCCTGGAGTTTGAGCCTAGAAGCCTTTAGTTTACCATGTTCAAGTACATTTTTATCTCTAATTAAGTTTATTCTTTCACTAGAGCCTTGAAAAGTCTCAGCACAGATCTAACCTCTCAGGCTTTCTCTTTCTCTGCAGGTGCATTTGATTTGAAATAGATTAGCATTAATTTTTTTTCTTCTTAGCTCCCTAAACTCAAACTGCAAAGTCTTAAGTGAAACTCAGTGCTAACCTTTCGAGATGAAATAAAAATAGAAGACATTTTGAGTAGGACCTCTAAAATATTATATTATCTTATCTTATTTTGTTTCCTTCATTAGAAAGTGAGCTCTGTGTGGACAGGGACTGATTTATTTATTTATTTATTTGGATCGCCAAGAACAGTGCCTGGCATGGAGTTGACACTTGACAAATCCTTGTCGATGGAGTGATTGATAAATCAGATCTACAATGGACTCTTTTGCCAGGGGAAGCTCTTTTCATCAGTGACACGTGTATGGACGAGCACACACACATACACACACACTCATATACACATACTACACTCACACATTCTTCTAATAAAACAACTTAGTTTATATTATGATGAAATTTTGTTTTGTTTTATTGATGTCTTTTTTTCTTATTTCACATTTATTTCCAAATATATCCCTCCCTAATCTCCTACTCATTGATCCTTTTCTTGTAAGAAAGATTTTTTAGAAAAATTTAAAACCAGGTCAGGCTAATCAATAGATACGATTGCATCTGACCGTGTATGCAGCGTTATACACCCACAGTCCCTTAGCTTGGTGACGCAGTGGATAGAGCACTGGAGAGGGAGTCATAAAGACCTGAGCACAAATCTAGTCTCAGATACTTACTAGCCATGTGGTCTTCAGTAAGTCCCCTCTGTTTGCCTCAGTTTCCTCAACTGTAAAATGGAGATAACGATCATACCTACCTTGCAGGAATATTGTGAGGAGCAAATGAGATAATATAGGTGACAAAGTAGATAAAGTGCTGGGCCTGGAGTCAAGAAGGCCTGAATTCAAATGTGACCTCAGACACTTATCAGCTGTGAGACCCTATGCAAGTTACTTAACCCTGTTTGCCTCAGTTTCCTCATCTATAATATGAGCGGGAGAAGAAAATTGCAAACCGTTTCAATATCTTTGCCAAAAAAACCCCAAAAGGAGTCACAAAGAGTTGGACATGATTGAAAATGACTGAACAACATGGTAGGCTCTTAATAAGTCTTTGTTTCTCCCTTCTTTCCTTCCTTCCTTCCTTCTTCAGTGAAAGGGAAGTGGTGTGTTTTCCTTACTCATCTCCAGAGCCTGGATTGGTCCTATCATAACATAGCTTCAGCTTCATTTTGTTGTACTTTCAATTTGTATTGTTGCAGTCATTATGTATGTTGTTTTCTGACTCTGCTTACTTCACTCTATATCAGTTCATCAGTTTCTCCAAGTTTCTCCTGATTCATAGATACTGAGTTGTTTTTGAAATGATTAATTATGGTTATTGTTTTTCTAAAATTGAACAGTCCTTGAATTTTTGGTATAAATTTGAACTCTGCCATAATCAATAATCTTTTGGGTAGCCTGGAATTATTGTTGCCCAATGTATTAATCAGTCAACTAGTTCAACTCCCTTTCCCTATAGAACATTCATCAACTGCCCCACTCCTTAATGTAGGAATTTATTACTGCCCCTTTGGCCCTTCCCATTGCCCTACATACCCTCTGGCTACCTTTTTGTAATGGCTTTCCCCTTTCCAAGGACAATATTTTTATCCCTGATGTTTTGGGGGAGCAGGGCACAGACCTGTGTTTTGTTCTGCTGTAGAACTCGAAGTATGGAAACTCTCTTCACCGATGTAGAGTGTCAACTGTTTATAACTTAGAGTATTATGGAGTTGTCAGGAACATTGAAGGATTAAGTGACTGAGTCATGGGTACTCGTAAGCAAGAATTGAACTTAGATCTTGTATATCAGATTAGCTTGTATAGAATTGGATCGTTATCTCAAGCTACTTTTCTGGTCTGATTTTTCTGTATTTACAAGGCTATAGGCTTGAAAGGAAATGAACAGTGTTTCTCTCTTTCTTCTCAGATCTCACTCCTAGCCTTGATTGTTTCTTTACTACTATATTGGGAAGGCACAAGAGCATTATCCACTATCCAGAACCTGCCTGTTTCCATTTGAACTGTCTTAGGAAGATTCTGAGGATCACCTGGCAGGATAAGGTACCGGACATTGAAGTCCTTGCTCGAGCTGAACTGCCCAGCATTCAAACTATGCTTCAGAGAGCACAATTCTGATGGACTGGCCACGTTGTTCAAATGCAAAATGTGCACTTGGCAAAAAGACTATTTTATGGAGAACTCGCATGGGACAGGCGATTACATGGCGGCCAGAAGAAACGATACAAGGACTCTATCAAAGTCTCTTTCAAGAACTTTGGATTTGACTGTGCAACATAGAAGACACTGGCACAGAACCAATCAGCACAGTGTGCCCGCATTAGAAAGGGTGCTGTGCTCTTTGAGCAAAGCAGAATTGAGACATCACAAAGTAAATGCAGGATGCCTAAATTTGGGATATCCATCCCAAATATTCACACAGACTATCTGGGCCCAACCTGTGGTAGAACATTCCGAGCTTGTATTGGTCTGATCAGCCACAGTCGAACACACTGAAATTTCACTTTATCATGGCGATGTCATTTTGGTCCTCTTCAAAGATGAGGGACAACAACCACTACTACATTATCCCTTAGGACAAGTCTTCATGATGATAGAAGAATAAACTAACCATTATCTATAACCATCAGGATCAGTTCCTTAACATGGGGGCCAGTTCTTTCCTATAAAATGTTTCATCAAACCATTTTTCTTTCTTTTCCAAGCCAGGTGTCCTATGGTACTGAGGAATTTTCCTGACAAAAGCCCCAGTTGGCCAGCTGCGAAATACCTTTCCACCCTGCCTTCTTCCTACATTTTTGTGGTTCCTTAGAGATACACATGTGCAGATAAAGCCAAATACCTGGGGGCATTTTGAAAACACTTTTCTTCAAGAATTACATGGGGCCAAAGGTAGCCACTTAGCTGATCTCACAGTATATTGATCTTAATAATGTAGTGCATCAAACAACCAACTAATGTACAAAATGTTGACTACAGATCAGTAGCTTTAGCTATAGGGGATTTGTCCTATCATCCTGAAAGAGTTGTCTGCCCTTTT
>CM053770.1:440246182-440262504 GCA_028658325.1 Potorous gilbertii
AATATATAATAAGATTATCTATAGTATACAGTGCATAATATAATATACAGTATAATATAAAATATAGTATATAATATAACATATTGTATATAGTATACAGTATATAATACTGTATTATATTAGTATAGTATACTAGTGTAAACTAATATAACATACTATGTTAATATATTATATGCTATATATTATATGTAGAAACAGATGTAGAGATATAGATAGATTTGGAGATATAAATATATATACATTTGTATTAGATAGAGATATACATATACACACACACACACATATATATATATATTTATATATATAAAATCTTGTTTGTACACAGCTGTTTTCAGGTTTCCTTCCCCATTACACTGTGAGCTCCTTGAAGACAAGGAATGTCTTTTGTTTTTGCTTGTATTCTCAGTGCTTAACACAGTGCCTAACACATAGTAGGAACTTAATAAATGTTCATTGACTGACTGACAGACTGATAAACAAGAATAGCAAACATAGTTTGGCTGGAACATAGAATTTGTGCCAAATTGTAACAAAAAGCTTGGAAAGATAGGCTTGAGTCAGACTGTGAAGATTTTAAATGCCAAACAGATGGATTTGCTTTTTACCCTAGAGGTAGGAGGTGTGGAAGCTTCTTCAGCAGAGGAATGACATGATTTTCTTCATACAATGAACATCTATTTTATGACCCTAAATCATGCCTGTGTCCCTAGCCCCAATCCAGGTATTTCTGTGAATTGTGCCCTTGGTCACAAGGGGAAGCAGGCAAGAAAATGTAGATGACTCTGGCCAGACCATCATCACTGCTAAAAAGACAATTCAAAAGTAATCTCAGCCCTGAGAGAGTGATGAGGGATCAGGAGCTGCACCTTCTCATAATAACTGCAGTGTTTAAATCTCCTTAGAGACTTCTTCCTGTATGGACTATGTCAGGAATATTTTCATCATGTGTTTATGATTCATTTTATCCGAGAGTTGGAGAATTCTTGATTTTTAGCCAGCCTATAAAATATCCCCTTTGAGATTCTGAAAATTGTCTAGCCGTCTTGCTTTGGGTAACCCCTTGGTATAAGAATATCAATAGTTTCATCCATATTGGCCTTTGTCTTCCACTCATCGTCCTGCCTCATGAGAATACATTACATGCAGGAATACCAATGCTCCCCTGCTCCTCCCAAGACCCACAAGACAGGAGCCCTGGCCTCTGCCCAGAAAACTATTTGTAACCTGCTCAGGCTATGAACTGAAGGCTCAAAAAGCCTGATTATTTAATAGGAGGAGTTTTCCCTCTGGCATAACCCTGACAAAGGCCTTGACTATCTAACCAGAACAGGTGAAAATGCTCAAAACCTTCTAATCACTTTTTTGTCATTTATAATATTTTTTTTAAGCTCAACATTATGGGGTCATACTGAAAACATTGTTTCTAATATGAAGGCCATTTTAAAATGTTAAACAGCCTTATTTAACTTTTTTTTATTTTTATGTTGTTTTTAATAATTTAAGTTGTATATTATGATTAACAAACATTTTTAATTTTTTTAGAATAAAAGACTTCCTAAAGTTGTAAATGAAAAAATGGATTCAGGAAATACAAAAAGTATATCTATTAGTTTTTGAAACTAACAAATATCTACATTTTCTATATAACTAACATGCAAATAGTACTTTAAGATTTTTAATGTCTTTTACAAATATTAACTCATTTTATACTCACAGCAGCCTGAGAGGTAAGTGCTACTATCATCCTCATTTTATATAGATAGGGAAACTGAGACCCAGAGATGATAAGTGACTTGCCCAGGGTCACATGGCTAGTAAGTATCTGAGGCTGGTTTTGAACTAAGGTCTGCCTGACTCCAGATCCAGTGCTGTAGCCACTGAACCACATAGCTACTTCTACATATGTAAAATAATATAATAATAGCTAGTATTTATATCATTCCTAGTATGTGCCAGACACTGTACTAAATGCTGTACGAATGCTCACTTCATCCTCGCAACAACCCTAAGAGATATTACTATCTTCATTTCACAGTTGAGGAAACTGAGGCAAACAGAAGTTAAGTGACTTGCTCAGGACCACACAGATAATTGGTATCTGAGGCCATATTTGAACTCAGATCCTCCTGACACCAGACTCATCTCTCTATTTACTACGCCACCTAGGTGCCTCAAAGGAAAAAAAAGGTTGTTTAAATATTACAAATAGTTCTTTTTTGGGATCATTTTTAAATTGTCAGAATTCAGTAGCTGAAGGATATAAAAATCAAAAGGAATTAATTCATCCAGAATCAGAGTTAATGTATTCTAGTTAATCATTAGAAGGTGCCAAAATAAAAAATCCAGAGTGAAAATTATCTCAGAAGGATGCTCCCCAAAACCCATGATGACATTGAAGAAAATTTTCAATTAAGGATATTCATTATATATTTACTGATACTATCAAAAACCCTAGTACCTTTAGGCCACTCTGAGACCCATGAGACTTACTAAAGGCAGACTGTCTCTGCTATGGTCCCCAATGTCCCTTCTTCTGGGCTAATATCCACTTTTTTTCTTTTCTGGAAATTTCCATATCCCCTGCTTCCATTCCCTACTTACTTCATCCATCTCTCTCACATTATTCAGTGGTTAGTATCTCCTTGCATTTGACATCAAAGATGAAAAACCAACCAAACTCAATGGAACTAGAAACAGCCCCAATCCTATAAAACTTAGGACTTTTAGTGGCCCCAGGAAGTTACCTTAATGTGGAAGTGACCACAGTGCAGGAATTCTGTACCCCATGTTTGGGTGAAAAAACACTGAGTGCTTGGCCTGAATATAGATGTCTTGTTTTCCCCAATAGTCCTGCAGAAAGGTGGGCTCTTATAACATGATACAACTATCACATTGGACTTGGGGAGGGCATAACCCAGGATAAATGTATGCTGCCCTCAGCAGGACAGTAAGTCAGAACTCTCTTCCCAGTATCTGGATATCAAGATTAGCTTGGTGTAGTCAAGGCAAAGAACTTGTTCCAAAATTGGCCATGTGTGCAGTCAACCAGTTTTCAATGAGCCCTATTGGCTATATCTACAGAGTTCACAAGTCATAGAAATAGTATTCCTGTGGGAATCCTTAAGGGTGTGGAAAACAAGGATAGAGATAAATAGCAGGGTATATTCAGATCTTCACCCCTCACTTATCAGAGCCCTCATACTATTCATCAAAAAGAAAAGTATGCATGCATGACTCTACCACAAGTATAGAATCTAGAATGTCATCACTATTTGAGATCACTGTGCCCTACCCTTTATACTTCCCAGAGCTAATGGGCCATGTCACAGTTCACCTGAATTCTTAGCATCCTCAGTGACACAGAACATTACTTGAGGGCTATACTTCAGTGATCCTGAAAGCATTTTTCCTGATTCCCTGATTACAGTTGCCCCCTTTCTTCTAAATATATAACATCTACTTGAATCTACCATTGGTGTTTTTTCTTCATAGAGGCTCAGACTAGAGGTGTTACATGGCTATGAATATTGCTTCATTGTTGATAGTTAGCGGCCATGTTCCAGAACTTAGTTATGGACAAATGTGGCCCACTTTATGATGTTAAGTTGGGCTCATAAGTGTTTTATGAGACTATGAAACAGAACCAGTCAGGAAGGGGTCTACTCTGCTGTAAGAATGTTGAGGAGGAAAGGACCTTGGAGACCATCTAGTCTGATGTTCTCAAGTCAATAGCCAAAGAGCATTTACTAAGCACCTGCTCTGGGGTGTATGGGGTATTCAGGAAGGCCTAACACCTTTAGTCAGAGGGCTTGCCAAACCTTTTCCAGGGCTGCTTATTCACCTTTGGAATCCACCGTTTACCCAACTCTCACTTGTGGCTCAGAAAAGCTGTAGCATGTGCAGCAGCCACACTCCAGTAAATCAGTTTGGCAGACTGGCTAAACTAGATTGAGGGTAACTGACAAGCCTCAAGTCAGGAAGACCTGAGTTCAAATCCAACCTTGGGCACTCACTAGCTGTGTGACCCTGGGCAACTCATAACTTCTGTTTGCCTTAATCTACTGGACAAGGAAATGACAAACCACTCCAATCTTTGCCAAGAAAACCCCATGGACAGTATGGTCCACAGGGTCATGAAGAGTCACATATGACTAAATAACAAAATCTTTTCTACCTCCCCATCTATCCCCTTTTCTCTATCCACAGAGCCACTTACAGAGTTCAGGTTCTCATCACCATTTACTCAGACTCTTGCTACAGCTTTCTATTTTTGAGCTCCTTACCTCAAATTTCTTCCCAGTCCAATCTATCCCCAACGTAGCTGCCAAAGTGATTTTCTAAGGGTACAGTTCTGATTGTGCCAGGAACGCCAGTATCTCCCTATTACTTCTACAAGCAAAGAATTACAGTCCTCTGTCATTTGAAACCCTGTTCCCAAACTACCTTTCCACTTTTATAACACACTTTCTCTCCATGTACTCTATCATCTATTCAATCTGGTCTTCTTTCTGTCCCTCATACATTGATACTGAATTACCCATTTCTGGGTTTTTTCCCCCACTGGCTAGACTCTATACTGAGACAGTATTCTTGCCTCACCTTTGTCTCTTAAAATCTCTAGTTTTCTTCAACATTCATCTCAAGCATCACCTACTACTTGAAGCCTTTTCAGAGATCCTCCCCACCCCAGAGTTACAAGTCCCCTAATAACTGCTCCCCCCGCAAAAAAAGTCTACCTTATAACTATTCCATATCCATCTGGATACTTAACAAAGTTCTACTGAACTTAGCTGAATGACATCTCAATCATTCACACCATACTTTAGCTTTCAGGTTAACATTTACTCTTGGTCTTAGGACCCATGACAAGAACAGAGTCTGGGAAAGTTAATGTACATTGCCACCATCTATTAATTAATACTTTTTCAATTCCTTTTATACTTTGGAGGCTTCATTTTTAAGAGGTTATTTTTTCTGTAGTGTGTGTGAACATGTTTTGTTTTCAGATTCTGTTTTAGGTGGTAACTCATGACAGGAGGGTCTGTCTTTCATTCTATGGTACTTGCAAACCTCTCCTCCGGGGCTAATAAGCATGGTTGAATCCAATAAATATAAATAAATATTATGTAGTAGCTCCAGATGTGCGGAAACTCATTCCTATTAGGAGCAATGATGAGATCACATCTCTAGCTCTGTGGTTTTGTGATCTTATCTCACACTGCGATGGATCCTGCCATGATGCATAACAGTCTGTAATTACAATAGTTTAAATTAGGAAGTTGGGTTTGCCAAAGACTAATAAGCCTAATGATCCAGCTTTTGAAAGGTGGGGGTGAGGGTGGGAGAGGAGAACAGTTCCAGGGCTCTATCTAGTGTTTACTATTTGGAATCTTCCTGCAATGAAGATATCCCCAGGGCACTTCCTCTGATTATAGCAATTCAGCATATTTTGTCCGTAATGGACTGGGTTATGAACATGAACACATGATCATAAAATCTCAGAGTTAGAAAATCTCCCTCTCCGTTTACTTCTCTCCCTCAATCTCTTTTTTCTCTTCCTCTTTCCTTCAGTCTTTCTTCTTCATCATTCCCTCCCTTCTTCTTCATGTCACCTTTAATCTTTTTCCCTCCCCTTCATTAATATTTCTGTCTCCCTCTTCCCCTCATTGCAATTCTTACTTTCACTTAGATTGTCTCCAAACAATGAATTAGACCCAACTGGAATATCTTTCTGTTTAAACCATACTCCACAAAAATACATAAGCCCTGCATCCAACTGGTTCTCCTATTTTATCCTATCCACACACAAGTTGATAAGGATTTCTCTGTAATTTGAGGCTGGGCGTGGAGTCTAGCCTTGAGTATATTTCTCACTCCCAGAACATAAGCGTCCTCCTGAAAGTTTCAGGCGTGAGCCTTCAGGCTGTGAGCCTGCAGTAACAAGTATGGATTCCATTTTAAATCACACTGCCCTCAGCTTGGTCTTTTCTGGACCCAACCCTCTAGTTGTAAAACTGCTTTTCCAACTTCAGATAAATCAGGCCAGTCAGCCAAAGTGAGCTGGTAAAGATTGTGGAACTAAAAATTCCTTGGGCAAAACAAAAAAATGCTACCCAAAATAGCTCTGCTTTTTCTTCGGTTCCCCAGCACTCAATGCTATTTATTATGTACACAACTTAAGGAGTCCTTTCTTTCCATTTTAATTGAGATAATTATTAAGGTATGGTAGGGTAGCATTTTCTGAGGCAAAATCAATTTATGATATAACTAACAGATGTCTATCAGGGTCCCTATAGACAAAGACCAAAAATCCCTAAGGTCATTTGGTTAAAATGCCAAACAAGTCTAGGGCTTTTCACCATCTTCAGGAGGTCAGAGATTGAAATTCTGGAGGAAAGTCTCTGAAGAGCTCTTTCTCCTGCCAAGTTTAGCCCAAAGGGCTCTGAAGAAGAACCCACTGGTCCCATGGTTAATTACATTTGGCTTTGGAGATGCAAAGAAGATCAGGACTTATTTGTTCAAAGTTAGTCAAGCGAGTTGGGCTAGTGAGGAACTCTTAAATGCTTCATTCATGAAATAAGTTATGAGAAATGTTGACCCTAAGCACACAATAACCATTTCCATGGAAAAGTTTAAATTGCAACTTTTGGTGGTTAAAGTTTGGTTCCAAGTGGGCATCAGAGGCATAGGTGGGACAACTCTATACAATGTCCAAGAACTTGATGGACATTTTATAAACTACTATTTTCCCAAGACCACATATATACAGAAGAATGTGAAGATGCTTGAGAACTATTAACAAAATGCTATGAAAGTTTAAAATATGGAAATATCCTGACTAGAGGTAATCGATGAAGGCTGCATGAAGAAGGAAGCATCTGATTATGGAATATCAATTAGCAAAGATGTTGTGGAGAGGATATTCTAGACAGAGAATACAAAAGAATGAATATGGGATATATGTTTAGAGAATGATGAGTAATTTGTTTTGGCCAGAGTATAGAGCAGGGAGAAGGAAGTAGTGTGAGCTTTAGAATTAAAAAACAAAGGCTCTTAAGGGCCAGGCTGGAGAATTTGAACTTTGGTAGATAATGGAGTCAATGAATTTTTTTATGCAAGGGAGTGATGTGATCAGAATTGTATGTTAGGAAGAACTTTTCTTTTAAGCACTATGTTAAGGGCAATGTAAATATGTATGGGTGTGTATGTGCCTATGTTTATATATATATACATACACACATATACATATACATGTATACACACATACACATATGTACATACATATATACACACATACATGCGTATATATACATGTATATGTGTACACATATATATATATATAGAAAAAACAGGTCCTACTCTCAAAAAACTCACATATATACACAGAGAGAGAGTATGTATATGATGAATAAATATGTATGTACAAGATATACACAATGTAATTGGAAAACAATCTCAGAGAGAAGAGACAGAAATAAAAGTCATGGCCCCTACCTTGGCTGGGGGCCTTGGTGAGGCCTTTTCTAATTTCCCCAGCTATTGTTTTCTTTGTCCTTCTTTCTCAAAGAGGACTGTGACATCAGGTAGATGATGTCATGAATTGTAAATGAATTGGACTTAAGTGAGGCAGGGCTACGGAAAGTCACCAGCCTCACTCTGTCCTCTGGAGCCATCTGGGTCCAATGATCAGATATAGATCAAGAATATTGGAGATGGCCCTGGATGCAGTGGGAGACCTTGGCCTTTTTAAGCTAAGGTCTTTAACAGGTCTCATTGACTGAGGCAATGACATTCTGTGATTAAAGCTAGGTAGTGCCTTCACCCTACCCCCATTACTTGTATCTATTTTGCTTGTATTTAAATATGTACTCTTTGCCTCCCCTAAAAGAATTAAAGCCTCTTGAAGGTAGGGACTCTTTTATTTTTGTCTTTGACTCTCTAGGGCCTTGCCTCTTGTTGTTGTTCAGTTCTTTCTCAGTCATGTCCCTACATGGGGTTTTCTTGGCAAAGACGTTGGAGTGATTTGCCATTTCCTACTCCAACTCATTTTACAGATGAGGAAATTGAGGCAAAAGTGTCTGCATCAGGATTTGAATTCACAAAGATGAGTCTTCCTGACTCCAGATACTCTATCCACTGCATCACCTAGCTGCCCACTTTGCATGTATGAGGTACTTAACAAATGCTTGTTGACTGATGCACCACCATATCTACTGTTTTCACACAAAACAAGTGAAGACGATATTTACCAAGCAAGAATAATGTACCCAGAACTAGGACTGCAGCATTCCTATGACCATAGGCAGAGTTCCTTCATCTGAGATGTTTAGGAGGACTAGTCTCAAACTAGAGATGTTAAAAACGTGATTAAGGATTTATTCTCAGTTATACAATTAAAAACATTTTGAAATGCCCCCATGCTTTGGAGTGGATAAAGGAAGAGCTTAACCACCAAGAACTGGGGAATTTGAGTATGGTGAGAGATGGGGGGTTGGAGGGTTATGATAGGGTCAATCAAAGGAAGACCTGCCAAGCACTCTCTGGAGAAGGCTGAGAAATAGAGTTCTTCCAGGCATGGAAGGATTCTTCTACATGGCTCCTTAAGACAGATAAAATCTCCTCTTGGTCCACAGGCGACCTTTGGGGACATTTCCCTTGTCCATCACTGAATACAATCACTTCTGAGGAGTTAAAGACCAGATTCCAAGGTCTGAAGTTCTCTGGCTCAATATGATTTTACATTCTTAAACATAAACTACTGAGCAGATACGCAAAGATTCTTGTGTGAAAATGAGCAAAGGAGTAGAAGAAAAGAAGCCCTGTATCCAGAAAACTGTTTTCAAAAGACCCTATGATTCTTAAGGCCCAAGGAGAACATCAACTACCTAAAAGGATAGTGTTTTATATTCATCTCTTAACATGGTGTGTGCCTCAGCAATTAACCTGCAATAAAGGGACTACCTTGGAAGAAATAATGTCCTAGAACATCCTGTCTTTCCCAGCTTAAAATCCTGAGGGCTCTTAGATAATGACATTTAGTCTGTTTCTCTGCCTTTTTTTTTAAACTAGAGTCAATACTTGGATGCTGGATCCAAAATTGATTTCCTTAGGAGTCTCTCGGCCTCAGTTTCCTTATCCCTAAATCCCTAATACTTCACAGGGTTGTTGTGGAGGATCACATGAGGTAACAGACAAAAAGCACTTTATACACCTTAAAGTGATATGCAAATATTATGTATTTTATATTATTATAATAACTAAAACCAAATTGCTATCTTCTTTTTCTTCTCTCTCCTTCCCTCTCCTCACTATTTCTTTCTCACCAGTTCCTTACTCCCTCTTTTCTTCTTCCCCTCCATTCCACATTTACCCTTTTGTCTCCTCTCCTCTGTCCTCCTTTCCCTCTTTTCCTTCCCTCTCCTCTTCTCCTTTCTCTTCCTCCCTCCTTTTTCTGTTTTTCTCTCCTCCTCCTTTCCCCTCTCTCTTCCTTCTCTTTCTCCTTCTTCTCCACCTGTTTCTTCTTCTTCATTTCCCTCTCTGTTTCTCTGTCTCTGTCTCTCTCTCTGTCTCTCCCTCTGTCTCTGTCTCTCTGTCTGTCTCTCTCTCTGTCTCTGTCTCTCTCTCTGTCTCTGTCTCTGTCTCTCTCTCTGTCTCTGTCTCTCTCTCTTTCTCTCTTTCCCCTCTCTTCTCAGTTTTCCTTAATCCTTAATTTCTACTAATACTTAATTTCTACATTATTCTCCTTGACACTGAGGCTTAAAACTTTAGTTTTCCTTGACTTTCTCTCTCCTCACTCCCAGGTCTCCCAAATCCAGTTACCAATTCCTGTTGATTTTTCTTTTATAGTTGTCCTTTTCATTCTCACTTCCAATAAATAAGTTAGGCCTTGATATGACTCTCTTAACTAGTGTAAGAGCTTCTTCATTGCCTCTCCAATCTATTGTACATTACTGTCAGATTCATATTTCTACACCTTGTTTACATTGTCTCTCCCCTATTCAAAAACTCTTGATGGCTCCCCATTAAATTCAGGAAAAAATTCAAATCTTTAGTCTGATATTTAGGTCCTCCAAAATGTGGTCTCCATCTTTATTCAAGAGACCTAAAGGAAAGAAAGGGAAAGAAGAAAAAAGCAGGGGAGGGGGAAGGAGAGTCAAGTTAATGGCAAAAAAAAAAATGTGGAAGCCAATACATTAACCATTTCATAGCATGTTAGCATTTTCTCTAGATAGGGTGGGAAAGAGGGTAGAGAAAAGAAAAACCCAAATACATCATGAGGATCTATCCTCTGGAATTCACCATGTCCTCAGACATCTGTTCTGTTTTTAATAGTGCGTTGTAAATGTAACATGAACATAACTTAAGAAAACTGAGGTATGTAAGATGGGGATAAAGGAAGGGTGGGGTGTGATAGGAGGGAGGGCACATTGAGGGAAGGGGTAATCAGAATGCAAGGTTTTATGGGATGGAGGGAGGGGAGAGATGGGAAGAAAAATTGGAACTCAAAATTTTGTGGAAATGAATGTCAAAATCTTAAAATAAACAAATAAACATTTTTTAAAAAAAATATTCATTAAACTTTCCAAAGCTAAAAAAAAAAAAAAGAAAACTGAGGTATCACATTATCCTATAGGTAACCAGACAACTGTCTTTGCCCTGAGGATGCTATTTCCACCACCAGATCCTCAGAATTCTCTAACTTTAATTTTTGAAGGGGTCTCTGCCATAATCTGGTGATGATGGAGGCTCTGTCTAATGTGAAAGTCGTTAGCCCTTTAAAAACCTGAAAGCTTCAAAGACCAAACTAAATGGAAAGCTAATCAATTCCACCATCAGACAGCACCAGAAGTAAAAATAGCTCATATTTTGCATACATTATCTCATTTGATATTATTAAAATCAAGGAAACAGTGCTATAATTTATTATCTGTGTACATTTTTTGCCTTCATAGTATTCTAAAATAAACTTATGTAAAAAATGAAGTTGTAGTTTACTTTATTAAGTTAACATTTCAGAAAATGATTTAATAATATTTACAAAACAAATTTAAAATCATATATGTTTCCACCAAATATTTAGCATTTCATCATTGAGAATGGTATGAAAGATTCAGATGGATACAGCTAGGATTAATAAAAGCTCTTATTATATACATCCAAACACAAGAATTTAAAGGGTCATTGCCTGGACACTTGGACAGTGAAGTACATCTTCATTTAACATGGAATGAACTCAGTCTGCCCCCATATTCATGAGAGGTAGCTGGATTTTGAGTCAAGATGGCTTTGATTCAAACAACA
This sequence comes from Potorous gilbertii, assembly GCA_028658325.1. Classification (NCBI taxonomy): domain Eukaryota; kingdom Metazoa; phylum Chordata; class Mammalia; order Diprotodontia; family Potoroidae; genus Potorous; species Potorous gilbertii. Next base: position 440,257,484 of record CM053770.1, read on the forward strand.
ATCATAAACACTTACTAGTGTTTATGTCAGAAGGGTATTTTATGCCCCTACTTCATTACTCAGAGTCCAAATTTCTCTACTGAATCCATTAATTAGAAGTATAAATTAGATGCATCCAATCAGTCAAAAGATAAAAGAAAATAATGCTTCATGGGAAATGTCTTATGTTTGGTTAAGGAGCATTGGTCACACCATGGCACTTGGATAAAAACAGGAAGCCAGTTGGAATCCAACATTTCAAAAGCAGGCCTAATTGTGAAGAACCTTCAGTCAAGACCCCAAGAGACAAGTACTAGGAGGTGAGGGAATAAAGTCTTTCTCTCTCTCCTCATCTCACCCTTGACCAAAGGATGGTCTTGTAAACTGAAAAGTCAAAAAGTTTGAACTTGCCATTGGCATTCTACCAGTGTCTCCAAGAAGCACTGACTCAAGGAAGCATTGAATTGGGAGCCAAGGACAACCTTGTGGGAAGGCAGCTTTAGGATTCTACAAGAAACCTGGGAGAACATTGTCCAAAAGGGGAATTTCATGAGGACTCCATGAGGAAGAGTAGGATCTGCAGCCACCTGGGAATGGTGAGCTGCTCCTATTGCCTTTGTTCTCTAAGTTTGAGCCCACATTCCCCTGAGCTCCATACATACTTGTCTGAGAATGTGTCCCAGATTTTGGGGGGATGTTGTTCCTTGGTCCCTGCTTTATCTTCACAAAAGCTAATTGGTGAAGATATCAATCAATGATTTGGGGTCAACAAATTGGTGGGGACGCTTGAACCATAGTATCAGAACCGCAAATGATAAGAGCTGAATAAATATTTGTTGATTGATTGAAAAACAAAAATGGAAAAATTAAGGTAAACACATTTTCAATCCCTCTTTTCCACTGGGGCCATTACCATGTCTAGGTATGCAGTGTATACCTAGACATACAAAATATATAAGGAAGGTCTGGAAAGTCTCCCCACTTCTTAACATGATTAAATTTTGGGGTGACCCATAATTTTAGGGGTCCAAAATCCCCATATCTGGTGTTACTCTTTTCTCATGTTATCAGTTTTATTATTTAACAAATTTAATAGTATATTACTTTTTCCAATTACATGTAAAGACAATTTTTAACATTAATTTCCTGAAAGATTTTGAGTTCCAAATTTTTCTCCCTCCCTCCCTCCCCCCATCCCCAAAACAGCAAGCAATCTGATATAGGTTTTTATTTTAAATTGTACCATTTTCGTCTCCCCACCTGAAACCTTTCCTATTGAAGCCAATCTCCACCTTCAAAAATTCAAGCCAACAGTCTCACTTGCTAAAGGACCCAGGTATTATTAAGGAACATATCTATGACCCATATAAGAAGAAAGTATGGTTCTACATTATTTCACATATCTGTAGAGCAATCAGGAGCAATTTATTGATGATAATATTATGGCTAATATCTTGAAGCAAAGTGACACAGTAGCTAGAAAGCTGGCCTTGGAACCAGGCAGATTGGAGTTCAAGTTTTACCTCTGAAAAACACTGGCTCTGTGACCCTGGGCAAGATACTTGATCTCCCAATGCCATAGACAGATCATTAAGGTTGAAGAAAAAGGTACCAAGCTTCATTAGTGGAGGGAATCTCCTCATCTGCAAGTTCTCTTTCTCAATGAAACCACAGATCTAGTCTTTATTCCCTTTATCTTACAGTACTTCGCTGCTTAGTCATCTTCCAATTATAGCCAACTCTTCGTGATCTCATTTTGGGGTTTTCTAGGCAGAGATACCGGAGTGGTTTGCCATTTCCTTATCCAGCTCACTTGATAGATGAGGAAACAGAGGCAAATGGAATGAAGTGACTTGCCCAGGGTCACATAACTAGTAAGTATCTAAGGTCAGATTTGAGCTCAGGTCTTTCTGATTCCAGGCCAGGTATTCTATCTACTGTGCCACCTACCTGCCCTGTGCAGTGCCTTATACTCTCTGGAATGTTTTCAACACATAGTCCCTGCAAGAGGAGACTCCTGTTTCCAGTGCCAGAAGACCCAAAACAGAGTACAGATCTGGCCCCAGAACTGAAGCAAGAGGCAAACATGGAAAAGGAAGTAACTAGAATCATTCAAATGTGATAAGTTTTGTGGAAAAAAAGGAAAAACTGAAGAGACACCGGACTGGGTGTCAATAAGTAACTCTGATTTCTTTTGAACTTTGGTTTCCTCATCTGCAAAAATAGTGGTCACCCCATTTGGTTTGTTGTGAGGCATAAATAAGATTCTGTATATAAAGGGTTTTGCAAACCCTAAAGTAGTCTATAAATGTCAATCATCATTATCAAGTCCAGGTGGCTCTCGGTGGCCACCTGGAGCCAGGGAGACTTGAGTTCAGACACTTTCTAGCTGTATGTCCCTGGCCAAGTCACAACCTCTAGCTGCGTTAGTTTCTTCACCTGTAAAATGGAAATAATGATAAGCACCTATCTCTTAGGGTTGCTGTGATGTTTAAAGGTGAACATATTTGTAAAGCACTTAACACAGAGGCTGCTTAGTAAAGGTTTACTTCCTTCCCTCCTTCTTATAAACAGCAAAACTGAGACCCAGAAAGGTAAGGATTTGCCCACTGTCACATAGGCAGTTATTACGTAGTGCATAAGAATAAATATTAAGCTAATAGAATGAAACCCAGGAAAAGATGATCAATTTTTTCTCTAAACACATTTTAAACAAGCAGTTATCTTTCAAGAACAGATTTACCCAGATATGAGAGAGAACTAGTGACTTTTTTGAGAGACTTCTCTAGCTTTAATAAGTTTTAGGTAACTGACGAAACATAAGGAAATTAATAGAACAGGACTTCTTTTCTCCTCTGTCCACAGGGGAATTATACCCTTACTTGTAGTTATTCTATCCAAAGGAATATCAATTTTGATCACTTGTACTTCACAGGATATCTTAGGGTTTGGGGGCTAGATTTCCTTTTCTTCCCTACCTATTTATCTATCATTTGTTTTAAAAACTGGGACAATTAACTTTTATTTCACATCATTTTCATTTGGGATTTCTTGAAATATAGCTCTGGTAAATCAGGCTTGATAAAGTCCATCAGGTTTCAGATGGAACTTCTTGACTATGCCTTTAAATCCACATCATTCTGGCTCTCACTGATCAGCCAATAATAGGTCCCAGCCCAAGCCTCACTTGCTCACTGTTTGGGTTTTAATGGCTCAGAGTGACTGTAAATAGAAATAGTTTCTGTTCTGGCCAGAAACTCTGAGGGTGTTGCCCTCCTAAACTGATTCTTTTGGAAAGTCAAACTAGGCCATCGTTTTCCATAATTCTTACCTCCCCTTTAATCAGACAAACCTGAGAAAGACGTTAGCTTAAAAAGGTCAAGGTCTCCTACTGTATCCAGGATCATTGTAAATCATCCTGACCTATGTCCTGCTACTGGACTCAGATGACCCTGGAGGAGAGAGTGAGATTAATGACTTTGAACAACCCTCTCTCACTTTAATCCAATTCACTTCCAAATCAAGGCATCACCCTCCTGAGGTCATTTGTCCTCTTCCAGAAAGAAGCAACAAAAATAATTCAGGCTTGCCAATGTTGACTGGTTCAAGGGTATAAATTTAAATTGGAGCCAGGAAGTAAAATGTATCTTGTATTAATTACCAAAAAACTTCATATTAATTGTGAAAAAGTACACAGATCTCCATTTATGGAGGGGAGGGGGATTCTCTTTTCCTGGGGCTACCTCAGACTCCAGGGGCTGCCCTAACTAGTATTTATGCCTACAGCTATTTCTCTCAAAACTGTAAATTGAAAGTCTGTTTATAGTGTGCTGTATGTTCCCTTTAGTCAAGGCAATGGAATGCTTCACTAAAATTTCCCAAGTTCTAGGAGTTGTCTAGAGTTTCATGGAATTCACATGTTGATGCTGTTGTGGTGACTTAGTAATTTTTTTGTCATTCTTTCCCTCTGTCTTTCTTAAGCCTGAGTATTAAACAAGAGGGCAAAACCCAACAAGGTTTATTGTTCAATATGGACTGTTTACCCACTAGCCCCTCCAGAAACCTAAGCATTCTCTGCCTATCGCACTAAACATTTGGGAAAATTCCCAAAGTTTTCACAAACACAAGAGTGTCTTTTCTTCTTCCTTCTGCTCATCTTCTTTTATTGTATTTCTAACCTGCCACTAACCTGATCACATATTTATCCTTTTCTTACCTAACTTCCTCAATCTAATTGCTAGTACTCTCTGTATCCAACTTTCTCCCTTCCCTCTTCCCCTTGTGACAATTTTTCTTGTCCCTCCTCAGCTCTCAGTAGGCTCATTAGTAATGATGTACTTTGATCAGACATCAACGATCTGCCATCTATTCAAAAGTTCTAATTACAAATCAGTTCAGCTTCCCAATTTATATAATATATTCTAATAGTTCCCTATCTCTCCAGAATAAGGGAGAAAATATGTTTTATTATCTGTTCTCTGAGGTCTTCATTGGTTTTGCATTTTTTCAGCTTAACTTCCCAGATCTACAATTACAACCCTAGTTTTCTCATGGGTGCCAGTTCTACATCATCAATTTGTCTGTTACCAGGAATTGGATCTCCTGTGGGTCTCTCAAATTTAACGTGTCTGAAATTATCTTTCCATGGCAAATTCTCCCCACTTCAGAATTTCTCAGTCACTAGTATTACTAGTGTTTAGGACTCCACCATACTCCCAATCATCCAGGCTCCCAACCTCAACATTGACTCATCAATAGCAATTACCCCAAATATCCAATTTGTTGTCAATTTGTTTCTACCTTTACAACGTCTGTCACACAACTGTCACTCTAATATTAATCCTCATAACCTTATGCCTAAACTATCAAAAAAGCCTTCTGGCTAGTCTGCCTGCCTCAAGTCTCTTCCCATGCTAATCCATCTACCATTCAGCCGAAAAAGTGATTGTCCTCAAGCATATGTCTGACCATGTCACCTCCTCCTCCAAAAATTTCAGTGGCTCCCTATTACCTCTAGTATCAAATATAAAATTCTCTTGAAG
>CM053770.1:440263004-440313894 GCA_028658325.1 Potorous gilbertii
CTTGCATCCATGAACTTATTTTTAAAATAGTTTCATAACTGCATTTCAATAAAATTTATCTCCTTTGTTATTCTCTGCATTTCATTTTGTACATTTACAAGTAGTTTTCTGAAAAGAGAACCATAGGCTTCAACACAAGGCCAATGGGGTCCATGACACAAAGAAGGTTAAGGTCAACTTTGACTTAGCTTTCTTTTGAAGAAGTCACTGCACTTCATTATGATATGGACATAAGTATAATAAAGTCCCTCCCAAGAGATACCAGGGCTCAAGGAACAGTGCTTGGCACATGGTTAATGTTTACAAATGCTTATCCATTCATTCATTTGTCCATTCATTTATCCCTGATGCTGTTACTCTTGGGTAATATGTTCCTCTGAATTCTTCCCTAGGGTTTACAATTTGTTTTAGTCTGTTCTCCTTCTAACCCCAGACTGGGCTAAGCTCTTCCTTTTAATTCTTTGAGTCCCTGGGAAAATGGGGCCATGATCACATGTCTAACTTTCACCCACTTTGGTTTCAAGTAGAAAAGATAATGAATAATAATAGCTAATATTTATGTAACATTTATTACATGCCAAGCACTTTACAAATATTCCCTCATTTGATTCTCACAACAGCCCTGGGGGGTGGATACTGTTATTATCTCCATTTTACAGAAGAAGAAATGGGCAAACAGAGGTTAAGTGACTTGCCCAGATCACATGGCTAGTGTCTGAGACAAGATTTGAATTCAGGTCATCCTGACGCCAGGCCTAGCTGCCTCTGTCTGGTCAGTCATTGCGACACAGTCACTGATATTCTCCCTCAGCTTATGGCCCCTGAGCTCTGCTCATGTGAAATCCATCTAGTTGTTTTCTTTCTTGCTGGTTATAGACATACAATTCTTTACTCACTCATGAGGTTATAGGACTTAGAATAGAAAGGAACCTTAGATATTATCTCCAAGCCTTTCATCTTCCACTTTACACCCTGACAAATACTGTTTGATCCAGTGGCTGATCTCCTGGCTGTCCACAAACATGATACCCCATCTCTTGACTCTCAGCATTCTGTCTCCCATACCTAGAACGGTTCCAAACACTGACTTTTTTGGTTTCCTTTAAGTCTTAATAAAATGTCACTTTCTACAGAGTAATTTCCTCATCCCCTCATAATTAAAATACCTTCTATTAATTTTCTCCTATTTATTCAGTATATATAGCTTGCTTTGTATATATTTTGGGGGTGTTCTCTTCACTTTCCTCCATTATTACAATGTAAACTCCATGAGGACAGGGACTACCTTTGACTTCTTTTTGTACCCCCAGGGCTTAGTGTGGGGTCTGGCTCACACATAGTAGGTCCTTAAATAAATGTTTATTGATTGATAGAGGTAGGGAAACAAGCCCAGGGAATTAAAGGAGTTTGGTGATTCAGTGAATGAAGAGCTAGGCCTGGAGTCAAGAAGAGCTGAATTCAAAGCTATCCTTAGACATTTACTAGCTGTGTGACCTTGGGCAAGTCACATTACCCCCATTGGCTTCAGTTTCCTCATCTATAAAATGAGAATAAAAATTTCACTTGCCTCTCATGGTTGCTGTTCAGGTCATTTGGGATGAAACTATAAAGCACTTAGCAGAGTGGTGGGCATATAATAAATGTCATATAAATATTAGCTATTATTATTACAATTTTATCCTTATTAATTGTGATTTTTGATCAATATCATATGCAATATCATGGACAGAAAAAGAATTTTAAACCCCACCCCTATTCCAAATCCGTGGTCTTTCCACTACCCCTCACTGCCTCTCAATTTCCTTAGGCTATAGGTCACAACTCCATTAGCCCTTTCTGGTTGCTACCCCCACCCCTTCCCTGGTGACTCCCATATTACTTTTAGTCTTTTAGAGCTGAATAATTAAGGTGAGGATCAGTGTCCTCTTATTTCAAGCTTTTCCCTCAGCCCTTCACCCTCTATGAAGCTATTCCACTTTCTCTCAAGCTCTTTCCTGAATCCAGAATCGCATTTAAATTCTTAACTCTTAAAAAAACTCTTATCAGCACACCACCACCATCACGCTATTAGCCCATCTAGCCAAGCCTAAAGGCTTCTCTTTAGGGGTGGTACAGGTCGGTTAGATTGGACTGTTTACCTGAAAGGAGGAGGAAGGAAGCAAGTACATAAAAACAAGAATCCATGAGCACAATCCTTGACACTAAAGGAATTCTACTTATTCCTATATTTAACCTCATTTAGCCAACTCATTATTTGTGCATTTGGAGGTGCCTGGGACCTGCTTGACTCAGACTGGTACATTGGTACAAGGTTCCAACTCCCTTTTTTATGTCTTTATCTACCCTTCCCTTTGCTGTGAAATATTTTACTTATCTAACGTTGCTTCAGAATCCTGCTGGCGGGCCATGCACTCTAGGGAAGCCTGAAGCTTATAAACTAATCTGTACCCCAGAAATATCAAAGTGGCATCAGCAAGAGTAGATTCCTTCGTATTCTGATAAATCTTTTTGCTTTCAGTCTGACTCATCTTTAACTCAGCCATTGGACCAACAACAATGGGTACACCTCTCCCAAGAGGGGGAGAGAATTGACTAGCAAGGTTATATGTCTGCCTTTTTCTCAGAACTAGAACACTTCCCGCCCAGACTCAAGGGTAATAATGAGGGAGAAGCCTAACTCTGCTTGTGTCCTTTTTTGTGAGTGGATGTCCCACTGGAGGTATGAACACTGTTAATACATCCTTTAGGAATATTAGAGGTGAATGTGACTCAAGATCCCAAAACCATCTAGGGAAGACCCCTTTCACGGAAACCATAAAACTTAAATACACATCAGCATGCTTAAAAGTCTAAACATCTTGTTGGTTACTTTTTACAGTTTTAAACTGTTTTTCTTATCTTCTTTAATTCTTTGTTATAAGGAAAAATAGGTTGAAAAATGTAGGTGATGTAAAAAAGAAGGAAAAATTTTAAAAATAAAATGCATTTATAGGGAAAGTTTTTCTATCTTGCCTTCATTATTTTCAATAAAACTTTTTAAAATATTAAGACCAGACATTTTACACACACACACCAGTTTTACACACATTTATTGAGTAATAACTCTATGCAAGGCACTATCTAGGTAATCTGGAGGGACAAAGATGACTAAGGTATAGCCCCTGGCCTCAAAGGGCTAACAATCTAATCAATTAATAACCATTTATCCGATACCTACTATGTGCCAGGCATTGTACTAAGTGCAGGAAATACAAAAAGAGGCAAAAGACAGCCCTGCCCTCCAGAGCTCACAATCTAAAAAGGATATTACTGAAAACAAATATATACCAAAAAGCCATATAAAGCATAAATAGGAAATAATTAATTGAGGGAAGGCACAAGGTTCTGGCAAAAGAAGGATTTTAGTTGAAATTTAAAAGAAGCCAGCGATGTCAATAGTTGGAGTGGAGAAGGGAACATATTCCAGGCATGGAGGACAATCAGAGAAAATGTCCAGAGTGGAAAGATGGAGCATCTTGTTCATAGAACAGACAGATATGATATTTTTACAAATAAATAGTTGAAATTAGAGTATGAAAGTATCTAAGAGAGGTTCAACCAAAGTGCTCTGAGAGTTTAAAGAAAGGCTTAACTGGCTTAACACAAGTAGTATGCAACAAATAACAGCCTCATAGAGCTAAGGAATGCAAGTAGCACTGAATCTTGGGGTGAGGGGTTTAAGCAGGTAGGCAAGAGGGGCTCAAATAAGAGGGCTCAGAGAACAGGACACTTTTGAGAGAGGGGAGGAACATAGTTTGGTTATGGATAGAGAAATTTCACGCCGGTTCAAAGGCAGAAGTCAGTGGTTCTCAAACTTTATGGTGTCAGAACACTCTTAAAAATTAGTAAGAACGCCCACCAAAGAACTTTTGTTTATAAGGGATACATCTATTTTTGTTTATATAGGATATATTTATCAATATTACTGTATTATAAATTAATATATCTTAGTATTATTACAAATAGTTTTTAACCTCAAGGATCACTAAAAGAGTATTGGAGACTCCCAGGAGTCTTCATACCATACTTTGAGAGCCACTGTCAGAAGCCAAAGTCACATAAGAGTTAGAATTTGTTGTTCTTCAGTCTTTTCAATTCATGACCCCATTTGGAGTTTTCTTGGCAAAGATACTGGAGTAGTTTGCTATTTCCTTTTCCAGCTCATTTTACAGATGAGAAACTGAGGCAAGGTCACACAGCTAGTAAGTGAGGCAGGATTTGAACTCAGGAAGATTAGTCTTCCTGGTTTTAAGCCCAGTGTACCACCTCGCTGCCTGCCATGTAAAAGTTAGAAAACCAAGAGTAAAATCCAAGGCCCAGCAGAAGAGAATCTCAAGCTGACTTGGTACCAGTTGATATAGGGTTCTCATGATTGGGAGACTAGATTTCTAATCTACACAGGAAAAATGAAATAGGATAGAGGGAAAAAGCCAGAACAATGGTCTCAAAAGGGGGTACTGCAGCATAGCCCCAAAAAGTGAGGGATCAGCCATGGGAATATGGGTTATATTCCACCCTCCCCTTAGAGTCAATTGGTTTGTCTCCAACACAAAACATGTTTTTCACTCATTGTAGCTCAGTGTTCCTTTTCTCCATCCTCTCAGGCCCCTTTGCAATCTCTTAACTTTCCCCCTTCTGTAGTTGTCATTTTTGACATATATCTTATGATCATTTATACGGCTATCTTATCCATCTTTGTCCCTCCAGATTACCATAGTGCCTTGCACAGAGTTAGTACTCAGTAAATATGTGCAACACTGACATGTGTGTATGTATGTGTGTGTATGTGTGTGTGTGTGTGTGTGTGTGTGTGTGTGTGTGTGTAAAATTGTCTGGTCTTAAGTATTTTTGAAAGTTTTTTGGAAAATAATGAAGGCAAGATTTGCAGCTATAATCTAACCAGTACAGACAGAAGCAGCTGGACAGAAAATCCTCCCCCTCCTCATGCCCAAAGTAACCACCTCCTACCCCACAGATATCTCCTAGGTTCAGAAACAGCCCCCTGAAGAGTGGTCTCTGTGTTCCAGGGTAGTGGCTGGTGAGTGAGAGCCCTGTCCCATCCATTTTCATTTTGTGTTGAACCAAGTACGTCAAACAGAATAGGTCAACTTGGGGAAGTTTCCATTTTTTATTGTAGATCTCATTTTCTTCCCTTCTTCCTTGCCAGTCTACTCCTCTTCCAACTCAATTTTTCAGTCACCCACTTTTGCAACCTCGGCATCATCCTCAGCTCCCCAACTCTCCCTCACTCCAAATACCCAAGCAATTGACGAATTTTGTCATTTCTATGTCCGTGACATTTCTCACATCCGTTCCCTTCTCTCTGCCCACAACTACCATGTAGATAATGCTCTTACTACTTCCTGCCTGGACTATTGCAATAAATTACTATTTTTTAATCAAGCAATCAATAAACATTTATTAACATTTATTATTATTAATTAATTAATTTATTTATTTATTTATTCTGGCTATGTGCCAGAATTTGTGCAAAATTCTGGAAAAACAAAAAAAAAGCAAAATAAGGTCCCTACCCTCAAGGAGCTTATAGTCTAATGGAAGAGACAACCGGCAAACATTGATTGATTAAAGATTCTTTGGTTCATAGCTTCTTTGGAAATGTTCATTCTTTTTTTTTATTTAATTTTTAGTTTTCAACATTCACTTTTATAAGCTGTTAAGTTCTAAATTTTTTTCTCCCTCCTTCCCTTCCCGCCCCCTCCCCAAGTTTGCAATAGCTTCTTAATCACTCTTCCTGTCTCAAGTCTCTCTCTCCTCCAATTTAACCACCAAAGGTTTTCCTAAAGCACAAACCTAACCACTACTCAATAAACTTCAATGACTCTCTTATCACTTCAGGATTAAATATAAATCTCTGGTACTTAAAGTCCTTCACATTCTACCTTTCCAACCTAATTATACTTTTTTCCCTTTCCTACAGAGCAGTATATAGAATTTCAGGCCTGAAATCAAAAAGACCTATCTTCCTAAATTCCAATCTGGCCTCAGACACCTACTAGTCATGTCACCCTAGACAAGTCACTTAATACTGTTTGTCTCACTTCCTTCACCTGTAAAATGAGCCAGAGAAGGAAATGGCAAACCACTCCAATATCTCCACTAAGAAAACCCCAAATTGGATCACAAGGGTTTGGATATGACTGAAAAATGACTGAATAACAATTCTTACTTGCATTCTCTAGTCCAGTCAAGTTGACCTTCATCCTACTCTTCTCATTCATACAAAAATACAACTAAAAGATCTAAACATGAATTAAGGTACACTCCCATTTATTAAGCAAAATCCCATAAAGGAATGGATTTATACTGATAATTTCATGCTAAATTGAAATCAGAGAAAATTCATTTTTGCCTATTGTTTTTGCATTGTGAATGGTAAATATCTATACACAAAGAAGCATGACACCTCCTGAAAGTACCATGACTTTTACTGACTATTGTGACATATTAATAGCAATAATAGCTAACATTTATACAGTGCTTACTGTGTACCAACTACTGTGCTAAGTACTTTACAATTATCTCATTTGTAGATACTATTTTTCTCCCAATTGTAGAGATCAGGAAACTGAGGCAAACTGGTTAAGTGACTTGCCTAGAGTCACCCAGCTAATAAGTAACAGAAGTCAGTTCTGAACACAGGTCTTCCTGACTCTAGGTCCAGCCCTCTAGTCACTGCACCACCTAAATGACCCTATAATTTCTTTGTTGCATTGGATTCTTCCCTACCCCACCAAAAAAAGGATCTTAAAAAAAAAACAAAAAAAAATGTGCCTCCTTGGCTAGCTTTATTGCTCAAATTAATTTACTAATTAATTAACAGTTATCATCTATAAGTCTGCCTCATCCCTCAGGACACAGGCATACTCTCCAAAAGAGTTTTGTACCATTAATTCAAAATTTTTTTATTTTCTCTTTATCTTATCCTTTAAAATTTCTTTTGTGCATCTTTGGTAATTATGTGTATAAATACATGAAAATAACTATTTATGCATAATATACGTAAATAATTTATAAATAAACATATCAGGGGGAGCTGCTAATTTTTTTAACTGATAGGGATATATAGTTGACATAGTAAGGGGATCACTAGACAAGAGCACAAAAAAGCTGGCCAAGAGGCTATTACAGTAGTCCTGACTCTTGGGAATTATGTTCTAGACAAGTCTATAGTTGTGGAATTAGGCAGATCTTCAAAGTATACTAAAAGACAAATCAGCAGGAAGTGATGATAGACAGGATTGTTCCCCTGTATTGGAGTATTTTTCATAATTACGGTTTCTTTTGACACCTAGTTGGCTAGCACTGCTTTCCAGGCATAATGGAGAAAACAGTCTTTTTCCCATCCTAGCAGCTCCCAGTACTGGGGGTAGAGGGGGGAATTCCAGGAAGCCAAAGCATTGATGGAGACCTATGGGAATTGAGAGGAACCCTGGCAGAAGGCACCCAGAATTTTCAAAGAGGATACGAAGCAAACCTACACTGTAAATCCACAAGTTCAGTCCTGTTTTTCTCAGTCACTCTTGGGCCCTTCTCAGCAAGAACCAGAGGTTATCCCCTGAGGCCTCAAAGCCCAATGAGAGCATCTGGCATCCAGGGAAAGCTTTACAGTGAAGAACTAAATCCTGGGAAGGGGCCATGAAAGAAAGAGCCAAGAATCCATCCAAAGCCAGAGAAATATCACAGACTTTCAGCTCATTAGACAACAGCCTGCATTTTCTTGCCACCTCTACAGATATTTGTGGATGACTCCTGCACATCTGAGGCTGATGATAAGCTCTTACTCAATAGACAAACAACCATCTATGTAATCCTTCCCTTGGAGGATAACTAAGAAGGGCTCCAGAGCTTTTCCATTTAGAGCTGGAAAGAATCATAGAAACCATCTAGTGTGTCTCCTTTGTTTTCAAATAAGGGAAAGGAGGTCCAAAGAGGGCTAACTTCCACTTTTTAGAATCCTCATTTTTCCTTCAAAAGCCAAATGAAACATCACTTTCCGCAGGATGCCTTCCTGAATTCCCCCCAGATGCTAGTGATTTCTTATCTTGCATTTATATATTTATTTCATATACTTCTGCATGGTTATGTAGTACTCCCTCTGGAATATTCCCCCAACTCACACACACAGAGACAGAGGGTGGGGCCCACTATTATCTCTGATTCTAAGGGCAACCCTGTTGCTTGCTATACTTCTAATACAAGTGACTTGCCCAAGATCATGCAGATGGTTAAGTGGCAGAACCTAGGTTCCCTAGATACAACAATAACAACCAAAAACCAAGATCACAATCCACCAGCTTCTGACCAGTAGACCATCATGACTACACAGAACCAGAGAACCTCTGCACAAATGAATCAGTACTGTATTCTTACAGGATTATCCTTTCCCTGTTCTGATTATCCTTTACATGTTATAGCGAAGTAACCTCCTTTTTGATGAACATAATACGATCTATGAGTTTCTTATCTTAGTCCAATCTCAAACCTGAACTAACTCCAAAGCTAGCATTCCCTTCACTGTTCCATACTGCCTCCTTCTCTCTGGAACAATATCAGCAAAACATGCAGAAAAATCTTCCCAGAATCTTCTGTTTAGGCTAACGGAAGTTTTGACAAGATCAGAAATGTCTTTGTCAAAACTTCCCCTTAGGCTGAACAAAAAGTTAATCATCCATAGACAAAGGCAACACCTCAAAAGAAAATTTCAGTGACCTTTCAAAAAAGAAATGAATGAGGAACAAAGATAAATGAGTACAATAACCACGTGCCTCTTTGTATTGCTACCTCTCTCCTTGGCTATTACAGTCATCTCTAATGGGTCCCCCTGAATCTGATCCTTTCCCATTTCCAGTCTATCCTTAGTCCAGCTGCCAAAGAGATTTTCTTAAAGTACAAGTCTAATCAGGACACTCCCCTCCTCAACAAATTCCAGTGGCTACTCATTACTTTTTGGGTCAAATCCAAACACCTTTATTTGACATTTAAAGCATCACCTCCACCTTTTAGAATCTCTATTTCTTCCTTCAAAGTTCAGTTAAACATCACTTTCTATATGAAAGTCATTCCTGATTCCTCCCAGATGCGAGTGGTTTCTTATCTTGCATTTATATAATTTATTTCACATACTTCTGCTTGTACTTATGTAACACTCACTCTGGGATATTCCCCCAGCTTACACACACACACACAGGCTACATTCACAGAAGATAGTGACTACTATTGCTTTTCAGTCTAAGAACAATTCCTTTGGTTACTATACTCTGCATACTAACTTCTGAGCACCCATAGGTGTGCTTCTCATTAACAATCAGACAATATGCACTTAATCTGATTTCAGGAAGGGCATTTACTAAAATGATACAGTAAAAACAATTGATTCAAATATTCTTTCTGAAAATCTAAGGCAAATTATCTTACAAATATACCCAGCATCCATGGAAAGAATACACACAAACTTGATACAATGCTGGAATACATATATATCGAAAATATGTGTGGCAAAGGAATAACTCAGACTTCTTGGTATTTGAAAGTCCTCTCTTCCTTCATAGAGTCGGCCTTGTTGATACATTGAATGATATCAGTGATTACATTTATTGTGGATTTATGGAAATTTTTCTTTATACCTACTACTCTCTCTTGGTTGATATCTTGATTCAAGTGAGTTATCTGGACTTACTGGGATTACAGTAATTAAGGTAGCCTTCCTCCTCCCACCCCCTATACTTTTATATATACATGTCTCCCCAGGATAGAGCGTATGGTGCTTAAAGGTAAAAACTGTTTCTTTTTTTACTTTGTATGCCTAATACCTAGCATGGTGTTTGACACATAGTTTACTACATAGCACATACTTTAATATCTGTTGATTGACTCTATTAATCACAAGTATTTATATGCCCAGTTTTGCCCAGCAAATGCTAGGATCTGCGAGGATGCAAATAACCATAAGGCATAATATTTGTCCTTTAGTGTCTTACAATTTAGTTGGAAAGACAAAGCAATTGCAGGGGAAACAATTAGTACAAGATAGTAATAAAAATTCACATTTGTATAGTCCTTTATAAAATATTTTCCTTACAAAAACCCTGGAAAAGAACATTTTGAGCAAGTATCATTATACCCATTTTGCAGATGAGAAAAGTGGATCACAGAATAAGTCAATAGCAAAGCCAGGATCCAAATCTAGATTTCTGACTTTACATTAAGCACTCTGCCCCCAACATCATTCTGGTATAATCATTAACTGTAATAAGAGTAATATAAATTAAGTATTCAGGTATCAAAATTCTACTATGTCAAGTACATAGGAAAAGTCAAATAGAGAGTCATGTTGTGGTTGGAGCAATAATATCCTACAGACCTAATCCTTACATGTTAGGTCAGTTTTTCCTTAAAAGGTATTTGAACCATCCTTGAGATGTAATGTAACGTAATAAAACCATAGTTTCCTGGTTCCCTAGATACAACAATAACAACCAAAAACCAAGATCACAATCCACCAGCTTCTGACTAGTAGACCATCATGACTACACAGAACCAGAGAACCTCTGCACAAATGAATCAGTACTGTATTCTTACAGGATTATCCTTTCCCTGTTCTGATTATCCTTTACATGTTATAGCGAAGTAACCTCCTTTTTGATGAACATAATATGATCTATGAGTTTCTTATCTTAGTCCAGTCTCAAACCTGAACTATCAGACTGTCCTGACCCAGGAATGATCTTCTCTGTATATGAGATTTGAAGAGGGAGGTATCATTTCCAACTAAGGGAATCAGAGAACACCATGAAGGAAGAGACATTTAAGCTAGACTTTTATAGAAAGGAAGGAGTTTAAGTGGAAGTTATGTAGAGGCATCCAACCTAAGAACAGGTCAATTAGGAAAATTCAGAAGCAGGAGAAATAAAGATAAGTTTAAGGAAGAGCTAATACCTCAATTTGACCAGAGAATAAAGTGTATTGAATTGAGTGGAGGTAAGACTGGAAATGTAGGTTACAGCCCAGATTAGGAAGGACTTCAAATGGCATACAAAAGAGTTCATATTTTTCTTGTAGGCACCAGGGAGTCACGGAAGGTGTTTTTATTTTGTCTTGATTAGATTTTGTTTTTGCAAAGGAAGGATATGATCAGACTGGGGCATTAGAAAGATGTTTTGGCACCAGGGAAAGAACATGTTGGTGGGAAAAGAAACTGGCAGCATATGGACAAATTAGGAGACTATTAAAATAGCCCAGGTAAAAAGTAATCAGTCTCTGACCTAGAGTAATGTTAGTATGAGTGGAAAGGGGGAAACAAATGTTAAGGTTTTAGAAGATACAATTGACAGAATGTGGCTAATGATTGGCTTTGGGAAATGAGGGAGAGAAGAGAAACAAAG
This sequence comes from Potorous gilbertii, assembly GCA_028658325.1. Lineage (NCBI taxonomy): Eukaryota > Metazoa > Chordata > Mammalia > Diprotodontia > Potoroidae > Potorous > Potorous gilbertii. The sequence goes on from CM053770.1 coordinate 440,274,449, forward strand.
ATACTTGAGGCTTCAAGCTTATGTGGCTACAGTAATGATGTTGCTATTGACAGAAATTAGGAATTGAAAAAGAGAGCTTTTGGATGGGGAGAGAGGGATGAGAAAAGCATTCAAGACAAAGGGAACCCTTTCTCTGAGGCTCTGCAACCTCATCTGCACCACAATCGCTTTCTACTCTGTTTTTGCTTGGAGGTCGTGCCTGGGAAGAGGTAAGTCACTCAACTATGAACTCCTATCACCAAGCAAACTCATCTTCACCTGGGGCATTTTCCACTCTGCCTAACTACAACCCACTTTTTCTTCCTCTCCTGAGAACTGCAATGAAATCAATGCTTCTACTGACTCTGGAAGGGCTGTGTCAATCTATTGCCCTGTGGCTACACTCACCTTGTCACTCCTTCCCATATATGATGTCTATCTCTATTAGGCACACAGTAAGAATTTTATAAATGTCTCTTCATGCATTCATTTGCCAGAGTAGGCAAAAAACACAGACTGGGTAAGGCATGTGACATATGTAGGAAGAAATGAAGAAACTGGCCTGGTTTCAGTGTAAGGTTTGTGTTCAGAAGTAATGTGATAAAAAAAAAAAGCTGTACATTTTGCACAAAACAGGATTATAGAGAACTTTGGAAACCAGATGAAACAGAAAGCAAAGGAGCTATATGATGAAAGTTGTATCTTAGGCAGATTAATCTGAGAGAAGTGCATATGATATCTTTAAGCAAGGAGAGATGGAAGTCATGGAGATGTTGTTCAGTAATCTCAGCTGATGACAGCCCAGACTAAAGCAGTAGCAATAGGAAAGGCCAAACTGAGAGACACTTTAAAGGAAGAAATGACAAGTCATGGTAACAGGTTACATAAAAGGCATGAAGGAAAAGTCCAAGATATCTCCACTACTTTTGTTACACCACCATTCAGTCATACTCCTACATCCAGAACCTAGGGATGTTCATCACTGTCTGCCTACACTATTGTCCTAGTCTCTTTACAAGTCATCTTTGCTTAAAGGTTCACCACGTTCCTCCATCCCTCCTCCATTCCAGTCTTCCTACAACTTCTAGAATAACAGTCCTTGTGAACAAATTTAGTCATGGCAAGTCTTTGTTAAGAATCTGCTGGGGTTTCTTTTTGTTCCACTGAGTAAACTTCATACTCTCCTGTCTGACGTACAAGGCCCTCCATTATTTCACAACTTGCCCTCTTAATGATCCCCAGAGCACATAATCTTTGTTCCAACTTATGGGATTCCTGCTCACCTTGAATATACCTTGTCTTTTCCTGGTTCCATACCTTTACTCAGACTATTCCCTCCTTCTTAAAAAGTTCTTCCTCTCCAGTTATTGAATTTATAACCATCCTTTAAAAGCCTGAAGCCAACCTTGGAGTAGGGAAGAATTGGGTCCAAGACCCACCTCTGATACATATAGGTCAAAAGACCCTGGGAAAGTAACTTAGTCTGCTGGTGTTCCCAGGTAACTTTCTAAGAGTTGGAGTTGCAGCACAGTTGAGCATCTGCATTGGTAGGAGTTTCCCCATTGGGAGCTCCCTACTCTAATGAAATCACCATTTTAGACCAAAAATAGCCCATTAAAAATCATAAAATATGCCTTCTCCACTCCTTCATGAAATCTTCCATGATCAGCTAATCATCTTTCTTAAGACTCACAGAGAACTCTTGTGGTCATCTAGTGCATTTATCATATGAGTATAATAGTTATCTACAACTGGGCCTTACTCCCTCCTAGAACATAAGCTCTATGAGACTAGGAATTGTGTTTATAACCATATAGCAGCTAGATGGTAAAGTGGATAGCATGTCGTATCTGGAGTGAAAAAGAACTGAGTTCAAATTCTGCCTCAGATGCTTACTACCTGTGTGACTTTGGGCAGTCACCTGATTTCTATCTATTTCTGTTTATTATCTGTAAATGGGGATAGTAATAGGTTCAAATGAGACATATGCAAGATATTGCATAGATGCCAGCTGTTATTATAACCTAGGACAGCATTCTATACACGGTAGACTTAAAAAATGTTCATTAACTTAAGTGAAATTTCAAAGTTTCTTTCATGAAATCCTCCCTGATTTCCCGTCATTAATGCTCTCTCCATCTTCAGGTCATGTTTAATTATGTCCCATTAGGATGGGACTTGAAACTACCTATTTTAATCATCTTTGCATCCCTAGCACCTTACAGTCCCTGGCACATAGTAGATGTTTAATAAATATTTGTTTAATCACATTCTAATCAGGGATACTGGCAGAAAATGGGTAGTTGAGGACAGTCATTCAAAATGGTTAATAAAATCAGTTCTGGACCTTCATTCTAAGACTCTATTGACCTTTCATTATTCTATATGTTCCTATCCCAGGGCAGAATTTGACAGTGGGTCAATGGAAAGCAGTACAAGTATGATGTGGTGGAAAGAGCACCAATCTGGCATTCAGAAGATCTAGGCTCTAGCTGGTTCTCCCAGTACCTACCTGTATGATTTGCATAGATCATTTCCTTTGGGGGAGTTTCCGCTCCCAAATGAGCCCCAGTTTCTTCATCTGTATAATGACAGGATTGGTCAACATGATTTTTGGGGGTTCTTCCCTTCCTATTCTAAAAACGTTATGGTGAATAATGTCCTTTACTAAACATGAACTTCAATTACTTCTTCTCATCTCCTGTAAGGTTATACTAGCCCCTTTACACTATAGCATGAAATTGGCAAATGGACAGAAAATGAAACAGACAGACCAAGTAAGTCATGAACTTTAGGATGATTCCTGAGTCCAGTCCAAGGGTGACATTGCAGGAAGGACCTCACTTGCAAAGCAACTCCCCTTTCCATGGAAGGGCAGCTGGGAGCAAGGTTTCAAAATGGCATCCTCTTCCTCCTTTATCCCATTTTCAAATGTAATGTGGTGGAATGAGCTTGTTTTCCAAGTTGCCACTGGAGACCTCCTCAGAAATGTGTTCTCACATCTGATAGTGTATTTTAAACACATGGCCTGGGGCCGACTGCGCTCATCATTCTTGCTCAGTCTTTCCCACACATGGATTTTCTGCAGAGGCAGACTACTTGGTCCAGCTTCCTCAGTTGCTAAGCAAACACAATTAAACAAAGGAACACAAACACTGTCTCATTTTCTAAGGGGGCCTCTGGGCCTCCCCCCTGCAGACTGACCTGATGGTGTGAGGTGGGCTTGCCCATAGGAGAAGATGAGAAAATGAGTCAGGAAAGATCAAAGTCAGGCCAAGAAGCACCACCTCTTGGAAGCAAAGGATAATGCAGACTGTATTAATCACATGAAGTCATAGAGCTTGAAAGACTCAAGGACTGATTTCCACCCTAAGCAGAATAAACAAATTATTACTCCATCATTTCACTCTCCAGATACAATTAATCACCAGACTTATCCTTTTTTTTTTCTTCCTGAGGGCAGGGAGGCTTCAATCAAGGGAAGTCATCCTCACCAATTACACTATAAATCTTTGCTCTCATTCCTTTCACAGAGAATGATGGATACTTGCCATAGGTATTCCATGTAATAAAGGGTTTTCAAAGCAGCTGTAGGTATCACCCTGATAATCACAACTGACATTTACAGAAGACTTTAGCACCCACCAAGGTTTTCTCTTATGGTCAGTTATGCAGTCAACAGGCATTTATTAAACACCCTAAGTGTTGGGGGATATAAAGATAGGCCGAATCAATCAATCAATAAACATTTATTAAGCATCTACTATGTGCACTGGGGAAGAGGATTTGAGTAAAGATAAGATTTTTCTTTTAGTGTATAATGATGACTATCTTCTTCCTACATCAATTGCAGTTGAAGGAGCTAGGTGGTACAGATAGACAGCACTCTATAAAGCCCTAGGCCTGGAATCAGGAAGACCTGTTCAAATCTAGCCTAAAACACTCATTAGCTGTGTGTGCCTGGGCAAGTCACTCAACTTCCATTTGCCTCAGTCTCCTCATCTATAAAGTGGGGGTCATAATAGTATCCATCTCACAGGGTTGTTTTGAGGATCAAAATGAGATAATAAGTAAAGTGCTTAGCAGAATGCCTGCACTTAGTAGGTGCTATATAAATCTTAACTATTATAAAGTGACCTACAGAGCAAGCACAGCCATAGTGAACAGAGAGCTAGTCTCAGAATCAGGGTGACAACTTCAAATCCCAGCCGTGACCCCTGATACTGTCCATGTGACTCTAGGCAAGTCAATTAATATCTTTGTGCCAGAGGTTTTCTATAAGTCCTTTTATGTGCAAAATAAGTTGGATGACCTATATTAAGAGAAGTTTCCTCACCAGGTGTTCCCATCAAGATAGAGTCAGTCATCACCCTGCCTTCCCCCAAAAGAAGTGATCAAATACACTCATTTTCCCTAAAGGAATATGCCAGTTTATATCAACACATGCCAAGGAATTCTTAAGACTTTTTCAGTTTTAGGTGCAGCTAGGTGGCACAGTGGAGAGAATGCTGAACCAAGTGTCAGGAAAAGTCTTCTCCATGAGTTCAAATCCACATAGTAGCTGTATGACCCTGGGCAAGCTACATGGTTACTGTTTGCCTCAGTTTCCTCATATGTAAAACTGGAGAAGGAAATTGGCAAATCCCTCCAATATCTTTGCCAAGAACAATGGGATTACAAAGGGTCTGACACGACCGAAAAACAAGTGAAGAGAACAATAGAGCTTAACAAGTTTAACTATCTATTTTTCTTCTTTACAAAAGGGAAACATTGAATGGTTATTACCATTAAGACCATTGAATATTTCCAATAGAATTCAACAAGTTCACAGTGACTTTTACAGGAAAATGAGGGACCACCCATCCTCTGTGAGAAGGAAGCTATGACATATTTTCAGATTATTTCTTAAACAACTCAGTTATATGGAGAGAATTTGAAATTTAAACAGCACAAGCAGTTAAAGAGAATGGGATACTGTTTTAAGGCAATGTTACATACATGTTTCTTGAGGCAGAAGACTTGAAAGACCATGGAGTTCCTGTTTCTGCCACTTAGGATCTGGGTCCCCTTAGGTAAATCACTTATACTCTTTTAAGTTTCAGTTTCATCATCTATAAAGAGAGGGACTTGGACAAGATGGCCGGTGAGGGCATTTCCAGCCCTAGATTTGTGAATCCATGATCTGATGACTCAGAGTCAGAAGATTTGGGTTAAGAGTTCTGTTTCTGCCATTTATTACCTTTATGACCTTAAACAAATCACTTAATTTCTGAAACTTCCATTTCCTCATCGTTAAAAGTGGGTAGAATAATACCCACTCCGCTTATTTTATAGAGATGTTGTAAGGAAAGAACAGATAAAGTGTGTGTGGAAGCCCAAAACTCTGTATGAAAGTGATTATTGATTATTATTAGAGAATATAATTATCATCCCACATCAGAATAACCAAGCATGAATCTCTTTTTATGCTTTCCATAGAGTGGACTAACATTTTAATTTGAGTTCTAAGTAAAGGGAAATTAGTATTGTTCTGAATAATAATATTAAGAGATGATTCACATGAGTTACCCACATTTCAAGTCATGAAAATATGAGAAGAATCTGTGATGTCATCATTAGAGGAACTCTTAATGTGAGAATTCCCTCTACCAATGGAAATTAGAATCATTCTATAACTGGATGAGTTCTAGAGAGTTGTCTGAGGCACACAGAGATCTTCCTCCATTACAATGTAAGTTTCTTAATAGCAGGAACCATCTTTCCTTTTGCTTGTTGGGCAAGTCACTTAACCCCACTTGCCTCATCCTGGGTCATCTCCAGTCATCCTGATGAATATCTGGTCACTGGATTCAGGTAGCTCTAGAGGAGAAGTGCGGCTGGTGACCTGCACAGCCCTCACTCACTCAAAACAAGGTCAAGTGCAAGTCATGTCATCATTTCTCTGATGGCGTGGTCTTCTTCAGCAACAAAGGACAAACACACACACACACACACGCACACACACACACCAGTAGCACATTCCCTGACCCATAGAAGTGCTTAATAGATGCTTGTTTCTTTTTTTTCAGTGGTTGTATGTGTTTGTCCTTTGTTACTGAAGGACTTTTTCATTGTTCTGACTTTGATTTGAGTGAGAGAGGGCTGTGCAAGTCATAAGTCTCACTTTCTCCTCTAGAACCATCTCTCTTTCAGAGAGGATTAAATGACCTACTCAGGATTATAGATTTAATATGTATCAGAAATGGTATTTGATCCCATATTTCTAGAACTTCAAGCTAACACTCTATTTATTCACTTGACATATTATCTCTATATTTCGATTTATTAGGGAGAAATATAAAGTTCTACACTTACACTTCAATATTTCAGTGGAGTCATCATCCCTTCAAGTGGATCCTTCTTTCCAATAGCACAAATTACAACTCATCTACATTGCCCCATCACCTAAGATAAGAAGGTTATATCCATGTCCTTCAGCAAATTCTCCCTAAAGGATCTATCTAGTGAAATAGATGTGTTCCAGGATTTCTAACATTCCATAGGTACCAGCAGAGTGTTTGACCTGTCCATCTCTATTATTCCTTACTCTCAAAGCACGATTGATTTCCCTCATGTTCCAATCATACATTTTCAGAATATTATGTTTTATGCCACTGCTTACAAGTAAGTCACTATTGATAATATGCTGCAGCCTATTTCCAATCACCCTATGTCTTTTATCACTCTTTGGGTCATTTGCAATTTTGATTCTTTCATGATTGGAGTGCTCCACTAGTGGTAGCCATAGAGAAACACTGGAAGAAAAATAAAAGTTTTGTGTCAGGCAATAGTTTGGAGTCTTAAAATGCAATGCAACTCTCCAAGTCTCAGTGATACCTTGGAGATCATATTAGACTCCTTGCGCTGAGGTCTCTAGTTCACCCTGTTTATTATCCATACTTTGTTCATTTGTGTACTTAAGGAGATGAGTTTATTGAAAGTTCTCTTATTAGATATTGTCTGATGAATTATTGATCCTCTCTTCTTCCTATGATAAACTTACTACTCTCTTTGGTATTAGATTAATCAATATATTTAGGAAATGATTTTTTTCCTTACCCCATGTTTTAGGTTTAAATTCCCCTTGACCATATTTGGAATACTACAGGGAAATAGATTTTACCAGCCTTCATTAATTTCACTTCATCCTTAGCCAAAAGTTCATCATTCTTAAAATCACAAAGTTCTACTTGAAAACATCCAAGAAGAGGACATCCCTCATGCCCATTCCTGAGTGTTAAGTTCTAATTGTTAGAAAGATCTTCCTTAAATGGAGCCTAAATTACTTCTTTGGTTCTACTCCCTGAGGGCAAACAGAATAAGTCTGATCCTTAGACTTCAAACCTTGAAGACATCTATCATGTATCCCTTGAGTCTTTGCTTCTCTAAAGTAGACATGCTAGGTTCTTTAACTTATCCTCATATGACATGAAATCAAGATCTTTCACTATCCTAACTGCTCTCCTCTAGACACTCTTCATCTTATCAATGTCCTTCTTAAACCATGCCTTACCCCCACCAAACATATTGCTCCAGATGAGTTCTGATTAGAGAAGAGTATAGTGGGACTCCAACTTCACTATTCCTAGAAATCATGCCCTCTTAATGCAGCCCAAGATCATATTCACCTTTTTTAGCTGCTACATCACACTGCTCATCCATATTGAACTTTAAGTCCACTAAAACCCCCATATTTTTTTTCGGACAATTACTATCTACCATACCTTCCCTATATTATACTTGTGAAGTTGGGTTTTGGTACCCAAGTGCAAGATTTTACATTTATCTCCATTGAATTGAATCTTATTAGATTCAGCCTAATGTGTCTAGCCTATCAAGGTGCTTTCATATCTCAACTGTATCACCTAGTGTATTAATGATTAATCCCAGCTTCATGTCAACTGAAAATTTGATGAGCATACCACCTCTGTCTTTATCCAAAGTCATTGATTGTCAGCACAGTACCCTGGGTACTCCACTGGAGACTTCTTGCCACATTGACATGAACATTTAGCAACTATTATTTGAGTATACCCAACTAGTTCTTAATCCATTTGATTGTACTGTCATCCAATCCATATCTTTTAATTTTCCTGAAAAGAATGAGTTTTATCAAAAACTTTACTAAAATCTACAAAATTCTTGCTAAAAATATATATTCTCCTTACCTCATCTATTAATTCAGTAATCTTATTTTGAAAAGGAAATAAGGCTAGTCTCCTATGCCCTGCTCTTTGTACTTACTGCTTCCATTTCTAGGTGATTACCAGACATGTCTTTAATGATTCATTTTAGAATTGTCCCAGAAATCAAAGTCAAACTCATTGACTTCTTATTATAAGGTGAACAGAACCAGAGTAACTGCATACAGAAGCAAATAAGGTAGCATCCTGGCAAACCAGTGACACATGTGTGCAATGGACAGGCCAGTGTTCCGTTCCACTATCAGGTTTGGATTCACTCTTTTCAAGCAAGACCTTTAATCTAGATGGTGGAAAGGGCCATCGTAGTAATAGATTTCAATCTAATAAGCAAGTTTTAAACACCTATTCTGTGCAACATACTGGAGGATACAAAAATAAAAGTAAAACTAGTATCTGCTATCAAGCAGCTTATCTTCTACATTGAAGAGATAAGTATATACATATATATATAAAACATATGTATAATATATTATAACATATTATATAAGATAGGTAAACATCATATGTATATATGAGGAGATATGTAGATATAGATATATAAGCAGCTAGGTGACTCAGTGAATAAAGCACCAGGTCTAGAGTCAGGGAGACCTGAGTTCAAATCGAACTTCAGATACTTAATAGTTGTGTGACTGTTGGCAAGTCACTTAGTCCTATCTGCCTCAGTTTCCTCATCTGTAGAATAAACTAGAGAAGGAAATGGCAAACCACTCCAGTATCTTTACCAAGAAAACTCCAAAAGGGGGTCACAAAGAGTCAGACGTGACTGAAACTACTGAACAATGACACTTATAAAACTGCAAGGTCACATTTCAAAGAAGTCACAACGGGCTAATTGAGGGGAAGAGATTTACATGCCACAAGGATAACCAAAGGCTTAGTGTCAGGGACATTCTTTCACAGAGTTAACTAAATCACTTTGGGAGGATACCAAAATTTTTGTGGATACTATATTCTCCTCTTCTTCTTCTCTTTGCTTCTTATTTCAGGAAGAAATATTTCTCAATGTTATTATTCCATTAAATAAGTTTTGGCCAACTAAGGTTAATATTAACAAGAAACAGACTTCAGTTAACAAAATATTCTAGAAGAAATGGCATAATAAAACTTAATAAAAAGAAATCCAAAAATCTCATAATATCCTCAATGCCTTTGCAGAAATAGGAAAAGAAGGAGTGAGGAGAGTGTCCATGGGGATGGAATTAGATATTGGGTTTTTTTAATATATTGGTCACTTGTATGGAATTTTTTTCTTTCTTCCTTTTTAAAAAATGTTATAAGAGAAAACTCCCAAGAAAGAGGAAGGAAGAAGGAATCAGTAGAAAATATAGGTTACAGAAAAACAAAAGATATCAAGAACTATTAATCCTTTAAAAAGATAACATGAGCAAATACTTTGAAAACTAAAAAAAGTTTTAAAATTATATAACTATTAATGTGATAATGATGATGGTATTAGAGTTATTACCGTATGATCATAACTTTACAGCTAGAAGAGGCCTGACCTTAAAGGTCATTTAATGCAAGCCCTTCATTTTGTACATGAGAAAACTGAGGCCTAGAGAGGTTAAATTACTTTCCAAAGGTCACAGGTAATCTATGACACAAAGAGGGGCAAAACCTGAGTCCTCTGACTCCAAATTCAATCTTCTTCATACCTTACCATCTTGCCTCTCAATCAATCAGTTGACTTTTATTAAAGGCCTATTATATGCCTGATACTGTGCTAAGCATTGGGGAAACAAATGGAAAAAAAAGACAATCCCTATCATCAAGAAGTCCAGAATATAATGGGGGAGACAGCAAACAAAGATATACAAACAAGTTATATACAGGATAAATAGGAAATAATCAATACAAGAGAGGTGCTAGAATTAAGTTGGGTAAAATTTTCTGTAGAAGGTGGGATTTGAGATGGTCCTTAAAGGAAGTCAGAAATATCAGTGGTCAGAGAGGAGGAGGGAGAGAATACCAGGCATTGGGGACAGCCAGAGAGAATGCCTGGAGCCAAGACATAGAGATGGAGTGTATTGAAGTGCAAGGCCAGCGTCACTAAATAAAAGACTTAGTGTCAGGAATTAGGTACAATATAACTGGAAAGGGAGGAGGGGTCTGGGTTATAAAGGGCTTTGAACACCAAACACAGTATTTTGTATTTGATCCTGGAAAAAATAGGAAGCCATTGGGTTTTGCTAAGTGGGAGGGTGGGGTGACATGATCAAACATATGCTTTAGGAAAATCATTTTGATGGCTGAATGAAGGATGGACTGGAGTGGGAAAAGATTGAGGCAGGCAGACCCACCAACAAACTATTCCAATAACCTAGGCACGAGATGATGAGGGCCTGTATTAGCATGGTAGTAGTACTAGAAGAAAGAAAACGGTATATTTAAAAGATGTTCCAAAGGGGAAATGAACAGGCCTTGGCAACAAATTTGATATGGGGAGTGATAGAGGAATCCAGGATGACTCCTATATTATAAACCTCTGTGTTACTATCATTATCATTGTGTGGGATGGTGAGACCCCCTACTCAAATTGACTACTCAGAGGCATCTCAAAGTACAAACAGAAAGTCATTTATTCGGTTCTTGCAAGGACTGGACTTCACCCCGCTCCAAGCAATTTGGAGGAGAGGAAACATTTTACAGAAGTAGATGCAAGGTTATATAGCAAAAAACCACAAAACTCCCCTTATCCTTTTGGTCAAGAGCCTGAGTGAGCAGTCCTATTTTCAGAAATAAGAAAATGGGAGTTAGCCAAACTGGGGAAAGGGGTGACATACGGTTTCACAACTTCAAGTTTCCCCATATCGTATGATTTTGATAAATTGAAACTCAGGCCTTATGTCTGCTTCACTTGCTTTACTCCCTGAGAAGTCTTCACTGACATATCATATTCATTGTTATTATTCATTTCTAACAGTAAAAAATTATAATAATATGGTAAACATATTTGTAGGTGTACCTTGCCTTTGTACAAATGTGCTTTGGAAAAGTTCTGCACCAACCTTTTTTTTTAACCAAGTATTTAAGAACACTGAGGAAAATTCTTATTTAAAGGAACTTCACAATGAATTCCTTATTAAAGCCAAGAATCTTTCTACAATAAAAATAAGCACACCTTCACTAATCTGTTTGCTAAGTTCAGAGAGTTGTATGTTGTATTTTCTAAGAGTCCAGCATGTCCATTTAAAAATTCATTCTACCACACCAGTCTTAACATCTCATCTTCCTAAGAGTTCTGGGTTTTTCAGAAAAGGATTTGGGCAGATTTGGGGGCAGTAGAGCAATTTCTCTAACACTTAAAAGAAGTATATTCAATTCACTACTCATTCCTTGCATTCTAAAAAGACAATTTAAGCACTTTCAATAGATCGTGGGTTGCAAGAGGCAACTTGCCTCTTGACATCTCTTCAGGTCTTAGTTTCCTTCTCTTTGGAATAAGAGGGTTGAATTAGACATCACCAAGTTTCCTCTCAGCTTCAAAACCCTCTGATACTAAGACATTGTGGGAATTAGTTGGGACATTCTCTGAGAAACTTAGACCTTTGTTTAAAGGTTGTGATGGAACCCATATTGCTATGTTTACCTTGTGTCTTCTGAAATTACCCTTAGAAAAAAAAGGCTGCAATGTGATTTTTGCCACCTGCCCTTTAATACTTAAAGAGGTGTGGGTAACAAGGGATGATATTCATTTTAAAAGTTTATTTTTCCTTAGAAAGCTATTGTAATTTCTCTTCTTCTAATTAATTAATCAGTCTTTATTAAGAATCTACTGGGTGCCTACTATTATTCTAGGCTAGGTACTGTTGAACAAACAGAAGTACAAGTCACAATTCCTGCTCCTGAATCAATTAAATTAAATTAGAAAAAAATGTTGTTAAATGATAACTGCGTGCAATGTACCAAACTAGGAAAGAAAGAAAGAAAGAAAAAAGAGGAAAGAAAGTAAAGAAAGAAAAGAGAAACAAGAAAAGAAGGAAGGGAGTCAGGGAAGAAGGAAGGAAGGAAGGAAAGAAGGGAGGGAGGGAGGAAGGAAAGAGAGGAAGGAGAAAAACAATATAATCAGTCTCTACCTTTACGGTATTTGTTGTCGAAGGGGTAGGTTATTACATATTCATAGACATGTATGATATAAGTAATGATGATAAAGACAAAAGAAATATTCAAACTACTGTAAGAATTTTGAGAAGAGAGTTTTCACTCCTCAACTGAAGAGTAAACATTCTATGAAAGAGGTAATTCTTTAGCTGGGCCTTGAAAAAGGAGATTGATTCTATAGGTAGAGTGGTGGAGGAAGGGCATGAATGAAGAAATGGCAGTAGAAGAGAAAAGATAAGGGAACTAGAGAAAAACTAATTGTCCAGTTTAACCAGAATATTTTGAAGAATACATACAGGGAAACAGAAAGCAATAATATGAGATAGGTCAGAGAGAAACATATGTTAGAAGGCCTTGTAGATTAAGGAGTTCGTATTTTATCCTAAAGGTAATGGGGTACCAATGAAGAAGGTTCATAACTAGGGATATGCCACAATCATATCTGTGAATTAGGAAGATTATTTTGGTAATCTTGTGATAGACTGGAGAAACACAACCCAGTTAAGAGACTATTATCATAGCCTAGGCAAGCAGTAACAAGGGTTTGGGTGATGGAAGTGGCTGGGTGAGTTGAAAAAGGAGAAGACAGATGGAAGAGATATAGACAAAGTAGAACCAACAGAACTCGGCAATTGATTAGGTATGGTCGAATAAGAGAGGGGGAAAAGTACATGTTAAGCCTATGTGGTGCCATCAACATTAGCTAGAAAGTTGGAAGAGTGATAGGTTTGGGAAGGAGAAATAATGAACTTGAGGTTTGAGGTACCAGAAGGATGTGAAGCTGGAGATATAAAGGAGGCAGATGGAAATGTAGAACTGAAATTCAGAAGAGAGAACAGATGGATGTATAAATCGTAGATTTGATTATCAGAGCCTCAGGAGTAAATGAGATCACCAAAGGAAAGAATATAGAGGAGAAGAGAGCCAAGGACAGAGTCTTGGAGGGACTCCATGCTTAGGGAGCAGAAACTGAGGGAACAAGAATAATATACGTGAAACATTTAGAGAATTATTAAGTGTTAGACTGTATGATTCTGACTCTAAGTACAATATGAATCCAGAGAAGGGAAAGGTCAGCTATGGCTAGAGTCAGGAAGACAGGCAGTGAACAAACATTTACTGAGGACCTACTATGCACCAGATATTGTACTAAGTGCTGGGGATACAAAGAAATGCACAATGCAGTCCTTGTCCTCAAATAGTTTGCAACCTAACAGGAGAAATAAGTATGTACAAACAAGCTATATGTGGGATAAATAGAAGATAATTAAAAGAGAGAAGGCTTTAGAATTAAGCACTGGAAAATGTTTCCTATAAAAGATGAGATTTTAGTTGGGACTTAAAGAAAGCCAGAGAAGAAAGAGCATTCCAGACAGTAGTCAGCCAAAGAAAATGCCCATGATGATGCCATGAGATGTCATGTCTTGCTTAAGAAACAGCCAGGAGCTCAGTGAAACTGAATGAAGAGTATTTAGTGAGCAGTAAGGTGTAAGAATGGAAAGGTTGGAAGGGACAAGGTTATAAAGGGCTTTAAATAGGTAATAGATCATTTTGTATTTTATCCTGGAGACTGTGAGGAGCCACTGGAGTTTACTGAGTAGGGGGATGACATGGTCAGACCTGCATTTCAGGTGGCTGAAGAGAGAGTGGATTGGAGGGGGAAATACTTGAGGCAAGTCGAACCACCAATAGGCTCTTATAATAGTCTAGGCATGAGGTGATAAGGTCCTACAACAAAATGGTGGCAATGTCAGAGGAGAGAAAGCATATTTGAGAGATGTTGCAAAGGTGAAATTGACAGGCATTGACAACAGTTTGGAAATGGGATGGGGGTAAGAGATAGTCAGGAGTTAAAGATGATACCTAGGCCGTGAATCTAAGCACCTGGAAAAATGGTGTTGCCCTCTACACTAATAAGGAAGGTAGGAGTGGAGGAGGGTTTAGAGGGAAAGATAATTAGTTCTGTGTTGAGTCTAAGGTGTCTATTGACCATCCAGTTTGAGATGTCTGAAAGGCAGTTGGAGAAAGGCAAGACTGAAGGTCCACAAAGGTTAGGGCAGAATAAGTAGGTTTGAGAATCATCATCATAAAAATGATAATTAAATCCATGGGTACTTATGAGATCACCAAGTGAAGTAGTTTAGAGGGAGAAGAGAGGAGAGACCAGTATAGAACCTTAAGGGACACCTACAGTTAGGGGGCATGAAAGAGGATCCAGAAAAGAAGACTGAGAAGTAGTCAGATAGGAGTAAAGTCACCTCCTTCATGTGAGACAGAGGTGAAGGAGGAGATTATGATAGAAGGCATATGAATGATGTGAGATGCAGAAGAGGGAACAAGAGAGAGTTCACAGTAAATGACCTCAATTTTTTTCTGTAAAATATGAGAAAGCATTTTCAGCTGAGAGGGGAGAGGGAGGAGGAGCCATGGGAGAGTGGGGACATATAAAAAGGTGTGGAGGAGCTGTTGTAGAGAGTAGGATAGTAATTTGATAAGAGAGGCATAGTAGGATTGTCTGGAAGCAATAAAGGCTTGGTAGGCAGAAATTGGTGATATGATAAGGGGGCAGAAACTCTAGAGAATAAGGCAGTGTAGAGTTAAACTGGTGCACTAAGACGTCAAGACAGGGAAAAGGGAAGAGAGTGGCTAATGCCTGGGAGAGAGCTGAGGGTTAGAGAGGTATGGATTAATTTTTGATAAGGGAAGGCAGAGGGAGAGGTAGAAAGCCGAAAGATTATTGTCAGATAAGTGGATTTCAGAATCCTTTAACACAGAGGTGTTACATTTGTGGGAGAAAGCAAGAGCAAGGGTATGGTTAAGGTAGGATAAAGTAGTAGACAATGGAAAGTGTATGGTTAAGGTAGGATAAAGTAGTAGACAACGGAAAGTGAATAGACAGGAATTGAATTGTTAAGGCATTTGAGAGTCTCTCTCTCTCTCTCTCTCCATATATATATATGTATATATATATATATATACATATATATACATGTGTGTATATATACATACATACATACGTGTGTGTGTTGAAGTTCCCATTTATAAAGGCAGGAGTTAGAGAAAAGAGAAAAAATGTGAGCCAGGTACCAATCCATTGAGGAAGGAAGGGGAATGATTTGGAGTCTGTAGGGAACAGCTACCAGGATTTCCATTGGGTGGTAGATATGAATTGCATGACTTTCAAAGAAGGAGAAGTCACTGAGTGATCAGGGTAGCAGGGGAACCTGGAAGTGGCATTGGGAAACTACTCCCCCACCTCTACCAGCAAGTCAAGAGGAATAAGTTAAATTACAGCCAGTACCAGAAAACGTTGCCAGAAAGGCTCTGTCATCTGTGGGGAACCAGATTTCAGTGATAGCTAGAAGATGGAAGGAGTGATAGAAGAAAAGATTTAGGATGAAGGGAAGTTTGTGGCCTATGGAATAGGCATTCTAGAGGGCACAGTGAAAAAGATAGGTAGCATTTGATTAGAACTTTGGGTTGGAAAGGTTAAGGGAGATGAGAATAAGGAATTGGGTGGTGGGGCTGTGGAGTTTAGATGATGACTTACAGGAATTCAGATATATAACCAGATGCAAGAATGTTTATCACTGAGTGGAAGGCACCACCCCTTTTTCCAGAGGAGTCTGGAGATAGGGCTGCAGACAAGTACAACATGTGGTGGAAGGCATGTGGTCAGATGGTCACATCAAAGGACCATTTCACTACTCCTCTTCCCTACACAGGCTGGAAATCAGACAAGTAGTGACATAATGGGAGATGGAAGTCATAGAAAGAGGAATTGGGACACAGCATTTCTTGAAGTATGAATAAGAAATGTGGAAGGAAAAAGGATACTCAAGTCTCTTCTTAAATGTAACTGTTTCACTTTAGAAGTGTCCAAGAAAGCTCTCAACAACAGACCTAGCCTGGAGCTTTCAATACAGGTGTGACTTTTGTCTCCAATGCTTAGAATAAACTAAGGAGCAGGTTATGACTGGCAAGAGATAAATTGCATGCTACTTGACCAGAACGGAAGTAGGAAGGTGTATATAAGGAAGATGCAAACAGGACTTTCTTTTTATTTCTATCTCTCTTTTCTGATAGAAAAATAATGCATCACTTTCTCTTTGATCACCTGCCAACCCAGTTCCATTTCTTTCTTTCCTTCTTTCTTTTTTCTTTCTCTGTCTCTGTCTCTGTCTCTTTCTACTTTCTTTCCTTCCACCTTTCTCCTCCAAGTATTTCTTTCTTTTCTTTCTTCTAATCTCTTTCTTCCTCTCTTCCCTTCTTTCTATCTTCCTCTATCTGTCAAAACACACACACACACACACATGCACACACACGCACCATGACCTTGTGTCAACTAAGTTCAGTGGATGCCTTGGAGAACTACTAGCTCTCCATCCCCTTGAAAGAGTATTTGTGTGTTTGCAT
Organism: Potorous gilbertii; assembly: GCA_028658325.1. Classification (NCBI taxonomy): domain Eukaryota; kingdom Metazoa; phylum Chordata; class Mammalia; order Diprotodontia; family Potoroidae; genus Potorous; species Potorous gilbertii. The sequence continues at coordinate 440,291,191 of CM053770.1, forward strand.
CACTAGGGTTACTGTTAAGTATTATATTCTCAACTTGTAACTATTTTTGATAGATGTAGATTTTTGTATTTAACTAGAAGAGTCTATGTATTTAATAGTCCAAATCCTACCCCCACCCCTACAACCATTGCTAATTGGAGTGATGAAGAATTGTATCTATTTTAGTGAGTAAGATTCAGTACCCAACACAAAGCTCTATTAACTACTTGATTAAAAGGTCTCAAAAAATGCTGGCTAGGAATGGGATCCATTTCTGGAACACTGTTCATAACAGGATAGAAGAAAATAGAAATATCAGCTTCTCTCATAACTGAACTCTTCTTTGGAAAAAGGCTTTTATAAATTGTCTGCTTTTAACTTCCCTATAAATTGCTTAGCTATTAACTTCCCTCAAGCGGAATGGCCAGTCTATAAAGCAGCCAAAGCTTTGCTTCCCTGTTTGTTACTGTTTTGCATCCTGGGAGACTACTTAGTGTGAATAAAGGTCAGAGACAGAAATACAACATCTTCAAGATGAAAAGAGTATTTTGCAGCTAAGAAAGGAACAAGCCCTATCTGGTAGTTCTTTAGGGACCAGTCATTTTAAAGGAGGTTTTTTCTTTTTGGGGGGTTTTTTTTTATAGAGATATAATTATTTATTTACCTAAACAAGATACATTTCTGTTATATAGGATATCTCGAGAGGCTTAGTGCAGTTTTAATAACTTAAATTGTATTAAATTTTTAGTTGTAATAGCTTAAAACTACACTAAGACTTTTGGGACACCCTGCATTTCTGTTAACCTGCTAATCAGAATTAATATCCAATTAGCTAGTTCTCATTTAGTATACAGTGAAGTCCCTGAAAGAATAGGAAGTGAGAAGGAAAAAGTCTAGAGTATGGGCTACTGCCCGCACAGGACAGGTCTGGCTGAGTCAGTGCAATGGTGAAATCCTAGGATTTCTAGGAGACATTTGCATTTCCCACAATCTTAAATTTAATTTATTTATGTAGTATAGTATTTTAATCCTAGCAATATAACATTTATTAGGAAAAGCACATACAAAAGTGTCTCTGAAAAGTTAAAAGTTCTCTAAGCTAGTATACATACACACACATTTTAAGGACTACCATGTGCCAACACTGTGCCAATCACTGGGAATACAAAGGCAAAAGAAAGTCCCTCTCCTCAAAGTGCTTACATTCTAATGGAAAGAGAAGACAATATAAGAAAGTCAAGGGAGGGAGTGGAAGGTCCCCGCCCCAGAGGCATAATGGGAAAGTACAGAATGGATGGAAAATGAAGAGATGGTTGGCCTGCATGTCCTCTAAATAGAGACAACACAATCCATATACCACAATTACATACCACACATTGCAGTATACGAATGTAATGGGCTACCATTGTGCTATAAGAAAAAGATCATTTCAGAGATACCTAGTATGACTTGAATTAACTGATGCAAAATGAAGTAAGCGAAACCTGAACAATTTGTACTGGAGTATCAATATATAGAAAGCAAAAAACAATTTGCTAAGAATTCTGATCAAATAATTGATCAGCCATGACCTACTTTTACTCATTACTCACTCAAGCTATTATCCTTTTGTTTTGCTTCTCTTCCCTTAGTATTCTTAACTCTAAAAGACTGTTGTAAAAAAAAGGTCTGGAATCTAAAGACCTGCATTTGAATCGAGGCTGAGAAGATCTTTTTTTGCTCATCAGAAGCTGATGAATTAAAAAAAAAAAAGAAATTGGATGATCAGGTTTTTGTCTTAGGAATTTTATTTTCGTAACTGTGTTAAGATTGGATTGGAGAGGGGAGAGATCAGAGGCAGGGAGATTGATCAGGAGTTATCATAAAAGTTCAGGTGAGAGGAGATGAGGGCCTGAACTAGGGTGATGGAATTTGGGTGAACAGAAGAGGATGAGTGTGAGAGATGCTGAGGAGGTAGAATTGATAAGACTTGGCAGATGATTGAGGGTTGGGAGGAAGAGAAAGAAAAGAATCAACCCCAAGAGGAAAGCCTCAGTTGTTCTATGATCCTTCCTTTGTCTTCAATCCTATCCTCCAAAGAGCTGCTGAGTCTCATCAATTCTACCTCCTTAACATCTCTTGATTCTTCAATTCATCATTAATTCATCGTAATTATTCCTTTGTCCTCACCCCTATCCTCCAATCAGCCGCCAAGTTCTATCAGTTTTACCTCAACATCCCTCATGCTCATTTCATCCTCTTCACTTTGCTCAAATTTCACCACCCTAGTTCAAGTTTTTATCACCTTTCACCTTCAACATACACACACACACACACACACACACACACACACACACACACATATATATATATATATATACATGCATTATATATAATATATATACACACACATTTAAATACATATGTATGTGTATGTATATCATTATGAATGATTATATATCATTCAGACACATTCAGACACATATATAAATGGGTATTACATAAATATATACACATATCATTCTCATGCTCATGAAACTATATTGATTCTCTACTACTTGTAAGATAAAACAGAAATTCACAGCAATAGCATGGTCATTGTTGTACAGTCACATCCAGTTCTTTGTGATCCCATTTGGGGTTTTCTAGGCAAAGATACTGAAGTGGCTTGCCATTTCCTTCCCCAGATCATTTTACAGATGAGGAAACTGAGGCAAACATGGTTAAGTGACTTGCCCAGGGTCACACAGCTAGTAACTATCTGAGACCAAATTTGAATTTACATCTTCCTGACTCCAGGTCTAGCATTCTATCCATGGCACCACTTAGCTGCCTGAGCTCTAACCTAGCCTTGGACACTTACTTGTGTCATCACAGGCAGGTCACTTAACCTCTTTCTGCCTTTGCTTCCTTATCTGTAAAATGGGCATAGCACCCATCTCCCAGGTAGTTTATTGTGAGAATCAAACAAGATAATATCTGGAAAAATGCTTCACACAGTGTCGGGCACATGGTAGACACTATATAAATGCTTGTTCTTTTTTCCTTAATTTCTCTCAACAGAAAACAGAAGTTGATTCACAAGTAGAAGCATCTCTGAGAGGAGAAATTTAAATTAAATTCTCACTAGGGTGCAAATGAATGATAATATACTCTTTCCTGAGAACAGGCCTTCCTGGAAGAGGAAGAAAGAAGTCGACAGAGGAGGCTGAAGATGTATAGGTCTAAGGGCACAACTTTTCCTCCCTGTCTCTATTGAGCTGCCATAAAAGTAATCCCTTCTACATTTGAATGGATCTCTTTACAAGTCTCTGAACTCCCGTCAAGCTCAAGCTATTGGCTTCTCCACACTGGATCTGACCTGACCTGATGTTTGTGATTATGTTGTCCTCTACTGGCTTTGCTGTGAAAAATGTGCTTCTTAATTCTACTCAGGGCCAACAAGATTTTCCTTTTGCTCAGTTGCAGTTTGTGTGCTTTGGAGCAGAAAACCTTACATTCTTTCCTGATTCCACATGTGTGTGGCTTGGTTGGCAGTCCTTGTATCTGTCTGTTCGGTTGTGTTCAGGGGTCCCCTATGCACCAGAGTTGTTGCTTAGGTTCTTTCATGTGGAGAGGATCCTCTCCCTCTTTATTCTTTGGGGTTAAGCATAAGATCTCTGGGGAACATTAGTTATGTATTCCAAACTGATATTCATGATGAGCTTTAACATCAGAGTAATAATTTTCAAGCAAGGATTTGAGATTTGAGGAAAAATTAAGTAAAAAGTCTTACTATACAATGTTTTTTCCAGCCTCGTTGCTGAGAGCAAGATTTCCATCTTTTTTTCCTTGAAATATTTTCTTTTGGGGATGATCAAACAGGAAGGAGAAGGTATAATGTAGCAGAAAGAGCACAAGTCCTTTCTCAACTACTTACTATCCCTGTGAAGCTGGGTAAAATCATTTAACTTCTCTGGGTCTTAGTTTTGTCTCCTTAAAATGAGAAAGTTGGATTTCTAAGATACTTCCAGTTCTATATCTGTGAACCTGGGAGTATGCTGTAATATTAATTGAAAAAGTATATCTGAACACATGTTGGAGACGACCTGAATATCTTTCTTAAGAGCACGTATGCATTGACCATTTGGGTGATTCAGACATAGGCATTAACTATGGCAGTTCTATTCTCCTAAATCACATTGGGGAATAGGTAGAATTTTCTAACATAAACAAAAAACCTTTAACCAGAGGTAAGAGGATTTATAATAACATCTGTAAAGGCAAAGTGAGAGAATCCAACTTTTTTTAAAAATCTGTTTAGAAACAAAATGAATCTCACTCAAGCAACTCAAAATATTTTCACATGCAATAACAAACATTAACATTATTGGCCCATGTAGTTCTTAGGGGATTATTTGTCTATGCGCTTCACATGAAGAAAACTTTGGAACTGAAACCATATAACAGAAAACATCTGTTTGGGCATCTTTCAATTATGATATGTTGCAGGAGAGGACTGGGATTTGGAAATACCAGTCTGACATGTAAACTGGCCCTGACTGATTTAAACACCTCTTGGATCTCTTGGGCTACATAGACTATGGTACTCCTGTAAATCTATTCTTTTGTTCCCTTCTATAATCTCTTTTAAGCATCCATTTCATCATCTTTGTGCAGTAAATAAAAAGTCATCAGAAAAATGAATGAGGAAATAATAATGTGCTTAGGTTAAAAATTCTCTTCCTAGAAATATGCAATAAGAGCAGAAGTATAACATAAGTCATGTAGCAGACTAATAGAACTGAATTGGATTTCTGAATGCCGCTAGTGACAGCCCTGGCTCTGAAAGTTCACTGGGGCATTGGAACTATCTGTAGCCATTGCAAGATGGTACAGTGATTGACTGACTCCTATCGTGCAGGTATTGCAATCACAGACAGCAGTGGGATGTGGAGACACTCTCATTAGTACTGCCTAATTTAGTCTCCTTATTACCAAGATTTTGCCAGAGGTCATCCCACTTTTTGGTGTCTCATGAATTACCTTATGCCAAGAAATAAAGAAAAAAACCAAAGCACAATAATCCTGAAAGATTGGCAAATCTAATTAGGTAGAAAGACAGTTCCTCAGTATGAGAGGGTTGTGTAGCTGAACTGAACAAAAGACCTTTTCACCAGGTAGCCTAGTCTTCCCCAAAAGTCCAGTGCAGTTCACCTCTGCTATTAGCTCGTTTCTCTAAATGTACCAAGTCCAGATGGCTCATGCCTGAGATCAGAGCAAATAGCAGTGATAACTTCATGGTCTTATAGAATTTGATATCATGCCACTATAGCCCTTACAGTTTGGCTTCTTTCATTGCAAGCCAGAATTTCATTGGCCTGTTTCTCCATTTCTCAGTTTTTCTTCACATGCTTTCACTGACTTACTGTGTAATACTGAGAAACTTAATTAGTTCCTCTGTTTACTTCTCTATAAATAAGAGATACATTGTTTCTCCTTTCACAGTGTGACTAATATGGAAATGTATTTTCTATGATTGCACATATATTATCTATAACACTGCTTATCATCTTAGAGAGGGTTGCAGAAAGGGAGAGAAAAATTTGGAACTCAAAATTTTTTTAATTTATGTTAAAAATTGACTTTACATGTATTTAGGAAAACTAAAATGCCATTTAAACAATAAAAATTAAAAAATAAGAGATGTAATGTGAGGGAGAACATATTAAAGTGGAAAGAGTTTTAAAGGAGGGGGTAGGAAGATTTGTGTTGAAGCCTGGGTTCTGCCATTTACTCTTAAGGCAACAAAGTGGTGCAGTGGATAGAAGCAGCAATTTGAGTTCAAATGCTGCCTCAGAAGCTTACTGGCCCTGGGCAAGTCATGTGATATGAGAATTCATTGAAAGAAATGGGGTTGTTTAACCCAGAGTAGACTAAGCGAAGGGGGACATAGGATAGCTATATTTTAAGGGTCATCATGTGAAAAAAAGATTAAATTTATTCCATTTGACCCCAGAGAGCGGAACCAACGACAATGGTTGAAAATTGCAAAGAGGCAAATTTAGTCAGGAAAACGTTAATAACAAAAATAGAATAAGATGCCTCAAGAGGAGAAGGGTACTTCAGCTGGAGTCTTCATACAGAGGCTGGGCATCATATAGTGGTATCTCCATTTGGGGACAGGTTAGATAAATTGGACACCAACTCTTGTTGTTCGGTTATTTAGTCATGGCCAATTTTTCATTCAGCAGGGGTTTTCTTGGCAAAGATACTGGAGTGGTTTGCCATTTCTTTCTCCTCATTTACCATTTTGTAACTCATTTTACAGATGAGGAACCTGAGGGAAATAGGCTTAAGTGATTTGGTCTCACAACTAGTAAGTGCCTGAGGTCAGAGATGACCTCAGGTCCTCCTGACTCCAGGTCCAGCATTCTATTCACCATCTAGCTAGTTGGGCCACCTAGCTACCCCAACTCAAAAATTCTATAATTCTAAGTCCAAAATTATCAACTTGAGTGACTAGGGGAATGGTGGCATTATCAACACAGTTAGAGAAGTTAGAAAAAGATTCAGGTTGGGGTGGTGGTGATGAGGAGACAGAGATGATACGTTCATTTCTGGACAAGTTGAACTGAGATAACCAAATGCACACCCGTAGAACTATCAGGCAAAGCACTTGGAGATTTGAGCCTAGGCTCTAGAAATAAGTTTTGGGTAGAGAGAGGGGCTTGGGAATTATTTCCATAAAGTTGGTCATTGAGGATGTGGTTTTAGGTGAAGTCACAAAGGGAGACAATATAAAAAGAAAAGGCCTATGGGAAAATCCTGGAAGTAGAAGAAGTTCGGATTTATCACTGCAATTAGCATTGTGCTCATTCATAATAGGAAAAGAAGGAGAAAGAGAAGGAACAGAAGAAAAAGAGAAGGATGAAGAGGAAGAAGAAGAGGCCATATTTCTGTAGCGCTTTAACCTTTACAAAAGTTATCTCACTAGGTCCTTGCAACAACTGTGAAAGGAAAATACTATTATTGTCCATAGATGAAGAAATTAAAACTGAGTGCTCACATGACTTGTCCAGAGCCACACAACTGGGAAATGTCTGAGGCAGGATTGAATTGGGTCTTCTTAACTTAAAGTCAATCATTTTTCCCTGTCCAGCTAACTGTCCACTAAACCCATTCTCTTTCCATTATTAGTCATCAGATTGAATAGACTGAATTCTTTCATTTTTCCTTTGCTCTTTTTCCCCACTTCCTCATCTCTCACCAATATGGTACCCCACTGCCTGGCGAATAAAGCCTAAACTTCTTCACTTGGCATTCAAGGTCGATACAACCTGATTCCAACCTACCTTTTCAGTTTTCATTCTAATTCTCTTCCCAAATTCTCTGATGTGAACAAATATATTACCTCATCCAATCCTGAACTGACATTGAACTTTTTTATCTCTTTGGGTTTTTTTTCAAGCCATTCTCCCTGCCTACAGGGCTTTATTTTTCTTGATGTCACTTTCACATGAATGCCTTCTAATCCTCAAGACAGAAAAGAGCACTCTCTCTTTATACTTTATAGGAATTTATATTTTTTTAGGAATTTGTGCCTCTCTTATGTTCTTACATGTATTGAGCACTTTTACAATGTGCATGCAACTGTTTCCAGGTGATGATGATAAAAAAAATAAAAATGAAAAACAGCTCTTGCCTTCAAGGGGCTTACATTCTATTTATCACACACTACATTACATTATTTTTGTGTCTACAAGTCATGCCTCTCCTACTAGATTGTAATCTTCCAAGGGCAAAGCACAGGATCATAGATTTATAATAGGGAAGAACCTTAATTAAAAGTTATCAAGTCCCTCTATTTACAGATGAGGTGCACAGGGCTACCCCCGGCCTGGATACTTACCCTTCCCGGGTCTTCAGACATCACTCCGGCCCCTACTGTGTGGCAGGGAACTCCTCCTGTGGGGGAGGGGAAATGACTACACAGAGCACTGGAGGAGGCAAGTGCACTTCACTTTATTGATTACATCACTTCCAGAACTCTTCCCAGCATCCCTTTATATACTCAGCCAGAGATCCTCTCATGTTCCTCCCTGAGGGCAGAGCCAACTCCCAAAGGGCGGTCCCAGCACCCAAAGGTGGTCCAGAGTTTGGCTCCTAACAATGAGGAAACCACATCATTTGACCAAGTTCACATAGGCACTGAGTGGAATAGGTAGGATTTGAACCCAAGCCATAACATTATAGATTTAGAACTTGAAGAGACCTTCAAGTCCATCTAATCCAACCCTCTCATTATACAGGAAAGTGAGCTGAAGCCTATAAAGGTTAACTGACTTGACCAACATCACACAGGTGCTAAGTGTCAGAGGCAGGATTTTAATCTAGGTCCTCTAACTCTTTCCACTGCATCATGGTGACTCCCAGGGGGCTATTTCTTATTCATCTTTGCATACCTCATGTTGCCTAGCACAGTGCATTGCAACTAGAGCTTTCTAGGTATAGACAATGGTGTGAGCAAGACTTACAAGTGAAAAGGGACAGTATAGAGCTAGGTGTTTGACTGGAGCAGAGAAGAGCAGTACCACCTGGTTCCAATCCTGCTTCCAGGCTGGCCTCCAGTGTCATCATTCAAGGGAACAAATCCTGTGAAGAAGGCCACAATCCACATCATCATCACCTGCCATAAATGGAGCAGAGAAGTCTGCCTAGCTAAAGCAGCAAGATTTCATGAGGAATAGACAAGAAGTAGAATGCATCAAAAGGATTAAACTTCCACCTCAGCCATCACCTCCCCTTGGACCTTGGAGTACCCAGAGTCCAAGCACCCTAAGAATAGCAGTTTCCCCAACCAAGGGAGCAACCCACATGAAGATTCAACCTAGCCATCACTTCTGCAAATCCTGCAACCCTCGCCTCCTCAGTAGCCATATCTAAGAAAGAGCAAGGGAAAAAAATGTTCTCTCTGCCAAAGTCCTTGGCATCATAAAAAGGTTCAACAGCAGAAAAAGATAGGATGTTTTCAAGGGAAATAGTATTAAATATTCATTACCATCTGCTTTGTCACCATACCCTGAGGACCACTGGGACTTTCCATGTGACTCGCAGTTAAAACCTCGTCTGTGGTGTTATCTTCCCAATCAGAATGTGAGTCCTTGAGATCAGGGACTGTGTGGCTATATTCTGTTTGCCTCCTCAGCACTTAGCATCATGCTTTACACATTCTAACTACTTATTGAATGTTTCTTCATTCATTCATGAAGAAGAGTACAGTGTGAGATAAGCTTGGAAAGGTAGGTTAGGAATGATGAGTGAATGTGCTTTTAATATTGCGGTTTGTACATTTTAATCATTTAGCCAGCATTTATTAGTCATCTATTATGTGCCAGGCATTGTTCAGCTCTGGAAATCAAATACAAAGGATGAAAGTGGCTACTCACAAGGAATTTACATTTTAATCGGGAAGACAAATATACATGCATTTAAATATAATGTATGCACTATATATACATATATATGTATATATAATATAGAGACAGAGTATACATTCAAATTAATACAAAGATGTTAAATACAAGATATTTTGAGAAGGAGGGCAGTAACCATTGAGGGAATCAAGAAAGTTACACTTGAAAGAAGAGAGAGCCCATGCAAAGCAGAGATGAGGAGGGAATACAATCCAGGCTAGGGGATGTGGAGGGAGGGTAACCAGTACAAGGATGACCCTTTAAGAGATAAGGGATAGAGAAAGAAGAGGAAGAAATAAAAGAAAGCTGAATCAAACTGAAAGAAACAAAAACAAAAACGTTATGTGCAGTTCTATATTTACACACCATCCTTTCTAAGACAATCCATCTTCTCAATAGCTTTTGAGTTCATCCTAATCTTTTCATGTGTTAAACTGAAAACAAGATCAAAAGTGGTTTTTATCTCTGTGCTCACTCAAGTGACAGCTATTTCCACCCTTTCAAGAAAGTACTTTAATCACTGTGGACTAAGAGTGTCCTCAGAGAAGGAAACAGGATGAGGGATGCATCACAATGACATGAGCTGGGAGGCCCTCCAGAGCACATGCAAGAGGAAGTGCTGCTTAGATGAAATGATTTTTCCAAGTTTAAAATAATAATAATCAAATGCCCTTCGAGTTCCTTTGTTAAGGCATGCTGTGCCTGGCTAAAAATGTGTGTGTATACATATAGACACATACATACATGTATGTATACATCTACACATGCGTGTGTCTATACTTAACCATATATGTACTATATAGGTACATATATATTGCACATACACATTTACACATATGTATATGTGTATAGAAAGAGAGTACCTATTCTAGGGTGTGATTTTCGGCCACAGATAACATTGTACTCTAGAATGTAAATGTGTATGCATGACACATATATACATATGTATATGCATGTATGATTATTATATACACATGCATGTGTGCACTACATAGGCAAATACATGGGTGTAGGTATATGCAGCATGTACTTGTATGCATATGGATAGGTGTACATATTGCCACCTGTATATGTACTGTAAGTATACATTGCTTGTGCATGCACATTGCAGATATTTATGTGTATGTTTACATATATATCCATACATGCATATACATGTATACCTATGTGTGTACATATGCCTGTATATTATACATACATATGTATTAAAATGTGTGTGTGTGCATATAGAGATAGAGAAAGCAATAGCAAGAGAGACTGAGACAGAGGCAGAGATATAGATATAGAGAGTCATTGTTCCTCCCTGTCTCCTCCAATAAAATGTATACTCCTTGAGATCAAGAACTGTTTCATTTCTACCTTTATGTCCCTAGCACCTAGCACGGTGTCTTGTGCTTAATACATGCTTGTTAATTGATGGATACTTAACTGGTTAGCAGTTTACTCTGGAAATAGCTGCTTCTCAACCTTCTTTTTACTTTTTCCCCTTCAATAACCACTACAGATCTTCACCTTCTCCACTGACTAGAGACAGCATCATACCTAGGAAGCACAAGACATTAAAGCTAGAAAGGACTTTAAAGGATAGCAGGCTGCAAATCCTCTCCTTTGATAGATTAGGAACCTCAGGACTTGCCCAAGGGCATAAGATTCGTGGCAGGGAATGGACTAGCCTCCAAGTTTTCTCTGTCCTAGTCTAATGCTCTCTCTACCATGAGGACCTGAGCACCTCAGGTCCTTCCCCCCTAGGCATCCTCCCTGAACTTCATTCTTAAGAGAGAAAGAAATCTCAAAGAAGCAAGACTACTCTTCCAATAAAATTGAATTTATTAGAAGACAAACTCAAAATTCAGTTCCTACATTCCTTAATTTAAAAAAGACTCCAGAATTAACTGCCCTAAATCTCACTAATGACCACAGAAAGCAATTATTTCCTCTCAAAGGAGAATAAATAACTCTTTGACCAAACAAAATTCTCAAACTTGGGGCAAACAGTATTCCATTTATTTAAAAAAAGTTTTAAATGACAAACCTATGACTTATTGAAAGGACAAAAGCAGCCTGGATACCCAATTACTCATTCTTGGCTCATGAGAGTTCAGCGCCAGCGCAAACACACACACAGAGAAATCAATGGCAAGTTAGTAATCTGAAGGAATTAGAATAAAGGATTCAAAAAATGGATTTCAAGTCATTTCATAAAGTGTTATCCTACCATAAACCAATTTCTATCTTTAGACTTTTTGCTGCCTCTCCTCTTAATCCAGAAGAAGGTGACAGTACTGAGCTGAGGCATAAAACAATGACCATTATATACCCCCCCAAATATATCCCCTATTTTACTGCCATTGTGCCTAGAAAGTTTCCCCTTTAGTCACACCCATAGGGTTGGCCCATCCCTTCAGATTTTGGACAGGCATTCTGCATGGACAGTGAATAAGCTGGGCTCACAACTGCACAGGAGGAGAAAGAGGAGAGTGGGTTAGATTGCCTTTGGGAAATTGCAGAATGCTTTGAATGACCCCCAGCTTCTCCTCAAAACAAATATTCATCTTTTTTAACAATGATGTTCTTCCAGTAATGTCATGTGGCTATTAGTCACAGAATACCATCGTTTCCAAAAAACTGAGGTTGAGGGTCACCCAAGAGCAATGGAGAGATATAGGGGTGGGCATAAGAAGATCAAAAAAGCATCATTGAGCAAGAATTGGAGGAGGAAAGTGATGTAAGAGATGTCATCAAAGAGATGTATGACCAGAAACAAAACGGTCACGTGCTGAAAGCAAGAGCCATCTTCTGTGCTTCGTTAGTGCAAACAATGTCAAGGGGAATGTCCCGACCACATTGAGAAGAGTACTGGGGAAGATTGATGGGTAATAGGAACAAAAGTTACACAAGAGGGCATGAATGGGCTGTGATCAGAATCACTGAAGGAAGTACCCGCATGGATCAGATCACTGATCCATCCAAGAGATCATCCCTTCATTAAAATGGAAACGTTACTTTGCACTGACAACACAGTAAGCCTTTAATGTCCAATAGCATCTTATTTTTTAATTGGTCCCTACAATGAGTTTGACAGATGCCAGATAATTTTACAATATTTATCATATTATCAATTTTGTCATACTTTTACAGTTAACCAAGCACTTCCCTCAAGTTGTTCTTGAGGTAAGTAGAAGTATTATTATTCCTATTTTACAGATGAGGAAACTGAGGGTCTTGTTGTTGAGAGGGCTTTCCAAAGAACATAAAGCCAATAAAATAAAGAGCCAGGAGAAACTGAAAGCCTGGAGACCAGGGATGATTGCCAGAAGCAATAAAAAGTGCTTAATGCAAGCCAAGCTAGGAGCTATGTGGTGAGCAATTCAATTTAACAAGCATTTATTAAGCAACTATTCTATGCAAAGTACTGTGCTGGATGCTGAGAATACAAAGAAAAAAATGAAGCAATCCCTGACTTCAGGAAGATTATGTTCTACTAAGGATAATGCGGGAACAACTTGTTAGCAAACCTAGATAGGACAGCAAGACCTATTTCTGACACATGCTGGCTGTGATCTTGGAGAAGTCACTTATCTTAGCAGGGTTCTGAGGCAACTTACTAAACCTATAAATTGCAGAGAATGTGCCAATCTGCTTTTGATAGAGGGAACATACTCATCCAGGGAATTCTCTACTATAGTAAAATCATAGGTAGAGTGCCTTATTTCTATCCTACCTCCTAGCACAGTGCCTTACTGAGTTGTTCTTTGTTATCGTTCAATCATTTCCAACTCTTTGTGACACCAGGGACCAGGCCCTTCTATCCTCCACTGCCCCTTGAAATTTGTCCACGTTCATATTTCTTGTTCCCATGACACTATCTATTCATCTTATCTTCTGCCATCCCCTTTTTGCCTTCAAACTTTCCCAGCATCAGGATTTTTTCCAAAGAGTCTCCTGTTCTCATTATGTGGCCATACCATTTAAGCTTCAACTTCAGTATTTGACCTTCTAGTAAATTAATGTCTTTTATAAGTATTGACTAATTTGATCTCCTTGCTGTCCAAGGATCCTCAAAAATCTTCTCCTACACTTAAAATTTGAAAGTGTTGATTGTGTTTCACTCTGCTTTCCTTATAGTCCAATTCTCACAGGCGTAAATTGCTACTGGAAAAAAACCATAGCTTTGACTGTACAGACCTTTGTTGGCAAGGTGATGCCTCTGCATTTTAGTATTCTGTCCAGATTTGCCATAACTTTCCTTCCAAGGAGCATCTTTTAATTTCATGACTGTAGTTACCATCTTCAGAGGTCTTTGAGCCCAAGAATATAAAATCCGACACTGCTTCCATTTCTTCTCCTTCTATTTGCCAGGATTGATGGGACCAGTTGCCAAGATCTTAGTTTTATTTTTATGTTAAACTTCAAGCCAGCTTTTACACTCTCCTCTTTCAAGAGACTTCTTAATTCCTCTTCACTTTCTGCCTTCAGAATGGTATCATCTGCATGTATGAGATAGATGATATTTCTCCCAGCAACCTTAATTCCAACTTTTGATTCATCCAGCTTGGCATTTTGCATAATGTGCTCTGTATATAAGTTAAATAAAAAAGGAGACAATACAGCTTTGTCATACTCATTTTCCAATCTTAAACCGATCAGTTGTTTCCTGTTTGCTTCTAACTGCTGCTTTCTTGACCCACATACAGTTTCCTCAGAAGACAAGAAAGATGAGCCTCTCTTAGAGGACTTACTAAATGTCTGTTGTAGAATTTGTTGCTGGGTACTCAAAACTTTAGTATTTAATGGGGCTTCCAAGCCTCACCTTCTCTACCTTTCCTGAACCCCTTCAATGCTTTCCCTCTATTGGTTTTCTCTAATTTGTCATGTATATATCTTATTTTTACAAAGGTTTGTTTGTTTCCTTTTTACCTATGGTCTCCACCACTAGTCCATGAGCTCTTTGAGAACAGAAACTCTATTTTTTGCTTTTCTTTATATTCACAACGTTCAGCATAGTGCCTGACATGTTGTAGATGCTTTAATAAGTTCTTGTTAACTGACTGACTATAAACAAAGTAGCATCACTGGGGGAAGCAGGGAGAATACTAAAAACTGTACAGCTCCATAATGGCCTCATGTAGGGGATGGTAGATCAACTGAGCTTTGAAGTCTGGAGGACAAGGATTTCAGAAAACAACTTAGGCAAAAGCATAGATTTCATATGAAATCCATATCTATTTTGTCTATATCTGATGGTCACCACTTGTTTTATGTCCTTCCCGCTACTTTTAAATTCATGAAGAGAATAAAGAAATTAAGTTTGTGTGGAAAAGCACATAGGATGGGGGGAAGGAATCAACTAGCTCTGCCTCTAAAGAAGCAATGGAGAGAGTCACACATAATAAACAATGCACAATTTTATTTTCTTCATGGTATTAGTGGTATCTTAGGGGCTGAAGTAGTTTTTCATTATTTTCTTTTAAGGCTATTTTTAAAATTTTCAATTTCAAAAAAACCCCAAAAATATAGAGGTGGGAGATAGAATGTCATGTGTCATGTGGGGATAGTCAGAATACAGAACATAGAGTACATGGAGGAGAATAAAATGGAATCCTGGAAAGGTGGGCTCAAACCAGATTGTGATTGCCTGTGAATGTTGAACAAAGAAGATGCATTTTCCCTGAGAGGCAGTAGAACCCTCTGTAGTTTCTTGAACAGGAAGTTCTCATGGTCATATCTGTATTTTGAGATTATTTTGGCATTTGTGTGGAAGAAGGATTAAAAAGGAGAAAGGGCAGAAGGGGGTGGAGTAAGAAGATACCAATAACTACAAAAAGAAGACCATGCCATCAGAAAAATGATGACATGATTTGCACTTGACTTTGTGTTGAGTGAGGGAGGGCTGTGCAGGTCACCAGCCTCACTTCTCCAGAGCCATCTGAATCCAGTGACCAGATATTCATCAGGATGACTGGAGATGACCCAGGATGAGGCAATTGGGGTTAAGTGACTTGCCCAAGGTCACACAGCTAGTGAGTGTCAAGTGTCTGAGTTGAGATTTGAATTCAAGTCCTTCTGACTCCTGCACTAGTGCTCTATCCACTGCACACCTAACTGCCCTAATGTAGTAGAGGAAAAGCCAAACACAGTGTCAGTGGTAGCTAGACAGGGAGCACTTTGGTGCAGAAAATTGAGCAATGGATTTGCAGTCAGAGGATCTAGATTAGAGTCCTATCTTAGCCATACATACACTCCTTGTGTGTCCTTGGGCAAATCTCTTCACCATACCAGGCTTTATCTATAAAATGAGGAGTTCGGACTAGATGACCCCTGAAGTCTCTTTCCATTTTAAATCTATGAGTTCATAATCCTGTGAAATTCATCAAAAACTGAGCATTAAAATGGGAATGGACAATAACTAATAAAACAGTGGCCATGCATGATGTCAAACCTGAAGAATGCTTCTCTGGAGAAGTTTTTAGAGAAAATACTTTCCCCAAGATTAAGTCAAAAAAATCTGTTTTGTGCCAACACATAAAGTCTGATCTTTCCCTGCCATTTTGAACCACCCTTAATTGAAGTCCTATATGTTGCCTCATTGGGGAAAGGAGGTGACCCTGGCTCCTCAAAGGCTATGCCAGTGAACACAAACTCTGGAAGGTCCTTCCCAGGTAGTCAGTAGATAACAAGCATTTCTTATATGCTTGCCATCCTAAGCTGTGGGCCTTAAGCTGCAAAGGCTAGTAATACAAGGGTGTGGACTTGGCTGTTGTCTTGAGAACCAGAAGTTTGAAGAGGTCCATTACCAGAGGGTTAGCCATCAGGAGATTCATTGGAGGGGCTTCAGTCTGTACCAGGGAATAGCTACACTCTTGAACACAATGTAAAGTACTGAAGTAAGCATAAGAGATTACATGAATTTCAAGATTACTGCCTCTCATCTTCTAACTTGAAGCAAATCTCCAAATAACTAAGGAAAAATAGGCTTCTTAGTGTGTATACCCTCTACACAGACTTCCTCAGAATCTGGATACTTGGGAGGCAGTATGATACAAGGGGAAGAACACTGGATTTGAGGTCAAATCTCGCTTCTGACACTTGGCTACCTTTGTGACCTTGGGCAAGTCACTTAACCAATCTAGGTCTTAGTTTTCTCATTTATAAAATGAAAGGGTTAGATAGCCAGGTAGCCTCCTAGTTCTAAAGAATCTATGATCTTAATTTATATCATCCTCGCACACAAATAATAAACTCTCCAGGGTTCTCTGGTAAATAGCATATTTGAACTGCTACCCAAAGGGGAAGGGAGGGAAAAGGGAATAAACATTTATGTAGGACCTACTGTGTAACAGGCACTGTTCTGAGCACTTCAAAGTCAAATCCCACCTCAGACATTAGTGTTCTATGTAACACTGAGCAAATCACTTAAGTTATCTTAGCCTTAGTTTCTTCATCTGTAAAATGAGGGGGTTGATTTTAATGATCTCTAGTGTCCCTCTATCTCTAAATCCATGATCCTACATTCCAATGACAGTGGAAGCACTATACTTGGAACCTAACAAATAGTCCTGAATATACTTATAGGAGAAATATTCAAAGCATTAAAGAGAATAAAAGTGGGCAAAATAGTCAGACTGGACTAAGTATATATAGTAGAGATTTGTGCTGGAGAAGACACTCTTGTGAAAGTTCTGAGGCATCTATATGCAAGGTATATAAAGGAAAGAAGATATTAAAGATACAGAAAAATACTGAAATGAAATAATACCAATAAAAAGAAACTGAGAAAACATAAACTAATATACCCACTCTCGCTTATGCAAACTCATTATGTGGGTCATTTCTGCATAAACCAAGGAAATGGTTTGTGATAAACATTTAGTAAGTGTTTATCAATTAATTGTAGGGATACATAGGCTGAAGTGCATTATTAATGATGATGTAGGTGTGAAAAGTGTTATGAAAATAAATGATTAATTACAGTGTTTCACATATAGTAGGTATATAATAAATCTTCATTGAATTTCTTGAATTATAAACACGTATCACCATGAATGAAATGGGTAGCTTATGCAATGATGGACAATCTAAATATTACAATAGTATCCTTGTGATATTAGGGAAAAGAGAATAAGGCTTCCAGTGCACTGAGTGAATCCTATAAAGATAATTTATGGGACACTGAAAGGAGTTTTACAGGAGGGATTACACAAGTACATAGAGGAGGTTTAATGGAGAGAGAATTCAAACCAATGAGAATAGAAGTCCATCCATGAGGGCTTCCTCCTAGCATTTCCTAGAGGTTAAAAAAAAGAGGCAGTTTGGACATGAGAAAAAAGAGGCATGGAGTCAGAAAGAAAACACTGATTTTGCAATCAGAGTGTCTAGGTTAGAGTCCTGCTTTTGCCATACATACTGACTGTTTTCTGGAGGGCAAAGCAATCCCCTTTTTTATTCCACATGTTGAATATGTAAGATCCACCATACTTCAGAGATTCCTTGGAAAGTACCCAGTCTCCTAATTTTAGAGAGGGGAAACTGAAGTCCAAAGAAATCAAACGATTCACCTGAGGTCACCCAACTGGTGGGTAATAAAGATGGAATTCCAGCCAAGATACTCTGATTCCAAATCCAAAAGTCTTTCCATTGTACTACCCTACCACTGGATAATTAACTGCAGTGAAGAGAAGCTAGACTCACTTGGACAAGCATAAAAGTATACAAAGTATTAAAGAAAAGTTGGTGCCACAAATAATACAGACTCTGAAAGAACCCACACTCTTTCTGTGATACAGAACCCCTGAATCTCATGTCAGACACTGTCATCTCTGTTCATTCTTTGGACTCAGCTTGATCTTGGTCCTTGGCACAGAATCTAAAGAATCCTTGATCTTGCTCAAGAAGACTTGAGTTTGGGGTAGCTAGATGGTGCAGTGGATAGATCAACAGCCCTGGAGTTGAGAGGACCTGAGTTCAAATCCAGCCTCAGGCACTTACTAGCTGTGTGACCCTGGGCAAGTCACTTAACATTGACTGCCTTAAAAAAAAAAAAGACATGCATTTAAATTCTAGCTCTGCCACTTTAGTTGTTTGTGGCTTTGGGTAAATCATTTAATCCCTTGAGAGCTTAGTTTCTTAATGTGTAAAATGTGGGGATTAGACTAGATCTCTGAGTCCCTTCCAGCTCTAAGTTTTGGGAGGCTATAATTTTATAATCTGGACACTCCCTTCTGTCTCTGCTCCCTTATGATCCCCTGTCAATCTCAGATTTTTCATGAAGTCTCTGGCCCTTCTCCAAGCAGAAACATTTTGCCTTTGGTTTTCTGTTGTTGCTTGAACTACAGACGAGAAACCCCTCAACCTAGGTCTGTGTCAGGTCCCAACACTGGTCCAAGGGTGGGATAGACAGAAATAACACAGCTTTTACTTAATGTTATTGATTAATGATATAGAAAACAGATACAATAACCTACACATAATAAATCTAACAATTCTTATGCAAACTGGAAGTGGGGAAAAACTAACCTTAGATAGTATTAAGAACTGAGTATCTATTAAGTGCAAGGTACCGGGCTCTGAGGGGGATGAAAGTCTTAAAATATGTATTACCTCTGTCCTTGATATTATGATATAGTTGGAAGAAATAACACTATACAACTGTAATTATATATACATATGTATGCTCTTATATACCATATATTTATATATACATTATGTAATATGTTAATAATAGATCATATCATATCATATCATATTATGTATGTGACAATTATATTATAATGTATTAAATTATATTATGTATTATAGGTATTAAATACAAATACACACATAATAAGGTAGTAGCATATGGTCACTGATGAGTGAGTTGGAGTAGGTATAAACATTATTGAAGGTCCAAAGAGGGAAAAGTCAATTCCAGATAGGATACTCGGGGACAGCTTCACAGTGGTAGTAAAATTTGTGTCGAACCTTGAAGGATGACCACAATTTGGGTAAGGCAAAGGCAAAGAGTAAGAACACTCTAGGTAAAGAATGGTGTAGAAGCAGGGAAAGCAAAAAGCATGTTTGGGAGATGGAAAGTAGACTAGAGAGTTTTTAAAGGGCAACAGTAGAAAATAAGATTGTCAGAGCTGAATTTTTGTAGGCGTTGCTGGAAGAGCTGGAACTCTGTTCTATGAACAGTGGAGTCTATTGAAGGTTTTTGATCAGGGAAATGGCATAATGAAGACAATGTTTAGGAAGATTAATCTGGCTGCAGTGTGTAGAATGGATTAACATCAAGGACTGGCGACAGAAAGACGAGTTAGAAAGCTACTGTAATAGTTTGGGCATGAGATAATAAGATCTGAACTAGGATGTTGGCAGTGCGAATGAGAAGGAGGGACACAAGCCAGAGACTTAATGAAGGGAGAACTGGAAAGTTTTAACGAGTTATTGGACATTGGGAGAGGCAGAGAGAAAAGTCAATCATAAAATTTCTTTGAATTGCAAAGGACTTCAGAGGTCATCTAGCCTAAAGCATTTCTGCAAAGCTCAACAAAGGTAGGGTAAAAAGGGCTTTGTCTATGGTACTGAAATTCAGATTGGGTTTATGATATTTGTATTCTTTCTCCAACATAGAAATACCCTAAGTAGAGAGCTCTGATGTAGTTAGAAAGAATAATGCATTAAAATAGGATGCTATAAGATGTCCAGTTTCCTGTCACTGACTACACACCAGGTGATCTCCTCCACAGTCCACTTGCCCTATTCCTTCCTCCTATCACAGGTTCTGCAACAGAGTAGAGCAGCAGTCCAGGATTTCTGCCACCACATTCCTCCAGTAAAGTCCCAGGTGTCCCCACAGGATAATTAACTGGAGGTGTCAAAATATCTAGCTATCTGAATCCAGTAATGTGATTGTTTCAAGCCTGGAAGCCTGGGGAAATGGTGGTACCATTAACAGAAATACAGACGTATAGTGGGGGGGAACTGGTTTGGTAGAGGAAAATATCATTTTATGTTTTATTTTAGGTTGGCTGGGTTTGAGGTCAGAGTCCAACATCAGGCTACAGCTCAAAAGGGTCAGCATTAAGCAATACAATGTGAGAGTCATCCATACAGCATTGACACTATAAAAGTGGTTGAGTTTTCTGGTATAAGGAGCATAGCATGATAAAATCCTTGAGATGAGGACCAGGTCTCAAAGCATGCTCATATTTAGGGAGTGAGAGAAAATTACAATCAGATAAGGACTGAAGACCAACAAATAGAGAACCAGGATGTTTGTGCAGAACCCAAGGGAAGAAAAAAATAGGCAAAGCTTGTCCTCCCTGCCCTCTCACTGACTTGTACTCTATTTAGCAACCACTCTCATCCACCACCTCTTGAAAGTGCCAATCTAGAATAACAGGATCATAGGATTTAGAAGTGGAAAGGACTTGAAGAGTCATATAATTCAATCCTTCTTATAGATGAAGCCCAGAAGGCTTAAGTAACTGGCTAAAGTTCACTTACATTAGAAACAGAAAAGTCAAAACCTATATCTTCTGATTGGCAACCGAAGAAGCGAATACTGTATAGGCTACATTAAAAGAAGTATAGTGCCCAGATGTCATAGATCCACTCAACTCTCACCATGGTCAGATCACATAAGGAGGACCATACTCTGTTCTGGGTTGCATTTTTTTAAAATAATATTTTACTTTTTTCACCAATTACATTTTAAAACAATTTTTAACATTTGGGATGTTTTATAAATTTTGAGTTTTAAATTCTATCCCTCCCTCCTCTCCCTACCCCAATAGTAAATGATCTAAGTTATACATGTGCAATCAGGTAAAACATTTCCATATTGTTCATTTTGTACAAGAAAGTGAACAACAAAAAAAAAGGAAAGTGAAAAACAGTATTGGGCTGCACATTTTAAGAAAGTCATTGATAATTTGCTGTGCATCCAGAAGATGACCAGGATGGTGAGAGTGCCCTGTAAGGTAGATTGAAAGATCTAGGAATGGTTAACATGGACAAGAGAAGACCTCAGGGAATCATGATAGGTCTCTTCAAGAACTGTCATGAGAATGAGGGAATACTTAAAACTGTTCTGCTTGGAGCCAGGGACAGGACTGAACAATGTTGGGAGTCTCAGAGAGGCTGATTTGGACTCAAGATAAGGGGAACACTTCCTAAACAATTAGAATTGGCCAAAAGTGAAATGAACTGCTTTGGGAGGTAATGGTTTCCCCTTGTCTGATGTCTTTAAGCAAAAGATGAACAAACACTTTTGGAAATGTTGAAAATGTAGTTGTCAAACCCATGTGGGTTGTACTGGATGGCTCCTAGTGACCATGAGGTCCCTTCCAACTCAATTCTATGACATAAAATGCACAAGACTAACTCAAGTATCTATATATTGGGAGGGCTGATAGTAAAGTTACCTAATAAATGAATCATCAGAAGTAATTTAACTCTTTCATCCTCCCAAGGGTATTTAAAGAAAATGAACAGTGCTCCAATTGTTAGCCCCCTCCCTCCCAAACCATCCTCTATTTAACTATTTTGTATAATTTGTATTTATGAGTATTCATGCTATGTATATATATTTTTATGTACTTGTCTTCTCTATTAAAATGAAAGCTCATCATATGTAGGAATTGTTTCATTATTTATTTTATTATTGTATCCCTGCTGTCTACAGCACCTGCCACGTAGTGAGCATTAAATAAATGATTATTTGATTGATTGATTGAGAAGAAAAATAGACTCTTAATGATAGTACTACTATGGCACCAGGATAAAAGAAAGGCATTTAGTCAGGTGAAATCCAAAAGTTGGGTGCCTCTCAGATCACACTATATAAATTTTCTGTGATGGACACAGCACAAAACAAATTTGCTAGACACTGTTCACTATTTTAAATAAGAATAACTTACAGGGGGGCGGAGCCAAGATGGCGGAGTAGAAAGACTCACATTTGCTAGCTCCGAATCCACAGCCCATAGATTTCCTGTAAAAAGAACTGACAAATTCGGGAACAGTGGAAGCCGCGCAGCAACACAGTGAAGGAGGTTTCTGTTGCAGAGAGCCCTGAAAAACCGACCGCAAAGGTACCCCGGACGGGAGCTGAGCCCTGCCGAGCCCTCCCCTTCCCTGCCCCGGCCACGCGGCACTGAGAGGAGCAAGCAGAGCCCAGCAGGCATCAGGGACCTGAATCTCCAGCGGCCGCGAAGATCCCTCCACCCACAGACGCACAGGTCAGTGAGAGAGACGAGCTGAGAGGGGAGTGGGGTATCTCCGGGACTCGGACCCCCTCGGGAGGCTGCGG
>CM053770.1:440314394-440332644 GCA_028658325.1 Potorous gilbertii
AGATTGGTGATATGGGTAATTAGAATGTCCAGTGTATTGGGGAAGGGGGAAGGGACAAATGGGGAGAAAATTTTCGAACCCAAAATCTTGTGAAAATGGATGTAAAAAGTTAAATAAATTTATTAAAAAAAAAAAGAATAACAACATTTATAAAGTGGTTCACAATGGCCCTGTGATATAGGTTCTTATTCTCATTTCACAGATTAAGAAATTGAAATATAGATATATTAATTCAAATCAAATCAACAAGCATTTATTAAATACCTGCTATGCGTTCGGTGCTGTGGATACAAAGACAAATGTAACAATCTGGTAACCCTTTCCAAAAAAACACAATGGCACTCATTCAGTGTGACTTGTTCTTGATGAAGTCCTGATGTTCTTTAGGGTTCACTGTTGTCTTTTCGGGATAGTCCCTAACCATCCATGCCATAGCCCTGAACTTTTACAGATGAAGCTCAGTATACAGCATTGGGCATACACAGACAAAAATGAAACAATCCTTGCCTTCAAGGAGTTCATCTGCTACTGGGGGTAAATAGCATATACACAGGTAAGTAAAAGGTAAAAAATAAATAAGAGATAATTTTGGCAAAGGAAGCAGAATTATTAACAAATGAGAGAATTAGGAGAGGTCTCATGCAGGGTGTGGCCCTTGAACTGAGCTTTGAAGATGGTGAGGAATTCTAAGATACAAAGATAAGTAGCAAAAGGAGACAATTAGATAGCGCAGTAGATGGGGTGCTAGTCCTGGAGTCAGGAAAATTCATCTTCATGTGTTCAAATCTGGCCTCAGACTTTAGCTGTGTACCCTGGGAGAGTTACTTAACCCTGCTTGCCTCAGTTTCCTCATCTGTAAAATGGGCTAGAGAAGGAAATGGCAAACCACTCCAGTATCTCTGCCAAGAAAATTCCAAACGGAGTCATGAAGAGTAAGATATGACTGAAAACAATTGAACAACAATGAGGAGGAAAAGAATTTTGTAACTAGATGGGCAGCTGGGTGGCATAGTGAAAAGAGCGCTGAACCTGAGTCCAAATGTGTCCTCAGATACTCACTAGCTGTGCTACCCTGGGCAGGTCCCTTATCTACTGTCTTCCTCAATTTCTTCATGTATACAGTGGAGATCATAACAACTCCTACCTCCCAGGGTTGTGGTAAGGATCAAACGAGATGATACTTACAAGACTTCCCAAACTACTCTAAGGACTAGCTGTTATTACTATGGTCCTTATTAAATAAATGGATGATAGTCCGTATAAAAGTGTAGTCAGGAGACAGGATTCCATGGGTGAGGAACATTAAGTATGCTGGTTTGAATAGAAGGTAGAGTACACAAAGGAGAATGATGTGAAATCAGCAGGGTCAACGGGGGAAGAGGGATCCAGGGTGTGAAGAGCTTTAATTTTTATTTTATCCTAAAGGCAATAGGGAGCCACCTTGGCTTCTTGAGCAGGCAAGTTAAGTGTTTGCTTAAAGGTCATATGCATCCGTGCGGAAGTGACGGAACCCAGTCTGAAACCCAGGTGTCTGGAGCTAGTGGTCTTTCTATTATGCCACACTACCTCTCAGTAACTCAAATGGTGTTTTAGAACAGAGGCATAACTAAGGCCTGGCAGTGGAAAATTTGGACATTGCTGACAATACGGCCCCAGAAGTCACAGGATCATAGATGTAGAACTAAAAGGGACCTTGGAAACCCTCTCATCTAACTTTCTCCTTTTATTGATAAAGAAACTGAGGCCTACGAAGGTTAAGTCACTTGACAAAGGTTGATGAACAGTTTATAAGTGGTAGACTCAAACTCAGCTCCTGTGACTCCAAAATCAACGACTTTTCCACTGTACCAAGCTGCCTCCCAACCCACCTTATCCCCATAGAGCCACAACCTTGTCCTGAGGGTGCTTTTCCCACTTTCCCATTTTTGAGATTCCCAATATGCATTTCTACCCTCTTCCACAACAATCACATATCCAGTGAGTCTATTCACTCCCATTGGTATTTCACACAGAAAGAACCTAAAGAGGCCATCGAATCCAACTGTTTTATTTGACAGATAAAGAAACTGAGAAGGACAGTGCCTCACCCAAGATCACATAGCAGAATTCAAACTCAGGTCTTCCTGAGTTCCAGTTTAATACTCTATAAACTGCACTAATTTTTTAAAAAATCAGTCTCTTCAAGCTAGTTATGGGAATCATTTATACATAACTTCCCAAGGGAGTTATAACTCTACTTTGGAATCATTTATGTATCTAAAGGATATAGCACTCTACCAAGGCCTCAAATCTAGCTAAGCAGTAACCTTTCATAAGGAGTATAATGTGGTGTTCCTTTCTCCTGGTTCCTCCTGGTGTTCCTTCTTTTTTCTAAGCCTGGCAGCATCACTGGCAAGATCTGGAAAACCTAGACTACCACAGAGTGAAACTGTTGAAAGTTGTTCAGAAAAATCATCCCAGCAGAAGAAGAAGAACAATCAGAGTGAATGGCAATAGTATCTCCTAGTTCAGGTTATTCCCGGGGTCAGGATGTTCCTGCCAATAAATGACATAAACTCAATTGAATTCCCAGCAGCACCAAAATCTGGGAGCAAGCCTGCCAGGCCAGCTGTCACCCCTAGAGTTCTGAGGATGGGAATTTAGTTTAGGTATCTGGGTAAACAAAGACTTCAAACACTTCCTTTCTGTAATGGAGGATACCCTACTCAACCTGGCCTTGACCCGCTACCAGGGGAGAGCGGGAGTGTTAAAAAAATGTAGAGATTTAGATTGGCCGACTGAACACAACAGGAGCTGTTTGGGGACATCCAGCTGTAGGACACACAGGGGGCAAACGTACAAGGAAATGTTTCTGAAAGCTGTCTGAACAGTCTGTAATCTTCCCAATCCTTTTTTTCTTTTTTGGCCTTCTAGGACTCATGCTGAAATCAAGGGCTGAGAGCCAGGCTTCCCCATCAGAAAAGAGCCCATAAAAGACATTCAAAATGGTGCCAGATTCACTTGAGTTATTCTTTTTCCTTTAAAGAAAAAAAAGTCCTCCTGGAATAAGTGAAACTCATGCAAGTTCTTACTTTATCCACATGTATTCCCGTGGCTAGCTAATTACAGGTTCTGGCTGTCTGACCGTTACTTCATCCTCAAATACTCTCACACTATGCATCAAATGGCCTTGCCAGAGACACACAGAATAAGTTAAAGGCCTGGAAGAAGAAAGAGAAAGATTTTAAAATGGACCCTAGTTAAGGCTGTATGGAACCCCTCCTCCTGCCTGATGGGGAATCCTTATGCAACCTGGTGTTTTCCTAACATGGCTCAGTCATCTCTGGCATTAGCCAACTCCACGGCTCATGGCAATCATAATTAGAATGTGTTTTCCAATCTTCCATCATCATGATCATTGTCTGGAACATCTATGTAGTATTTATTTATTACTTAACTTTGTGCAAGGCGTTAGGTAAAGTGGATAGAGGTCCAACCTTAAAGTTGGGAAGTCCTGGGTTCAAGACTGCCTCTGGTCTAGACTAAATGATGATGATATGTTACTTTATGGTTTACAAAGTGCTCTTCACAGCATAAGGTAGGTGGTGCAAATGTTAACATCCCAATTTTATATGGGATACGATGGGATGGGGTGGAACTGGATCTTTGATGTCATTGTCCGTGTGCAATGCTATTTAAGCTTTTAGAGCCCCACAAGTCTCTAAGACTCTACAGTATTGGTGAGTGGCCCACTGATATCGCTTAAACCAACAAAATCACAAATCTCAACTAAATAAAGATGATAAAATGATATATTTATATGGTACTACATGATTTACAAAGTGATTTCTTCACAGCAAGCCTCTAAGGCAAGAGGTAACAGTATTCATCTTCCAATTGTGCACAGGATAAGATGGGCTTGAAGCTATAATTTCATTGGCATAAATGAGGACATTCCCTCTACCCATACAGATATGGACCTTCTCTATACTTTATAGTCTTAGGTATCTGACACATAGATTAGATCAAGAGCTCCTTGAGGGCAGGAACTGTCTTTTGCTTCCTTTTGTATTCTCAGACCTTAGTATAGGCTCTGGGAACATAGCAGGCAATTAATAAATATTTATTAATTGGTCCTATTCAAGAACAAAGGAGGAAGGATGAACAATTGATAAACTGATTGACTGACAGTCACAGAAGTGAGACAAGCCCAAATCTCCCTCATTCCAAAGCTGGTTTCCCATTCCATACCTCCATGCTCCCTCTCATTCTCAATTCATGATGAGGAAACTGAGGCTTCAAGAGGTTAGAGAATTTGCCCATGGTCACTTGAGTACATCAGCTAATTCTCTGAGGATGGGTGTTTTCATCATTGTAGATAATTTTGAGGAAGTGCTCAGGTCAACCTCCCCTCACTCCTCTCCTGACTCCCTCCTAATTCTACAAATTTTGCCACCAATTCTACTCTACACTCTCTCTGTCGCTGTTTCTCTGTCTCTCTCTGTCTCTCTCTCTGTCTGTCTCTCTCTCTCTCTGTCTCTCTCTCTCTGTCTCTCTCTCTGTCTCTCTCTGTCTCTGTCTCTGTCTCTCTCTCTCTCTCTCTCTCTCTCTCTCTCTCTCTCTCTCTCTCTGTGTGTGTGTGTCTCTCTCTCTGTCTCTCTCTCTCTCTGTCTCTCTCTCTCTCTCTCTCTCTCTCTCTCTCTCTCTCTCTCTCTCTCTCGCCCTCTCTCTCTTTCTCTCTTACCTCTTGGCCCTACTTTTGAGTTCGCATATCTTATCCCATTGGAATGTGAGCTTCTTGAGGGCAGGGACTGATTCTTTTTCTTTGAATTTGTATTCCCAGGATTTAACCCAGTAGGATATGTGCAGTAAGTGTTCTATACATACTTACTGACTTGTGGATTTAAGGACTGGGACTCAAACCCTGAAGTAACTGAACAATAGCCCCTTCTCAGAGCTGATGAGTTTTGTGGCACAGTGGGAGAAAGACCTGAATTCAAATTCAGCCTCAGACATTTACCAATTATGTGACACTGTCTGCTTCAGTTTCCTCATCTCTAAAATGGACATAATAAAAGCACCTACCTCCTGATGTTGTTGTGAGAATAAAATGTGATAATATTTATAAGTTGCCTTGCAAACCTCAAAGAGCTCTAGAAATGCAAGCAGTCATTATTGAATTCCTTTAAAATGAGGAGATTGGATTAGATGCCCTTTATGATCTCTTTCACTCTTAGCTCTATCATCCTAAGAAGTCCTCCTGATGCTTGACAAGTCTGGGACCTGGATTCCTCAGAACAATCCTGTGAGGGGGGACAGCCTTCTCTGCCCTTTACAGATGATGCCAGTACTGCCCTGGGTCCTTTGGCAAGGTTGTTCTTTTAAAGTGGCATCCTGGGATTAGCCACTACTGAAAATATGTGTTCTTGGCAGATACTGCAAATGCTGCAAAGTCATCAATGACCTAACTGTCCAAGGTGAGCTGCCTGTTTACTTAACTTCCCGCCAGACAATACCTCACACAAGCCCCTAGCTCAGAGTAGGTCCCGGAGACTACACATCATGGCCTTCCTGTGGAAACCCCATCTGTCTGCCCATGGATTCTCAAGACACAGACCTTTCTGGACATATGCACATCACAGAAAGGCCTTGTGCTTGGGGGATGTTTTCCTTCCAAATACTCCTAACAAAATATATATATCAGAAAGCTGAAACCTGACCCATAGGAGCTGATGAGGTCCACTGTTTCATGAACTTTTGGCTCTGAGTGACCAGTTTATAACAGCTGCCTCTGGAAAAATGACATCATACACTTGGATGAGTTTGTAGCTCCACATTGTCTGAAGGAAACGGCAGCAATTAAAAAGCTTGCCGTGGTGAATAGATTTCCATTTTTTCCTCACAAAGTAAGAAGGAAACAAGTATTTTCATGAAATGTGCTGAGTGCTTTATAAATATCTCATTTTATCCTCACAACAATCCTGCGAAGTAATTGCTTTTGCTTGCTATTACTAATCCCATTTTACAGTTGAGGAAACTGAGGCACAGAGTGGTTAAGAAATTTGTCCAAGGTCGCACAGCTAGTAAGCATCTGAGAATGAATTTGAACTCAAGTCTTCCTAACTCTAGATCCAGCACTCTATCCATGACACCACCTGCCACAGGAAAAGAAAACACAAAAAACTTAGCACATAGGACCAGCTGGGGCTGACAATGAAAACTTATCATCACCTCTGAGAGCCATTTATCTCACAATAATATCTAGCATTTATACAGCACATTAACATAACATTTATATAGTACTTACCATGTGCCAGGCACTGTGCTAAATTCTTTATAATTATTAATCCTCACAACAACTCTGGGAGAGAGGTGTTACTATTCTCTCTATTTTACAGTTAAGGGAACTGAGGCAAACAGGGTTAAGTGACTTGCCCAGGGTCTCACAACTAGTAAGTATCTGAGGCTGGATTTGAACTCCAGGCCTAGTCGTCTATTCACTGTACCACCCAGCTTCCTAATGATCATGAGATCATTCATCCCCTTCCTATATGCAATAGGTATCATGAAAGATACCATGAGTAGCTTGGCATTTGGTTTGAGGTCAGTGAGTATGAGTTCAAATCCTGCCCCTGCCTCTTACCACCCCTGTGATGCTAGAAAAGTTACTTCATCCTCTCTGGTGCTCAATTTTTTCATAGACATATGAGGGGGCTGAACCAGATGACTTCTAAGGTCCCTGCTATCTCCAAGTCTAGGTTCAAAAATCAACCAATCAACATTTATTAAGCATCAAGATTTATTAATACAGCAGTTATTCTATTAGATATGACAAAGACAAAAGTGAGATAATTCCCAATCTCAAGGAGTTAACAGTCTACTAGGGAAGAGCAATATATGTAAAGGTAAGTAAATAAAGGGTATTTTTTTAAATGTGCAATGATTGACAGAAGGGAATTACAATAGGGGAAATCAAGAAAGGCTTCTTGAAGCAGGTGCCTATAAAGTCACAGTTTTAACAATTTCCTCTCTCTTATCTCTCAAAGTCAGGTTGTCAACAACGTCTGTTGATTCCAATGCTGTAACATTTCTCATCTTTTCCCTCCTCTCTTCTCTAACGGTTGTTATTGTTGTTGCCCTGCCTAGACTATTGCAATGGCTTTCTAGCAGACCGTCCTAGCATCCTCTCACTTCTCCCTCCAATAAATCTTTCCTTTAACTGTCATACTAGTCTTCTTCATACCTAGATCAGACTATAACCTTCCTCTACATCACTATCTGAAAATCTTCCATGACTCCCAAATGCCTCCCAACAAAGTCCAGACTCCTCTGCCTGGCATTCAAGAGCCTCCACCCTTTAGTGCTACCCTTCTTTCCCAGTTATTTGTTGAATGAACGGCAATGAGAAGTGAACAGAATGAACTCAAGTTTTCTCATTCTATGTCACGAATTCCTGGGATCCCTTCCCCAGATAGTTTCTATCATTTCACACCAGTAACCCATCTTCCCTGTTAGGGAGAATCAGAGCCAGAATAGACTCTCCAGACTGAAAGCCTAGTGACTTGACTGGAGGCTAATTTTAACAAGAATCATGATGATGACAACTATGATGACAACTGGCATTTGTGTAGCACTTTAAGGTTTGCAAAGTGCTTTATATCTCTTCTCTTACTTGAGGCTCAGGGCATCCCTGGTTATATGGCTTCCCACTTTGAACCCTGGATCCATCAGCTATGAGAATAAATCAGTCAGTACACTAATCAGCCAGGAATGCTAAAGGCCAAGGTAATCTAGAAATATGACAGCAAAAATTGACATTTTAATATCATGCACCTTAAATTGGTCATAAGTATATGCTGTAAGAAATGATGAACAGTATGATCTCAGAAAAACCTGGGAAGATTTACACAAACTGATACAAAGTGAAGTGAGCAGAACCAGGCGAACATGGTACACAGCAACAGCAACATTGTATTCCCAGCAATGCAATGATCCAAGGCAGTGGCAAAGGACTCATGATGAAAAATGCTACCCCCTCCAGAGAAAGAATTGATGAAGTCTGAATGCAGATTGAAACACACTATTGTTCACTTTTTTTGTGGGGTTATTTTTTTGGCCCATGTTTTCTTTCACATGACTAATATGGAAATATTTTTTCATGGTTGCACATGTATAACCTATATCAAATTGCTTACTGTTTCAAGGAAGGGGGAGGAAAGGGAGAGAATATGGAACTCAAATTTTTAAAAACTGAATGTTAAAAATTGTTTTTACATGTAATTGGGAAAAATATTCAAAATAAATAAATTGACCATAAATAAAGTGAAGGGTAGGATAGATGAGCCATTTTCATCTATTTGAAATATAGTAATACCGCCCATAATCTTAGAACACAAGAATATTTGGATGCAGACAGCATCTGACTTCTTTGCTCAACACTTTTATTGCTGGTGATTTTCATAGATATAAGTAAATTTTAGACTTCTCACGTTACACAAAACAAAGGTGTTACTTTCAGTGGGTTCTACAGGTTTCAGAAGAAGAGATATTTAAATAGTTGAAAAGGACATAAGAAACAGTACATATTAGAAATAATGCTGGTTTTTATGACCTCATTTAGGGTTTTCTTGGCAATGATACTAGAGTGGTTTGCCATTTCCTTCTCCAGCTCATTGTATAGATGAGGAAACTGAGGTGAGTAGGATTAAATGACTTGTCCAGGGTCATGCAGTTAGTGTCTGAGGCTGGATTTGAACTCAGGAAGATGAAATGCACCATCTAGCTACCCTCTAGAGTCAGAAGACAGGTTCAAATCCCGGTTCTGCCACTTATTACCTATACAGCCTTAGACAATTTGCTGAATGTCTGTAGGCCTCAGTGGTCCCATCTGTAAAATTAGAGATTGAATTAGATTATCTCAAAAGTATCATCTACCTAGAGACAGATGATAAAAGGTAGTTGGTAATCTTGTCTTTACTCTCATCCTACACATACCTAACCATGAATTCCCTCTGTAGGAATTCTGATAAGTAACATTTGCTTGGAGACTCCAGTATATCAAACTTTCTCTCTCTGTGTCTCTGTCTCTGTTCTCTTTCTCTCTCTCTCTCTCTCACTCTCTCTCTCTCTCTCTCACTCTCTCTCTCTCTCTCTCTCTCTCTCTCTCTCTCTCTCTCTCTCTCTCTCTCTCTCTCTCTCTCTCTCTCTCTCTCTCTCTCTCCCCTTCTCTCTCCCATTGCCCCTAGATCTGTTCTCCAGGACCAAGCAGAACCATCTTGATATCTCTTCTACATGGTAATCCTTCAGATACTTGAAGACCAATGTCAAGCATCCCTTAAGTATCCTTTTCTCCAGACTAAATAATCTAGAGTCAAGAAAAATATTCACACCATTTGCTAAAGACAACATAGATGACTTCTAGAAGTATAATTTTTCTGGACCAAAACACTAGGCCAAAATATAATATGAGTTCCCACCCCCTTTTTAAACCACAAGATGCTGATATAGCTGTGGTTATAGACAAGGGATGGGGATGCATACAGGAATAGTCCTCAGACCCACGTGCAAAAACCAGTCTATTTATACTTTAGCAGACTAGATTTTACCCAACTGCAGAGAAAAAAATCATTCGGTATTGATAAATCTGTAAAATTCAGAGAACAACAATGACAAAATAGATAGAAATTTGGTTGTAGAGTCAGGAAGACACAGTTTCAACTCCCTGCTTCTGACATATACTGGTCATGTGACCCTAGATTAGCTACTTAACCAGTCAGTACCTCCGGCAATTCACTAAGCTTACAAACTGTAGACTAAGTGAAGGTCTGCTTTGGTGCAAGAAGCTTCCTCACATAGAGCTCCCTACAAACAATAATTTCATAATTATTTATTAGGTATAATTTACAACAAGCGTGATTAATATAGTTTATTATTTTTATTTATCATGATGATTTATTAATAATTTAATTTTTAAAATCAGAGGCTTAGTCAAAAAAGGTTTAAACATCTTCAAAATTCATTTTGTAACTTCCACGGGTTCAATCAAAGTCAGTTTTTACTTAAGGGTTAAACAAATGAAATTTTAAAACATTCTCACTGAGTTAAGAAACAGGGCAATTTTATAATTTGAATTATTTTTACTGTTTGTGTACCTTAGGGGCAGCTGGGTGGTGCAGGGGGTAGAGCGCCAGACCTGGGATCAGGAAGACCCGAGTTCAAATGTGACCTCAGACACTTAGTAGGTGTGTGCCCCTGAGCACTTAATTCTGTTTGCCTCAGTTTCCTAACCTGTAAAATTAACGGAAGAAGGAAATGGCAAATCATTCCAGTATCTTTGGCAGAAAAACCCCAAATAGCATCATAAAGAGTTAGACATGACTGAAACAACTGAACCACACATGAGTACCTTAAGTTATTCAGCCATAAGAAGATGACCCACATGGACGCCAGAGCTGTTGCACAGAACACATCACTTTTCTTTGAGCTAATTGGCTGTGCCCTAGGACCTCATTGTTGGTGGACCTGTCTTGTTGTTTAATGTTAAGCACCAGCTTTAGGGGGAAGCTTGAGATTTAACATCAATTTTAGAATAAAAGCCCATTTAAATCCTGGTGGTACATGGCCAGTGGGATCCCATTAGTCAGTTGTCAGTTGTGTACTTCTCTGAACAGTTCCCCTTGTCTGTTTGTTCCTTGCTATTTCTAGTGATTCCATTCCCAGAAGTTTCTCTGGCAGAGATATAATGAGGAATTTTTGTGCCCACGGCAAATAATGTAAATCATATTAAGGGTAAGCAGCATGATTCAGGCATTCAGGGCCCAGAAGTGAAAATAAATGAAAAAATAAATGAACTTTTAATTAACAGAAGGACACCTGAGATGAGACTAAAGCATAACACTAAGGGTGAGGAATTCCTAAAGAAATACCAAAAGTAGTTGTAGACAACTAAAATTTAACTCTTGCCTTGAAAAACTAATGAGTTTCAGGAAGTAATTTCATCTACATAGAAAAATATCTAAGAATCTTTTAAAAACTTCACTGCTGAGGCAGGTGGGTGATACAGTTGATAGAGTACCAGATCTGAATTCAAATCCAGCCTCAGACACTTACTAGCTGTGTGACCCTGGGCAAGTCACTTAACCCCTATTGCCTCAAAAAAAAAAAACTATATATTTTTTAAATTGCTATCATCATTGACAATGTTATTCAATACTATGTATAAATAACATCATATCTTTTATGTTTTTCATTTTTTAATTTCTCTATTTTTACAAACATTTATTATCTCCCCTTTCCAGCCCACCCTTCCCCCATTAAACAATTTAAAAAGAAAAAGAATCCTCATAGCAAACATGTATAGTCCAGCAAAATAAATTCCCACACTGGCTATGTCAAAAAAATAAAAGGTATGTCTCATTCTGTATTTTAAGTCCATCACCTCTCTCACAGCAGGTAGGGAATGTATCTTATCTTTAGTCCTCTGGACTTGTCCTTTTCCTACATGTTCAAGTATGATTTGACTACTCCACTTCCCACATGCATGTACATATGCATCAGAAGTAGCAAAGTGGACAAGAAAAGCTGAGCTCCTACTATCTGATTTATTCAAATTATGACTTTCTAATTTCAAATGTAATGGGGCTCTGGCTGAAACTCAAGGGTCCACATTTCATACTGGAACAACTCACAGTGTATTCTTTGGATTCTCTTCCCAGCATGGCCCCAGGAATATAGACAGGCCCTGAGTTACCCTTAGGTCTAAAAAGACTAGAATAGTTCCCATATCTATTCCTATCCCTGGGATTAAGAATCGGGCATGACTGAAAATGACTAAATAACAATAGAATGAGACATCTGGAGCTAGTTCACACATTTCTAACTCTTTAGGTTAGAAACAACTCCCTTGTAGCCTCAACCTGCACACAAAAAGTACTTCTAGGCAAGCCCAAAGACCTCTTTGAGCACATATTTACTTGGTCCTCCAATCCACGGCTTCTTAAACTTTTTCCACTCATGACCCCTTCAGCTCTTCTTAAACTGCGAGTTTGCAATCCCATATGGAGGGACTTGTGGTCCACAACCCCAATTGACAACCAAGTTAGAAGCAAACAAATTCCATTTACTTCTGTGTGGAGGCAGCAAATCTCCAATGTGGCTTCCCATCAAGACTTTTGGGGCAAGAGACAAACTTCATACTATTTTTCAGTCAGTCTTCCCATTCCTGTCATTCTTTTCTAGTGACTAGGTCCAGGCCCTGGAAACACTGGAGGGAGAGGTACAAAGCTACTGGCCACCACTGGCCACCATGACACAACGGACAAGACTCATTCTTATTAAACGTCATCATCTTTATGTAGGGTTTGTAGGTTTATAAAGTTTCTTTCTTTATAGTGGCCTTCCGTGGAAGACAATACAAGCATTATAGTCCCCATTTTACAGATGAAGAAATGGAGACTCAGATGTGAAATGAGTTGTTCATTCAGTAAGTATGAAAGGTCATATTGAAGTAAAAAAATTCATGGGATTAAGTGTGGGAGCCAAGATTTGAACCTAAGTTGCTCACTCCAATTTTAGGATTCTTCTCATTGTATCACCACAGTTCCTAACAATGGGACCACCAGAGCAAGAGGATCAGAGACGGGGACAGATGTCTCAATAGGGAGTTGTTCTTCTGTTCTCCAATCCCTGGGGCCTGATCCCAAGTCCAGAACAGTACTGTAACCAGATTCTAGCAAAATAAATTCCTATAGTACAGTAAGTTTGGAAATAGAATGATAGTATTTAGAGGTGAGTGAGTCCTTATTAGTCCAACCTTCTCATTTTACAGATGAGGAAACTGAGACTCCAAAAGATGAAATGAGCTACCCAATGTTATAGAGGTGAAATTTAAAATCTAAGTCCCTTGACTCTAAATTTAGCTTTCTTTCCAGAATAACACAGCTGTCTTTCTTCTTTGTCAGCACATTTTTTCATTATAAGCATGGATGGTTGGCTAACATAGTAAAGGATGCATAATCAAGAAAATCCTGATAAGAAACTTCTAGTCTTAGGAGACAGAGCAACTTAACTGTGCCAATTTCTACCTCCTGTTTCTTTTCCCTCCTGTCACATTCTCCAATGTTCTGTTATTGACACATGAGTATATATGACCCCTCACCCCACTCCCTTTGAGAAATTCTTGGCACTTTTTTTGTTCCTAGTTGCAGGAAAAGATCCATTTCTCTGTCTTTTGAATTAACGTAAGGGAAACAGGAAAGAGAGAAAGAAGAGGAACAAAGAGAGAGAAAAATACTGAAAAGAAAATTAGAAGGATAAACAGAAGAAGAAAGGAAGGAAGCAAGGAAATATGCAAAGGAGAGAAAGACATGGCAGAGATATGTAGATGAAGTCACTGGGCTCTGGGTAGATGGGGAATGTTGCTCTTGGTTCTGTCTCAAGTGAGCCTTGTGACAATAAAAGACAGAAAACTTGGGTCCTATCACAAGGGCTCACAGTCTTACATCCACATTTTCTAATTAGGGAAGAAGAACCTGAAGCCTAAAGGCTACATGTGGCCTTCTAGGTCCTTGGGTGCAGTCTTTTGACTGAGTCCAAGTTTTACAGGACAAATCCTTTTATTAAGAGGATTTGTTCTGGGAAGTTTGGATTCAAAGGGTCACACTTGAGGACCTTGACGGCCACAGGTGGCCTTGAGGTCACAGGTTCCTCATCCCCAGATAAAGCTAGAACCAAATTAAAGGAACAGAAGAACAAGAAAATTTGCCAGATGACCCATAGGATATTTCAAAAGAGTCTTGAGAAATCATAATACAAATTAAAAAGTGCTAGATAGGAGGGAACTGGGAACACAACAATTAGGGGAAATTTTTCAAGGCTCACTTTGACAATTGAAGTCCTTCAGAATTAGTTACAGCACTGAGGTTGTATGGGAGATAGAGTGTTGTATTTGAAGTCGAGAATGTTCAAATGCTGCCTTATATACTTGTTAGATGAATGAATCTGAGTAAGTCCCTTAACCTTTCCCAGCTTCAGTTTCCTCATCTGTAAAATGGGGGTAATAGAGACTCAAATGAGATAATATGTAAATGTCTGTTGAAACTCTAAAGTACTCTTAAAATGCTAGTTATTATAATTCTGATTATTAGAATTTTAACAGTCTATATTTGAACAATAATCTCTTCTACAAGGTCCTTGTGAAATGGTCTCCCAGTCTTTAACTGAAGACCTCCAGTGAAGGAGAGTCCACCATCTTCTGAGCCAACCCTTTCTACTTTTGGAGAGCTCTAATTGCTAGGATTTCTTAAGTCAAGATGAAATCTACCTTTCTGCTGTTTCAGTCCATTGCCGCTATTTCTGCCTGAAGGCATGGGCAGAACGAATATATTCCCTCTTCCACATGAAACACTACCAAATACTGGAATGTAGATAACGTGTCTTTTCTTCTATAGCTACAAACATTCCAAATTCCACTAAATAACCACAGGACATGGTTTCTAATCCCCTCAACTCCTAACTGCCCATCTCTTAGCTCACCCAAGCTTCTCAATGCCTCCCTGAAAATTCAGTACTGAAGAGAATACTCCAACTATGACCTGAACAAGAAAGAAAACCTCAAGACTATCTCTTCCCTCATTATACATGCTTTTGAGTGTTATGATTGTGAGATTTCAATGACCAACCATTTCTGCATGGGAAAGTAAGAGTGAATACCGGGAATAAGAAAGGCTCAAGAGCGCAGCATTTAGTTTTTTTCCTTCCATTTCCTTCCATCAAGAGTCTGAAGCAGTAGCCTTAGAGCATTTTTTTTCATGTGGTCATTGAAAGCTTAGATTTCTTCCGCTGAAAACTTTCCACTTATATTGTTTGATCATTTATCAATTGAGAAATGTACCAGTCCTCCTCTTTTCATGTTGCCCAGCTGAGGTGATGTGACAGAGATC
This sequence comes from Potorous gilbertii, assembly GCA_028658325.1. Taxonomy (NCBI): domain Eukaryota; kingdom Metazoa; phylum Chordata; class Mammalia; order Diprotodontia; family Potoroidae; genus Potorous; species Potorous gilbertii. The sequence goes on from CM053770.1 coordinate 440,329,313, forward strand.
TGCCATACATTGCTACTTATTTAAATTAATGTAGCAGACCCAGCCAGTCCTAGTAATATTCCACATAATTAGGAAAAGACTGTGTAAATAAGTTGCAATCTAGTAGAATGAATATTTCAACTTCATTATTGAATCTCTGGGTACTACATTCACCGATTCAAACTGTAATTCCTCCCTGCCTTAGCAGATGGAGTAAAAAATTCATCACCTAGTGGTCAAACTTCTAATGATGAGTCTATCCAAGCTTAGCCAGGCTGGCCCTTGAACATTAATCATCCTGTGCATCGTTAGGCCACATACAAAGACTTTTGACTCAATTGGACCTCTCAGAATTTGTCCTCTGCTCACATAGTCTTCAAAATCTTAGGGTCACCTCAACATCACAATGATGTATCAAAGTAAGATTTTTAGTAAAACAAAGATTTGATAACTTGGCTAAAACCAAAGTGGGCATCTTCTTCAAAATTATCTTCTACACTTAAATAGTCAGAACTATTTATTTCTAGTATCACATTTTGTCCTGAAATACTAACGTGCATCTCTCTCAGTCATCAATGTAACTATGATATAAGTATTCAGGAAAGAATCTGGAACTAAGTTCAAATATGCTGAGATTAATCCTACCATAAAAGTGATCATCGTTCTGAACTGAGTTCAGATATCTGCAGTGATATCAAAGTCACAATAATAACGGCTAGTATTTACATAGCACTTCAAGGGTTTGCAATGTACTTTGCAAATATGAACCCATTTGATCCTACCAACAACCCTGGAAGGTAGGAGCTGTTATTATCCCAGAGAAAAACTAAGTCTGAAAGAAGCCAAGTGATTTACCCAGGGTCAAGATGCTAGTCAGTGTCTGAGGCAAGATTCTAATTTAGGTCTTCCTGAATTCTCTATCCACTGTATCACCTGTATCACTGTATCTGTATAAGATTCAGGGTGAGTACCAAAGCATATCATTAAACTATTTAACTTTAAAAATATTAAAAATTATTAAAAACTTCACAAAGACTTTTGTAAACCAAACTCAAGAAGCACGTGGAAAATTTAGGTGAAGGAGAATGTGAAAACGACAATACTTCAGGAAGTCTACCAATGCATGGATTCTTTTAGCTCAATAAAGTCTATTCATAATATAGTGTTATGGGATGGAAAAACAAGTGACCTTGAAGTCAGACTATTCTGAGTTCAAATTCTGGTTTGGATACTATCGAAAATTGAAAAAATCAAACTGATTTTATTTTGTAATTAATTTCATTTTTGTACCACTGCCAACATTTTTATATACTAAGTTATGTTTCTCTGTCTCTGAGTTAAATTCAAAATCCATCTTTCCTCTCTGAGTTAATTAGATGTAGAAGCTCGATTTTTCTGCTAATCACTGTTCTATTCTTGTGCCAAGGAAATCTGTTATCCTTGAAGGATGTTGATGAATGCTAGAGTCTGGTCTGTTATCTCTTGTAACATTGTCCTTCAAGAATGTCTGTTATCACTGTAACACTAACTAGCCATGCAGGTGGACACCATCAATGAGCTTCCTATAGTGAGAATATAGGAGGGGTTGTTGCTAGCCCTACATTCCAAACTTTCGAGAAATAACATTGTTTTCCTATCTATAATGCTACAGGCTTTGTAACCAATAATATTTTTTTTACTTCTATGATATTGCCTTCTAAACATTTGGATGCACCTCCTTTTGTCTGTAAAAATGATCTGTTTGCATTCTTCTGGGGTCATTTTGCTTGATGAGGAGACAAGACCCTTTTATTGGTAATTGCTAGCCTTATCAATAAATTGAATGTACTAGGAACTTTGTGCTTCAGTTTACTTTAATTTTTATCATAACACTATATGTTAATAAGAAAATCATTTAATGACCCAATGATTATGATATTTATACTCATATCACAAGGTTGCTATGAGTAAAGTATTTTGTACCTGAGACTATTTACATAAACTGATGCAGAGTGAAGTGAGAAGAACCAGAAGGACAAGACAAACAACTTTGAAAGCTACAAAAACTCTGGTCAATGCAATGATCAATCATGATTCCAGAGGACCAGTGATGAAACATGCTACCTACCTCATGATGTAGAGGTGATGGATGCAGGGTGCAGGATAACGCATACTTTTTTTGGACAAAGCAAATGTGGGAATTTTTCTTGCTTGTCTATGAATATTTGTTACAAGGATTTTGTTTTTCTTTTTCTCTTTTCAATAGCTATGGGAAGAGGTAGAAAAGATTAAAAAAAACTTTTGACAATTTCTAAAAAATAAATTATTTTTTTAAATCATAAAGGCAAAAAAGATGGGGACTGAAATAGGGAGTCTACTAGTAATTTCACTGGAATAGAGAAGTCCCAATTGAATAAAATCCTTTTAACTATACAAGTCATAACTGTTATGTAACTATGCCATTTATAATCTTCAAGAATTGTCCATAGCACTCAGAAGTTAAGTGACATGCCCAAGGATAAACAGCCAGTATGTGTCAGTGGTGGGACTTGTCCCCAACTCTTCCTGGTTTTTATGCTGTTTTGCTATATACTACCACACATTGTGACACGTAAGTGGCATAGTAGATAGAGAGCTGGATCTAGCATTTGGAAGGTTCATCTTCTTGAATTCAAATACAACCTCAGACACTTATAGCTGCGTGACCATGGGCAAGTCACTTAATCCTGTTTACCTCAGTTTCCGCATCAGCAAAATGATCTGGAGAAGAAAATGGCAAACCACTCTGGTAGTTTTGCGAAGAAAACCCAAAATGGGGTCATGAAGAGTAGGACACAATTGAAACAACTAAACAACAACAACAAGTATCACAGACTGTTTCTCGAACCATAAAGTATCATACAGACAGAGAGAGAGAGAGACAGAAAGAGATAGAGAAAGATAGAGAGACAGAGATGGAAAGTTCAAAGGAAATAGAAATAGTTAGGGGTGAGGGGAAGACCTCAACAGACATCCCCAACAGAAAGACTGAAGAATTTGAGGAGGGAGAAATCACTTTTAACTTGAAGGGAATGAAAGTTCACAAAAGAATGGCCCGGACCTTGAAGGAAGAATAGAATTTTAACATAGAAGGATTAACGTAGAAGGGGGAGTTTATTCCAGGCTTGGGACAGGGCATGTGTGAATGCACAGAAATGACAGAGGGTAGGATGAGAAGTGGGAATAGCTAGTATTTCAAGCACAAAGTTTGAGGTTCCATAACTGACTCTAAAAACCCAACTTAATACATTTCATTCAATCTCTCCTTCCCTGTAATAGAGGCAGGTAGGTAGCACCTGGGAATCCAGGAAGAACTGAAGTTAAATCTGGCCTCA
>CM053770.1:440333144-440365100 GCA_028658325.1 Potorous gilbertii
GCTCAGTTCCCTCAGGGGGTTTATGCAGAGACCTTCCATAATGGAGCTCCTGCCTGCTTCGGGAGCCTCTGGCCACCTGCTTCCTCTGCTGCTCCCTCAGAGGGGGGCCGAGTCATGGAGACACCCTGCTCCCCTCTCAGCCCATCCAGACATCTCTTTCACTGACCTGTGTGTCTGTGAGTGGAGGGACCTTGGCAGCCACTGGAGATTCCGTCCCTGAAGCCTGCTTGAATCTGTTCCTCTCCGTGCCATGTGGCTAGGGCAGGGCTGGGCTCCACTCCTGTCTGGTGTGCAACGGACCTTTTGGATCGGTTTTTCAGGACTCTCTGGAACGGAAATCTCCTTCACTCTGTCGCTGCGCAACTTGTACTGCTCCAGAATTTTTTGGGAGTTCTTTTTACAGGAGATCCATGGGCTGTGGGTTTGGAGCTAGCATATGTGAGTCTTTCTACTCCGCCATCTTGGCTCCACCCCCATGAGTATGCAATCTTATATTACACATACATTCTTATTAAACACATTTTCACATTAGTCATGTTGCATAGAAGAATGAAAACGAATGGAAGCAACCATGAGAAAAACCAAAACAAAGCATAACACGAGAAAATAGTCTGCTTCATTCTGCATTTCAGTTCCATAGTTCTTTCTCTGGATGTGGATAACATTTTGCCTCAAGACCTTTGGGAATGTTTTAGGACCTTACCTGGCTATGAAGGGCAATTAGAAAGAGTCCTTAAATCTGTGTATAATGTTTTCCTGGTTCTGCCTATTTCACTCAGCACCAGTTCATATAAGACTTTTCCAGGTTTTTCTGAAGTCTACATTTTCATCATTTCTTATAGCACAATAGTATTCTATTACATTCATATACCACAACTGTTCAGCCATTCCTCAGTAGATGGGTACCCCCCTTGATTTCCAGTTCTTGGCCACTATAAACAGAGCTTCTATAAATATTTTTGTACATGTGGGACCTTTTCCCATTTTTATGATCTTTTTGGGATATAGTCCTAGAAGTGATATTGCTGGGTCAGAGGGTATGCATTTTTATAACTCTTTGGGCATCTCTCTGATGGAGAAGCTCACAGTCTAAGGTTAGTTAGATCCTATATGCTTACTCTAGTAAGAACCTGACATTCACACCAGACAAATATTGGTCAAGAAGTTCAATGAGAAAGTACACTAAGTGAATTTATCCACCTGAGCAGTGTACAGTAAGTTATCCAGAAGCCCATGGATGTTAAGTAAGGAGCAAAAACAACTGCAGCGCGGGACAATCAGTTGGCAGCCTCTCAGAAGACAAGTAGGTGGCATAGGGGATAGAATGCTGAGCCAGGAGTCAGGAAAACCTGAATCCAAGTCCAGCTTCAGAAACTTACTAGCTGTGTGACCCTGGGCAAATCACTTAGCCCTGTTTGTCTCAGTTTCCTCATCTGTAAAACGAACTGGAGAAGGAATGGCAAACTACTCTAGCATCTTTGCCAAGAAAACCCCAAAAGGGGTCACAAAGAATTGTACTTTACTGAAATCACTCACCACCAACAAAGTCTCTCAGAGCTACCAGCAAGGAGCAAGAAACATATGTAGCCCATAGACCTGTGTATCTAGAAGCATCAAGGGCAATGGACACTCCCTCATGACCCCCCCCCCCTTCAAAGACAAAGGGAGGTCAGAAAACCCCAGGGGAGACAGAAATCCTCAGTGTGGGGACCTTAGAAGCCATGGTAAGCAGTAATGACCAGTGTTGTATGGCAGTGCTCATATAGGGTCAGCTATAGCACCAAAGGCTACTAAGTGCTCTGTCCTGCAATGCCATAGAGGGCCCTGAAGATCTAGTTCTCTGAGCCTCAAAGATCTAGGAGGTCCTAACCCTAGGGACAAAAAGACCAGTGCATGAACTCAGGTGACCCAGAAAGAAACTAAGCGAGGCTGTCTGTCTGTTCTAAACAAAAAACACAGCAAGGTACAGAGCTTGATTCTGGAACAAAGCCCCATTTCAGGAACTAAGGTTAGAAAGATGAGTAGGACAAAGAAGACACCAACCAGTATCAAAAATTATAGCTTTTTAGATCTGCCCACCTAATAAAAGAGAGCATGTCTGTAACAACTACAAACAGAGACTTACAAGGAAAAGTGGATTTTCTGTGAGGAGTACATGAATACCAGAAGAAATGAGATGAGATTAAAGTGAAATGAAAGCTCTTGAGGAAAGAAATAAGAGGATAAGTCTATTTTGGAATGGAAAAAAATGGTCAGCCTTATCAAAGATAGGAACTTTCTGAACTTAGTGACTCCATGATCAAAGGAAATAATATTTATAAAGCACTTAGTACTTAGCAACATATAGTGGGTGCTATATAAATTCTTCCCATAAGGCAGGAATATTAGAATAAAATTTAAATATCTTAAAAATAGAAGAAAGTATAAGAAATCTGTTATCAAAATCAACTGACTGGGAAAACAGGTTAAGGAGAAATCATTTAAGATTCATTGGACTTTTTGAAAACTCTTCTTTTTTAAAAAGCCTGGACACTCTATTTCAAGAAAGCACAAATGACATCTTTCCAGATCTATTAGAACCATATGGCAAAATAAAGATGAAAAGCATTTATCAGTGACCTGAAGAAACCCCAAAAAGGAAAGTTTCCGTGAATGTCATAGCCAAAATCCAGAGCTCCCATGTTAAAGAAAAAATACTGCAAACCTTCAGAAAGAGGTAACTCAAGTATCAAGGAAGCATAGGATTACACAAAACCTGGGAGTTTCTATAGTAAATAAGAGAAGATCTTGAAACACAGTATTCTAAAAGACCAAAACATGGGCTTATCACCAATAGTAACTTAACCAGCAAAGCAGAATATCGTACTGCAAGGGAAAACATGTATCTTTAATGAAATAGAAGACTTCCAAATATTTCTGATGAAAAGACTTGGAGCTGAAGTAAGAACTTAATCTATAAACAAAAGAGTCCAGAGGAAGGTGGACAGCTAAATTTATTTGAGCAATTGAAAGGAGCCAAAGGATTATGTAATGCTAATATTCTAATAAATGGAGAAGAAATTAGAGTCTCTTTAGAATCAAAATGTCTTTAAAGGGTATTGAGGGAGTTAAAAGCAGAGGTCCTTGTTGGTTGGTTTTGTTCTATTTTGAGGGTTTTAAGAAGAGAAAGAGGAGAGAAAGTAAGAAGAAGGATAAAGTAGTAGGAAAAGGAGGAAGAAGGGGATGGAACTCATATTTGGGATGCAGGAGAAGGGGATACAAATGTAGAATAAAGGATGAGGGCAGCAGGCATCAAATGAGTCCCACTTTTATCTGAACTGGGCAAAAGAGGGTTGAATACATGTTAAATTTGGGGTAACTCAATAGGGAAAACTGGTTTGATTTTTGAGATAGGGAGCGGTAGGTTAAGAGGGAGGATGGTAACAATCCCAAACAACAAAATTCCTGATCCTTAAGAGAGAAGGAGAGAGGGAGAGATAAAAAGGAAAGAAAAACAAGAACCAGAACCTAAGGAGTACCTATGAATATAATGGAAGTGTTATTACACTATCAGAAATTTATTAAAGAGGTGATGTCAGACCTGGATGAACTGATGCTGACTGAAATGAAACAAACAGGGAGAACATACAGGAAGAGCAACATTCTAATGCCTAACAGCTTTGAAAGACTTAAGAATACTGGACAATGATGCAATGACCAACTTTGCCCTTGGAAGACCTATGATGAAATATGTTACCTATCTTCTCCAAGATCTGGGTTGGACTCAAATTCAGAAAGACACACACATTATTGTGTGGTTTAGTTTTCCTTAATTATTTTTATTTCTTTAATTATTTATTTCCTTAATTTATTTTTTAAAAAGGTGGGTTTTTTGTTCATTTCTCTTGCTTTTTAAAAAAATTACATTGTGGGAGGTATTGAGAGGGAAAGGGTTAGTAATAGTGACATCCCTCCAAAATTAGGGCTGTTGTTTTAAAATACACAGGATAGAACAGAAGAACTTTAGGAAGAAAAACAGACAGATGGAAAAGTTTTGAAAATAATGTGCATTGTTTATTATATATTTTTAAAAAAGCAAAAGCAAGTAAATATCAAATAAAGATTCATGGTTTCATAAAAATTTCTCTTTTGTGTTCAAATGTGTATACATGGAAATGTTCTTTTTGTATGTAAGTTCAAAATAAAAAATAAAATTAATTTAAAAAATTTCAAATCAGAAGCATGAAGCCATAGATTTGGAACACTGCCTATAATATCAGATTAAAAAAAATATATTAGTTAATTTTCTCAGGATTACTTCCAGTTTTTATTCTTTATAAGGTAGGTAAGAAAAAGTAAGATAAAAACAAAATATATCTAGGCGTACAACTTAGGTATCTAAAGGTAAGATTAAAAACAAAACATATCTATAAAATTTCATTTAAAAATAAAGATTAGTGAGAGTGATACTTAATTGTACCTAGGTATACCAAGAATTTATCTAAATTTTATCAAATGCTTTCCCAGCTTTTTCTCCATTTAATATTATTACTATAATAATTGAAGTTAAAATTTAACTGTTGTGTAGTATCAAAATTGCTATGTAGCCAGAGGAGGCTATCCAGGTACTCTTAGTTAATAACCTTAGTTAAATGGTGATATTTTTTAACTTCCTAAATTTAATGCCTAGTTGGAGACCCAGGACAAATGACTCTCCTCTTCCCCACTTGTTAATGGCCTTGACAGTGATATCCCATAAGGCTACATCCATTATACTCTTTATCTTAGGCAGTGCTCACCATATTTGTTTTTTTTATTTTTCTAGGCAGCATTGGAAGAGTCAACATTGCCTATAGATGTGTGTGTGTGTGTGTGTGTATGTGTGTATGTGTATATGTAATGTGTATGTGTGAGAGAGAGCGAGAGAGAGAGTATTCATCCTGTCCTATATTTAAAGAGACCTCTATCTAGAAATTTTTCAGAAATTGTTCAGACAAGTTGAACAAGTGGTAACTTGAGTGAGACATACAAAGCATGCCTTCAGTTGAACAGAGTAAAGCAGGTCCTAGTCCTATGCTTTTTAGATCTTTATTTTGACTAGTTATTCTTGCTCAATTCCAGTTTAACTGCTAAATGAGCGTCAGTGGGGATGATGGACATGTCTTTGAGGCAGAAAACTTAGCTTTAAATCTCACCACTGCAGTATACTGGCTGTAAAACTTTGGATCAGTCAATTAACATCTCAACACTCATCAGCACTTTTTAAAAAAAATTATTTATTTGTTTCCAGTGTTCTGCAATCACTTCCATATATCTTAGATTTTTCCCTTCCCTTCCCCTCTTCCCCCCTGCCTTCCTGCTCCCTCCCTGAGATAACATACAGTTTTATATAGGTTCTATACGTACATTCCTATTAAATACATTTTCACCTTAGTCATGTTGCACAGAAGAATTAAAATGAATGGGAGAAATCATAAAACAAACCAAAACATAATACAAAAGAAATTGATCTGCTTTATTCTGCGATCGAATTCCATAGTTCTTTCCCTGAATGTGGAAGGCATTTTGCCTTAAGAGACCATTGGGAATTATATAATTCCTTGCATTGCAATGAAGTACTAAGTCTATCTGAAAAATTCCTCACACATTGTGATTGTTGCTGTGTACAAAGTTCTCCTGGTTCTGCTCCTTTCACTCAGCATCAGTTCATATAAGTCTTTTCAGGTCTCTCTGAAGTCTTCTTGTTCATCATTTCTTATAGCATGATAGTATTCCATTATATTCATCTACCACAATTTATTCAGCCATTCCCCAATTGATGGGCATCCCCTTGATTTCCAGTTTTTGGCCACCACAAAGAGGGCTGCTATAAATATTTTTGTACATGTGGGATCCTTTCCCATTTTTATGATCTCTTGGGGATACAGTCCTAGAAGTGGTATTGCATTGTCAGCACTTTCGAAGACTCTAAATTGCCTGGAAGATGCCAGTCTTCATTGGCATAGGAAGCTCTTCAAAGGAAGCTTCCTAAATCAATAAAATCATGGATCTTGTCCATTCTTTCTAAATAGATGCTGATTTCTGTTACTTCTACCTGCTGAAGTATTTCACATTTTGAGGGCACCTGCTAAATTCATTGTCATGAGCGAAAGTTCATCCTAGTTACAGTTTTGGTCCCATGTTGCTGGAAAGCGGGGGAACACAGATTGCTCTTTTCTGCAAACTCTCCTTGGCTCTCTTGGCCTTTCCCTTTGCTCTCCCATTCCTACCATTCGTTTCCACCTCTCACTGAGAAAGATGATTACTCACAAAGACAATTCAAGCACAGAAATAGCCAACCTATTTGTAGCTTAAATGCTGGCAGTGTTATTTTTACAGGCTTGCTGTATTTTCCCTAAGTATAAATCATTATCTACCACAAATGAAACTCAAGTCCCATCTGTAACAGTTCCTGCCTAACTAGTGGTGCCAATTAGTCACAAAAACAATTGTCACCTCCTACCCACTCAAGAAGGGAGGGAAAAAAAAGATTCATTTCACCCGGAGTTTCCATTGCTCACTATTGGTCACTCTCTCCTCTTAGCCAGGTTGCCACTCTAGCTTCCAGCTGGTCCTTTCCTCTTCTACCCTCTGGCTAAGATTGTACTAGCAATCTCCACTGCCAATATGGACAGACTCTTCTGTTCCCTTAAGGGTTGGTAGAGCAGACTGGTAAGTCGATCAGTTCCATTGGCTTAAATAATGACACCATAGGCTCTCTTCCAGTTGTAAGCTCTGCCTAGGGTTTCACAGCCCCAAGAGGAACAGAATGAATCTTTCACCGAGTCTGGATGGTGTCTCATGCCCTGAAAAAAAAATGAATGAAAAACAAGAAAGCAGGGAAGTTCTATATGTCTCACTATCCCTCCCTTTGTTCTTTTCTACCTTCGTTGCCTCTTCTCATTTGTAACTAACTGCCTTCCCATCTCACCCCCAATTTGTCTATTATTTTTATTCTCTCCTTGTGCATGTGAGTGTCATATGTGTGTGTCCCATCCCTATCTGCATTTGGGCCTCTTCTCTTTTGTCTTATAGCTTGCCTTGTTTTGATAGTTCCCTATGTTCAGTTTCTAGTCGTTCTCTGAGAAATGCTAACTGCTCCAGTGAACAGGACCCTCACTTACCTGGAGGAATAAGGATCAGGTAATGGAAGTGTGTTCCGTGAGTTTGTGGGACTGGCTTGGCTAATTTTGACTGTGTGACACAGGCATGTTAGGAAGCATTTGGAATTCCCTAATCTGGGCTTGGGGTTGAGTGATTTTAGGGACTGACTTTCCTTTCTATAGGAAGACCAAAGCAGGTCCTTCTTCCCATAACAGCCTTGGCTCCCATTCTTTTGTGCGTGTTTGGTCTTGATTATTATGGAAAACAAACTGAAGAAATGTGATTTCATAGCTGTTTACCATAGAATGTAGAATTCCCTTCTCTTCTTTTTTTTTATATCCAATCCATTCTCTAAGTCATTTGATATTTCTTGTGCTGTTGACTTTGTCCACTGGCTTATGACCGACTTGAAGATACAATCAGGAAAAGAGAGAAATAACTTCTGGTCTTTCTTAATATTTTCTCTGGGACAAAAGTGCTCTGATATTCTGCCTATCATCCTCAAGAGGATTTGGGTTTGTTCTAATTGCCATTCAGTATATTGGCAAAGGAAAGGTGACAGGAAAGGGAGAAAAACTTACATGCAAGTGAATACAGACCTTAGGTTTCTTATTGTGTAGGAAGAGATGTGAGTTCTGACTTTAGTGTTTGCTCCTAGGAAAAGGTTTCCAGAATTAGGTAGATGGGACAATGTTCAGAATACCCTGATATATAGCCCTCACTGCTGTCTCTAGCTTCCTGGTTAACTAAGTGGTTTTTCTTGTATTTGTCCAAATGGGTCACTTATAGACTGACTTGCGTACATGGTAGCCGGAAAAGGGAGGAGGGAAGGAGCTGTTTTTCTCCTGTCAAATTTTGCCCTTCACATGTTTTTAGGTTATTCATCCCTTCATCCTTCATTACACATTTGATTGGTCCCCACCTGGCCTTCACTGGGCTTCGAAGCAGGTCCATTTTCACATGTCACTCTTTCTTTTGTACCTACTGCATACAGTTCAATGTGAAGATTTTCCTCAGATGTGTCACTGAATGATGCCATTGGAAGCATAGCTTCTGCTGATAAGCGTGGGACCATCTGCTTGGCACATCACAAATATTTTCAGTCGTGGGAGAGCAGCCCTTTATTTCAGTAGAGAAAGGAGGCTCCAGCCACACTTCAAGGAGAGGCTGAGGTTGTAGATCCTCCGACTGAAGGGTGGGGGAGGACGGGGAATCTGCACCCTCTGGATGGATGCCCCAGAATGCTGAAGAGGATCTTTCCCATGGGCATCTCTGGACCCTCCCATGAGGATACTATTAGTAAGTCTCTACTCCTATTTTAATTACTCAGGGATTTTTTTTTTCATCCAAAGAAAAAAGAAAAAAACTATCACTCAGAGAACTGCTTCTGTTCTGGTCACTCTGTCATGTATGAGATGTTTGCTTGTTGGGTGTGTATTGTCAATAGGCTCTCTCAGTTCCACACTGTTGTTGTGGAGTGCTTTGTCCTTCAATGTTAGTTGTTTTGGGTTGGATGTTTTATACCTTCTCCAACCTTCCTTGAAAATTGCTATTAGGCAACTTCTCCTTGACTTGGGTCAGGAGATGGAGGTCTTAAGATCAAATCTTGGTTGGTAGAATCTCAGGTTGTAAAAAGTAGCTTTCCAAATAATTCCCCTCTGGCCAGGTGTTTGGACTGATTCAGGGTTGGGAGTTGGGAGAAGTCTGTTGCTCTCTTTGCCTCCCCATCCCCCAGTGATATTAGTAAAGAAAATTTTGGAGTGTTGACTTAAACAAAATATGCAATAGCACATGTCAGGGAGGGAGAGTGATGTGTTAGGAAGAGTGTTGAGTTTGCATTGGGGATGGGTTCATGCACTACCTCTGTGACCTTGGGCAGATAGATCATTTTACCTTTAAAATGAGGGGATCGGACTAAATGACTTCTGAGGTTTCTTCCAGCTCTCTTATAAACCTATGATTTCTAGGCTCCTTTCCAACTCTAAATGGATGATCAGAGAAGAGCAAAATTTACTTGGCTTCTACCTTTCCTCTTAGATACAAAGCATTAGCACTAGCTTTGTGGCTTACAAAATCAGAAGAGCAATTATTAATGGCAAAGTTTCTGATAAAAGAAATTTCTTTGTGTCTTGATCTTGAATGTAGGCGTCTTAGTGACACTGACTAGGCAAGGTGCCTGGTGCTGATTTAGGTCATTATAGCATTGGAGTTATGAATAATTTGTACAGTAAGAAGGCTATAGTGTGTCATTATGAATTTCATCTTTCTGTGACCTTTTGGGAAAGAGTGTTCTGCCTTCTTCATGTAGGTATGACAGGGGTTGGTTTGTGTTTGGGGGGTGCATTTAGTGAAGAAAAGTACAGTTAATGTGTCATTTAATGCAGGTAAAATGCTCCTATCCTACATAATATCATCAACTATGGAAATCCCATTTCTTGGTATCATTGAAGGGAACTGTAACTGAGATGAGCCGAATTTTAATCTTGGTTTTGTAAACTAGCTGGGGCTTTGACTGTCTCAGTCTCAGTTTCCTCATCTGTAAAATGAATGGGTTGGATTGAATGATCTCAAAAGTGCCTTCTATCTCCAGCTTTCAATAATTAATAAGTGTTAATGCTTGAAACCCAACAGAGAGAAGAATTTGTTATTTTTTAGGATTGTACTGTAAGAGGTTAGCATTATAGGGTTAGGTCCAAGAACAAGAGATAGAATTCTGGACTCTCCCTTTTGAATTATGTTTTCATTTGGTTTGTTTTGGTTTATTGAATAAGGATCCTGAAACAGGGTGGGAATTTGGGAGGTCATTAGCATGGAAGTGTTGGAGGGGAGTTGCTAACTTCTTCAGTCTCCAGAAAAAGAACAACAAACTTTACAGATACTTTCACTTGAATTATTTGTGCTAGTTTTCTCTTATCTATTCTTTCTTGTTTTCCACTTTTAGTTTCTTTCTGACTGAAAAGTAAATACAACCTTTACAACTACTTGAGTACAACCTGATCAAACTTCAGTTTTAAAAGAAATATTCATACCTAACTTCCCTGTATATCGAATAATTTTAATAGCCTGGCATCATATATAAAACACTCAGATATTGGCACAGTGTCTTATAGTCTCTTCTTTTTAAGAAAGTTTTCATTTTATCTTTTTTGACACAAATGTATTGATTTTTAATAGTGGTCATTTCCTGATTACCCTCCTCCCCATCACATGCTCCTTTGTAGTAAAATCAGTTATTCCAAACCACCTGGAAAATAAAATGACCATGTCTAACAGTTCAATCAACATTCAACTCCACCTCTCTCCCCAAAGAAGAGAAGACTTCTGTTTCATCAGAATTGGATGTTGGAATTAATCTGTGTTCTGCTGCCTTTTTATGCTGTATGCACTTACGTTATTGTGGTCATTGTGCATATGATACTCACAGCTCTGCGTACTTATGCTCTTTATCAGTTCCTACAAGTCCTCCCATGTTTCTTTGCGTTCCTCCTATTCATTTGTTGGAGATCAGCATTATTACATTACAATCATATATCTCATTTTGGTTAGTTATTCTCTTTGTATTTTCTTAAAATCATTTTGAGAAATAGGTCCTAAGAAGTTTTATCTCCATGTTATCAGGGATGAAATGGGAAGGAAAGACTAAATTACCCAAACAAGGATGTGTGTGCTGTAGACTGAGTAGAATTAGGCCCTAAGTGGAATCAGCCTTAATACACAAAAGGAGCCAAAATCATTTGTGCATTAAGAACTCCCCCGCTCCTAAAAGCTTGGTTGTCCTGGTTTAGAATGCAGATATTCGTAGGAGAAGTCGCTCTCGGAGTTGCTGACTCCTTAGTGTGAATGGATTTATTCTTTTTGTTCAGAGACACCAAGGACTGTATGAAAGAAGGACCTGAAGATTGCAGGAAGGAACTGTGGAAGTCTTAGCAGACAAAGCGCCTGCTTTCTCCTCAGCTCTCTACATTTCTAAGAGATTGTTTAAGCTCAGATTGATGAGGGAAGAGATGAAATGAGATTCATTCTTCTTTTTTTCTGAGGCAGATGCTATCTTACTCCTTTTTAGCATACTTACCTAAAAGGACTGGTAGAAATTACACTCAGCCTGAGTTTAGGAGGGACCCGTGTTTGAATTTCATCTCTTAAAATGGCGAATACTTTCAATTGTCTTTTTTTTATTTGCTTTTTTGCTTTTGAGTCACATCTGACTCTTCATGACCCCATTTGGGGTTTTCTTGGCAAAGATGAGGAGCAGTTTGCCATTTTCTTCTTCAGCCCATTTTACAGAGGAGAAAACTGAGACAAACAGGGATAAATGACTTGCCCAGGATCACCCAGCTAGTAAGTGTCTGAGGCCACATTTGAACTCAGAAAGATGAGTCTTCCTGACTCTAGGCCTGGCACTCTATCTACTCTGCCAGCTACCTGTCCTACAGTAACTAATCCTATATAACAAATTCTTTGGTCCCTATCACTTTCTCTGTACCTTGATTAGGAGCTTTTGCAACTGAGTTATACCATGTGGCAAAAAAATACATAAACTCCAGTTCCTACATCTCTCCCAATATCAGATACTTTATACTCACAATCTCAGATACTTAGACAACCTAAATTCCTCAACCTCCTTAAATTTGGCCTTCCATTCATCTCCATGTTCTATATAATAACAATGTGATTTTTAGTATGCTTATTCAAACAAAACTGTACAGCAACAGAAATTACAGAACCTGTAAGAAGGGAAGGTTGTTATAAAAAGAGTTTAATCTGTATTCTAGTCATAGGCATGTGGCAAATCAGCCAAATCTCTGATTCACACGTTAGAGAATTATTTTAATTAATTGTTCCTAAATATATGCAAGTATATTTTTTCCAAAGGTTTCTCGGAGAGCATTTTGAGTGG
This sequence comes from Potorous gilbertii, assembly GCA_028658325.1. Lineage (NCBI taxonomy): Eukaryota > Metazoa > Chordata > Mammalia > Diprotodontia > Potoroidae > Potorous > Potorous gilbertii. The sequence continues at coordinate 440,345,164 of CM053770.1, forward strand.
GCCTACTGTTTGAGTGTGGTTGAATGGTTCTTGAAGTAGACAGCGTTGCTGAGGTTCATTATCAGACTAATTAGCGTTATCAGGTTCATTATCAAATAATTCCTATATTTAGTCATAATCTGATGTGTTAACAACAGGCAATTCATCCTTTTAGTTTCCTGGCCCCTTTTCCAGTAATGTCACTGCCCAACAAGGCTGTGTCAGTGCTGTCAAACAGTCATGATATGAGATCAGCCTGGGATGACTTTAATTAGTTCCTGTACAAAGCTTGATGAACTGAACTCTACTTATTAAGAGTTGGTTTTGATTGACAATTAAGTCAGATGCTGACTGGCGACTCAGGAATAGTGAAGGATGCTTCATTTGTTCCTTCCTCCCATTTCTTCTTCCTTTCCTTGTTTAGATACAAAAAAATTTGGGGAAGCAGGATGATGCTAGAGCATCATAGGACATTTATTATTTATTTAGTTTACTGCTTATTCTTTTCTGTTTCCATTTCATAAGGATCTGAGGCAATATCAGTATACTGATAAATTTTTAACAACCCACTCTGGAAAAAAAATTCTTACAAGACAGACTTTTAAATTTAATCTGCATCATTCACATTTTCTCCATCACTTTATTCAATCTAGATAATTAAAGAAAACAATCAGTCAAACCCTGATTTGTAGTGTTTGCCAGTTTCTGAGGTGTAAATGTTCACACTGAAAATTTAACAATCAGTTCTTGCCTCTTCAGGCTGAATCTAGCACCTTCCTGATGGAGAAAGACTTAATACAAGAATGATGAGGGGGCATTGTATCTGGAACATGGGAGGGTATAATCAGGTTGTAATCTGCCCTGGTTATATCACATTGGCAGTATAGTGTTGGGTTTGGGGAAGGTCATTTCAGGAAGGTCCTTTGGAAACTTAAAGGGTGTCCAGAGGAATATAGACAGAGTATTTTGTAAAAAGTCTTCAAGATCAAACCAATAGAGTGCCAGTTGAAAAAAGGGAGTATTTACTGGAAGACTTAGCTGTAGGGTGGACAAGGGTATGATGGGTTGTTAACCTCTCATCTGAAGGGCTGTTTTGGAAGGATTAGATTTATTCTGTCTTACCCTGGAGAAAACATCTAGAAGGAATGGGTAGATGTTATAGAGAGATTTCAGCCCACTCTAAGTGTTATCTTACAAGGGAATGGGTGATCTCATTAAATATATCAGTCACTGAGAGCTTGGTCAGATATTGAAGATGCCAAGGTCATCCACTGCATTCTGGGCCATTGACAATCATTTTGACTTTTATGTTGTTACCGGACTTGACTCTGGGAGAGAGGGTGAATGGGGCCAATGATATTGAGCAGTCCTGCCTCACTTCAATCCAATTCGTGCTTAAGTCAAGACATCCCCTCTGAGGTCATTGGTCCTCTTCAAAAATGAAGGCAGAGGGTTGTTTTCAGAGGTGAATGGAACATGTAGACATTTAGCTTAAGACCTCCAGTAAAGAGGAAACCATTTATTATTTATTTTACCAGGCAGGCCATTCTACTCCTGGATAGCTGCATTTATTAGAAAGCTTTTCCTTACATCAAGCCTCTGTGTAGCTTCCTCTCTGTTGCTCCTACTTCTGCCCTCTAAGGCCAAATAGAACAAATCTAATACCTCTGTTACATACTATCCTTCCAAATATTTAAGAACATTCCATCACAACTCTGTCTCTTAGTAGTTGTACAAGTGACAGGGCAGCTAAATGGTATGGTAGGAAGAGTGCTGAATTTGGAGTAAAAAAAAACTGAATTCAGATCTTTTCTCAGATTCTTGTTCTGTGGGCCTGGGCTTAATCTCATTTAACCTATCACATCCTCAGGTTTATCATCTGTAAAATTGGAATAATAATACACCCACCTCCCAGGGTTGTGCTGAGGCTCAGATAAGGTAACATATGTGAAGTTCTGTGCAAATGTTAAAGTAGTACATATATATATATATATATATATATATATATATATATATATATATATACATACACATATATGTATATGTATATGTATACAATATATATCTCCATATGTATGATAACTATTATTATTGTGTGATTTATGCAAGTCACAACCACTCTGGGTTTCCATTTCCACATCTGTAAGGTGAAGGAATCGGATTAAATGGCTCCTAATTTTCCTTTCAGCTCCAAATTTATGGTCTTTCAGTTGATGATATTCACATGGAATGGTCTGGAAGCACTTTACCATCTTGTTTGGTTTATCAATGTCTTTTTTAAAAGGTAACACCCAGTGGTGGAAGCAATGCTGTAGATGTGGTATGGCTGGGCCAAGAGGACAGAGGAACTAACCCTCTCCCAAGTTCTGGACAGTCTTCTTTCTTGGAAGCAGCTCAAGATTATATTAACTCTTTTGGCCACCATATGCCATTGTTGATGTAGACTGAGTTTACAATTCCTAAATCCTCTTCCCCAACCCTATACGCATCCTTATTTCAGAGGAGTTCTGTACTTTTGACATTGAAGTTTTGTTTTATTTTTCTTCTTTTTTCCCCTTTAACCTAAGAGATTTTGTAGGGCTATTTTGGAGGTCCTTTTTGACTCTCAGACCGATTCTGTGACATCCAACTGGGGCCCTAACAATCTGCCAAGAAGGGTAATGCCTTCAAATCAGAGCGCCTTTGGCCCCACTAGTAACAGGAACTGAGGTTAATTAAGAGGAAATCAGGACCATGCCTTTTCAGATTAAGAATTATGGATTAGATTTAGAATATGAATGAATACTATATTAGAACTGGGAAAGAAAAATTAATATGATAGACTATGAGCTGTGACAGGAAAAGCGGAATGAGGGGAAAGGCTTGGTGCCTTGAGAGATACACTTTTTTTTTGCAGGGGGAGATTTGGTCTTCCTGTTTGTCAAAAGGAGGATTTCAGCTGCCACTCCACCACCCTTCTTGAGGCTCACTACACAGGACTAGTGTGCACACACTATCAGCCTCAGTTCACAGCAGTTCAGAAACCCTGAAGCTAAGCAGTCCACCAGCCTCGGCCTCTCCCAGTAGCTTCTGAGAGCTGTTTCTGTGACCTACCTAGTGACCTGTGTTAGAAAAGTTCTCTTCTCCATTTTGCTAAGTAATTTCCTTAAGTCCCACCACAGAGTTTGGGCTAATCTTGAAAGTCAATAACATCTGCCTCTCAAACAGATAATTTATCTTTCCCTCACTGCACAGGCTCCCTCTTCTTTCCCACCTCAGCCTTAGTAGAAAACTCTCTGGAAAAGATCTAAACATTAGCTATATATCTTTGTTTTGATTTAAAGTACATAGATTTCCTGTTCTAGGATGTATTTGCATTTCAGTTATCTCTAACTGAAAAAATAAAATCTTTCCCTTCCCATGCTGGTTAAAAGAGTTTCAGACAACATCAGAGCAGATAAGAGAGATATTGGGGGTGGAGGCTAGAAAAATCTTCCCATGGCCCCTGAAATTAGCACAATCTACTGTACCTATCCATGGCCAGGCTCCATATTTCAGATTTAAGGACTAACTGTGTACCATCCAAACTTGAGGACCTGAAAAATTCTGGGGCTCAGAGGAGACTAAAGAGTTTCTGGAAATAATTCAGGTGTCCTTTAGTATCTCTGTAGTTTCTGATCCACCTAAAAATTCTGTTAAATGAACCAGGGAAATTCACCGTCAAGCATTGTTTTTCCAGGTAAAATGCCCAGGCTTCCCTAACTCTGACAAAGTTGAAAGATCTTGCCCACATCATGGAAGAGTTAATTATTTTCATCATTCTGTTTTGTCTCCTTGAAGAAAGAAGGAAAAACATTGGAAAATAAGTGAAGTCAAGAAGATAGCCCCTGAGAGAGACCTTTATTTTCTCTCCACTTGTTGATACAGTAGACTCCATATTACAGCAGGCAGAAAATATTGTTTCTTTGGGGACTGAGAAAGCTTAAAGGGCCTCAGCTGAAATTTCAGTTTAGCAACCCCAAGCAGAAATACTGCATTCAACACAACAACAAGCATGTAGTAATACATAATCAAAAGTCTGAAAAGTCCAAAAGCCACCAAGCCACACACCCCCATCTTCATCTACTACTACCCACAATGATATATTAAATACTTTTTCACTTTAATCCATTTTCATATGAAAGGATAGGTAAGTTTGACTATTTTTACTTCATACAAGATTGAACTATTACCATAACTTAGAGCCTACTTTTTAACCTGATAGTTTTCTATTTAAATTAATTTATTGAAGGTTATATTTTTTAAAGGAAAACTACTATTGAGGTTCAGACTTAACAAAAGCTCTATTTCATTATAATCTTATAAAAATTAATTATCTGTACATTTTAAAGACTTTACAAATAAAGATAAAACAAAGTTGTTTTTGGATACACAAAATATTTAAAGAAAATACTTAAGATTTATGTGAAAAAATATAATGATAAAAGATTGATAGAAACAGTATTTATCATTAAAGGCTATACAACAATTAACTAAATACAAGTTTCTTAATGAATAAAAAGGATAATACAGTAGCGTGGTTTAGGGGATAGAGAGCTAGATTTGGAGTCAGGGACCTCTGGTCCCTTGAATCTTGCCTTGAGTCCTTATTAGCTGAGTTTGTTTTTATTGCTCAGTTGTTTCAGTTGTGTGACTTCATGACCCTATTTAGAGTTTTCTTGGCAAAGATACTGGAGTGTTTTGCCATTTACTTCTCCGGCTCATTTTACAGATGAGAAAACTAGGGCAAAAAGAGTTAAGTGATTTGTCCAGAGTCATAAAGTTAATGTTTCTGAGGCTAAATTTTCTGACTCCAGATCCAGTGTGCCACCTCAGTTACCATGTATTAGTCATATTTCTATAAATCTTAATTTTCTTATCTGTAACATGAGAATAATGCTTATAATATTATTATATATTTAATATTTATCATATGTATATTACAGTAGCTTGAAAGGCTGTTATGTGACTCACATAATTCAATATGTGTAAAGTGCTCTTCAAACCTTAAAGCGTCATCTAAATGTTAGTTATCATTAAAAGGATAATGTTGACATGATAAAAGAGGAAAAAGGAATTGATTTAAGAAATTGGGGCTTAAACTTAGTTCAAGAGCCAGTTTTATGAACGAAGAGGGTCACACCTTTCCTAATACAACTAAAATAATAGTTTGTCAAATATGTTAAATGTAATAAAACGTATATAATGACTAATTAAATGCCAGATCATCTAGTGATTAAAGGTAAAACAAATTTTTAAAAATTTAAAAAATACACAAGAACAAATTATTTTGAGAGTTGGACCCTGAGCTTGATTTGACAGCTTTGAAAGTGGTTTCCTTTGCCTCCCCTAAAATTCAGTGCATCAGTCCTGTAAGTTGTGTCATTTGCAGAGTTATGCTTTCACAAGATTAACACTTAATCCTATCATGAGTTAAGGGGAGAGACTCAGACCCAGTGATTTCAGTCTTTCTGACTTGCCGTTAGAAAAGTTTTTCAGTCCTTTTCATATCCCTGGAAGTTTCTCTGTGTCTCTTGAAAGCATCCTAAAGATCACACTTAGTGAAAACTTAAAAATATGTGGAGCTAGGGTGACATGTTTTTCATAACTACCATAATGCCCCTGGTCTCTTTGTAAATCAACTTGGGACTAGAGAGAAGTTGGGCAGAGCCAGCACAGTTGGCAATTTCTGCTTTAGGTCATAGAACCATGGATCTAGAGCCTCAAAGAAGGAACCTCTAAGACCATCTAGCCCAACCTCTCCATTTTATAGATAAGGAAGTCTCAGGGTCTTAGGGAGGTTAAGCTAAGAGACTGGCTCAAGGGAATGCAGATATTAGGAGTCAGAGACAGATCTGAACTCAGGCTCTTGGACTCCAGAGTTAATTTTTGTTCAACATTCCGGTCTTTATTGTATTTTTTCCTGTTTGCTATAATATCGCTAATCTCTATACATTTATTTATTAAGACATTGTTTCAATATAGAGGTTTACAGATAACTATCTTCTAAGATAAAATAGGAGTCAAGCCTCCTAAATGGGTATGTGTTGACAACCTTCTACTCTATCATCGTTTCCAGGTTAATTCTTTGTTAAATGTCTATTAGCAATGTTCTTGTTTTGTTCTCTTGGATGTTTTCATCTATATGTTGTATGTTTCTGAAAATATATCCTGGTTATACTTACTTTATGTTATCTAACGAGTGTGTTCAAATACAATAACCAGCTTGACTAGGTGCTTACCTTCATAAGGGATATCTCAGATCTAAATGCTTTTATCTCAATCTCTTTTCTGTATTTTTTTCTACCTTGGTTTTTCTTTAGTATATTTGTTTTCTTCACCATTAATAAAATAGCTTACATTTGGAAAGGAAAAAAAAATTTACTATATACTCCCTTCTTATTGAATAGTACTTTTGCTTATGTTTTGTGAGGGCAGTTGAGTTCCTCTCAGTTACAAAGGCAGGAAAAATGAGTTATAGGAAGGTGAAAGTTGTCTTTTTTTTAATGTGGTATTGATAGGTTTTTGTCTTTATTACAACTTCATTTCCAGACAGATACTCTCTTCCACTACCCAGAACACTATCTCCTTAAAAAGAGAAAAAAAAAATTGAAACATTTTCTGCACAACTAACCTACGTATCAGTTGCGTCTGAGATTTTATGTAATGTTCCACAGCCATAGTTCTGCCACCCTCTCTTCAGTGAAGAAATGGAGGTGCATTTTCTTATCATTTCCTCCAAGGCCAAGTTTGGTGATTGTACTTAGCATTCAGTTCCTTCCTTCCTTCCCTCCCTCCTTCCTTCCTTCCTTCCTTCCTTTTTCCTTTTTTATTCTTTCCATTTATATTGTTGTATTCATCATGAGTATTATTTTGCTGGTTCTATATTAATTTATATGAGTCTTTCTGTGCTTCTCTGTAGATACTTGACTTTCTCTGAGCCAGACAGAAAGTTTTGACTAGGAACTGAACAATTCTCAACCTCTTGCTTTTTCGTGCTTTTTTTTTCTTTTTCTTTCTTTCTTTCTTTCTTTCTTTTCTTTTTTTTTTTTTTTGCAAAGCCCATTCATCCCACTGCTGATTAATATGGAAATTCTGACTTGTTTTGTTTCTGACCTGAATTGGTTTGCCCTTTCTTGGGCAGCCTGGTTTTTCCCCTTCCCCACCACTACCCCCTTCCTTCCCTCCCTGCCAAGGACTTACAACCATATCGTTGCCACACAGTATGAACACCTGATCATCTTAACCAATTGCAGCTCAAAACTCCCACGTTCAAATGATCTACCATCTTCAGTCTCCCCAGTAGCAAGGGATCATAGGTATTTGCCACTATGCTGGGCAACCTGGTGCTTTAAGTATGATCCTTCTAGCCCTGATTAAGAATGTTAATATAGAATTCCAGAGATAATGGGTATCATGAAAGGTTTCCAAATCACCTTCACCATCTCTGCCATTCTCAAAAAGAAATTGTATTGCTTCTCTTTGAAAAGGTTGTAACTATTCATATTGAATTTCTCTCTCCTGTTCAGACTCACTGATTGCATGGCATATTTTTGGACCTGTTCACAGAAAAGAAGCCCTGCTTTAAGACCTCCTCATGGATGAAGTAAACCTCACATCACTTGTCCCTGAAACACCAGGGAACACTTCCACTAACAGGAACACGTCCACGGGAGATGTGGATCGGAAAATCCCAATCGTGCACTGGGTTATCTTGAGTATCTCCCCACTGGGATTTGTTGAAAATGGAATTCTCCTGTGGTTTCTCTGTTTTCGGATGAGGAGAAACCCCTTTACAGTTTACATCACCCACCTATCTATTGCCGACATCTCTCTACTCTTTTGTATCTTTATTTTATCAGTTGACTATGCTCTAGATTATGAGCTATCTTCTGGCTATTATTATACCATTGTCACATTATCAGTGACTTTTCTGTTTGGCTACAATACTGGCCTCTACCTCCTAACAGCCATCAGTGTAGAACGTTGCTTATCAGTCCTGTACCCCATCTGGTACCGATGTCACCGCCCTAAACATCAGTCTGCTTGTGTCTGTGGCCTGCTCTGGGCTCTTTCTTGCTTGGTGACCACCATGGAGCATGTCATGTGCATTGACATTGGAAGAAGGGGCCACTCCCAGAGTGATTGCAGGGCAGTGATTATCTTCATCTCCATCCTGAGCTTCCTGGTGTTCACACCTCTCATGGTGGTATCCAGTGTGATCCTGGTGGTGAAGATCCGAAGAAATAGTTGGACTTCTCATTCATCCAAGCTCTACATAGTCATCATGGTCACCATTATCATCTTCCTCATTTTCGCCATGCCCATGAGACTTCTTTACCTCCTGTACTATGAGTACTGGTCAAGGTTTGGAAACATGCACCATATTTCCCTTCTCTTCTCTACCATCAATAGCAGTGCAAACCCTTTTATTTACTTCTTTGTGGGCAGCAGTAAGAAGAAACCATTTAAGGAGTCCTTAAAGGTAGTACTGAACAGGGCTTTCAAAGATGAGATGCAACTAAGACGCCAGGAAGACAACCCTAATGCTATCGCTGTTGAGACTGTGGTCTGAAGCTCAGGAATTTAATCATGGGGATTTATGCTGTTTGAAACTGCTGATGGGGAAGCAGACATTTTGTAGACAATCCCTGGAATGCTTTTTAAGCCCATTCTAAGTATGATATAGCAGGTGTCCTCACCAGATGCAGATATATGGTTGGATTGTACCATGTACATATACATACCTTCTGGAACTGCTTACACCTACGTCATGCCTCTATTTATTTTGTACCCATCACAATACCTTCTTCTCTTCCCTCTAAGGTTTTGTGAGAACATTACCCCAAGGGGCGGTAAAAAAGACTTTTAGTTGAAAGATTTACAAGTATTCCCAGAAAAATTACAGAAGGATTCATTGGAACTTGGATTCTTTTAAAATAGTAAAAGGAAAAGAAAAGACTTTTTAAAAGCAGCTTTATCATGTACACATTCTTTGTTGTTTTAAAGGTTTTATTTAAAATACATGCTTTCCTTATAGCACTTAAACCCAATGGAGAAAAATATCTCTATTGAAATCCTGTAACCTTTTGCAACCTCAAACTGATAGCTCCTAATATGTTAGGCAATAATCTTAGGGCAGCACAGTGTAATAGAGGGATGACTTAAGGATTGAGAAAGCCTGAATTTAAGTCCTATCTCTGACATATTCTAGTTGTGTGAAGATGGACGAATCACTTAATCTTTCACTGTCCCAGGCAATCATCTAAGACTATAAGTTACAAATGAGTTGTTGATCTGTACTGGTGGAAGGACTTTCCATACTGGAAGTTATCCACAATGATAAAATTGAGGGAAAATTATTGGGGTAGGCACTCCCCTCCCTGCCCAGTTACTCTTGGAGGAGGAAGACAGAATCTTATGGCTTCCTTTGGAACAAATCTTGATTTAAAGAATTGTCCATATGTTTGGGTCCTTTGTATTCTATATAAACTTTGATGAGTAGAACTGGATGCATCCATCCATGGGATAAAACAACTTCAAGACTTGCCCCTATGAAATGATTTTTCAATTATTGAAAGACTTTTTTCTCAGAGCCAGTTTCCCTTGAGCTCTACCTCTCCATCTAAGATATTTCTGTACTGTTTTTTTCTGGAAAAAGTCATGTGATAGGGGAGGGTACATGGGAATATCATGGGAAAATGATGTTGGTAGGTCAGGAAACAGGACTTTTTTCCCCAAGAATTTCTGCACAACTTCCCCAACATCGTTGCCCACTCCCCACAATTTCACCACTCATCTGCAAGGGTATATGACCACTTCAGGACTGTCTGCACTATCTTGACCTGCCTATCCTTGTTATTAGTTGTAATGTGTGAAATGTGCTAATTTAGAGACTCCATGCTATGCTAATTTGCCTTCTGTCCCCTTTCCAAGAGCCTCATAGAGATAGAGTGTTTCAAGCAGCTCTTTGACAGAGTAAAATATCTTAAATTTCTAAATAAGACCTATTAGTATTTGTTTTAACTGCATATTCCTAAAAGGATGAGAGAAGCAATGGTGAAGAGGTCTATTGTTATGATCTTTCTTTTCCAAGGGCCTTCTCCAAGAAAACATTCCCTTCATTTCTCCATGAAAACAAGATTGGCTCTTTCCAGCAGGGTAGCCTTACTAGGGTAAGCTAGAATCTCTCCTGCTGTGCCCAGCCTCATCCCGACTGCCAGCAAAGTTCAGATCCAAGGCTCTTAACAGTGAGTGACAACATCTGATTCACAGAGAAGGCAGCTTGATTCCTAGAGCCCAGATGGGATGTGCGGTGGTGACATTTAGAATGGACTTGTTTTTGAGGGAAAACATGGCATCTTCACCGAGAAAGTGCAGAATAAATAACGGAGAATTGGAGAACAGTTTTCTCACTCTCACCAAATCGCAGAAGACAGCATTAGTTTCGAAGCAGAACAGGTCAAAATTACCTTTTCTAAAAGAGGTTTTGGATCTTCTTAAAATATTCCTAACCAAAGGAAATTTGGAAATGTTAGACCTACACTTAATTCCATTCTTCACATAAAGCAGAGTTGAATGTAATTGTGAACAGAAATATCTTCATAACTTTTTAATTATTATAAGAACTAGAATTCAGATTTCAGAATTATCCTTCAGTATTGAGAAATCAACTGATTTTCCTTCTTCCTCATATTTCCTTCCATTCCATCCTAGAGTTTGCTGATAAATACCTAATGATCAGCTATGGGGGAAACGTGTACAGCACACACTTTTTAGTTTAATCTGCCTTATGAAGATTTTCCCCATTACTTTCTTCAGTCTAGAAAATTTAAAAAAAACTATAAGTTAAGCCCTGATTTGTAAGGTTTCTCTATTTATGGGGTATACATGCTCACAGTGAAAATTTAGCTGTAAATACTCAAGCCCTTCCAGCTGTCTCCAGAATACCTCTCATTCCCATCCCACCTCACCCATTGCCTTCCAAGTTGTTTGGTGTTTTTTAAAGTGAATTGTAAACTGCAAACTACAATATGCCAGGAAACTAAGACAAAATAGGTAAAGAACTAGTAAAGAATTTTAACCAAAGTTGCCATGTAGAAGAGAACGATAGCATGTCTGTTATTGTTAGGGTGCCCAGACCTAAGCCTTTGTAAACACTTGTCTTCCTTGCTAGAATGTAAGCTCTTTGGAGTAAGATTTGCTGTTCTTTTCTGCGTATATATATCCCAAACACCTAGCATGGTACCAGGCCCATAGCTGGTGTTTAATAAATGCTTGTTGAATGATTGATTGAGATTATGATTATTTCTGCTATGTGCTGAGGCCTGAGGTGGATTCTAGAATTTTGAAAGGGTCTTCTCTCAAGGAAGGAAGTATCATGGTGGCAGATGACTATTCCAGAGGTTTTCAGAAGAGGGAAAACTAGCTGGAATGACTGGTAGTTGCCTGGAAAAAGTGTTATTTGAACAGAGGTTTGGAGGATAAAACTTTGCTTCAACAGGTAGAGATGGGAGAAAGGGTATTTCAAGCAAAGAGAATGGCATGATCAGAAGCAAAAATATGAATGAAAGCTCTAGGCATGTTTGTGGTATAGCACATGGCCCAGTTTGGCTGGAGCACGGGAAGTTTGTTCATTGTACTTGTCTTTCATTCTTGAAGAGGACCGTGACATCAGGATGATGACATGACTTGCACTTGACTTTGATTTGAGTGAGGGAGGACTGTGTAGGGTCACCAACCTCACTTTCTTCTCCTGAGTCATTGGGTCCAGTGACCTGATATTCATCAGGACAACTGGAGATGGCTCTAGATGCAATATGAGACCTTGGCCCTTTTAGATTAAGGTCTTAACATATTCTCACTTTGAGTGAGATACACCCATTCAATGAATAGGCTTCTTTAAGTAGTTACTCAAGGGATGGCTCCTTTAATTAAAAAAAAACATCAAACCAGGAGAGGAAGACCCTCAGGGTTCCTATAATGCCCACCTAGAAGGACAAAGGACAGGGAGTTTAGGGGAGTAGTGGAAGATAATGTTGGACCAATGCATTGGGACCAGATTAAGGAGGAATTTGACTGTCAGAATATAGATTGATTCTGTAGGCAATGGAAAATCATTGAAGTATTTGAACAGGAGGATACTGTGATCAGAGTAGTACTTTAAAAAGATAAATCTGGTGGCAACGTGAAGGGTAGGCTGAAGAAGGGAGAGACTAGAGGTCAATGTTTCACCCTCTCACATTCTGATGCCCTGGCTCTGGGTCCATTTACATTCCTCTCTTGTGTTTTCTTTTCCATGAAGTTGTTTCTGGGGGCTCAGAATGTTCCATTCAGTTATGTTATATTTAAGGGAACTGGCATCTCTCTCTCTCCAAATGCCTGGGAAACACTCCTTCCTTCCCCTTTCCCTAACCCCATCCTTTTCCTAAAGTAAATTAGATGCCTTTGCTTAAAAATCATGACAATACCTCAGTCTATAGCATGTATAAAAACTGAGCTCATCTTCCTCCCTAATTCTAGTTTTCCCCATATTTTCTCTATTCCTGTTAATGGAGCCAGGACTCCTGGTTTCCTAACCTTGAATTTATTTTTGGTTCTTTTATTTTCCTTGCCCTAAATATTCAGTTCATTGCCAAGTCCTGCCATTTTTACTTCCACAGAGTCTCCCCCACCCAGGTCCCCGCTACCTACTACCACCATAGTCCCCTAGTCCTGACCCTCATCTCTCACTGCTAGAATTCTAATAGTCTCCTCAGCAGTCTTCCTCCCTCCACAAGTTATCATTTTGCTAGCTGAGTCATCTTCCTATTACACCACAGGGATGATGTCATTTCACAATCTCAATGATACCTCATTGCCCATCTAATAAAGTATCCCTTCCTGACATTTAAGGTCCTCCGCAATCTGTATCTACCCTAACCATCTCACCTATTTCATATTACTTCCCTTTGTATAGCCTATATTCCATCCAAACTAAACTACGCTTCCTGCCTTCCATTCTTATCTTTCCTTCTGTCTCTGTGCATTGACTCACATTCTCCCCATTCCAGGAATGACTCCACTGTCTTCTGTCTCAGGGAAACACCTCGTGAAGCCTCTCTCTTCCTTCCAGGCTCAAAGGACACAGCATGTCCTCCATTAAGCCCTGCTTGACTCCTCAGCCCACTTGGGTGAAAGTCTTTCCTCTTTTCTAAACCCCTTACAACCACCAGATTCAAGCCTCCATCTCCTCTTACCTGGACTAGGATAATAAATAAGCTCTTCAGGGAGTGGTGATTGACTGTTTTACATTTCCACTGAAAACCTTCTGAAAAGAGATAATGAGCTGAAGTCCTCACATGAGTGATTTCAGCTAGATATAAAATAGATTGTCATGTGGATGACCACCCTTAAAAACTGGCTTAGACGATTAGAGTTGCCTTTCCTGTGCCCTTAGTTCTCTTCTGTCTGATCTGCTTTGGATCCTTCCCTCTTAAAATCCCAGGATGCCAGAGTTATACGGGACTCTATGGATCATCCAGTCTATCTCCCCACTACTATCAATTTTTGTAGGTAAAAAAAACTAAGACCTGGGGCAGGGAAGGGACTTTATAACAATGTCCTAGGATTTCATCACAGTTGAAGCAGTAAAGTGATTGTAGGAACTGATGGTGATAGAATATAAGCTCCTTGAGGTCAGGGACTGCTTCATTTTTGTCTGTATCGTTAGAGTATAACGCAATGTCTGGCACATAGTAGACATTGAAATTCTTGTTGATTAATTGATTGATGACAATGCAAATGGAAACAATTAATTTCATGACCAACAAAAGAATTAAAGCCAGCTTCCTTGAGATTGCAAGTTCTGTCTCACGGTTAACTCACCGAAAGCAGAGCCTGAATCTTTCCCTTGTTATGTAAATCTTTCCAGTGCCTGATACAAAATCATACACTCCAGTGTGCTGAATTAAGAAATGATTAAAAGATGAAATGCTAATGGATTTGAGAAAAATTCATTTTTAAAGGTTATCTTCAAAACTGATAATTTAAGCATTACTAGTGATATGTTCAGGATTTTAAAATTTGCTACGAGATCTGTATTGACAATTTCACTTTCCTTTTTTGTATGATATTTTATTTTCCAATTGTTTCCAAATTCATTTTAGAAATTTAAATGAGAATAAATTTAAAGAAACATGGATGTGCAATAAGTTTTAAGCTATAGGTCATAGCATCTCAGTGCCGGAAGGGACCTCAGAGGCCATCGAGTCTAACCTCTACGTTTTATAGATGAAATTGAATGTCACAGAAGCTAACAATGGGTACCCTCCAAAACTCTGACCTGGGTCTTATTCCCTTTTCCCTCTATTCTGTTTTGCTTGATCTCATTGGCTGCCATGGATTCAGTTATCATCTCTATGTAGATGCTTCTGGATCTGTTTATCTAGTCCTAAACTCTCAACCTCCATTTTCACATCTCCAACTGCCTATTGGGTGAAAGAGATATTCTGGGGTAAGAGAAAGTGAAGAGTTGTGGATGCCTCCATGGTGGCAAACCTGGGTCAGGTGATGTCTGTGAGAAAGATGAATTTTATTTCATATATGATGAGTTAGAGATACCTAGAATATATTCAGGTGGAGGTATTCAGCAGACTATTGATGATAGGGTTTTGAGCTCTAGAGAGAGATAAGCGCTAGCTCTATGTTAATTTGAGAGTTATCTGCTTAGAAATGCTAGTTGACCTTCTGGTAGTCGATGAGGTCACCAAGAAAGAGAATCTACAGTGAGAAGAGAAGGTCCAAGATAGGGCTTTGGGATAGACACATATAAAGCATGGTAGGACATGGATAGTGTTTACACAGAACTAGCAAGATTGGGAAAATGTCATTTTAGCAAAAAGGATTTAGCAATAAGGAGCTCATTGGTGAACTTGGAGAGAACAGACTGAGTTGAGTGATGGGTAGGAAATCCAGCTTGCAATACAGTGAGAAGTCAGTAGGATGTGAGAGAGGGACTGAGAAGTTAATGGAAGAAGAGAGTATAGACAGCTTTTCTAGGAGTTTGACTGGGGAGTAGAGGACACTGTTGCTCATCCTTCATTTTCAAAGAGGACTAATAACATGGGTGGTGTCTTGACTCATACATGAATTAGATTTAAATAAGGCAGAGCTGTGCAAAGTTGTCAGCCTCACTCTCTGTTCCAGAGTCACTGAAGTCCAGATGATGGGCAATGACCCAAGATGCAGGGGAAGACCTTGGTGTCTTCACTATCTGACCAAGCTCTAAGTACTCCACTGTGCCTGCTTCAGCTGCCTTTGGACAATGGAACAAATTGTTCTCATCCTCTCATTCCGCTGGGGAAGTCTCGTGGTAGACATCCTCCTAACTCACTGACAGGTCTGAGACCTGTTGGTTACCTCCAACCCGGTCTAGCCCTTCTGCCAAGATGGTTTTACCAGGGTGTGACTGCTGTGTATGCTGTAACTTCTTGGAGCCACAGTTGAGAGTGGTGTGGCAGGTGGACATGAAAGGTGGATGCACAGCCCTGAAAAGGGCTTGGCAAGGCCTTACATGAGAGGTGCTAATTTGAACACCCCATACACCCTTTGGGGAGATGATAGCCGTTTTCTGGGAACCTAACCTGATAATGCACATTGGGAGGGTGAGTCCAGGGTCTGATTACAGAAATAATGTATATAAAGTGCTTTGTAAACTATAAGACACTATATAAATGTGATCTATTAGTACTAAATTGTATAACATCCACACTGTGCAAGCCACCAAAATCCATGCTGCGGTGACTAGAGTTGATGTAGTCTGGGAAGAACTCATTTAGTGCCTTTAGAACTTTATACAAAACTTTAAATGGTGTAAAAAACAATATATTGATCAAAGACAGGTTAGAAAAACTTGAAGGAGAAGCAAGAATATGGATAATCAATCAGCCAACATTTATTAAGCAGTAGGTTATATGTGTTGCAGGCATAATAGAAGGTGCTAGATATATAAAGACAAGTGAAAAAATCCTTCCCTATAAGGAATATGTGTCCTAATGGGGAAAAGAACGTACATTTGTAAGTATAGGCAAAAGAGATATAAAATTATCACTGTGGATTTTGGGAAGGGATAGAAGGAACTATCAGTCAACAAAGGTGTGTTGGGTTTTATTTAATTTAGCTTAATAAAAGTTAATGATCATTCTATTGAAATTAAATCTGCAGCTCTTACATAAGGAACACTGAATCTGAGCAGGAAAGCATAATGGAAGTTATTTAGATGTTGGCTGGTTGGTTTTGCAGAGGACGAACTC
The DNA here is from genome assembly GCA_028658325.1 of Potorous gilbertii. Classification (NCBI taxonomy): domain Eukaryota; kingdom Metazoa; phylum Chordata; class Mammalia; order Diprotodontia; family Potoroidae; genus Potorous; species Potorous gilbertii. The sequence continues at coordinate 440,361,453 of CM053770.1, forward strand.
AAGACCCATAGAGGAGACAACTTGTCTATGATTTACAGGGTCTGGGTGTTCTTCATTATCCTCTATCTGTACATCATATCATCCAAAACTGAGAATCTTTGAGTGAGGCCAAAGTAAGCAGGAAGAAAGGACTGCATATCATCCAGTCCTTTAGCTACATCTCCATTTTCTTGGATGAAAAATTAGTCCAGAAGAAGTGGCATGTTAGAGTTTTTCCTACACTATCTTCATGATATTGACAAGATATGAAATGGAGGAGATAGTGAATAACAGATTGAGGAGATAGCAGGGTCATGGGTAGAATTTTTTTTTAAACATGAGGGAGATCAGAGTGTGTTCAAAGTCAGCAGGGAAGGAGGTAACGAATAAAGATATTGAAAATTAGAGAGAGGGAGCCAAGGGGGCAAGGGTCTGTGGAAGAGTAGATAAAAGCTATATGCTAATATTGCTGGGAACACTCTGGATGTGGGTAAAACAGCCAAATTCTGAGATTTCCAGGAGAAACTTTGGGAGAAGGGAAAAGGTGTCACAAGCCAAGGAACAATTCATGAATAAGCCCCTGTCCATGTGAACTCAAATGCTAGGGTTTGGGGCCATTGGTTATACCAATTATTTTCTTTTATGTAGCTTGTTACTTTATTGCCAGAGGAAGTTATATTGGCCAGACAAAATAATAACAATTTCTATAGTGCTTACTATGTGTCAGACACTCTGCCAAGTACTTTATAATTGCTATCTCATTTGATCCTCACAACTACTGTAGGAGTTTAGTACTAAGTCATGTTAGTTGTTCATAGCACCTCTTTCCCTTCTGAGTGATTGCCAGTTGGTCATTAAAGCATATATTAAATATATTCCCAGTTTGGTATTGGATAGAAATCTGGAATTAGAAAGAATCAGAAATTTCCAGACTAATCTTTCTCCCCCCAATATTTTTACATGAACATTTTACATTTTATAACACCTTTATTTTTATTTCACAAAGAGAGTCTAATTAACAGTTGAAAAAATTAATACATTTCTTAAAAAAACCTCAAAACAATTTGTTATTAAACTGAAACTACTACAAAAGGAACAAATGACTTGACAATAAATGCACTGAAAATTTTTAAAATTTGAGCTAAGAGTAGTCAGAATTTGTTTACTAAGGTTTACACATTTTATGTCATACATTATGAAGCCACCATGTACAAGAAATCAAAAAATAAATCACCTTGAAACCTAACTAAACTGCATATTCTAGGAATACAAGCTATAGAATAAAAAAATGTTTGTGCACAGTAGTTAGTTGAGAAAAGCTATTCATTCACCTCTTGGCTTGTAAAAAAAAACAAAACATTTTCCAGAATTCACTCTAAATGATTAACAAAAACTTTAACTATTAAGTGAGGCACAGGTACTTTGTTTTCTCCTATTTCTTCTACACCTGCTTGGGTCATAAGGTCAGCAATGTTTTTTTCCAGATCATCAATGCGACTGCTCATATCATCAGTTCAGCCAATTATCTGGCCTGACATGGTCTGAAACTTGTCCTGTATCTGCTGGAGAAGCGTTTGAACGGTTTTGGGATCTGTCTCCACCATAGCACTGGTTCCTGAATGCACTCAGCTTCCCAATTTGTCTCTAAGGCCTTTTTTTTTGTTTTTTAATCCTCAGGGACTCATCTTCCATGATTTTGTAAAACAAATGACTTATTTATCTAAGATACCATCAATTCTTTGAGCAGCTTAGAATGTACATGATCATGCTCTGCTGATTTCAATATCTAAGAGTTCTTTCCCAGTTAAGGTTTAGATTTCCAATTTCCTATCACAACTGTAAATACCAACACCAGATAGTTTCTGTAAAGATAGAAGTGGTGGTCTTAAAAACTTTCACCTTTTCAAAAAAGAAAAACGAGGAAAAAGAAGAAAAACAGAGAGAGGACAAGTGAACAGACGATGTCCAAAGGGCATGAGCACAAGGATTCATGTTGTTAAAGAGAAAGGCCATATCCTCTGAGACTGGAGCTAAGGAGGAGAGCATTGAGGATGATGCTGAGGGAATTTGAGATGTAGAGTTGGTGTGTAGAGGAAGCTGGTGACAGATGGCCTCTTTCTTTCAGTGAAATGTTAGGCAAATTCCTCTTCTGTGTGAGAGAGGGCAGGGGTGGTGTAGGTGGTTTGAGGAGACATGAGAAGGTTTGTAACAGATGATGGTACAAGAATCATCAATTTTCAGTTTCATCTTGTTAGGTTCAGCTCTCCATTCTAATGTGTCAAATATTTATCATCCAGGATGTTAACTATCATTCCCAACTTTGTCAGTACCCATGCTTGTATATTTCCTTTCTGCGAATATTAATACTGTGTAAGACAAAGGCTCACAGACAAACAAAGAGACAGAAACAGGGAAACATGTATGGACACACATGCATACATGGACATACATATGAATATATACATACATACACCCAGAGCGCATTTTGATAATTAGCAATAATAAAATTTGTTGATTTATGTACCCAACTATTTATTGCCCACAACAAAGTTAGGGGAAAAACCTGCCTTTCCATTTTGCTTATAGATCATTGTACATGCCAGTCTCAGTTCTTCTATGGAGGCAACACAGGGTCATGCGACTAAGGGTAGTGACCAATTGAAGACTGACCCATCACCATTCCACAAAGGATCTGGAATAGCTGGTTCTTCTCTCTTTCCTCTGATGAGGTCATCAGAGAAGAGGATAGTAAAGGAGTATGGATCAGCTCAGCATTAGGGTGACAGTTTATTAGCCATCTTGTACCTCTAACTTGGAGCCTGGAGCACACACTAGCATTCAGGAACCCATGACTGCCATCTGGCTGTCCTAATAAATGAGGACTGCCACTTGAATGGATTGTGGGGTTGATAATTTCTACTTAATACTATGTTCAGTTATTTTTCAATCATGTCTGACTGTGATCCCATTTAGGGTTTTCTTGACAAAGGTGCTTGAATGGTTTTGCCATTTCTTTCTCTAGCTCATTTTAGAGATAAGGAAACTGAGGCAAACTAAGCACTAAGTGACTTTCCCTAAGTGTACTATGATACTATGTACCTTTCAAGAAACATCTCTAGCATTCTAAGTATCTTATATCCTTCAATTCTAATACCTTAGTAATTTGAACCTGAACACTGATGCTAAGGCTAATTAATATGCCATCATTCTTATGTTTTAAGCTGTCCAGAAGTCTAAATTATGTTCTCAGTTGCTATCTCCTCTGCAAAATTTATTTAAAAAATTTTATTGATGGCTTCTGTTTTCATATCACCCTTGTTTCCCAATATATCTCACCCTCACCCTATACCCCCTACTAGAGACATCCCTTAAAATAAAGAATAAAAAGGAAAGAGGGGGAAACCTCCACAGTTCAGGAAAATTATCCAATGAATTAACTAAGACTGATATAGTCTGTTCCTGCAAAGAAGAGAGAGAGGTAATTCCTCACATCTCTTTTCTAAGGTCATAATTTGGGTTCTTGCAATTCCGTGGCATTTAGTTTCAGTTTTGTTTTGATCAAATGAAATAAGGTTTGTGTCTTGTAAACTTTAAAGTGCTGTATAAATGGTAATTATTAGTAGTAGTTGTCGTAATTATATTGCTGTGGTCATTGTATACACTGTTTTC
>CM053770.1:440365600-440388080 GCA_028658325.1 Potorous gilbertii
TAGAACACTGAAAACAAATAAAATTTTAAAAAAATATCTTAACATCACTAGTAACCAAAGAGGTGTGGTTGCTGATCTACAGCCATTCTTCCTGGAGAATGAAGTCAATGCCTTAGGAAGCATTGCTCACAATAAGGTTAATAGGGGTGACAGAATTCCAGCTGAGTTATTTAAATACTAACAGATGATGCTGTTAAAGTGCTGAACTTAATATTCCAGCAAATTTGGAAAACACACCAGTGGTCACTTGATTAGAAAAGACCAGTTTACATCCTAACTGCCAGAATATAGAAAAAGCAAAGGATTCCAGAAAAAAACATCTACTTTTGCTTCATTGACTACAGTAAAATCTTTGACTATGTGGATCACAACAAAATGTAGCAAGTCCTCAAAGAGATGGGGAGTACCAGATGATCTTACTTGTCTCCTGAGGAACCTGCACAATAAGCAACAGTTAGAATAAACATGGAACAACTGATTGGTTTACAATGGGAAAAGGAGTATGACAAGGTTGTATATTGTTGCCACATTTATTTAACTTATGTGCTGAGTACATCATGTGGAATGCCAGGCTAAATGAATAAAAAATCTGGAATCCAGGTTGCCAGGAGAAATATCAACCATCTCAGATATGCAGACAATAGCACTCTGAAAGCAGAAAGTAAAGAAGAACTAAGAAGCCTCTTGAAGTTTAAAAATTTAAGACTAAGATCTTGAAAACCTGTCCCATCAATTCCTGGCAAACGGAGAGGCAACAGAAGTATGATCAGATTTTATACTCTTAGACTCAAAAATCACTGGAGATGGTAACTGCAGTCACGATATTAAAAGATACTTTCTCCTTGGAAAGAAAGCTATGGAAAATCTGGACAACATACTAAAAAGCAGAGACATCACCTTGCCAGCAAATGTCCGAATGGTCAAAGCCACAGTTTTTCCATTGGCAATATATGGCTGTAAGAGTTGGACTATAAGGAAAGCTGAGTACTGCTGAAACAATGCTTTCCAATCTCAGACAACAAGATCAAATTAGTCAACACTTAAAGAAATCAATTCAAACTATTCTTTGGAAGGACAAATGACAAAGCCGAAGCATAAAGACATGGCCACATAATAAGAAGGACTCATTGGAAAAGACCCTGATGTTGGGAAAAATTGAAGGCAAAAGGTGAAGGGAACAGCAGAGGATGAGATGGCTAGATAGTATCAAGGAAGCAAGAAATATGAGCTTGGACAGACTTTGGGAGACATGGGGTCATGAAGAGCTGGACGGGACTGAATGACTGAACACCAACACAACAATAATATGTACACATACATATATTAAATGTGCACATAACTACATATGTTCTATGGGATCTTTTAATTCAACCTCTAAATTCTACAGATAAGAAACTAGACCAAGAGATTAACTGTCTTGGCCAACGTCACATAGCTAGTAAATAGCTTCTCAAGTTCCCAACCCCTTTTGAGCTTCCAAATATATAACAAAATCTGGCACTGTACTAGATAAACTTGGACAGGAGTCAGGAGATAAGCTCTTTGTCATGAAACAGGGCCAGAGACAGGAAAGGAGAGAAGGTGCCATACTGTACTTGAATTGCCCATAGTAACCCCATTGTAAAGCTAGACTGAGGTAATTTATGGAAGAGTCAAAACATCTGTAGTGGAAAGTTCACTAGACTCGGAATCAAGAAGGCCCGGGTTCAAATCCATCATCATCACTAGCATTTTTATAGTGTCCACTATGTGACAGGCATTGTGCTAAGCACTTTACAAATATCATCTTTTGATTCTCATAACTCAGAGAGGTAAATGCTACTATTAACTCTACAGTTGAGGAAGCTAAGATGCTAACTTGGTCACACAGCTAGTGTCTAAGTTGGGTCTGAACTTGGATCTTCCAGACTCCAGGCCCAGCACCACCCACCTGCCTGACCCTTACGACCCTTCCTACCCATGTGACCTCATCCAAGTCACTTAACTTTTCTGAACATCAGTTTCTTCACCTGTCAAATGGGGTAATAATATATGCATGTATATTACATATATATGATATAACTGTATCCTGCCAGCTTTGAAATGCTAAATGTGAACAATCAGGAGGATCTGAGTTTAAATCTGGCCTCAGACACTTGCCAGTTGTCTGACCCTGGGCAAGTCATTCAAACCCAATTGTCTAAAAAAAATGTATTATCTCTGCCACAAACTAACTGTGTAACCTGGGGTGAGCCCCAACCTCTCTGAACCTCAAGTACTTCATTTAAAAATGAAGTAGTTGAGACTGTATGATCTTTAAGCTCTCTTCTATCTATGATTCTTTAGACCTGAAATGACTTTAGTACCTAGCACTGCCCCTGGCACGGAGTAAGTGCTTAGTAAAGGCTTGTCCTCTTAGCCTCTACTGTTAAAGAACTGGCTTCCATCCTGTGCTGCTCTGTGTCCAAGACAAGGCCCTCCAATGTCCATAATAGTGCAGACTGCGACAACTTCATCTGCAAAAGAGATTTCAAATCTCACTGGGCATAGAGGCAAGCTAAGATAAGCTTTTGAGAGCAGAACGTTGCCAGAATGGTATTAAACCTCCTTGGTCCCTCCAGCCCAAACTCTTACTTTCCCCTCTAATTCCTTCAGGTGTAATCTAGGAGTGATTGCAGGTCAGTGTCGGTCTCTGCTAATTAGCAAGAGATAGTCACTTTGTTCAGAGGTAGACCCCAAACAATCTTCCTGAAATGGTAATTAGTCACACTGGCTGCTTCCCCAAGAAGCTGTCTATGGAGTGAAAACTAACCTGTCTGACCGACGGTGCTGGAATGACAAAGCTTGACTGGGATTCTTTACAGTAAGTTCATGCTCTATTCATCACTATTTCAGAGCTGTTAGGGATCAGAGTCAAGCCTTCAGTTCAGAAAACAGGAAACTGGGGCTCAGGGAAGTGAGTGATTTGACCCTACACTGTCAATTCAAAGAGTCCAGAACAGAACTGAGACAAAAGCCTGGATCCTTGGCCCCCAGAGCAGGTCTCTAAGTCCTATTCTCAGCGGTCATCTTAGCCTCTTGTGTATTGGGCTCAATAATATAAGTAAAGAATCTTGAGGTTATCTGTGCTTATAAACCATTCTTACAGTATTCAGTGTTTCCCTTTTCTTGTAATTTCATGTTTTCAACTCTCTGAGACTCAGATAACTCTTTAAAGTTAGTTTAGTAGTTTAGCAAAGATTTGAAATCTGCTTTGGGGCTCCATCAATGAAACTGTAGCTACTTGATGTGTTTGTATATTAATTTCTCATCTTTCAGTTTTCTAACAAAACTGTTGCTATTTTTGGCAGACTTCTCTTAGGTCACACTCTAGGTCTGGTTTATTTTGGGCATGAGCAACCTTCTCAAGGAAACATTACTTTTCCATGAAGATTTAGTATTTTAGAACTGTAAGTTTAGGGTAGGGAGGAGGTTGAATCTCAAGTAACTAACCGGTAAATATCAGTGTATTGATTCTAATGTCAATGTTTTTAAGATCATAAGAAAATTTGTTACTATTAGATTCTTATTGGATTGATAGTGCTTGGCACATAGTAGGTACTAAGGGAACTGACTGATTGATTGTCCAGTGACCATGGGTATTTGTAGCTATTGATGGAAGGTCTCCAAGGTCCATAGCATAAAAGAATGATTAAAAATTCATTAATAATGCTCTGGTGCTTACTTCTATTATCAAAGTGCTTCATTTTCCAAATTCTTTTCCTGCCTTGCCCTAAGGTATTATGACATTAAAATATTTATAGGATCATGGGAATTGGAGCAAGAAACGAACTTGAAGATGGTCAGGTCCAAACTCCTAACATTATGCACACTTAAAAACTGAGAAATGTCTGTTTTATAACAGCAGAGCTAAGTGTATGTTGGACTTCCTAGTGTCACATGGAGTTCAAATATCTATGTGTGTGCTTATGTGTGCACATGTATATGCGTATCTATATATATACATGTATATGAACAAACAGATACATGTGGAAATATAAACATAATTTTCATTAACTGATGGTCTTGAATAAAGCCATTAAACCATTCCTTAATAATATTCGTTTTGATGGCTAATATGGAAATACGCTTTGCATTTTCATGTATAATTATCTCGATGGATGGGGGAGGGGAGAGCTTTTGGAACTCAAAAAAATCTTTTTAATGTTTAAAATAAATAAGTTATTTTTTAAAAATAGTTTTGACAAGTATTCCACATTAACTGACTGATTATCTACTCTACAAATGATACTGTCATTATTTATGCAATATTCCATATATTATTTCATTTAAGTGACAATTCTAAAATAGGTCAGAATAGCATTATTCCCACTTTTCAGAAATGGAAACTAAGAGTCACTGTAGCAAAGTGAATAGGATGCTACTCTTGGACTCAGGAAGGTCAGGTTCAAATACTATTTCAGATGTTTACTGGGTATATGGTGTTGGGCAAGACGCAATTTTTCTGATCCTCAGTTTCTCATTGGTAAAATCAGTCATGTTAGTATCCCATGTCAGGCAGCTTGTAAGGCTCAAATGAGATAATATGTGCACATTGTAAGGTGCTTTATAAAATAAGTTATTATCATTAATACAAATATGCTATGTTTGAGTAAAAGACCCAGTTATTAGATAATGTTCAAAACTGGGAAAGACAATAAGTGAACTGAGTTTCTGCATGTGTACTGAAGCTCTCCTACCAAACTTACTAGTGACTAGAAATTATAAGATGTAAAATGATGCCTCTGCCGTAAAGGAAATGACAGTCTCATTGGAGCTGATAAGATAGGAAGAAAGTGATAGGGTCAAAGGAAATAGCTAGACAAAGTTGTATTAAAAAAAAATTAAAGAGGAAGAAATCATTTTCCACTCGGGATACTAGAAAAGGCTTCTGGGTCTTAAGGCTGAGAAGAATTTCAATAGCCATAGGTCTGACAGAACTTTGATTCAGGCATGGGGAACAACCTATATCATTGTTTGGAGGGGAGAAAGTACAAGAGAAGATCCAATATCAGTGAGTAATCCAGTTTTTCTAGAACAGTAGCAAAGAATTGTCCTAGGATTAAAGTCATTTGGAGCCAAATGGTATAGGACCAACCTAAGTAAGAAACTTTGCTCAGACTCCATCTGTAAAAAGTTCTGTTTCCAGTTCTGTGGACCACAGTTTTACAATTTATTAATTTTAATATCTTTTCTTTTTTACATTTTTGAGTTTCAAATTCTCTCCCTCCCTTCCTACCCCCTCCCACCTACTGAGAAGGAAAGCAATATATCAATTATACATGTTAAAACCATGCAAAACGTATTTCTATATTAGCCATATTTTTTTTAAAAGTGAGAAAATGATACTTCACTTTGCTCTCATGGTTCATCAGTACTGCCTCTATAGGAGGATAGCATTTTTTCAACATGAGTCTTTTAGAATTCTCAGATCATTTTTGGATGTGTTTTTCACAGCTGACCATCATTACAACATTGCTGTTACTGTGCGTAATGACTCAGTTCATCTCACTTCACTTTGTAGCAGTTCATACAGGTCTTGCCATAACTTTCTGAAACTACCCCCTTTATCATTTTTGTAACACAAGAGTACTCCATCACAAACATATGCCACAACTTGTTCAGTCATTCCCTAATTGATGAGCGTCCCCTCAGTTTCCAATTCTTTGTCACCACGAAAACAGCTGCTATAAGCACTTTTGTATATATAAGGTCCTTTTCCTTTTTTTTTTTAATCTCTGGGATACAGACCTAGGAGTAGTATTTCTGGGTAAAAAGATATGCACAGTTTTATAGCCCTTTGGGCATAGTTCCACGTTTTCCAGAATGGTTGGACCAGATCACAACTCTATCAACAGTTCTTTAGTGTAATAATTTTTCCATCATCTCCTCTAGCATTTGTTGTTTCTTATAGGTATGAAGTGGTACCTCAGAGCTGTTTTTATTTCCATTTCTCTAATCAATAGTTATTTAAAGCATTTTTTTCATAAGTCTATCAACAGCTTTGATTTCTTCTGAAAACTGCCTATTCATACTCTTTCACCATTTATCAATTGGAGAGTGGCTATTTTTTATAAATTTGACTCTACAGATTTGACAAATTAGGTCTTTATCAGAGAAACTTGTAGAAATTTTTGATATTACTTCATTGTCTATGGTACCTTTTAATAAAATGTAATTTCCCTGATTATTTATTTTAATTAGGTCTCTTTTTGCTTTTGCTTTGTCTGACATCATGATTGCTACCCCTGCCTTAAACAGTTTTAAAAGGACATAGATAAGCTGGAACATACCCAGAGGAAGTCAACCAGAAAAATGAAGGACACTGAGTCCATGACATAATAGGATCAGTTGATGATATCAAACATGTTTCATCTTAACCAAGAAAAATGAGTAGAAATTATCCAAAGGCAAATTCAGGCAGAATGTCAGAAGTAACTCAATAAACAGAGCTTTCTGAAAGGGGAACAGACAGACTCAAGAAGTGATGAGCTCCCTGGTATTAGCAGTGTTCAAGCCAAGGCAGATGACCATTTGTTGGGTCTGATACAGTAGGAATTCCTAGTTTAGTATATAGTTTGGCCTAGAGAGTCACTGAGGTCTCTTCCAATTCTAAAAAACCTGTTGAGTCAGTGATTCTCTAGGGAATAAGCATCTGTATGTACTACGTGCCAGGCACCTAAGTGCTTTTTATAAATATTACCTCATCTAGTCCTCACAATAACTTTGTGAAGTAGGTGCTATTACTATGCCCATTTTACAGTTGAGGTAACAGAAGCAGAGAGAGTTAAGTGACTTGCCCAAGGTCACACAACTAGTAAGAATCTGAAGTTAGACTTGAGCTCTATCCACGCCACCAGCAGCTACTCCCTAAAGTACTAACCAGTAAATTATCCAAGCAACAGAAGACAGCCACTAAAAGACTGAGCAGGAAATCATCTAAGAAGCAGCAGAAGGGACAGGAGAAGACGCACTGGACTTAGGATCAGAAAACCTGTGTTTGAATTCTGACTCTTCCAGTTACTATGTGTCCTCTGCAGCTCACTCACCTTTTCTCGGCCTAGGTCTCCTCACTGACAAACTAAGGTGCTCCACTAGATCGATGGCCTCCAAGGCCTCTGTCAGCTCTAAATCCTACATATTATGGAAGCATATTAGGAAGAGAAAAATGAGAGCTGTGAGAAGAATAGGGCAAGGAGACCAATGATGGGCTGTTCTCATGGCCAGGAGAAAGGTGAAGAGCACCTGAACGAGGAAGATGGAAGGAGGGAAATAAAAAACAGGGAGAATCCACAGGCTCTGGCAACTGACTGAAGGAGTGGAATGTGAGGAAAGAATGAGGGTAGACTCAAAGACAGTTTGGATCTTTCTAAAACAAAAATAACCCCTTGGGTTCCACCAATCATACTTTCAGATTCACTATATCAGGTGCTTCCTTCTTATAGAAAAGACCCCAGCTGCTGAGAATCAGGAAAGGGACAGGTACCTGGAGTGGGGAAGAAGATGAAAGGAGAAGCCCTGACAGGCTTGAGAAAAGCCAAGGAAGGGAGAGGACCAAGGAAGGTGGGCTAACCTCCCAAGGCCCCTCTGGCTTAGTCTCACACTTCACCATTCTTTGTGACAATCTCAAGTCCTCTCAACAGGTAGGAAGGCCATCCTGAAAACACCAGCCTAGGAAATCTCATTTTTACCTCTTTCCTTTTCCTCTCCTCCTTGACTTCAAATTTCTACTTTGGAATAAAACTTTCTGCAAGCCCTAAGTCCCTTTTCCCTAGAGCTACATAAAGGAATTTTGTCCTAAGAGAGATACAGAAATAGTTATTGGCACATCAAAATGGAAGTTGCTGGAGAAAGACACGTTTAGTTAAAGTCTAAGTGTCCATCTGTAAGCAAGAGAATGCCCTCAAGTGTCCCAAGATCCATGGGGTTCTGCTTTCCTCCTAAGTCTGCACTCAGTGTTGGAAAAAAAGTTTTTGTCAGTTGAAAACAGCCCAACTTGGAGCTGTACAATCATGAGATATTAGCATTGAAGGGGAACTGAGAGATCCTCTAGTCTAACCACCTCATTTTCTTGCTAAAGAAACTGAAGCCCAGAAAGGTAAATAATGGTAATCCAGTGATTGAGCCAGGACAAGTCTCTCTCCTAGTCTAGCTCCCTTCAAAGCAGCTTTAGTAACAGTAATGTATGGCATCATACCTAGATGTGATTTTACCATCAGATCCCAGTGAGGTATGTCATCACAGCTAGATGTGAAATCACTGAATGGGAAAGAGAGTAACATTTTCCAAGAGGGAAAAGATCACCAGCAATTCTGTACCTCGTAACAGTATACTGTGAAATGGTAAAGAAGTTACGGGCTGAGTATTAATGGCATGATGTTGAGAAGGCTCTTCTGTTCAATTTTCTCTGAGAAATTTCTTTCTTCTACAAGAAGGAGAGCTAGATCATAGTGGTGGCAGGGACAAAAAGAAGAGATATCAGGAAAGTGGCTTGCTATTGGAGTACAGCTGCCTTGCTGAAACAGACCAAAAGGTCAACTGGTACATGCTGTAGGGAAAAGAAAACTGATTAGACCCAGCTCTGCCAATAAACTGCCAGTAGTATAACTTCAGAAAACTAAGTTAACTTTTTCAGGCTTTAGGCTTCTCACCTAGAAAAAAAAAAGAGAGAATTTGGCTAATGTGATAGCACTTAAATATGCATCATCCTATTGAATCCTCAAAAATACCCTATGAAAATAAGTGCTACAAGCATTATAGTTTTCCCATTTTACAGATGAGAAAACCAAGGCTAAAAGAGGTTAGTGACTTAGAATTTGAATCCAGTTTCATAAAAACCTGGCAAGACTTTACATGAACTGATACAAACTAAAGTGAGCAGAACCAGGAGAACATTGTACATAGCACAGCAACATTGATGATCGGCTAAGAGTGATTTAGCTCTTCTCAACAATACAGTGTTCCGTGACAATTCCAAAGGACCCATGATGGAAAATACTATCCACATCCAGAGAAAGAGCTGATGAAATCTGGATGCAGATCAAAATATGCCATTTTCACTTTATTTTTTGTGCTTCTTCTTTCATAACATGACTAATATGAAAATGTTTTCCATGACTGTATGTATGTGTATATCTATATATATATATATATAAAACCTACATCAAACTGCTTACTGTTTTGAGGAGGGAGGAGGGAAAGAAAAAAGTGAGAAAACTTGGAACTCAAAATTTTAAATGAATGTTTAAAATTTCCATGTAATTGGAAAAAATAAAATACTATTTTAAAAAAAGAATTTGAATCCAGCTCTTCCTGACTGGTCTAACATTGATTACTGTACTACATCCCTCATAAATAATCTCTAAGGTCCCTTTAAGTTCTAAATCCTATGAATCTATCTTTTTTTTCCAAAAATTGAATGTCTATACACACCATTTTCCATCTCTGCTTGACAGGTTTAAGGAAATGAATTGATGATTTCTAGATAATGGAGCAGCCTTCAACTACTGTGAGTTCTTCAGAGTCCACATCAGATGCCCAGATACAGGTGAATGGGTCCTTCCTGAAATCACCATCAACAGGTATCTCAACCTATGTTTCTCTGCTTATCTCCATACTGGGAACAACAGGCAATGGACTTGTCATCTGGTATCTCATCGTGCACTTCAAGAAGAACTCTTTTACTGTCTACATCCTCCACCTCTCAATGGCTGACTTAACTTTCCTACTTTGTACTTCTACCAGTACTATAGTTCACATAGTTTGTTCCAAGAATGACTCAACCAGATTACAGTTATTTGACTTCATCTTCTGTGTGCTGATTCTGTTTGGCTACAACACTGGCCTCTACCTCCTGACAGCTATCAGTGTGGAAAGGTGTCTTTCAGTTCTTTATCCCATCTGGTACCAATGCCAACGCCCAAAGCACCAATCTGCTGTGGTCTGCATCTTGCTGTGGATGCTCTCCATTTTTGTGACCTGGCTAGAAGGCTTTTTCTGTTTCCATGGTACACATCCCAGGTTCCCCATGAGACCGTGTGCTGTTGTGAAAGTATTTTTGCTTATCTTGAACTTCCTCGTGTTTGCCCCTCTCATGGTCTTCTCGAGCTTGACCCTCTTCATCAAGGTCTTCTGTAACCAGAAGCACCGCCAACCAGCCAAGCTTTACATCATCATCATCACTACGGTCATTCTGTTCCTTCTTTTTGCTATGCCTTTGAGGGTCTTGCTGATGTTATTTGACTTCCAGGATGAAAACTATGAATTTCTATCGATAATATTTATATATTTGAATTTATTATCTTGCTTTAATAGTACCATCAATCCAATTGTCTATTTGGTGGTTGGTAGGGTCAGAGGGCAAAGATCCAAGAAGACCTTGAAAGAAACATTGCAAAGGATCTTTGAGGATAAGTCATGCTCCCGTGAGAAAGAGAAAAGAAGGCACTCTAATTTCAATGCCATCCAATGGGAGCTTCGTTAAACAAACAAAAGTTCTGAAAACAATCAACCAGTATTAAATAGATTAGTGCCTACCTCGCTCACAAAAGTGTTTTGTACAAAACCACTTACAAAAGTGATTTCTTAAGCACAGATATGATCATGTCACTCCCCTACTCAATAAACTCCAATGGTTCTACTGCCTTTAGGATCATAAAAATACAAACTCTACTGTTTAGCTTTTAAAAGTCTTAATAACCTGGATCCAACTTGTCTTTCCAAACTTATTACAAGATACTTTCTTCCTAAATGTGGAACACTGGACTGAGTGCTGGATCTGGAGTCAGGACATCTTCCTGAGTAGGTACGTGACCCCAGGGAAGTCACTTAACCGAATTTGCCTCAGTTTCTCATCTGTACAATGAGCAGGAAAAAGAAATGGCAAACCACTCCAGTAGCTTTACCAAGAAAACCTCGAATGGGGTCATGAAGAGCCAGACACTACTGAAACAACTGAACAACTCCTGCATTCTGTGATCCAGCTAAATCTTGCCTTCACTTGGTTCCTCACACACGGCCCTTTACTGTACATCTCTGTAGCTTTGCATCAGTCAGCCCCCTTTTCTGAAATGTATTCCTTTTCACTTTTGTCTCACGGAATTCCTCTCTTCCTTCAAGACTCAGCTCAATCACCATTTTCTTCATGAAGTCTTTCCTGACTCCACTCCCTAATCCCCAACTTCTTATGCCCTCCCTCCCAATATACCTTGTATTTAACCACTTTGTACTTATTTGTGTTTATTCTCTTTATCTTTTTCCTGTATAGGGGATAAGGATGGGTACTACCCCTATGATTTCCATGGTGTGAGTAATTATTAGAAAATTTCCTTTACCAATGCAAGTTGGCATTTTTTCTGAAGTTTAGAGTCTTTAAAAGTTGTTCAGCACTTTAAGAGGTAAAATGACTTGTCCTGGTCTCATAGCCAGGATGTGGCAGAGGCTGTGCTTAAATGAGCATATTCTTGGCTTCTAGGCTGTCCACCAGATAAAGATGTTTCTCTTTTTATCCTGAAAATACCTAACACAGGTCAGGGTTGTCTTCTGCTAGAATATAAGCTCTTTGAAAGTCGGGATCATTTCACTCATTGTACGTGTCTCCACAACACCTAGCATAGGTTTGGCACACTTATTGTTCATTTGTTTCAGTCACATCTGACTCTTGGTGAGCCCATTTGGTGTTTTCTTGGCAAAGGCACTGGAGTGGTTTACCATTTCCTTCTCCAGGTGGTGCATATAGTAGGCATTTAATAAATGTTGAGTGGATAAAATAAGATCACATTTGTGAAGTGCCTTACAAACTTAAAAGCACAATATAAACACTGGCTTCAAGTACTACTACTACGCATGATGGAGTGAGCAGAGTGTCTACTGCACAAGAGAACAAAATATACAAGGGCAGCATTGGGGAAAAAAAACAACTGTGGAAGGTTAAAGAACTCTGATCAAAGAATTGACAAAGAAGACCTGAGATGAAGCACGTTAGTCACCTCCTGAGAGAGGGCTGAGAGACACAAAAGCACAGCAACAAATGTGATCAGAAATGGACACTGTAGAGATTAGTTTTGCTTAACTGCATATATTTGTCACAAAGGTTTCTTGTTTCTTTTCTTGTTCTTGGTTACCTAGGGAGGGGCATAGTATAAGAGAGAAGAGGGAACAGCAATAGTTAGACCAACAGAAAGAAAGCACTTATAACATTTTTATTGCACAGAGGAGAACAGAAGGAAGTTCAGCAGGAAACACAGACAAGCAGGACAGTTTTGAAATTAATACACAGAATTTATTATATATATGTATGTATATATATATACATACATATACATATATTTGTATATATAAAGCAAGCAAAGTGAAATGAAAGTTTCATAAAGGATCCTCTTTTTGTGTTCTGCTGTATATATGAAAATGTTCTTCTTTGGTGTTTAAGTTCAGAATTTTTAAAATATTGTTTAAAAAGTCAAAGGTTATTAGAAAAGGACCCCCTCATCTATGTGGTCAGTCCTCTCAAGAACTGAACCTAGTCTGGACTACACGTGGGTCCAGCGAGAGGGCTGCCTTATAGTGGAGGGAGAATAAATAAAGTCCTAGCCCTCTGGATCCAACAGTTGTTCTAAATGGTCCATATTTATGGTAGGCACATATATATATGTATGTGTATATATACATGCACATCTATATGCATATATGCATACACACATGTATATATGTGCAGATATACATGTGCATCGGTGTCCATTCATGTATGCATGGACATATATACATATATGCCTATGCACACGTATCTATAAACATATACACATACATTAGTGTGTGTGCAGATATAAAGTACTACTATCTTTAATATGTGAGCAGTTTGGTTGCCCAAAAGAGCAGATAATGAACTTTACACAAATTAAAAAGGATTAAATGGCTTCATAAAGAACGTTAAAATGATGTTTCTTTCACATCAAGAGTTTGGTATCTGAAGGAGACAGAAAAAGAACATTAAAATATTCTAAAATACAAGTATAAAGAAATACAGTTTTCAAAGACATAAAATGCTAGGAGTACTACTTTGAGGACTGAGAAGTTTCTGCCTTTGATTGCCCAGAACCAAGTTGCCAAAGTGGCCATCTCTACACTGTGTACCATTTACCACCACAAACCTCCTTTATGTGTCGTCTTCTTACATTATTATGTAAGCTCCTTGAGATCAGATATTTGTCTATATTTGTGTTCCTAGCACTTAACAGTCTCTAGCATCTTGCTAGATAAAGATAGTATCTAGCATATCTTAATAAATTATCTATCCGCCTGTCTATCTATCTTCCTATCTATCTGTCTATTTTTTGTTGTGGCTGTTCAATTATTTTAATCATGTCTAACTCTTCATGAACCTAATTCAGGTTTTCTTAGCAAAGACAACCTGGAATAATTTACCATTTACTTCTCCAGCTCATTTTACAGATAAGGAAACTGAAGCAAACAGCGTTAAGTGACTTGCTCACAGTCACACAGCTAGTAAGGGTCTGAAGTTGAATTTGAATTTAGAGCTTCCTGACACCAGGCCTGGAGCTCTAACCATTGTGTCATCCAGCTGCCCTGTCTGTCTACCTCTCTATATGCCTGTCTAGCTAGCTACCTGTCCGTCTTCACATTTTGGTCCTTTTCAAGAATGAAGGACAACAATCAACTATAAAATGTCTTAGGTTATGCTGCAAAAGAACTGCATTTTTATTTATTTCACTTAAATTTAACCACCCAAGTTTTTCAAAGTCATTCTTCTAGGCAGTTATTCTATGTCCTGCCTACTTATACTGAATTTTTTCCAAAGCAATGGTTGTGCCCCATAGAGTGGAGGTGGAAGACTTTTGAGAAGGGGGCAGAAAGCAAAATGATGCCAGCTTCTCCCCCATGACCAGCTGTTTCCAATCCAAGGTCCCCTGATGACCAGAGCAACACAGACCACTAGAATTTCAGCTGCAAAAGAGATTTCAAATCTCACTGGACATAGATACCAGGAGGGTTGCCAGATTTTATATCAGCCCAGAAAGGCTTCAAAAACCTTCCCTAGTCATTGCATTTTAAGTTCCTGCTTCCACATAAAATAAAAAGATCCTGTTAGCTCTCTCAGGTGCACTTCGGGGTGATAAAGAATGAATGACTGAAGAGTGAAATTTCCAAAATGTCCATTTAGGATTTGCATTCCAAGTAAATCATAGCAGATATATATCAACATGCTGATTCCAATAACAAAATGTGTAAGGGTATAAGAAAATGTATTACTATTAGATTCCTACTAGATTAATAATGCTTCGCATGTAGTAAGTGCTTAATGAATGCTTGTTGACTGATTAATTGACCATTGACACTGGGTGGTTATAGCTATAGATGAAGGTGCTTTAAAGTACCCAGAAGGGGGGAAAAATCCACAATTAAAAGTTCTCTGGGCTTTTGTGCTCCCTTATCCCTGCCTACTGAAATCCTTTTCTGCTTTCAAGGCACTAATTTTTGCAATTAATCATGTTTTTATGTTCTCTTCTATTGACAATTTTCCTTCAAAATCCTCTGTATAATATCCCTAAGATATTACTTGACAATATTTATGGAATCATGCCTGGAATGGACTTTAGTTTTTTTTTTTGCTTCAACTCCCTAATTTTACAAATTTTTCAAATTTAAGGGAGACCCAGGGAGGTTAAGGGACTACGCACTTAAAAATGACTGATGATTGACAGGATGATCTTTAAGGTCCCTTCTAGCACTAAATCCGGTTAATATATGATTTAATAATTAAGTAGCCTTAAATACATTCTATACAGACACTATTTTCTATCTCTGCTGACAGATGTGATGAAGAGAATTGATGGTTTCTAGATAATGGTGCTGTCCTCAAAGTTATACCAGATCCTTTGGGACTCCACGGTGGGAACTGCACATAATTGACATGCTGTTCTATTTCACTTCTTATTTTTCAGCTCCCTAACTATATTGTTGCTCCATGAATCTCCTCTTACTCAACACATGCTCTCAAATCTATTTTATTTGGGGCAAGTCATGAGCAGCTTTCCTAAGAATATTTTCATTTCTCACAAAGGCTTTCCACTTTTAAAATCTCCATTTGGGGAGGGGGAGTTGTATCTCCAGTAAATACAATAAATACGAACATGTTGAATGTATCTCACTTTTCTAACATGGCCATCTTTTTTCCTACAAAATCCCAAGAATCATTCAGTCTGCTTTCCTTTCCATCCCCAGCAGCCAGGGTTCTGTCTAAACACCTCTCTTCACTACTGCAGAATGGAACTATAAATTCAATTCATTTATTAAATTAAGAGCAAGCTTCTTAAAACACCCTAAGAAAGATAGGATGAAATCAGGAGATCCTGCCCTCAATGAACTTAAAATCTGTTAGGGGAATGTAGCCTATTTTCCTGTTTTTATTTCTGTCAAGACTTTGAGAGTTTTACTGATGTTATTTGACCTCCAGAATGAAAACTATGTTTTTATCAATATTATTTAGACATTTGAATTTTTATCTTGTATTAACAGTACCAGTAATCTGATTGTCTATTTGGTGAGTGTTTGATTCAGGAGGTGGGGAGCCAGAAAGTCCTTGAAAGACACAATGCAAAAGATCTTTGAGGATACCCCATGTCACGTGACAGAGAAAAACCTGGGCCCCCCTCTAAATCAGTGCCACACCCAAGCACACTGTCTTTTGTATTAAACATCAGCAACCCAGAAAATAGATTCTCAGAGAGGGAAAGAAAGGCTTGCTGCTCATCTATGCAGACAATTATAAAAATTCTTTCGCACCTCTTAGGGAATGGACAGCCTTACAAAAGGATTGTAAACATATGTCCTCATGAGGTCGTCCTTAGTGATTCTAATCCATTCCACTCACCATCTTATAATCCTGTCCTCTACAACAGATACTGGGAAATGGTTTTACTTATTTTCACAACGTCCTGAATCTACCACTTACCCTACTCACCAATCAACATTGTCTCATAAATGATTAAGCTCCTAACTAGGCATTTAAAAATGATTGATGATTGACAGGATGATCTTTAAGGTCCCTTCTAGCACTAAATCCAGTTAATATATGATTTAATAATTCAGTAGCCTTAAATACATTCTATATAGACACTATTTTCTATCTTTGCTGACAGGTGTGATGAGGAGAATTGATGGTTTCTAGATAATGGTGCTGTCCTCAACCAGCAGACCTTCTATGGAGTCCACACCAGATGCCCCAAGCCATATGAATGGGTCTTTTCTTAATCTACAATCAGCTGAAATTATCTCAATTTATGTCTTTCTATTCATCACCCTGTTGGGAACAGCTTGCAATGGACTTGTCATCTAGTTTCTCCTCTTCCATTTCAAGAAGAACCCTTTTACTGTTTATATCCTACACCTCTCAATTGCCAATCTGACTTTCCGTCTTTGTACATCTACTGTAAATACAGGAATAATAATTTCCTACAATTTTAATATTTAATCATTTGGGCTACAGTTATTTCTGATCATTTTTTATGTGCTGATTCTGTTTGGCTACAACACTGGCCTCTTCCTCCTGACAGCCATCAGGGTAGAGAGGTGTTTCTCGATCCTTTACCCCATCTGGTACAAACGCCATTACCTGAAGCACCAATCTGCAATCATTTGTACCTTGCTGTGGGTACCCTCTGTGTTTGTGAGCTGGTTAGAATGTTTCTTGTGTTTGTGGGCAGCAGAGCCCCGATTCCCTTTTAGATCATGCATGGTTGTGGAAATATTTTTGCTTATCTTGAACTTCCTTGTGTTTGCCCTTCTCATGGTCTTCTCGAACTTGATCCTCTTCATCAAGATCTTCTGTAACCAACCAGCCAAGATTTATATCATCATCATCACCACAGTCCTTCTATTTCTTTTCTGTGCTATATGCCCTCAAGCATCTTGATGTACAACTTTGAAGATGAAAGCTATGAGTCTCTGAGATTGTTACATTCATAATATTTGAACATATTATCTTTTATCAATAGTACTGTCAACCCAATTCTCTACTTGGTGGTTGGTTGATTAGATCAGGAGAAAGAGAACACAGTCTTTGAAAGATACTTTGCAAAGGGTCTTTGAGGATAAGCCACACCCAAGAATGAGATCATAGGCTCCAAGAGTCACTCCAAATTCAGTGCCTCTCACTGGAAACAAATCCTATTCTGTATTAAACTAAGATTACCTAGAAAGTATATTCTCAGTCAGGGTTAGCAAAGATTGCTGCCTATTTGAGTAGACAACTTTAAAAATTCCCTTTGCATTTTCTAAGGAAAGTGTGATAAAGTTCTTTATTGCCTTTAATCCATTCCACTTTCTTCTAATCTAATTCTCCACATTCAACACTGGGAAATAATTTTAACTATTTTCAAAAGATCTGTCCTGGAAACCCTCCTCTTTATTTCTCTCATTTCTGATTAGAATGTTATTTTCTTATAGGCTGAGACTATTTTGTTTCTTAATCCTCATTTTTTCTTTTGGTGATCTCATCCATTTCAATGATCATATAGCAGCAGAAAATTCTCAAATCTACATATCTAGACTTCACCTCTCTTCTGACCTCAAGTTTCATGTCACCAATTGCCACCTAGATATCTCCACCTGTATGTCCCATAAGTATCTCAAGCTTAATATTACCAAACAGAACTTACTGTTTTTTCCATTAAATTCATCATATCTTCTTGCCTCCCAATTTCTGAGTATATCAGCCTTCAAGTTGCTCAAGTTCCCATCCTTGAAGATGGCTTTCCTTCTCATTCTCCTAAAGAAGGCAATGTGATATAGCCAATAGGCCACTGAACTTGGAGTTATAAGGAGATAGATTCAAATCTCACCTTCAGTACTTAAGAAGCCCTGGGCAAGTCACTTAACTTCTCCATCTTCATCTATTAAAAAATAGAGTTGGACTTAATGGTTCATAAGAACCCTTAAGTCTAAATCTATTGATGGAATTCTAATAAAGTTGCCCCCAGCCCCAATATTCTAACTTCCTTATGGGACTTACTGAACAGCAGACATGTCCTGATTTGACACAATCTGGCTTGTATTACCACACTACAGGCCCCCAGACTCAATATCCCAAATATGCCTCACTAGAACAGCAGGAGTGTCCTTGTGATGGAATTCTTGCTACTGCCTCTAGCTAGCCACTGCCCCTAGACTCAATATTCTAACTTGCTCATATGCCCCACTGAGCAGCAGGCATTACCTGAACACACCACTCATTTTGCCCCAGACAGGCCCACAATAGCCAGCCAGTCAGAAAGCAGCATCATGAGAATGTTGACCAGGACGCTTGACACCAAACCATAGAAGGGGCTTTACCTAAGATGGCACCTGTGCAGTAATAGTAAAAAAACTGCCCTAAAGTGAACTCATGATGCAGATGGGGTTATTATAATATCATTATCAAACATACATGCCTGCCCACCAGTGGGTTTTTCTGTATACATTATGGGTAACTTTTGCAGAGTTCCACTTAGGCTGGGACCCTTCCCCTATTGCCTCAACCCTTATCAACTCCCTCCTATATTTTAATATTCTGTTACATAATTGCATATTTTGCTCTATAAAAACCCTTGTCTTATTTTCACTAAGCTGCTGGTTCCTTCTTGGGTAAAGAAAAAAGTACAAAGTACTATCCCTCCCCAAAAAAACTACCTAAGCAGGAGAAGTCACCTTTGGGTGGGAGGAGGCAGTTGCCCCTAACCTGAGCCTTGAGGGCAAGAAGTTTTCAAAAGACAAAGACGTGGAAAGAATGTGAACCAATTATGGGGCAACAGCCTACATCAGTGTATGAATTGGAAAAGTTTAGGAGAAGACAGAGCATCAAGTATCTTAGTTTCTCTGGAACACAGTGTACAAAGGCTAGTAATTTAAGAAAGGTAAAGTAGTTTGGAGCCAGACTGTGAAGGTCCTTAAGTACCAAGATAAGTAAAAAGTTAACAGCTTATCCTAGAAGGAATAGGGAGTCATGGAAAATTTTTGAGTAGTGGTGGGACCATGTAAGAAGCAGCATAGTATGATAAGAAAAGCACTGGACTTGGAGTCACGACCTGGATTCAAATCCTGACTCTGTAAGTAATTAAGTACTGGGCCTTAGGCACATCACTAATCTTCAAGCCTAAATCTCTTCATCTGTAAAACGGAGCCGTTTGACTAGATCTCTGAAGACCTTCCTGCTCTACATTATGTTGTTATTCAATGACCTTGCACATTAGGAAGAATAATGTGGCTGCTGTGTGAAGGAGTCTGAGAGGAGGGAGACTGGAAGCCAGGAGGTGGATCAGTAGGCTACTGGGGAGGGACCAGGAGAAAGGGCCTGAACCACAACGGTGGCAGTGCAGGCAAAGGAAGAACATCAGCTGAGAGCCTGTCTGACCCTAGAACCAGGCAAGCGACTGGACGAGAGATGGAGGGATGAGTCAAAGGTCATGTGTACTCTCTGGGTCTTCTTTTTTATATGCAAATGCTCATGGAACAAACAGTAAGGGACTCTTTAGGACAGCTGACTACATCCAATGCTTTCTTCTAATGAAAGCCCATCTAATGGGTCACAGGAGAGAACCTGAAAGGGGAGGAATTTAAAGAGAAGTAGTGACTGGTCATATCCTAGCATCTGTGTAGTGCTTTGAGGTCCTCATAACAACCCTGTAAAATAAATAGGCATTATTATTATTCTATTTAACAAATGAGGAAATTGACATTGAGAAAAGTATCTGAGGCAGAATCTGAACCTGCGTCTTTCTCACTACTAGTTTAATGCTCATGCTCTATTTACTGGATCACCTGGCTACCCCTCGGAAGAAAAGACCAGAAAGGAGAAAGGCAATGACAACAAAAACAACTTCTGCATGCCAACGGTGAGATTCGCCCCAAACCTATATTTTACTTTGCAACAATCCTGAGTCCTCATTTCATGTACCTTTGTGGGAATGCCCCCGGTAGAAGAGAGGTCCTAAACCTAGAAGATGCTATTTTTACCTAAATCCTTAACCTTTCCCTCCTTTCCCTACTTGAAGTTTCCATTTTGGAATAAAGATTTCCACGTCTGAACTAAAGGTCACTTTTTCCCAGATCTATATACAGATATTTTGGACTAGTGGAACCCAGAAATAGTAGTTGGCCACATATTCCTGGAAAGAGGCCCATATAACTGGGGTCTGAATGTCCCACCATGGAATGTCCCCAAATGTCCCAGGGTGCTTGAGGGTCCCACCTTTCCCATAGGTCTCCACATAAAAACTACAGAAACTGGCATTTGTTGCACATAGTCATGGAATGTCAGAGTTGGAAGGAACCTGATGGAACCTTTTGTTCAAACCTCTCATTTTATCACTAAGGAAATTTAGGGGAAATTACCAGAGAAGTGACTTTCCCACCGTGACTGATCCAGGAGTCCCTTTACTCCTGGTCCACTTTTCTTTTAGGATAATCTCAGATTTAGAGTTAGAGAACACCTTATAGGTCATCTCCCCCTCATTTTACAAACAAAAAAACTGAAGCCCCGGAAATCTAAGTGATTTATTTGCCCAAGGCCACACAGTAATTAGTCTCCGAGGCAGGATTTTAACCCAAATCTTCTGATTCCATAGTCAATGTTGTTTCCACTTAACTGTCTCAGAGGGAAACGCGCACGCGCACACACACACACACACACACACACACACACACACACACACACACAAAACGCTATATCCTGCGTTTTAAGTACAAGCTTTCCAGAAACAATTTTATTAATTTAAAATTATTTTAAATTCAAGCACTTCTAGTTTAGAAAGAAAAATGTCCAAAATGACAGGGGCAAGCCACTTAGCCTCTCTGGGTCTGGATTTCTCCAGTTATAACATTGTGGAGGTGCTAGCCTATGAGATAACAGCAATCACACATAGTTGTTTTTAGGAGCTGCAAAGTGCAGAGTATTTCAAAAGTCTTAGTGCAGTTTTAAGCTTTCCTAGCCACTTCTGGGATACCCTGTATACTCTACCTCATTTCATCCTCACAACCACCATGTAAGAATATGCTACAAGTATTACTATCCCCATTTTACGAAAGACAAAGAAATTCAAGCTGAAAGTGTGATTTATGCAAGATCAAATAGATAGAAGTGGTCAAAGTGAGATCTGGATCCAGGGTTTCCCAGCTCCAAGTGGAGGCCTCTCTATACTCTGCTATATTCCCTCTTACATAGGATTTCTAGGGTTTCTTCCAGTTCTAAATAGTATGTCTATGATTCAATAAATACCACCTATACAGAGTATCTGCCATTTCTACCAACAGGTGTGAAGAAAAAAAATTGATGATTTCTAAATAATAGAGCAGCCCCCAACCACCCTGCCTACTCTGGAGTCCATGGCTGATAACATGAGCCAAGTGAATGAGTCTTCTTTGAATTCAAGATCATCAGAAGTTATCTTAAACTATGTTTCTCTTTTCATTTCCTTGTTGGGGATAGTCGGCAATGGACTCGTCATTTATTTTCTTCTCTTCCACTTCAAGAAGACCTCCTTCATTGTCTACATCCTAAACCTCTCAATTGCTGACTTGACTTTCCTTGTTTGTACGTTTATCTTTATTATAAAAGATAAAGTTTACTTTGCTTCTGGTAGTGAATTATTTCGATCAGAGTTGTTTCTGTTTATCTTCTGTATACTGATTCTGTTCTGCTACAACACGGGCCTCCACCTCCTGACGGCCATCAGTGTGGAAAGGTGTCTTTCAGTCCTTTACCCCATTTGGTACCAATGCCAAAGCCCAAAGCACCAATTCGCTGTAGTTTGCATCTTGCTGTGGGTGCTCTCCATTTTTGTGACCTGATTAGAAAGCTATGTGGGAAAAGCAGAGCCCAAATTCCCTTTTAGACCATGTGCTGTTGTGGAAGTGTTTTTGTTCATCTTGAACTTCCTTATGTTTGCCCCTCTCATGGTCCTCTAGAGCTTCACCCTCTTCATCAAGGTCTTCGGTAATCAGAAGCACTGCCAACCAGCCAAGCTCTACTTCATCATCATCATAGTCTTTCTGTTCCTTGTCTTTGCCATACCTTTGAGAGTTTTGTTGATGTTGTATCATTTCCTGAATGAAAACAATTCATTTTTATTCATGTTTGTTTTGTGATTTTTTATAAAAGTTCAGATTCGCTCCTATAAATAACGCTCTCGAACAAGTTCAGTTAAAAGTGAAAGTAAAATTTTATTCTCTAGATGATACATGGGATAGAGGTTTTAGACTTACACAAAAGACAACACAACACAATAGCTATTAATATCACTCCTAGTATAATAAGAAGATAGATAGGAAGAGAATACATCACCAATTCAAGGGAACCTCAAAACTCAAGCGGCTGGGAGCCCCGTTGCAGCCTCAATCAACTTGAATTGGGAAAAGATTTTTCCGGGCGAAGCGTCCTTCCCACGGATGAAGCTCAGGGGCTGCTAGAAATCGG
>CM053770.1:440388580-440450456 GCA_028658325.1 Potorous gilbertii
GAGGGAGCAATTTGAAGTCAACACTCTTGGGGAGGGACAGGATCAAAAGAGAGAATAGAAGCAATGGGGTGCAGGATAGGATGGAGGGAAATATAGTCTTACACAACACAACTATTATGGAAGTCATTTGCAAAACTACACAGATATGGCCTATATTGAATTGCTTGCCTTCCCAAAGGGAATGGGTGGGGAGGCAGGAATGAAGAGAATTTGGAAGTCAAAGTTTTAGGAACAACTGTCGCGTATGTTCTTGCTATTAGGAAATAAGAAATACAGGTAATGGGGTATAGAAAGTTATCTGGCCCTACAGGGCAAAAGAGAAGATGGGGATAAGGGAAGGGAAGGATGTTAGAAAAGAGGGGAGATTGGTGATAGGGGAAATTAGAATGCTCGGTGTATTGGGGTGGGAGGAGGGGACAAATGGGGAGAAAATTTGGAACCCAAAATTTTGTGAAAATGAATATAAAAAGTTAAATAAATAAATAAAGCACATTAAAGTATTTAAGGGCAGTTAGGTGGAAAAATGGATAGAGCATCAGGCCTGGAATCAAGAAGACTCCTTCCTGAGTTCAAATCTGGCTCACTTCCTAGCTGTGTGACCCTGTTTGCCTCAGTTTCCTCATCTGTAAAATGAGCTGAAAAAGGAACTGACAAACTACTCCAGTATCTTTGCCATTCCAAAATAGGATCATGAAGAATCCTGCATGACTGAAAAGTGATTGACGAGTGCATATTTACTCAGCATTTCCTGTGCTGAGCATTGAGCTAGGCCTTAGGGCTTCTGTTATTCAGTTGTTTTAGTTGTATTGTGACCCCACTTGGTTTTGATTTTTGGCAAAGATGACTCTCTATCTACTGTACCACCTATCTGCATGTACACATATTGTGGTTCTTTCTTCCTTTTATTGAAGGAGACCAATAACATGGCAGTGAGGACTTGACTAACATGAACTTGGATTTCAGTGAGGGGAAGTTGCACTAAGTCATCAGACTTTTCTCTTCCAGAGTCATCAAAGTCCAGTGACAAAATCAAAGTCAGGATGACTGGCCTAGATGCAATGGATGACCTTGGCATCCTCGATGTCTGACCAAGTTCTAAACACTACACAGCACCTTCACAGCCTTAGGATTATAATGTTCTCATCAGCTCATTTCACCAACTTCATATGCTTGGGGTAGACATTCCCCTAACTCAGTAACACTCTCTGTTAACTCTCAACCTGCTTCAGCCTGTCTGGCAAGACCTTCTTTTTTAAACCCAGGTATGGCAGCTGTACTTGCTACATCTTCTTGGAGCCACAGGTGAGAGTTGGGTGACAAGTGGACACCAAAGGTGGATGAGCAGCCTGAAAAGAACTCTGCTAGCCCTCACACCAGAGGTGCTAGTGCTTTCTGAACACAGCATATACTCCTGGCAGAGTACCCTTGGGGATACAAATACAATAAAACCGACTTTGCTGAAAGGGCTTTACATTCATTCTAATGAGAAGACAACAAATAGATATGGAATAAATATAAGGAGGATACAAATAAGTACAAGATCATTTGAGAAGGCACTAGCAATTGGGGGAGCAGGACGTGTTTCATGTATTTGAACTGCATCTGGAAGAAAGGAATTCCATAAAGTGGAGCTGGGAAGGGTGTGCATTCCGTTAATGAGGAAGAACCAGCACAAAAGCAGAGATGATGAGGAAAAGAGAGGGCCAGTTTAATTCGATCACTGAGCACAAGGTGGGTAAGGCTGGAAAGATAGGTTGGAAGCCAGGTTACAAAAGGCTATGTAATATTTAAGGAACTTTCACAGTTTTAAAACTTCATGATTCCATGAACTCGAGATTTCTAAAAATAGTACCCTAAAGACTTTCCCAGGATTGTTAGAAAAGCAATTTCATTTTCGTATTAACTAAGTCGGGGAAAATCGTATATGAACGCTAAAGAAATATTTCTCCCTATGATCAGTACTTTTCAGGAACGTCCAATTCATTTTATCATTCCTTTGTGCTATCAAGAGGAACTTAGTCCGTCACCTTCGACAAAGCACGTCTTACCTTTAATTTTAGCCTAATGAATTCTTAGAAGACCAGCTTCTTTACGGTCACTCAGTGGATTTTTGGGCGGACATCTACTACCGCAATGATTTGATCGGTACATAGTACAGAAGCTCTTTTTAGGTTCTCTTGGGGACAGAAAAAGCAACAAAATAACAATGAGATTTCGCTGAGTCCAACTTGGTTGGCTCCTTCGTAATGAACTTTATTTCAGTGAATGCAGCATGAGAATACAGTGAGGCCCCAAAGCCTGCGGGTCCTGAGGAGCCGTCAAGCGCAGCCCCGCGTGGGTGTTTCTTTCCCCGGCGGTCAGAGGTGCAGCCCAGCCCGCCCGAGAACAATGGCCGGTCCGCCTTCCCCCGGGAGGCGCGGTCTTCAGACGGCCGGGCAGCCCCAGAGGCAGCTCCTCACGTCACGGGCCGCGACACCGGCCACACCAAGGACCAGCGAGCAGAACGCTAGCGCGCGAGCAAACCCCACGGACTAAAGGGCCCCCGCGGGCTTCCGAAAAGGCAGCCAACCCCCAGGATCCCTCCGCCGGCGGGCGCCCTCCAGCACCAGCACCAGCATCAGCAGCAGGCGACCCCGGGAACGTTCCTTCCGCCCGCGGGAGTAGGCGACACCCCCTCCCCCCCATCGCCTTTCCCAGGATGCTCCGCGGCTGAACTCCAACCTTCTCCCCTCCCTCCCGCTCCGCCCGCTTCCCTCCGTGACCCCATCCCTGCACGTCTGCCCCCCCGGCACCCGTCACCGGGTCGGCTGGCCGGCCTCTGTAGGCGCCTCAGCTCGGGCTCTGGGGGGCGGGGGGGCGGGAGCGAAGCCGCCTCCACCGCCACCGCCCGAGCTCGCCCCCGCTGAGGCTGCTGCTGCCGCTCGCCGTCTCCTCCCCCTGCCCCCAGGCCGGGAGCGGCGTGGCGGGGGCGGGGGCTGGGGGCCCACCCGCGGGTACCCGCCGCGGGCTCCGGCTGGACGCCCCGGCGCCCTATCGGAAGTCTCGTCCTCCAGGTGAGTGAGCCAGGCCCGGGCCGGACTAGACGGGCGGAGGGAGGGGGCGGGCTCGGCTCGGAGCTGGGGCGGGGCTGCGTGGGCTGGGGGCGGAGCCGCCCGGCGGGAGGAGCGGGAAGACGGGCAAGGGAAGGGGGTGGGGGGTGACGGAGCCTCATTTCCTCTTCCAGCGCCATTTTGTAGCAGTGAGACCCGCAAATAAAGGGGAGAGTCATTCTCTGCGGCGGGTGGAGGAGGAGGAGCCGTCGCTGGGGCCGAGGGCACCCAGGCGGCTTGGGGTGGTGGGGTCGCCCGAGCCCGGCCGCCCGCCGCTCCGACCGTCCGTCCGTACGTGAGGGGGTCGGCGCCCGGGCCGGTCTATGTGACAAGCCGGCGGCGGCAGGGGCTGCCTCGGCGTGAAGAGGTAAGTGCGGGACGCGGGGCCGCCGCCGGAACAGACCTCGCCCGCCTCGGGCCCTAAGCGACCCCGTCCGTCCCGACGCCCCCCTCGCCCTCCCCCGGCCTAGCCCGGTCCGCAGGCCGTTCCCCGCGGCGTTGGAGGAGCCGGGGCCTGCGGGGCTGCCGACTCCGTTAACCGCTTCTTCTCCTTTGATGCGGGGACGCGGACGCTCCCGCCTGAGGCCATTTTACCCTGCTCGGTGCCTGCGGTGGGAAGCGGGAGAAGGGACGGCGAGCGGGGGCGCGGGCGCGGGGCCCGGAGCCCCGGCCACGTTCGGCCGAATTCTGGGCCGACTGGGCTTAAAAAGGAACTACGCCAAAAAAGAGCAAACGTTTGGGTTTGTTTGTTTTCTTAGGAATCCTAAATTCAAATTTATCCTAACCAAAAAATGACTTTTTGGGGAGCGATAATGGACTTCTCACCCGCCCTCCCCAGGAGTTTTCACAAACCTAGAGCTAGAATGAGTTTTAATCTGCGGGAACGGAAAACAAAGTAGCTTTAAAGAAGTGTTCGCGTGTTTACATCCAGAAACTTGTTCGGAATCCCACGCCTCCTCCCTCTGCCCGCTCGTTTTTTAGGTGAGGCCCGTTTTATATAAACAGTTTGGCAGGAGAAAAAAGTAGGTGTAACAGTGTCTTGAATTTTTTGACACTCTTTAGTACTTGATCTTAGAAAAATCTGTTAAACTTTCAGGTAATGTTAGTTGCAAGGGGTTAATATGGGTTTTCTCCCCGAATAGCAAATATTTTAAATAGTGCATTGTAGTTTGGAGTTGTTGGAGTCCTGGGTATTACATCTTGCTCTTAAACTGAATAAAAGACGTGTTTAAATTATCTAGCTACTATAGAGGATAAATGAAAATCATAGGAACCCCACCCCCTTAATCACTTTTCCTCCTGTCTTAAACTTCCCAGCCACTTGGTTTTTTTTTCCTTAGTGACAAATTAAGCATTTTCTGAGTCTTGAAGTTTTTATTGGCAACATATGAAGTTTTTAGAAAAAAATGTTCTTTTGATTGTGTTTTCTGTTACCTTTAAGTGACTGCTTTAGGAAACAGTGTTTGAATTTGGTTTTAAAAGACCTGAGTTTTAACCTGGGCTTGGCTACTTGTCATTGAGCAAGCCACTTAATTTCTCTGGGTCTTTAGTTTCTTGAAAGAATATCAAGCTAGTTCTCTAATTTTTCTTTTAGCTCCTGAGAGAATGGTTTACTCTGGTCCCATTTTAAGTAGTGGGAGAGACTTGTTCTTTCACTTTTTTCAACGTGTTTATTGAATATCATATGTAATACTTTGAGGAGAGGGCGAAGAAACTAGTTTCATGTACTTTTTGCAGAGTATTTTCATCCGTTTAGTTTTATATTCAACCCAGTGATCCCTAGGCAGAGCAGATAACTATCCCCATTTTCCCCAGATGAAGAAACTGAAGCTTGTGAGATGGTTTGGCTACTTACTGATTTTACTGAGGGTTGCATAACTGTGATAATAGTGGAACCAGAGCTGTAATCTGTGTTTTCTGACTCCAAAGTTAAGTATTTTAAGTTGAAAAAACTGAGGCAGACAGGTCACATCTGGTGTCTGAGCTTTGGGTTCAGGTCTGCCCAGCTCTAGTGCTGGGACTGCTGGGACGCCCAGTCTCAGCTAGTCATCATCGAGTCACAGTGGTACAGGTGAGCTGCAGCTCTGGGATGAAATCCTTAGCATTGTCACCCCAGTCTCTAATATTTGAACCATGCCTGCTCTCAGCATCTTTAAATGCAACCATTTGTTAACACATTTATGTCAGGAAAATGTGTTACTACACATTTTGCCTTAGAATTAAAAGATCATCCTAGTTCAGGCCTACATCACTTTTCCACTAGATATTGCTAGTAGCCTCTTAATAAGACTTCCTGCAAACAGGCACTTCCCTTTCCAATCCATCTTTCACACAGCTACCAAAATAGTCTTCCTAAAGCCAAGACTTGAGCATGTCATTACCCTGCTTAAGAATCCCTTTTGCCTAAAATTCATTCTTCATAGCTTGACATTTAAAACCCTGCGAAGTCTGGCTCTAGCTTACCTTTCCAGATTCACATGACTCCCTTTCATGGGATCTTTGTTCCAGCCAGACTGGTCTTCACTGTTCCCTGAATTTAGCCTTCCATTTCCTGCCTCCAGGTCTTTGCACAAACTGTCCCCATGTTCCTGGAATGCATTCCCTCCTTACTTCTCTGAGAATCCTTAACTTCCTTCTAGGTGAAATTCAAGTGTTACCTGTTACAGAAAACCTTTCCTGATAAAACCCCTAATTGTTTTTATTCTCATCTTCCTCAAATTATATAGTATTTGTACATGTGTATCCTTCCATTTAAAAGTAAGATTCTTAGTAACAATAAGATTTACATAGCGTTTTTAAAATTTTCCAAGATCTTTGTGTACATTTATCTGATTTGATCCTTGCAAAAGCCCTATAAAGAAGATATAGATAACACAAGTGTATCCCCATTTTATACATGGAAACTGAGGAATGGATCAAATGAGTTCATAAAGGTCACAGTTTATAACTGTCAGAAGTAGATTTAGAACCCAGGTCTTCCTGGCATCAAGTCCAGCACTTGTCTCTAGTACACTGTATTAATTTTTATGCAAAGGGCCCACTTTTACTTTGGTCTTTGTATTCCACAGTGCCTTTTACATGTGCAGTACTTAAATGCTGTTGAATTGAATATATGTTAATTTTACATTAATGTTATTTGGCCAATGTTATCTAGGGTTCCTTAGCATCAGTCTTAGTCTTAAAAAAAAAAAAACCCACTTATTTTCAAGTTGAATGGGAAAAGGTCTATAGATTAATAGATTGAAGTAAAAGGAGATTGTGAGGCAATGTATTCCCAATTTCCTCATTTTACAGATGAGAATCGCATGGATTGTGACATATCTAAGACCACTTAAACAAAGTAGTAACACTTAAACTTAAAACACTTAAACACTTAAACAAAGAAATGAGGCTTTAGGTTCTCTGACTCCAAATGCAGTGGTCAGTGTTCTTTCCATTCTATCTTTCCTCTTCTTTTTGCGTATGATTTTTTTGGTATACCAAACTAGATTTTTGTGGTTCTTGGCTTAGTAAAATCCATAGTACTGTGTTAAAGCAATAATATTTCCAGTTAAACATCTCCCATGTCCCAGGCATTATGCTAAAGGCTTTACAAATATTATCTCATTTGAATCTAAACAACATTTTTATTATCCCCATTTTATATTTGAGAAAACTGAGACAAATGTTAGGTGAATTACCCAGGGCCTGGGCTGTATTTGAACTAAGGTCTTCCCAACTTAATGCCCAATGTCCACTGTGTCACCTAACTTCCTCCAATTGAAACAGCCTTAAAATTAGCTAACTGTTCAGATTTCCTTACCTCTTAGATTTCAGTTTAGAGCAGTCTATTTTTAAAAAGCCTTGAGAAAATAGGTACTGTTTTCAACAATTTCTCTGAAATGCAGTCTCAGTCTGATGATGGATTTAAAGAATAACTTTCTAATTAAACTTTAAGTTTATCCTCTTTTTGTGTATGTTGAAGTAAGTTTTCAATGTGAATCAGCACTATAACTATCTAATTTTGTACCCTAAGGAGGAACATAAGTTGTGCTTGTCTTTAAAGTCATGGTTTTGAAAACAGGTGCATATTTTGTATTTTTACACCCTTCAGCTTTGTACTACTCTAAGCAAGTCACTCAGTTGACCCTAAGTGCTCTGTTTTAAAGTCCTTCCAACACTATTTATTTATTAAAAATAGTAATATTTTTCAAAATTGAAAAAAGTTACTTATTTTCTCTTATCTGCTTGTATGAAATTTACTGTAGTGGTTATATAAATACATCTAATATATTTTAATTACTTTTTATTAATGAGTATTTTATTTTGAAAAATATAAATTACAGTGTATTACTTTACAACATTCTTTAGATACAGGATCAGCCTCAGTCATGCATCCTTTGTTAATTCATTTTACCTTGGGTCTCTGCCTCCTTTCTTGCTCAGACTCGATTGAGTTGAACAGGCAGTTGTCAGGTATGTCATAGTGGTAATCAGTCAACACAACTTTTATTAAGCCTTTACTCTCTGAAGCAGTATACTAGGTGATACGAATGCAGAGACAGAAATGAAACAGGCCTTGCTTTGGGGAGTTTACTGTCAGATGAAACATAGGTATATAAGGTAATTTAAGGAGGAAGATGGGCATTACGAGTTTGGGGAGGGGGAGAGTCAAGAAGACTTCATGTAGAAAGTGGCATTTGAGCTAAGTGTTGAATAAATGTAAGAACTTTTAAGTCTGGGGGTGCAGTATTGGGAGAGTACATTTTTGGCATGGGAATTAGCCAGTGCAAAGGCCCAAAAGGGGAGTACTGTATATGAGAAATAGCAAAGCCCATTGAACTAAGTGTGAGAAGGAATATTATGTAGAGGCTGTTCAGTTTAGAGCTAACTTGTAAAAAGCTTTTAAATGTCAGACAGAAGAGCTTATATTGATCATACAGGCAATAGGAAGCCACTGGAGTTTATTAAAAGTAAGGAAGAGACATGGTTAGACTTGTAATTTATTAAATCACTGGGAGCTTCATGAAGGTTATATTGGAGTCGGAGTGACAAGGCAGGGAACTCAATTAGGAGGTCACTATGGTTGTCCAAGTGAGAGATAAAGAGGAACTAAGATGGTGGCTCTGGGAGTAGAGAAAGGGTACAGTTGTGAGAAATATGGTGGAGGTAGAAATGGCAAGGTTTGCTCGTTGATTGGCTCTGTGAGGTGAGGAATAGTGAAGAGTCTGACTCTAGGATAGTGCTCAAATTGTGAACCTTTGAAACTAAAAGGGTAGTAGTGCACTTCACAGATTTAGGAAAATTTACAGTAAGAATTCTTTAGGGGATAAGACATTGAGTTCTGTTTTTGACATGTAATTGAACTGCTTACTAGGCATCCAATTTAAAATGTCCTGTAGGCATTGGGTATAGGACTAGATTCATTGATATGGGAAAGTCCTCTCCCTGGAGGTGATAGCAAAACTCCTGGGAGTTCATGAAGCCACCAAGAACAGAAGAGGACCAAAATAGAGCCTTGTGGATGGAGGAGCCAGAAAAGGAAATTGAAAAACAGAAAAATATAGAGGCCAAGACCTTTTATAGGGGTAAACTTTGGGATAAAGGATATTTGATTCCATACTGGCCAAATCTGAACTCACTACATATTTCTCTAAAGGTCCCTTGAGTTCTAAACCTGAGATCCTCTTCTCAAAATCAAGAATAAGGAGCCATTTTTCTTGTTATGCCAAGCCAGCCCTTAGTTATCCATACTAAGAAGAAATGTAGGTAGGATTAAATTATTGATAATTCAAAAATCCCCTTAACTGGTAGACAGACCTACCCTAAAGCACTGTCAGAAGGCTAGCAACTAGGAGAATTGACTGATTTTTTTTTTATCTGCGTCATCTTTTTTGTTCATTGGGTCCTCATCTGCCAGTTTGATATGAATGTACTTTATTATATACATGCTCTTCTTATCCCCAGCACCTAGTTAGTACAATTCTTGGTTCATAGATGTTTAATAAACATTTGTTAAATTCATTGATTCTGTCTTATCCAGCTACTATGCTATTTCTACCTTTCCTAAACTTCTTGAAAGGATCATTTGTACCTAATGTCTCTGCATCCTTACCTACCTTAGTATATCTTTAGTCCCTTTTAGTTTGGCTTTCATTGCCAACTCTCTTAAAGCTGCTCTCTCAGATTACAAGTTACTTCTTAATCACTATTATATCCAATATCTTTACCCTCCCCCATCTCTTTGCACCATTTGATATTGATCATTCTCTTTTCTTGATAACTCAATTTTTTGAGCCAAGATATGACACACTTTTCTTTCGACAATCCTTTATGTTGCCATTGCTTTCTTCTTGTCCCCTTAAATTGAGTGTTCTTTTAAGATTATTCTGGACCTTTTCTCATGCTGTACTCTTTACTTTGGGAATCTCATTCCCTCCCATAACTTCTGTGAATTCTAGTCAGATGATTACCAATCCGGATTTCTGTCTCTAGACCTAGATCTCAAGCTGCCTGTAGGGCATCTCCTATCCCCTGGATGTCCTGCCAGGACCTCAGACTCAACACATACAAAACTGAGCTCATCATGTTTTCTCTAAAATTTTCTCATCCTTAAGGCTAAACTATTTATATGTACTACCATTCACAAAGTTTCTCACAGTCAAAAATCTTGCTATTATCTCCATTTCTTCCTTTTACTCGTCTTTCATCCAATCAGTTGATTCTACCTGTCCAATATTCCTAGCAAGTATTTGTTCCCTCCTCTCCCTTTCCCTGGCAACATGCTAGTACAAGCCTACTTTAGAAGCGTCTAGACCTCAGATGTCAAACATGAAGCCTTCAAAATTCCCAACTTCTACTCTGGCCTAAACCAGATTATGATACATTTGGGGAATATTTAACAAAATAGCTTAAAATGCAATAGAAATAGTGTTAATAAATAATTTTCTAAGCAATATCAATCAATCAGTAATCATTTATTAAACACCTGCTACATCCCAGGTATTCTAAGTGCTCAGAATACAAGAGGCAGAAGACAGTTCCTCCTCTCAAGAAACTTCTGATAATGCATTATACAGCCCACAAAGATAACCTATGTACAGTTTGACATAATTGATCTCATAAAGGTCTTTTTCTCTCTTCCTCATTCTTTATACTGCTAGAAATAATCTTTTTTTACACACAGGTTTGTTCGTGTCACTCTTGTTCAAAAATCTTGAGTATCCACAGAGGTACTCAGTAAAGTTCTACTCTTCTACCTGGCATTCAGATATCTTCCCTTCATAATGTGGTGCTGTGCCACTTTTTCACCTCATCTGATATTAGTCCCTGTCCAGCATTTTACACTCCAGTCCGATTCCCTTTTTCCCCCAGTACATCGAGACCTCTCAAAGACATCTCAAAGATGTTGCCTTTGCCTAAGTTGTTTCCTGTGGTTGGAATATTCTCTTGGCCCATTTAATTCCAAATTGTCCTTAAAAGTCAAACTCAAGCTTTGGTTTCTAATTTCTTGATGTATTTAGCTATAGTATGTAATAATTTATGTAATCTATGTTAGGACCTTTTTGTGCTGTCTGTGATTACTTTGAGCCATTCTAAGGACCAATCAGAGTGAAAGCGGTGGACTGTTGCTGTATTCTTTGTCTTTGCCTAAAGTAGTCGTTATTTGTTATACTCCACTACAGTGGTGTCAATCCAAATAGAAATGAATCCCTGCTGATTGCATATTGACTTACAAAATCACCAATTAATTTGAAGAAATTAACCAATTAATAGTGTTATATGATATTTTCATTTATTTTATTAAGCATTTCCCAATTAAATTACATTTAATCCAGTTTGGGAGAGAGTGGCCCCTTTGCCTCATTAGGTTTGTAAGTTTCATGAATCACCCTCAGCACCTAGCATAAGGTTCTGAGCACAGTAAATATTTATCGATGAATTGAATAAATTGAAGAACTTTGTAGTTTGCATTCTCCATTCGTCCAGCCGTCTTCATCCCATCAAAGAAACTATTCCCTCTACCTGAAGTTGTGCCAAATGGGGTCAAAATGAGATTTGTCTTTTCCCTTACAACTTCCTTATTCACTATCAAAACTGCCCAAGATTTATTGTAATGACTCCTTGCTCATTTCATTTTCTCTTATAACACTTCATAATTAACATTATTTTAGCAGAAATGTGATGCTACAGAATTGTAGATTGTTAGGTAAATATTGAGGAAACCACATGAGCATAGTATAGTGGATAGAGGGTCATCCTTGGAGTTAAAAAGACCTGAGTTCAGGTCCCTCTGACATAAATACTGGG
Source organism: Potorous gilbertii (assembly GCA_028658325.1). Classification (NCBI taxonomy): domain Eukaryota; kingdom Metazoa; phylum Chordata; class Mammalia; order Diprotodontia; family Potoroidae; genus Potorous; species Potorous gilbertii. Next base: position 440,399,959 of record CM053770.1, read on the forward strand.
CAGGTCACCTATAAGCTATAAAGTTGTTGATCTGCATTGGTAGAGGGGGTTTTCTCACAGGGAGTCCTATATCAGTTTTCAGGCCCAAAAGAGTAAATATCGCTTTTATTATTTTCCCGCTTGGATTGACATCTTTTGAAGATGCTAGAGTGTAGTATTCAGCAGTGTACATATATTGACTGGGGTGGAAGGCAGAGTTGAGACTCAAGGCACTTGGATTATCCATTGTTTATATGATATTTATGTGCTGAAATTACTTGAAGGACCGAATTATTTCCATTGTTAGCATTTTCTCAAGTAGATGCAACGTGAATGTCCACAATGGTGAATTAGATCTTAGATTGAATAGCCAATTTGGATAGCTGTGCATTTTGTGTATATTGTGTACATTCAAATCTTTTCGCTAGACTAACGTATTTTACTGTTGTGATTCATTGCTGAATCAAGGAAGACTACTTTTGCCTTTTCACCATTTAAATATAAAGGAAGTTGTAGTATGATTTTAAAGGTCTGACTAGTAATATATGTATTAGTAGATGATAGGGAATATTTCTGAAAAGTTATCAGATCCCTATAGCAGAAATTATAGTCTTACCATATTTCTTTAAATTGAAATAAGTTTCTTGTAGGAAAAGGTTTAAAATCCACCATAAAAAATGTAGCTTTCTGTACTGAAACATGCTAAATGATAATATAAAGGAAAAGGGGGAAGTTTAGCTAAAATAGCAATTTTAAAATAGCAAAAATATTGGAAATACTGGATAACTGGAGTGAGCTAGATTGAGAATGTGATGGAAGAGCCTTCAAATTGTTACCCTTACCCTATGAAAAAACATTTTACATCTTTAAGTACTCAGCATCAATTAGGTAATGGTATGAGGTAATAGAGACTAGCCTGGGAATTTAATTAAAATGGTCAGCATAATTTTGAGGAAATATTCTTCAAATGTTGTGTTTCTTACGTTTACATGATTGGGTTTAATCCTTCCTTAATTTTACAGAAACTGAGGCAGACAACTGATTCTCCAAAGATTGCATAGGTAATAAGTATCTGAAAGAGGATTTAAACCTGGGTCTTCCTGACTCCAGTCTATCCTCCACTCAATGCGGTGCACTTATTGGCAAAAGTCTCATTTTGACCCAAATTGTTAAGTTATGATTAACTAAAATCATAATGTAAGTTATGATTAACTAAAAGAAAACTTTGTTTTCGATGCCTGTGATATTTGTACTTCTACCTATGAAACCTAAAAGCACAAATAAAAATGAAGTAATTTTGAAGCATAAAAATGGCTTCCTTTTGGTCTGTTGTAGTTAAATAAAGGGATAGGACTAAAGTTTTGTAGTTTACTTGACCAAAATTCAACAAGCATTTATTGTTGTTGTTCATTTCAGTTGTGTCCAACTCTCTGTGATCCCATTTGGGGTTTTCTTGGCAAAGATTCTGGAGTGGACTGTCATTTCCTTTTCTAGCTCATTTGACAGACCAAGAAACAATTCAAAAGAAAAATTGATAAGCATACGGAGCTATAGATATTATAGAAATGCAGTCTTGAATACTACTCGTACAGAAGCTCAACTTAAGTAACAAATGACTGAAATAGACCAATTTGCTTGGTATACCCAATGTCTAACAATTAAGCCAGAAATTTAATCATATGACCCATTTATAAATTACTTTGTCCACCAGTGAACCTGTTGGAAGATGTTTTAAAATCTTAAGTCTAAGTGAGTCAGCAAGCTGGCAAAGTCTTCAGATTTAAAGACAATTTTCAACTAATTTCTGGCTAAAGTAGCACTGGGATTATATTTATATCAGTACTGTGATGTGTGAATAGGGAATGAAACCTGCTGGCAAAAGAGTGTGAAGATGCATTTTCTTTGGAAAGAACCATAAGGATTCTTTAGTTAAATAAGGAGGGGAAAAAATCCTTTTTGGAAGTCTTAGTTAACTGTTCCCATTTCTAATGATCTGAAATTGGTGACATAAAAAAAAAATTAAAACTAGAGAAATTAAGTATTTAGCTCTCAAGAGAATGTCCAAGGTTGTATAATTGGAAAAGAATTATGCCTTGCGAATGTTATTTTGGTTTAGTCATTTCTTTTGTTCCAATCTAACATTAAATGTAGGTGTTAGTAATTACCTGAAAAATCTAAGAATTCCAAAACAAAATTAGGTGCATTTTAAAAGTAATAATACTTTCTAAGATAATTCTTGGTGTATACCTAAGGTCACTTTTTGTGACCTTAAAAGTTAATCTTGGCCTGCCAATGAAGTTATATATTCTCCTATATTTCCCCGTTTATGGCTTCTATTTAAGAATTGCAGGTTCAGATTTTTTGTGCCTCATGTAGCTCAAGCTAGTTGATGAAAATAAAATATTCTTTTTGACTTGTGGCTTCATGATACAAAGTTTATTAACTTCTGTGTAAAACAGTGTAGTCAGTTTTGGAATGTAGAACCTGTTACATAGTTCCATTACTTTTTTGGCTTTATGTTACCATGCTTGGAGGTAACTGAAAGCAAAAAAGACTACATACAAGTTCATAAATTACCTAGAGCAGCTGTTAAAGTTTCTTTATAATTCCACATATGTTAAACTACCTTTTGTAGTGTATATTGGTTGAATTTGTGTGATCGAGATACAGTGTTTGAGAGAGCCATCAGTTTGTATAATTCATTAAAAGTTCTTCGTGTGTGTCATAAAAGAAATTTATAATGTGTAGATATGGAAAAATGTATTTTGGTACCAACCAAAAAATGTATAATATATGACAGGAAAGGGTGTTTCGATTATTACTACCCCCATTATCTCTCTTCTACTAGTAAGAAACCTAGATAATTACACACCTGTTTCCTAGCTCCTGTGCTGCTTGTGGTTTTCAGCGAGCCTAATGGAACTATTCCTAAGGGACTTGTAGGAATATACTGGGAAATCATCCTTTTCCCATAGCTGGAAGACTGAAGTGTTGAGAATGAATAGGTTAATAAACAATGTTAGGGAAGAAAGTGCCAATGTGAGTGGGATCTTGAAAGGTAAGCAAATGGTCTTTGTCAAAGGGAATTTGAAGTGGAATGAATGAGATGATGACTCTCAAAGTTTAAGAATGATAAAATACACAATAATGAAAAATGATTATAAATCTAGTTCTGACAACTAAAATGGTATATTTCTTTTCTTACATATCCTTTTTTTCTTTCCTAGAAAACAAAATGACGAACGAAGAACCTCTCCCCAAAAAGGTAAGTTGGAAACAGTTTTAGTCTATAGCATTCTGTTTGTTTTGTGATGTTATGGAGCAGAGGTTTCTTCACCTTTTTTTATGTAATACAACCCTTTGGCAGTCTGATAGTCTATGGATCTCTTCTCAGAATAATGTTTCACAAAAATGTAAAATTACAATAGATACTAATAGAGTCATTAAACTTTTTTTGAAGTCATGAACCCTGCCTCAGTTTAAGAACCCCTGTTAAGGAGAAAGGGAGAGGGATTAATTGGTTCACATCCTTTTGTCTAGAGGAACAGTAAAACTCACTTTCAATTAATGCTTTAAAGGTTTACAGAGTTTAAGGAGAATTTTGACCCCATAAAACTATATATATATGAGAGTAAAACTTAACAGAAAATATTATATCTTAAATATTGACAAGATAAGAAATAAAACTCTTAATAGGTTACTTAAATGCTTTTGGGTAAGGAAATTTTTTTTGCTTTTCTTATTTAAATCCCAGTTGCAATGAAATAGAACTTCCTGTATCTAGGCTTTTTCCCCCCACTTCCCTCAGAGGCTCAATTTGCCAGTCCCTTTAGCTTTGTGGAATATTCTCTCCATTAAACTTTTTCCAAACTTAATTCACTTAAGCAAATATTTTAGCCTTAGCTATAGTAGCATTGCAAAAAAAAAAGTTAAATCCATATTCAAGGAGCTTAAAGAAGTAAAGAAATAAAATATATATATTCAGGAAATGACTAATAATACAAGGCATTATATCAAGTTCCAAATTAAGTAATTAAACAAGATATCTACCACATTTTAAGTTTTTTGAGCTGTAAACTAGCCATGGGACTTAAATACTTGCTTGGTATAAATCTGAGTTACCTTTATTTCTTAAGATTTTAGCATTTCCTTGTAATCTTTTTGTTTTTCCTAACTCCTTTAGATTAATGTTCACTTTGAAATGATTGTATTAAGGGAAGAAGGTTCAAGAAAGTCAGTCTCTTGAGACAAATTAACTATTGTATTTACACCAAGGGATGAGAGTTCTAGGAACCTGTCTTTTCATTTTTTTTATCCTCAGTGGATATCTTAAAATACTTTATACTGTAATTTTGGTTAATCAAAATTCAGTGATCCTATGACATTATAGAGATTTCCGGAAACAGCAGACTCTTCAACTGTTAAAAAAAAAAAAATCTGTTCAACAAAATAGAAAATAAATGGGAACAAAGAAATCATTTGTAATAAGCAGCATTCAGTAATTCAACTGATTTATGCTTCACATATCTCAAGTGCAAAACTCCTGTGGACTTCCAAGGGATATTTGACTTGTCTTTGACAGATAGGGGTTAAATCTCATCTTCCTAGTTCCCCCAGGTCCTAAGACCTTCCCCTCTTGAGATTACTTTCTTTGTATATTCCATATATCTTTTATATACCTGGCTATTTATATAGTTACCTCTTCCACATCATGACTTACCCAGTCTTAGTTGTGGTGTGTTGCAGGTCAGTATAAGAAATTAAATGGGAATTTTGGGGGAGTTTTGTGGAAACCCCAGAGAACAAATGAAGGCCAGTAGACCAAAGTAGAAAAAATTTAGAAACTCCGAAATACATTGTAGCATTGTATGATATCAACACTTTACAGTAACATACTGTGAATACCCCAGAGATGAAAAAGAAAAAATTTTGACTTCTCTGGTATAAAGGGAAGCCCCAAAATTTTCCAGAATGAGGGAGCACCTTGCTCCTAACCTCCCTAGTGTGGACGAGATAACTGTGTATCACTCCTATTTGAGTGTAAGATCATGAGAACAGGGATTGTTTTTGCCATTCTTTGTATCCCTAGCACTTAGCCCAGTGCTTAGCACATAGTAAGGACTTAAGAAGCGCTTATTGACCACCTGAATGAGTTTTTAGACCCAGTAATTAAAGATCTGGAGACTAAATGGGTAGTTTTCCCTTTTTGCAAGACTGGCTACCCTCATCTTCTGCATTGTCAAAGATAATAAGTGCCTAACTGTAACTAACACAATGTTGCTAAACACAAGTTTATATTTTAAAAAGTTAATGTGCATTGAGTTCAGATTTTTTTACTTTTGTTTAAAGGTTCGACTCAGTGAAACAGACTTCAAAGTTATGGCAAGAGATGAATTGATCCTAAGGTAAAGTAATTGATACTATCTAACTAAAATCTTGCAGATTTGAGTAGTATCTTCTCTTAAACTGTTCACTAATATTTTTGTTCTGTACTATGACTACAACCAGGACTGGTAATACAGCTTGAGTTTATGTGCAACTGTATTCGTAAAATGCTTTCCTCATGACACCCATGTGAATACATTATTGGGTATTATATAATGGATAATTCCCCTTAGGGAACTGGAGGCTCAGAGACTTGTCTAAGGTCATATAGTACTTTGCCACAAAAACTGGGCTTCATTTTTTAACAGTATTTAGTGGGGAAGTTTACTAATCTATGCATCCATTAATGCAGATCTGCGGTTCAGAATGTCTAAAACTTAAAGTCTTAGAAAATTGCCCCAGGACAAGTTAAAATGCCCATGAGCAATCATGTACCTAGTGTAGAGACAGGACCTGAACCCAGGTTTTCTCAGCTCTGTCAACTGTACCATGAAACCTTTATTTTATTTTAGATTAGTAGATATGCTGGGTATTTAAAAAAAAAAGAATTTTTTGAAAGTCTAAACTTTTAAACTTACTCCTCAGGTGAATAAAACTATTATGGATAATCTAAGACTATTTCACTGCCCTCCAACATAGTAATTCCTTAGTAATGCCCCAGGTTTTTTGTTTGTTTATTTTTCTCCCATTTACTGTTCTCCCTGACTCTCTAATAAAACCAAACCTTAAGACTAATGATGGGTGGGCTAAACTACCTGGATGCTATGTTACTATTTAGATCTCCCCCTCTTTTTTTGTTTTTGTTTTTGTTCTTAACACCTGAAAATAGATGCCTTAAGGTACACTTCCATTGGTAACAAATAAATTATGTATTATTCATTAATTAAAAGTTAAAGGGAAACCTAGATTTTAGATAGAATTTTGCTGCTAACTAGCATGTAACCTTAATTTCGAGTGACTAGCATGTCACTTAATTTCTCTATTTCCTTTTATTAAAAATAAACTAATTGGATTAGGTGATGCTCCAGGTCTCATTAAATTCAAAAATTTTAAGTTTCACCATAACTGAGTCAAAAATGGAATGGTGACTTGTTTTAATTTAAAGTTTGGAACTGTGTTGAAATTACTATATACCTGTGTATCTAAGAAATGAAAGAAATGAGTTGGACTCTTTCTAGATTTAATTATTTTTGATGGGGTTTCATGGTGACTTGATGTTAATAGAGTTTTTCTCAGTAACCTTGGAGGAAAGTAATTTAACTTCCCTGTTTTCTCATCTCTAGAGATTACAAGGAATCTCTTAATTTTGAAGCACTAGGCAGGTTAAAAAGACTGAATATTAAAAGAGAGAGAGTAAGAGAAGGATTGTAAACTGGAAGGATACCTAGCAACATGCCATTTTTATCTCATCATCTCCCTTAGCTTACCCTACTTCCCTCCCTTTTTACATGCCTATGACAGTTTGTCTTACTTTGCATATTTATCTTCTTGACTCTAATTTATGATTAGCAGCATTCTAGAACAACACTATTCAGTAATCCATTTGTCCTTATGCAAGGAAATACCCTTTGCTATAACTCTTATTTAGGTACATCTTTGCTTCTTTCCTGGCCTTTTCTTGAGTTTGCTCCAGGAGTCATGGAGAATTAACTAATTTATGAGAAAGCACACCTTATGGTTCATGATTATTTTACCACTCCTTGAAGCCATTTTTAAATTAAGATTCATGTATTTAAGATCTTTCTTAGTTGAAATTTGAATCCAGTTGATGTGTAGTTTGGTTGAGAGCTTTTATTTTGTTTTTTTTTCAGTGATCAAGACAAAGCACCCCTAAAAAAATAGCTATTTGTGCTCTTACCTAGAAGGCCTTCCATTTTCTCGAGGTCTAGATGAGTTTTATGAAAGTGCTTTGTAAAGACAGCTTGTTTAACACTGTTTAAGGGCATGCATTGCAAACATAGTGTTAAAGCCAAAGCTGTGGTCAATTAGATTTTGCACCCTAGAGTCTGTACAGAGTTTATTTATATGTTTTGATAAAGAAGGGTGATAGTGAGATGTCTATGTGCAGTCTCTCTGCATGAGATACATGGTGCTTTTCTTTCTCTTGTGTCTTTGGACAAGCCCTTTAGCCTTTCTAAAGATCAGTTTCTGTATCTGTAAAATTAGAAAATTGGATAGAATGATTCCTAAGGGCTTCTCCAGCTCTAAAGTTCTTAATTTCTAAGGTGTATCACTATTAACATGTTAACACTTTAAAAAAAAAAGTTGGGAGGGGGGAAAGAACATCTTTTTTTCCCAAAAATTGGAATTAATTTATGTGTCAGTGACACAATTTCTTACTAGCATTAACTTTGAAAATGCAGTTTTCTGAGAAATCTACTGCTAATGCAACTGCTGGATGATTAGCCTCACAGGGCAGGAGGTGGAGTTTTTATTATTAGCAACAAAGAGCTCTCTGCTGTCCATCTGCTGGAGCTATTCAACATCTGTAGCAACATCAGGGCAATGGTAACATTTCTATTGCTCTTACTCGACAGTGAGTAACTAAATATCAACTTGTGTTACTATTGAATTATGGCATTTACGTAGGCAAATGGTATCTTATGTTCAAAAGAGTTGCTAACATTTCTAGAATTATGCCACAGATAAACCAAGAATAAGAATCATTAGCTCTATAATTTATAGTCTGCTAGATCATAGGATTATTGGGGGGAGCGGGGTAGGGGAGAGGTTCCAGAGAGATGATTCAGTCCAACTCTTTCATTTACAAAAACTTAAATCCAGAGAACGGAATTGGTGAATTGTCCAATGTCACACAAATACAAGGATCAGTATTGGGTTTAGGATCCCAGCTTCCCAATTTCAAATCCAGTATTCTTTCCAGTGCATCATTTTACCTCCATGCTCCCTTTTTTTAACTTAATAAGATATTGTTTGAGTCAATCCAAGAATGACTAACATTCATTAGTACTACTTACAGTGCACATTGCCTGAGTACTTTTTTAGAGAGTAATATACAAGTTTCCCTCAACTTATCTTGGTGGTCTGGCCTATTTTGTTGCTGAAGGGATTGTTGTTTATTGATAAGTATACTTTTCTTGTTCAGTCATTTGTTCTGTCTGACTCTTTGTGACTCCATTGGGGTTTTCTTGTCAAAAATACTGGAGTGGTGTGCCATTTCTTTCTTTGGAGTGGTGTGCCATTTCTTTCTTTGGCTTATTTAACAGATGAGAAACAGACCAAAAATGTTAAATGACTTGCTCAGGGTTGCACAGCTAGAAAGTGTCTAAGGCCAGATTTGAACTTGGAAGGAGTCTTCCTCACTCCAGGCCCAGTGCTCTATCCACTCTGTCCACCTAGCTTGCTTATAAGTATATATTCAGCATTAATTCCTTTCTACATTTTTATTTCTTCTAAACCAGAGGTTCTGTGAATTACCATTGTGATAGTGAAGTAGTTCTCATTTTTAGACACATTTAATTGAATAGTAAATTTCTTGGATTTATGAAATACCTGTTTCTTTCCTAGTGTATTTAATGGCATCCCTGTGTAGTACAAAGGATGTAAGTCCCAACTCTGACACTGTGACCTTAGACTATTTGTTTAGCCTCCCTGAACTTCAGTTTCCTCATTTGCCTTGAGTCTAAAAGGTATTTAATAGTTGATCCAGCAAACATTTATTACTTGCCTAGTAGGTTCTTAGAATTGAACTTAAACTTTAATATGAGAATACTATTTGTAGTACTGTATACCTCACAGGATTATTTGGAGGAAAGTGTTTTGTAAACCTTTAAGTGCCATGTAAATGTAAGCTGCTATCAGAAAACCTTCTTCAACCTGTTTAATAAACTGAAGAATTTGTTTTTGTAATAGGTGGAAGCAGTATGAAGCATATGTGCAAGCTTTGGAGGGCAAGTACACAGACTTAAACTGTAAGTAACCTGAGTTTCAGCCTTTTTTAGAATAGATTGCTATAACTTGAAAAATACGATTTTGCAAATGGCAATACAGATATCAATGTGAATATGCAAAAGCAACATAAAATATTACAAAATGATTTTAATTGTAATATTATATATTTAAACAAATTGTAGTACCTCACAAGATTTGTGATTTCATCAGAATGAGTGTTTCCTCCACTGACAGACCTTCCTCCCCTTGTATATCCTCCTCAGTTACTATGGCCTGAAACATTGAGTGTCCAACACTGTGGTGATCTTCATTCTGTGCAAACCTACCTGCACTGGTGTTCACATAACATAATATAGTTCTGACTCCAGGTCCAAACTTGAAGTCTTTGCAACTTAGTGAGAGCTGCCAAAGCTTTTGCATCATTGGCATAGCCTTCAAAAATTGAATTATTTCCATGCCAGTATTAGACATCAGAGTTCAATGAAAGTATGGAACAGATTTTTTAACAGGAGTTCACATATCTCCAAGGGATTCCTGAATGAGTTTCACTGCATTTAAAGCAGGAAAACTTCCCACCTTTATTTTCAGTAAGATGTAACAGAAATGTAGCATTTTCTTCAGTGATTGGAAAACCTTATCCTGAGAAGAGATGCATTAGCTCATCAAATTGCAAATATACACACACACACACACTGTTCAGACCCCCACGTGATTACAAAAAAACTTTGTTTTGAATATTTTCATTGCTCACTTTGAACAAGTCACAGTAGTACTTTTTATAGTATATAATAGATAATAAACTATTACTCCCTAGCTCAGGAACTTATATCCTGGAAATATTTATAAGTTGTACAGTTATACTATATAATATAAAATGTGTGTGTGTGAATTGTATTGTGTCTGGGCTGTTTAAAAACCCTTATTTTAAATGCCTACACAATGGTAGTCTTATTGGCTTTTCATGCTAATAAAAAATTGTGATTTATTGCTAAAAATTTTTAGAAATGACAAATGTGTAGATTTTTGATTCTTCTTAGGAAGAGACTAACTGATGTAAAAAGAACATTAGAATTGGAGTTGGGAGGATCTGTTGTTATTGTTTTAAATCTCTGTGACTCATCTTTTTAATCTTTTTTATTTTTTAATCATTTCATTTTCTCACATTCCTTCTCTGAATTTAAACCAACCTAAATAAAATCTTTTTTCCAATTTCACTTAGCTTCTCTGTGTGAGTCCCCTGTCCCCTCTGATTCTTGGTTCCTCATATCTAAAATGAGGATAATATTTAATAACTACCAACCTCACACAATTCTTGTAGTAAGATTACTTTATAATCAGCAATAAAATAAGTATGAGCAATTATTATGTAGGATGAAGGTTCTTCTAAAAGGTTTTTAGAGGAGGGGGTGTAATGGTAATATAAATGGGAAAATCTTTCCCATTAATTAGTAGGTCCAGATGACCTGCTTAGATCACATGGAAGCTTTAAGTCACATGTGATAGGAGGAGCTTGTTGAAGGGTGGAACAGGAAGGCTGGAGCAGAGCTGGGGGGGAAGTTGAGGGGTTTAGTCAGAACTGGGAAAGATGTAGGTGGTCACAGGGTTAGGCTTAGGCTCCTGAGAGTGTATTTGTGGGAAAATCCCATGGGGGGGGCGTGACTTGGGAATGGCTTTTGCCCCCTGTGGTGATAACCTGTATTGACTCGTTAGTTGCTATGACGGATTTGGCTTTCTGGTATCTAAATTATTTTTCTTCTGTCTTCTATTTCATCGTCAACCACCAGTGCTGTGAATATTGCCTTGTTGATACAGAGGGGTGAAGCTGGGATTAGATTGTTGAATTTTCTTCTTTTAAACTAATTGTTAGCAAGCGCCTTTTGTTTACTTTATAAAACTATACTATGACTGTAATTTAGAGCACACATATCCTGTTTATAAACAGCATCCTAAATTATGATTTGAGATTTTTGACTCTTGAGTTCAATGATTGGAAGCAAATAATTCTGTGTAGTATTCAAATGAAGCTTCAAGTAATCTCAATGCGGTTTTCTTTTTCGCTCTTCATTTTTATCAAAAACTTTAGCTAATGATGTAACTGGCCTGAGAGAGTCTGAAGAAAAGCTAAAGCAACAACAACAAGAGTCTGCAAGAAGAGAAAATATTCTTGTGATGAGGCTGGCAACCAAGGAACAAGAGATGCAAGAGTGTACTGTAAGTATTTAAAGTTTCACATGTCTTTAACAAAATAGGTTATATTCTCTGTGTTCTTAATACAGCATATTAATGTTGAGCCTGTTTAATCATTAGAGTAGATAAACTTTGACCTGAAAAATGTTAGACTAAATTTAGACTTCTTCCAATCTAAAATTAACCTTTTTAACACTTTGTGATTGGTTTTTTTCTTGGTTGGGATTTGTATTTTCCTTTAAGCTGAAGTCTCTGAATTTCCAAACTTAAAGAGTTAATACCCTATTTTATCTTTCTATAAACAGTCTTATCTCAGAAGGAGATATTAAAATAAATTTCCTTTTATTCTTTCGTTTTATGAGCCAGCCGTATCACTAATTTCTCATCTGTATCTTTATTTCTTTTTCTTTATCATTTCAGTTTCTCACCTTCCTCATCTGAATATAAACCAACCTAACTAAAATCTTTTTTCAGCCTTCACTTAACCTTCCAACAAATTATGTGTATTTAGTGTTGCCTTTAATTTTGCCTTACTTTAGAGTAGGTTAGAAGTGGTATCATTCTGTATCATGCACTTCTTCATTTCTTTACTGACTTGTCAGTGGAGATAAGTAGCCACAAATCAAAGAACTCACAGATTCTCAAAATAACTTGGAGTGACTAGAGCTACTTACTATGAATACAAGTGAAAATTCCCTCAGCCACAGACAATCCTGATTATACCTTATACCTTACCCTCTTTGTTGACATATCTCTTTCTCTCTTTTCTTACAGTTCAACTTTATGGTGTGTGCTATCTGTTTCTCTATAAATATTTTAAATTCCAGCATTTCCATAACTAGTCATTACCAGTATCAAATCTGATGCCCCCTAATTCTCCTTAAGATTTTTGTAACCTTAGACTGTGATAATCATTTGTTATTTACTTCCAGTCCAGGCTGATTGGACTAGTTAATACAATCATGTCCTATCCCAGCCCTAGACTGGATTTTCACTCCCCCATTCCTGTTTTACACTCCTTAAATATATGAATCCCTTCTTTCAAGGCCCAAATTGAGTGTGTCACCTATTCTACAAAAATTCTTCCCCCCCACCATTAAATCTTTTAGAAAGTTCTTCTTTTCCTCATCTATGGTGTACTTAATTTTATGCTTTAATTTATTTACGTCTCTCTTAATCTCTCTTCTCTCTCTCTCTCTCTCTCACACACACACACACACACACACACACACACACACACACACACACCATCTTCAATAGAATGTAAGCTTCTTAAGGGAAGCAATTTTATTTTTTTTGCTTTTTGTCCTTGTAACTTTTACATACAAAAGATACTTAGTAAATGTTCATTAAATTTAAATTATAGGGCAGTTTTGTAGAATAGTAAATTCCCTGTCCTTGGAGATCTTCAAGTTTTTAAATTAGAGGCTGCATTACCACTCTAGGGAGAAGATGTAAAAAGAATCTGTGCTTTGACCAGGAGTTACATTAGATGATTTTTGGAGTCCCTTCCAACTCTTTAAATTTCTAGGATCCTCAGATTTATTCTTCAGTGTACAATCGTAGGCTCTGGCCCTATTCCCTTCTACCAAGACCTATGAACTATTAACAGCTTCATTGTTGTATCACTTCAATCAAAACCTAGGAAAGATGTTTTTTTTTCTTCCTTGGGTCTTTCCTGTTTACTCTGAGCTATACCTAGATGTCCCCACTTGATTCTTCCTTGTTGTTTTACCAAGTCAGCTATCAGTCACTTTATTTAAGAATGTATTTTGCTTTCAATGAAAACACCATGAGTTTCTTTTCGGTTGGTTTGTTAGTTTTTTTTTTCAGTTTCTGTTCTTAAGTCTTGCTGCATAAAATTATTCCTTATTCTCTTTATTTTCAGTGATAATCCATCATCATTGCTTTTTTTTTTTTTTTTTTTTTTTACTATTTCAGAATGGCTTTGGGAATGAAGGTGAGATTCGCTAGTTTTAATTGTGTGATCCCCTTGCCCAAAAGTCTTATTTCAAGCAGGATAATTTCCCTTTATGGTCTTTATGCCTTTTTAAAAACCATATTTTCCGTTGTACCATAGGACCTGTCAGCCAAATAACTATTGTTAATTCAAAACTTACTACCTCTTCTCAGTGGGTTTTATATATGGAAAATTGATGATAATGTTTGGACAGAATGTATAATCTTTACTGCCCACCCTCCAAATACAATCAGTTTTTTAAAGTTGTGATGATACAGTCTGTCTATTTAACAAGATTATGAACTGCTAGAGTTCAAGGATATAATTTGGTTTGTTTTCTATAGTATTTAGCACATTGTGGGTGTCTGCATATTTTTTTACATTGCATCTGTGAATGCAGAATACTATTTCTTTGTTACTCAATGTAATGTTAAACAAAATTAACTTAAACTGTCTCCTAATACATACCCAACAAATAATGTCAATCCTTCGGAGATTATCACTATATTTGAATGAATAAAAGGGCACTTATTAAGCACTTATTATGCACTAAATTCTGTATTAATAAGTACTGGGGGTATAACTAGATAAAGCAAGAGTCTCTACTTTTATGGAGCTTGCACTCTAAATTGGGAATACAACACAGAAGTTTATCTGCATCTGATGCTGGGATATATTTTTTGTGTTTAATTAAATAAGCCTGGTGGATGGGAAGGCCATATATGATAACTTTGAAGAGGTAGAGAACACTAAGTTAGGCTTAGAAAAGTTTCCAATAGGAGATGGCCCTAAGCTGAGGCTTTAAGGAAGCAAATGATGCTAAATGGTAGAAGTGAGGGGAGAGTACATTCCAAGCATAATGAAAAACTGTCAATGCAAAGAAAGGCATGGGGCAGGCAAGGGATAGAATACCCCATTGATCTAACACCAAGTAGGCTGCTTTTGTTAGAACAGATAGCGTGTAGAGGGAAAAAAAATCTGGACTCAATGAGGAAAGGGCTTTAAAATGGCCTTAGGAATTTGTGTTTTATCCTAGAGATAATAGGGAACAACTTCAGGTTTTCAGCAGTTATTCCTGTGGACAGAAATGTTTTTGGCAGCTCTGTGAAAAATAGATTGGATTGTCATTTTTTCATTTACTGAAATTTTCCAATAGAGAAATGAAACCCTACCCTAGTAATCCAAATTAAACTACATTATGGTGCATGTCTTGAAGTGTACTTTTGTCACAATTCCATAAATACTTAGCATGTTCTCTATTCTGATTGAAATCTTGGAAAACACAAAAAGAATTGCACTCATAGGTTTCTTGTTTAAAAGATTTCTAGTTCCCTATCTTAGCCCATTGCTGTTCTGTGTTTGAAAAGCCAGCCCTAAATCTCTAGCTATAGATAAAATTGTGGTCTAAGAAATAGGAACTATACCTATCTCTTAGGTTTCCTTTCATTCTAAGCAAACCATTTGATGCATCTCATTTCTTCATCTCTAAGATATTTCTTTAGCTTTTTTCATGAGAAATTGAGTAATGAATGATTTTTCTTTTAATATGGAAGTCTTCAGAGAGCTACTTCCAACTCTCAGTGATACTATGCTGATGATGATGCATTGACAGTAATTCAAAAATTTGTATTTGCAGGGATATATTTTTTGTGTTTAATTAAATAAGAGTATTGAAAACCTGTCCTCAAAAGGAACTACTTCATTTTCTGTTCTAAATCTTCCTTCTTATCAATTCCATGTTAGGTGAAGATAGATAACATTGCCTTCCAGGCCAAGTCACCTGGAAATTGAGGAGAGGAACTTTTGACAAAGACATTTTCAGAAATTTCCCTTTATGCTATCAGAAGAATTATTAATTAAATGCATTACCTTCAGAGACTTTCCTCTGCTTCGCTGTAGTCATTCAGTGGATGATACTGTTGTTAAATGAAGCAGAGTCGGTGTTTAGCTTCTACCAGAGATAGATTTAACTGGAGTATGTTATAAATTATACCATCATTGTTATTATGAAGGGATGGTATTGCTTATACCATTAAAATATCCAAAAAGTTATGAATGAGTTAACTTGATTTTGTGTTTTGAATAATTTCTTGATTGATTTAAATATTCTAGAGACATTGGCCCAATATATTCAGGTATTTTTGCCCTAATTGTATTTTCACATCCCCAAATAAGGCAATTTGTTGTATCTTTCTCACTGTTTTTGCCTTCACTGAAATATCTTTAAAATGAGTCTTGTCTATTGGAACATAAACGTTCCAATAAGCAACTAAAGTTACATCAGTAATCTTGGAACCATTTATGAATTGTTATTATTTGTGACATGGTTGTGTGTGAATTGGCATTGTAATTATCAGTGGTTATGTGTTTAGAGACATCATGGCAGGGGGATAGAGACTGGGCCTCTGAGCCAGCAAAACCCTGTTTAAGTCCCACCTTGGACACATTCTGGACATGTGACCCTGGGCAATTTGCTTAACCTCTATGTGGTCTAAGCAACTGTAAGGTCATAAGTTGCAGAGAAGTTGCCAACCTGCACTGATAAACAAATTCCTCTTCTGGAGCTCCCTGCACCAGTGAAAGCTGGTTCACCCTATTCCATCCTGTGCCTATGTGTTGTACAGTCCTAAATGTATGGCCAGTATGGTAAACAAATTCCTGTAAACATTTTTAAAGTCTTGATTTTAGGTAGTACACATGGACTTTTAAAGATATCCTCAAAATAAATGTACAATGAAATAAGTTACATGATTCCTACAGTGTGCCATTTAAGGAGAAGACTAAAGGTGTTTTTAAAAACATCAGTTATAATCTTTTTTTAGCTTTGGGACAGGTCACCTGAACTAAATCCACTTTAGGGTAAGAGGATTAATGTTAGTACAGTCCTATTTTACAAATTGCTAAATATAAATTTATGCACTGTGCCCTATGTGTCTTAATGTGGTTTTAAGCTTTAATAATTTCAAAGGTATGAGTACTACAAACTTAGCAAAAAGTTGAACATACTTAAATTTTTAAAATGTTGATATTTCTTAATAAAATTCAGTATAACCACCATCTTTATAAAAACTTTCATCACCTTCTGGTCAGTGAATGAAAAAGAATTGCATTTGTAATCTTAGCCTTAAGATCATCCAAAGAATGAACTTTTGATTTATACTTGACAGTTTGGACATCGCCCCACAAGAAAAAAAAACCTAATGGAAATAGATCAAGTGACTGGGGTGGCCAAGTAAGAGGACCTTCTACTTATCCCCAAGTCTGAGAAAGCATTGACAAGCTGTCAAGTGCACACACAATGTATAATGACATGATGCCACATCTTTCTTAAAGCTTACTTTAAATTCATAAAAGTAAATAAGTATAAATGAAATTTAAAGAATTAAACTTTCAAATGATGCTTTTTTGTAGTTTGTAGCATTTAAACTTCACTAGAACTTTAGGGACACTCTGCACAATGGTAATTTCACTATGCCAATAAACAATAATGAAGTGGACGATTTGGACCTTTGTGTGCAAGTATGACGGTGTCGGGGGGTTGGGCTGGGTATGCTCTGCTGGGGGCAGCACATGTGTTGCCTATATATTTTAAGTTGCTATTTATATTAAAATTTTGTTTCTTACATCTGTCATACCACATTTTTGTTTTTTAAAATCAAATTACAATGCCAAACTGAGGCCAAAACTTTCATTTTTTAAATCTATTTTTCCACATTTATGTTTGTGGGAGACAGTGTAACATGGTGGGTAAAAGGCCAGCCTGGGAGTTAGGACAACCTGAGTTCAAGTCCTTCTTCTGTCAAATATGTTGGTGATGTGACTCAGGGGCAAGTTACTTAACTTCTCAGTGTAACAGACAACTCAGTGTTACATGAATTGTGGATCAGTTAATAGGGAAGAATTTCCTCACTAGAAGTTCTGTCTACCAGTGAAATCACATTGGTTATCTAGACCCTACCTCAAAAGTTTTATTTTAATATTAGTCTTGTTTTTAGTTGTATTTTTGTGGTGGATTTTATATTTAATAGTTTGCACAGGTATGCATAGATATAAATCAAAAATATGCCTTTTGTTTTTCAGACCTGTGAATTCACTCATGAGAACTATTCAATTTCAAACTTCATTGCAGTGTTAGACACTACACTAGTTGTAGTTGTATGGGAATTCTTTTTCATACAGGATAATTTCTGTAGACTTGTATTTT
Source organism: Potorous gilbertii (assembly GCA_028658325.1). Classification (NCBI taxonomy): domain Eukaryota; kingdom Metazoa; phylum Chordata; class Mammalia; order Diprotodontia; family Potoroidae; genus Potorous; species Potorous gilbertii. Next base: position 440,417,586 of record CM053770.1, read on the forward strand.
TTCTAAGTCAAATCACTTTTTCTTTCCATGATAATGTTTTGAAAACAGAAATTGCTTATTCCTTCTGGAATTATTTGATTTCTGTCTTGTAGCCTTATAAAATAGTTGAACAGCATTTATTTGAAGTTGCAAAGATATGGAATTCAAGCTTACAGTTTAAATAGTAAAATCAAGCAGCCTAATGGATTATAGCTGGGTTTTTTTGTTGATTTGAAAGCACTTGAAAAGACTTTTAACAGGTTTTATTTCATCAGTAATCAGTTTAACCAAGTATTTTCTCTATTTGGGGCTGCTTTTTTTTTGATCCATTGTTATTTGTACGTAATTGGAAATGTGTTCTCCGAAACTCGTATGAGCTCCTTCTTTGATGTGGTAGTAATAATTTATTTTTTATTTTGCACAGACTCAAATCCAGTACCTCAAACAAGTTCAGCAGCCTAGTGTTGCCCAACTGAGATCAACGATGGTGGACCCAGCAATCAACTTGTTTTTCCTAAAAATGAAAGGTGAACTGGAACAGACTAAAGACAAACTGGAACAAGCCCAAAATGAACTGAGTGCCTGGAAATTTACGCCTGATAGGTAAACAAAACATACTCCCCAGTCAAGACTTCCCTGACAGTCCCACTACGAGAATGCTATGGTGGGACAGCCAAGTACTCGTTTCCACACCAAGACTCAGACGTTTTGAGCCAAAAAAGCCACATTCTTATACTGTCCAGCTTGTAATGCTTAATGTAAAACTTACCAGATGAACCTTGTGTTTCAGCTTTTTCTCTCCTCCCCCCCCTTGCTTCAGAGGCCTGACAGCGTCGGACTATTCCGAAGAAGTGGCCAACTTCGAAAAAATTCCCTTTCTAGAACATGTAGACACTTGACAAGTGTTTCTGTTTGAAGAAAATAGAGGGAGAAACAGAAGTCTTAAGTCTGTGGCACACTGTGTCTACAGACAGTTTGGAGGAAAGAAAACCTAGAGATTTTAAATCATGAATTGAACATGTAAAATTCCAGTAAAATGTAAAAATGGAATATGCTTCGCTCTTAACCTTGAGCCTAGTGACTTAGAGACACTAGAAGTCAGTTTTGCCAATAAGACTGTGGACTTCCTGCTTATTCTTTGAACTTCTGGGTCAAAACTCAAATGAGGTGAATTTTGCTCTATCTATATCTATATACATATAAATATATATAAAGGGTTTAATTTGCTTCAATAGTGATGACAGGGTCAAGTAACACATACCAGTCATAGTTCTTATGCTTATCTTTGGGCCCATCTAATTCGGGGCTCCTTTATGGTTTTAAGCAATGGTTTGTTCTTTGGTTGCAAATGATGTAGATAATTGATTCAGGACTGTACAAAAATGAAGGTGTAGTATCTATAGATTTAAATTGTCTGGAGCATTATATATAAGCAATCATTTCACAACTAAACTGTTTAAGGATATTGGTTGTGATAAGCCTCACTGCATATTTTTTCCAGTATTATAAAAATTATTACATCTCCACATTAATTAGGCACGTTATAATGGCAACCGTTCTTCAGTGTTAATGGGGATGTGTTTTTATTTCATATTGTATTGGGGCCTTTTGTAATTATTTTCTTGACTTAAAATATGCCTTGAAATAGTTGTAATAGCTCAAGGAATTTCTACTGATTTCTTCTGTTGTATTTTTAAATCATTGGGGTCTATTAAGGGCAGTTGCAAGAGTATTGTTGTGCTCTTCAAAATGAAGGAAAAAGGCTTTTATTTCTCACTTCCTAAAGACCTGCATTTATCCAGCTGGTATCAGTCAAGGAGCTTTGTCATACTTGGTACTTTTTGTCATTTTGTCCCAAGACGTTGCAGTAATATTGTGGGACAACTTCACAGAATGCCTGCCTGAAGATTGGGGTGTCAATCTTGGAAATGTGGGCTGTCAGGATTTTGATGTTTTGTGGCTTGGCAAAGGTCTAGTGTTCGTTGCTAGCAAATCCATTTGCTCACTTAGATATAAGGCATTACTTCTTCATGTCTCCATCCGACTGTCCTGGAGGTGAATTTTTTTCTTCAGATCATTCTATAAATCACCAATTCAAGTGTTCATAAGGTGATATTGGATTCTAAGATGAGTGGAAGATAAATGTTCCAGCATGTCCCAGCGTTTAAATGTAATTTTTATGAAAGGTGACTTAAGTTCTCTCTTAATCATTCAAATCAATTGTAAGTATCTTGAATGTATATGATTTAAGGAACTGTTATGTGGGGCAGTGGGAGGGCTGGTGAAGGGGAATTGTTTGTGTAATTTTCAGCAAAAAAAAAAAAAATGGTTCCTAACTTTTTAAAACAAGTAATCAAATCTGTGTATGAAATTAGCCAATTATGACAGCATGGAGATTTCTGTATGAATTTTTTGCCATTAAAAGCGAAAGAGATTGATTTTGATATCATAGGAAATTTTATTGATATGTATTTACTCAAGGCAATATATGACGTTTTTAAAACTTGTTACACAGGTAATTAGAAAGAATACTTTGAGATCTGCATTTTTTAAAATTGCAGAATAGAGAAGAGATTATCTCAGGTTTTATTTATTATATGATTGCCTTTAAACAGATTATCATTGGTTTATCAATATTTTGTCTTGCATAATTCAAGTAGAAATTGGTAATTGTTTTCATACATGCAATTTAATTCTTAATTTTTAGAAGGAGAAGAACTTAGAGAAATATTTGTAATATATATTTGTGTGAAGATACATTTTAGGAACATCTCAAATACTAATAAATAGCAATGTTTTTAAATTATCCATATGCATTTAAATATTTGAGAAGCTGTATCTCTTAAGGGGCCAAATTCCCTTTTTAAAAAAAGAAAGAGAAAGAAATAGGGAAACAAGATCATACAACATTATGTCCCTTTTCAAAATAGTTGAATTGATTATTATGTTTGATTTGTGAGTTGAAAAAAGTTCTGAATTTTAAAATTATTCTAGAGATAGGGTTTCTTATTTACCATATGGTCTCATTTAGTCATATAGACTCATAGACAGTTCTTATGAATTTGCTAAGTTAGATTTCATTTAATAGTTTTGGTATAGTTACTACTATCCCATGATAGATAACCCAAATAGAATAAATGTGACAGTCTGATAAATAGAGTAGTTGCAGCAATATTGCAAACAGAAATATTGTTTAAAATGCTTAGAAAGATCTAAATTTCTTTGTGTTTACAAAACAATTCATTTCTTATCATTTGTATAATGCATCAAGTTTTAAGTGTCATGCTTAATACTGAAGGAGAAACAAACTTCAATTGATTTTATAATTAATATTCATTTTATATCCTTGCATAAGTTGGCCTTTCAGGAATCTTTCAAATGGTAGTCAAAAACACTTGATTTTGCTCATTTCTACTGATACTACCAAGAAAGCAAGTTAACAGAAAGAATTTATGAAGAAAAATTAGACATTCTCTACTTCTGTTTGTGACCCTAACATCCATTTCAAAATGCATCTTTTCTACATACGTTTCCTAGTTGATTCTCAATTAGTTAGTAAAAATTTGGAAACTGTAATATTACAAATTACAGATTACATTCTGGGGAAGCATTCTTATGAATTTGGAGTTCTTGTGATGGTGAAGTGAGCAAGGATACTAAATAAAAATATAAAACATCTCTTTTTTTAACGCAAAAGAATAATTTTCCTATTAGGTATTGACTTGTAGTTTGGCCAAATATGTGTTTGTGTCTTTGTAATTGCTTTTGTTTTGTCTAAGCCACAGTTGTCTAGGTTTAGCCATAGTTTATATTTCATAAGGAAGTTCAGTTAATTCATATTTTGCATTTGAAACTGAATATTTACTTGAATTAACTACAAGACCTGGCATTGGACATCGCATCAAGGACAGAAAGCAAGTGGTTGTATATATTCCCATTGTTAAGTTTTCAAGACTTGACTGGACCAGATGCCATTGGGAGCAACACATCTGGAAAGTATGGGATGCCTAAATGAAAGATAAAGAGGACACAGTGTTGGCTCTGATTTTTTGGAATATATAACCTGTTTTAAGTTACTTTTCAGGAAAAAAAATTATCACAAATTGAAAATATCTGATATAATTTTGTAAGAGAAAGCTTTAAATTACTTATAATAACTCAGCTTTTTTTTTCTCTGAATTTGAAACTTAGTGACAACAATATCCTTCTTATATTCAAGTTCTGAAGAACTTTAAAATTTTAATCAGGTCTTCTTTTTAAAGGATTTTGAACATACATGATGAAAAACAGTTTTTATATTGCTGTTGAACAAGATTTTTTTTTTCTCTCAGTATGTAGACAAACTGAATTGAAGGGGTTTTAGGGTTTACATTTTCTGTTGTATTTTGCATAGAATTCCCTATGGAACTAAAGGTTTTCAGAAAGTATAACTAGCCCAGTTTGGTAAATATCCACTTTTGCATTATTGTTTGAAAAATATATCCCTTAGCCCCTATTCTGTCCCAAGATGCATCATTTTGTACATAAAACTGTAGATATCTAAACAAACCCCAAATTGACCTATAGATAAGTCCAAGTTTAGGAAGAATTAATACACAAAAAAGTTTATAAAACTGGTAAATTAAGGAATATGTATTTCTACTACCAATGGCTTCTTTGCTTTAGAAAAGAACCTAATGAATTTCTTTAAATATCAAGCTCTGTTTAATAAATACCTTTATGAAGTGAATATGATCCACAAAGGTTCCTAAAAAGTCAGGTATAAGTTACTCTAGAGTAAATGGTTATTTATATGAAATAGTTTTTTAAAGCAATACTCCACATAACCCTTCCTGCAAACATACACTTATATATGTGTATGTTAACATAGATTTTTACGTGTTTTCTTTAAAACTGGGCGTTCCTAACATGCCTATTTTGAACATCAGGTTTTCATTCTTTACTACTTAATTATTATTCCCTAAACAGAATATTGAATAAAACTTTTGGTAGTGTGCTCGGCCTTTAGACTCCCCCGTGCATATTATTTTTGTTAGTATATTGGGGTAAGAATGAATGGATTCCACATTGGATTTAATGCTGTAATATAAAAGCAAGAAATGGCCATTTTAGCCATATATATTTAAGTTTTGCTTTTTTACTTCTGACATCAAGTAACTGAAATGCTGAAGATCAACATGAACAAGAGGAAAAAGTGGTAATTACAGGGAGATTTACTGTTGTGACTTAGTTATTTTGAGCTATAATGTATAAATTATGATGTCTGGAAAACATTTATTATTGCTATTAAAATTGTAATCAAGGAAGATTATGAAAGATTTTTTCTTCATTTTGTGATGGAAGGCTCTTTCCTTTGCAGCCAAACAGGCAAAAAGTTAATGGCGAAGTGTCGAATGCTTATTCAGGAGAATCAAGAGCTTGGAAGGCAACTGTCCCAGGGACGTATTGCACAGCTTGAAGCAGAGTTGGCTTTACAGAAGAAATATAGTGAAGAACTTAAGAGCAGTCAGGATGGTAAGGGCTTACTTTTTGACACAATGTTCCTTGGAAATTTTGCACTGGCTTTAAAAATCTGCCAACTTGAATGTAATACAAATTGTGGTACAGGATTGGATTACCTTCTTTACATAATAACATTGTGAAGAAAGTACTATTTGAAGAATGGGAAAAGGGGGCAAGGGTGAGAAAAGGACATTTAAACTATAGATTTCTTATAAATACAAAGGCCATTCCTTTACTGTCCAATTTATTAAGTGAATATGCATGTATAGGGCAACATAGCTATACTTGAAACAGTTTGCATAGTTGCAGCCATTCTATTTCTTCTTTTCTTTAGCAGTTATGGAGACAATAAAGATATATAGAGGGAAGTATCCAAGAATTGATTCTGCAAACTAGAATTCATATTTGAAATAATGTATGAACTTCATTGGAATAAACTGCTCAAATAGCATCTTAAAATATATTATCTGGCCCTTTTACTTCTAGTAAGCGTAATCTGTAAGTTTTATAAAACTGATTTATCCATACAATCTACTAAAATTTGCCACATATTTGCTGTTTTTCTTAGGTGCTTTAAGAGTTTTTTTTTAGGGAAGTGTGCCTTTTGCCTTCTCTTTCTTCCTCCTTCTAAATTCTGAAAATGTATTTTGTAACTATTTTGCAGAGTTAAATAAAATTAGTGTAGTCAGTGGATTTCTTAATTAGCTGTGCTTACAAGTAAAAATGGTTTTCCATGAGTTGTCCTAGTACTTAGAATCCATACATCTTAATGTAGTAGGCTGTTTTACTTTTTTTTTTTTCTTTTAACCTCTGTTTTAAGCAACTTCCTCTAAGAAGGCTTAGGAAGAAGACATCAAATGGACCATCTATAGTGTACATATAAAATACATGAAACTTATCTGAAAGTTAACCCTAGATAAATTTCAAACCTCATTTGTCAATATTTTACTTGAATACCCTTGTTTGAATTCTCGATAATAGTATTACTCTCCTACTATATGAAACTTGTTTTTAAATGATATTAAAAGCAGGTTTGACTTTTTCTTTAAACAGAACTCAATGACTTCATTATTCAGCTTGACGAAGAAGTAGAGGGTATGCAGAGTACCATTCTAGTTCTTCAGCAACAACTGAAGGAGACTCGCCAGCAGTTGGCTCAGTACCAGCAGCAGTCTCAGGCCTCAGTCCCAGGTACCAGCAGGACTCCATCTTCTGAGCCTTTAGACCAGGGAGAAGTTGTGGGTAAAGACTGCAGCCGTCTGGCTAATGGACCAAGTAACGGCAGCTCCTCCCATCAGAGGACGTCTGGGCCTGGATTTTTTAGGGAGGGTAACACAACAGAAGATGACTTTCCTACATCTCCAGGGAATGGTAATAAGGTCTCCAACAACTCTGAAGAGAGAACTGGCAGAGGAGGTAGTAGTTACATAAACCAACTCAGTACGGGGTATGAAAGTGTAGACTCTCCCACTGGCAGTGAAAACTCTCTCACACACCACTCAAATGACACAGACTCCAATCATGATCCTCAAGAGGAGAAAGCAGTGACTGGGAAAGGTAACCGAACTGTGGGTTCCCGTCATGTTCAGAATGGTTTGGACTCAAGTGTAAATGTACAGGGCTCAGTTTTGTAACATTTTTCCAGCAACATTTTTATACAGTGTCATTTAATTTGGGAGAGGATACTGTCCGGAAACAATTTTAATTAGTGCATAATTTTTGTCACAATTTGCCTTTTTGTGCAGTGTGGGGTTTTTTTTGTTTGTTTTGTTTTTTTTTTTCCTTGCTTCAATACCTCTGCCACTTTGGAAATTGTAACAGTTAATTACGTTGAACGTTGCTAAAAGGACATTTGTGTAGGCTCAAGTTATTTTTATATGAGTTAATGTGAAGTTGAAAATGGAAATAATTTCCACAAAGTATAACACAATGATGTCTGTATAAATCCATGTATATCTAGAACTTGTGCTGTGTAAGGGCATTCTTACTCATACTGTTCTTATCCTTATGCAACATTCAGATTTGTCATAGTAGTTGTGGGTTTATGACTGCCAAGTTTGCCCAGTACAGTAGTTTTATCACTAAAAGTTGGACTGTTGATGGAGTCCTGTAGTAGTTTCAGTGTTAATTACAGTTTTTTCCACCATACATCTGTGCATTTTCTCTTTAGGTGACTGAATGTTTAAGAATTTTGTGTGCATAGTTACTCAGTTTTTATGAACTGTTGTATCCTGTTAATGCAGATTGCTCTGTGACTCCACTATATCTTACCTGTACTGACCAAACCTAAATAAAGATTTTTAATAATGTAACTTCTTCATTAGTTGTTTTTTAGTATTTAATAGCACTGTTTTCCATGAACATTTGAAGTCCAGTTCAGCAATACTTTCAACCAGTTGCAAAACTGAGACCTAAGTTTATGCTGAGTCTAGGATGCTTTTTAAAGAGGGACAATTAGTGTTTATGATCTAACTTTAGTTCAATACAGTAAATTATGTTATTGCTTGTTTTGAATATTGAATCAATGCTATTTCAATTATACTTCTGCATCGTTAATACTGTGGTGTATTAGAATTTGTAATTGTATGATATGCCATGGTAGGAAAAAGCACATTTTCTGATCAGAAGATCAGGCCTACTTTTTTATTTAGTGGCTAGCCATCTCTAGTCACAGGTAAACAAATGATTTTGGAAGTTTTCTCTTATGTAATGGGGATGAAACATTGTCTCTAAGAATTTAGCTATGTTGATAAGGTAATTGCATTTAGGGTATTTTAAAATGTATACTCTTTAAGAAGATAAAAAATGCATTGCCAAAAACTGAAGTATTTGATTTAGTCGTTATTAGACTAATTAAAGTAGCGTAGAAATTGTCAGGAAAAGTTTAAGCCTAATAGAAGTATTATTGCCTAACGTGGATAACACAGTGAAAGCCCATTTAAAAAAATTTTTTCTAACTGGTGTATAAGTAAACTTTAAGTCTTTAGTGGTATATAAAATGTTCCACTGGACTGTCTTGAAATTTTGGTATATGTAAGATGTCAATGAATTATTAGTATCCTGCACTATTATGAATGGATTTGTAATTTTCTTGTTCATGTTTTAATACTTAAAAGTAACGATTGCTTCCCTCAAAATACCCATCAGAATACTGTGTTTTTAAAATAATTGTACTTGTTCTTGAAATCGCTGGACCCCTAATATCAGTAGTGCAAGTATAGTAAATGTACTAGTAACATTGAACGTAGTATATGTTGATAATTTGTTTTTACTAGGGTTGTATTATGTTAACGAGTAGTATCAAATGTAGATTAAAAGTTCTTGAATGTAGGATTTTTTTCCATGTAAGTGCATCAAAATATTAATTTCATATGAATTTTCTACATAAGATCCAGGATTATTATTTTCTTAAGGGTAATCAATCAGCTTCTACAAAGTATTCCTTGTTGTCCAGGTATAAAATGTGTTATTTTTTTTTTAAATCATAGCTTTAATTTTAAAGTTTACATTAGTTGTCTTCAAATAAGTTTTTTAAAATAAGGAAAAAGGATGCTTTGGCTTTCTTTAATTTTTTCAGGGTTTTGTGCTTTGCTTGTCTCTGAGGATGGTGAAGAACAAATGAAAGTATCCTAGAGAATTATTTTGTTGAATTTTCCCTGGAAGTTAGAGGCACTCAGAAGTTTTATTGAAGCCTTAGCAAAGTTAATTCAGCACGTGCATTGTAAATCATTGAAGTAGAGAGAAAAAAAAATTCTGTGAGAAGTTTCTTAGGGCTTGAGTATATTTTATGTGTATGCTTTTGGAAACATATTTTTCTCCTCTGATGGATTATATAAATTCCGTACGAGGATGTGAGTTAAAAATGAACGTTTATGATGAGCTTAAATACCAAGAAGATTTCAGTAATATGTTGGAGGACGTACTAGGCTTTCTAATCATTACACTAAACGTTTTTAAATGAAGTAGTCTGTGGTCTCTGGTCTCCCTTAGAAATATGCCAGAGGTAAGCATGCTTATTTTCTACTCTATCTTATATAAAGTATTTGAGTGGAAGGAAAGAATATACCTATACCAAATGGTATTCCATAAGTACTAGCATAAAAATGAGTTACATGATAGAAAATTAATTAGGCAAGATTTCTTGGAAGTGGTTAATAAAAAACAATGCTTTGTGTAAAGTAGTTGTGACCAAAGGTAGGTTCCCCTTTTGTCTGTCCCTCCATGGTGTGCCTTTGGTCATAGAAATCAGCACATCTCTGAACAGTAAGTGGATTTTTCTTAAGCTTTGTGCTTGACTAGGGGTGCTGAGTTGGATAACAAGAAATTTAAGAGGGAGCCCAGTCATGAGGCTGAGTTTGAATATGACAGGGCACTGCAGGAGAATAACATAAAAATTGTATTTATAAGAGATAATTCTGGCATCTGTATTTCTAATCCATTCTCTTTAGGAACAAATCCTTAATTGGAAGAATTGGAAGTACAGGAGACCTTGAAGATCAGTAGTGCATGGGCTGATTGGGGCTTTGGACATGGATGGTTGTTGTGGAATAAAAAGGAAGAGTCGGTCCAGTGGCAGGACTTGGAACCTCCAAGGGGGAAAGTAGGCTGAATTGGTGGTAGAAAAACTAGGATGTTTAGAGGAGAAATGTGATTTTACTTTTGCCAGCAGCAACAATACAAGTAAAGATCTGACCTATAAGTTAAGCACTTGCAAACATGATAGATGCTAGAAATATAGGTTTTAAAATCATGAAGAAGGTAGAAGATAAAACTACTGGACTTGATGAACTTCCTTGAAATGAGATAGAACCAGGACCAGGATATTAGGCTTAGAACCTTGAGAATACTCAGTTACTGAATGAGTAGGAAGGTGAGAAATTGTTAAAGAGGCAATTACTAGGAAAACAGAATGTCATAGTAGCCAAGGGAGGAAGAAAATGAAATGTGGTAGTCAAGAAGAGTAGAAAGGCTATATAACTTAGGACAGGAAAATGTTCGAAAAGTCAGTTTGGCAGAAGGTTGTAGAGGGAGGTAGGAAATAAGACCTTGAGAATAGAACAGAATGTTGTTATAAAAAAACAAAACAAAAATTCTATGATATATGAAACAGGGCAGCCAATACATATGTGTATATATATGTTTATGGGACTTTTTGAAGAGAGGAAAAGTGGAGGTTTTTAAAGCCAATGATAAATGTCAGTAGGTAGAAGATTAAAAATGCTAGAAGGAGAAGGAATGAGTCAGAAAAGCTTATCTTTTATGGCATGGGAGGGTGACAAAATAGAATACATCTAAAGAAGATATTTCATCTGAGATAAAAGGAAAAGACTAAGAATTAAAGAGGAAGTGGGTGAATCTTTTCCAGAAATTGTGAGAAAAAATAAATTCTTAGCTGTGAGGGACTAGAATGATCATTGGTTACTGGAGTTAAAAGATTTTTGATAGATGTCAGAGTGAGCCAAGGCCTTGTTAAGGTGTAGGGTTCATCTAGAGATTGTGAAATGTATTGTGGGTCAGATGTTTGTTCTGGAACTTAGTAGTTAACATGTATCACTAGAAAGAAAAGCAAAAAAAAATGAGAGTCATGATCCATATATCAAGAGACTGGACTTTTAGAATGGCTGAAGATTAAGGTGAATTAAGATGCTTAAGTCAAATGTTGAAATTATTAATATAATAATTAATATTTATGTCATTCTAAGGCTTATAACCATTTTATATATATTCCCAATCTTTACTAAATCCTCTGAAGTAGGTGCTATTTCTCTCATTTTATATCTGAATAAACAGGCTCAGAAAGGTTTAATATTTAGTGGGAATGTAGGGAAAAGTGCTGTTTGAAGGAAGTTTCATTCAGGTGTTGATAAGGAATTGATCTTTTAATGTGGTTCGGAGGAAATATTAAGCAGCAGTAACCAGGATTTGTTGCATGGTAGAGATGAAGAATGGGATTGATGCTGAAATGACAGTGGGGAGCATGTTTTCAGTTCCATTGAATCAAGTGAAAGAAAAGAAAATAGCATCTGGAGAATCAGTTTCTATAATGAAGACCAATCAGAAAGGCCAGAAAATAGGCCTATTTCTAATGGGAATATGTGCAGTGAAACTGTAACCGTAGGCAAACCACTTAAATTTCTGAACCTCAATTTCCTCATGTGCAAATTGGGAATAATCCTTTCATTACTTACCTCATAGATTATTGCAAGGAACACATGAGGTAATATGTAAAAGAGTAAACTGAAAAGTGCTGGACATGACCACATGATAAAATTTTTAGTCCTTAAGTAAATATTGGGGAATACCTGTCTTGGATGGTCTTAGTCACTTAAGCTTTTCTTATGCTTTCAGAATATACAGTAGACCAAAGAGCAAAATCTGTTTGAAAGTGGACACCATTGTATTTTTTTCAAGTAAAATATTAGGACAGAAACAGGCCCCAGACGATAGAACATAGAGGCAAAGTTAGCAGGACAAGGGCAGAGCAAAGGAGAGAAGGAAGGTTAAGAGAATTGAGTTAGTCAATGAAGTACAATGAATGTGTAGAAGGAATTGAAGGTAGTATATCCAGAAGGAGGGATTTGGGAGAAGTAAAGGTACCTGCCACCATACCCTCACTGTCCTTTATCTCTTCTCCCTTTGATGGCCTAAACTAGAAAAAGCTTTCTGTCCTGGTTGCTTTTACTTTCTTGCTTCCCTTGTTTCTCCACTCCCTTGAGAGGCAGTAAAGGCAGAGTAGAAAGAACACAGGATTTGGATTCAAAAGACCTGCATTCATATATCGCCTGTCACCTAGTGCCTGTGTGGTGATCCTGGGACCTCAGTTTGAGATGATCTCTGAGGGCCCTTTCAGCTCTAAACTTGTCATCCGATCTGTTGCCATCAATTTCTGTTTGACTTCCCTTCACTCAATGTCAGTAGATTATTTTGACAAAATTAGACAATAATTACTGTCTAAAATAATATTTCTTAATCTCTCCTCTCTGGCTTTTAGTCTTGCTAACTACTTACTCTTTCTGGGTACTTTGTCCCTGATGGTCTTTTTGGGAGGATGCTCTGTCATTGGCCTTTTCCTACCTGTTTGAATATCACCTTTACAGGTGATTCATAGATACCCACTCCTCTATAAGAGTGCATTCTAAAGTTCTGTCTGGGATTCTTTCTCAGTATGTGCTCCTTTGGTGATCTCACCAGTCCCTATGGATTAAATTATCATTTATGCAGATAGCTCTCATCCCATCTTCATTTCTCTCCTGAGGGTCAGTTCTGCATCCCTAATTGCCTACTTGACACTTCTACCTCGATGCCCTATAGGCTTCTCAAGCTTATCATGTCCAAAACAACTCATTACCTATTCCCTAAAATCCACTCTTTATCCTTCCTTTCATTTTTGTGTTGAGGACACCACCATTATTGAAGTCCCTCACCCTAAGAAGTATCCTTTATTTCAATCTTACATGTCCAATCAGTGGCCAAGTCTTGTGTATTCCATGTACTTTAGATATCTCTTCGATTCATCCCTTTGTCTTAACTCATAAAACAATGACCACAATTCAGGTGCCTCGTCACCTTTCCTTGGACAATTGCAATAGCTTTCTAATTAGCCTCATGGCCTACATTTTTTTCCTCCTTTCTCCAACTCATTCTCCAACACAACTGTCAAATTAGTATTCCTAAAATGCATGTCTGACCTTGTTATTTATGCTTAAAAAGGCTGTGACTCCCTGTTGGTTTTAGATTAAAACAGAAAACTCATTTTGACATTGAAAGCTCTTCAATCACACCAGGCCATTTTTCCAGGCTCACTCTGTTGCCAAGGCCCGTCGTTTTTTTCTTTGTACCACTTTTCATAGACTCCCTCTTCTTCTTTGTTACCACCACCCTTGTGCAGGCCATTACCACTTCATACCTAAACCACTTCAGTAGCCTGTCTAAGGTCTTTTCCTGATTCCAGTCCATCCTCGGTAAAACTGACCTTCCTAAACAACAAGTCTGATTTTGTCTTCCTCCTATGCAGTAAACTCCAGTATCTCCTTACCTACAGGATCAAATATAAAACCTTTTTTGACTTTCAAAGCCCTTCATGATCTTACTGCTTCCTCATGATCCAGTGATGGTGACTTCCTTGCTGTTAAACTTTTCTACCAACTGATAACACTGTGAATAGAGTGCCAGACCTGGAGTCAGGAGGACCTGAGTTCAAATCCAGCCTAAGGTGCTGTGAGACCCTGGGGGGGGGGTCTGTTTGCCTCAGTTTCATAATTTGTAAAATGAACTGGAGAAGAACATGGCAAACCATTCCATTGTCGTTGCCAAGAAAATCCCAAATGAGGTCACAAAGGTTCCAAAGCCTATGATCCTATGAATTCAGGCCAAATTAAAGAATTCATAAAGACAGACAATCAAAGGGCAGCTAAGTGGTACAGTGGATACAGCTCTGGGCCTGAAGTCAGGAAGACCTCAGTTCATATCTGGCCTCAGATACTAGCTGTGTGTCCCTAGGCAAGTCATTTCATCCAGTCTGCCTCAGTTTCCTCATCTGTCAAATAAGCTGGAGAAGGATATGGCAAATCTTTCTAGTATTTTTGCAGTTCATTTGAGGTGAGGGGAAAGAATTGGGAGAATATTGGAGAAGCCTCTATATAGTTCAAAGCCTTTTTTTTTTAATTGAGAATTTAAATTCAGAGTATCACCATGAAGTTTTCCAGAATAATACATTCATCCACTCTCAAAAGCCTCACAAATCTTAGGTGATGACCTTTGAGCATGATCCCCCTCCATCCTACTTCGCTTTCCTCACTTTCCCTTTCCCGCTTTCCTCACCTTCCCGTTCCCACCTTCCACCCCTCTCCAAGTCACCATTTTCAGTCCTTGCCCTTATCATAGTTATACTGATATAACTAAGATGTTGCTATGGACTAGGCCACCATGAGGAGATGGGGTGGGTGAGGTACAGAGTACAAAAATGCTTACAGGATCACAAGTCAAGCAGTTTATTTCTCACAGGTTTATAAGCATGGGGCTTCCCAGCCCTAAGGTCTCATGGGTGCAAAAATGGTGACTCTTACAATGGGATAGGTACTCCAATTGCAAGATCTCTGGATCTAGGATCCCTTATCTCCATTTGTTGTTACTGAGCAAATTCCTAAGGACCAAGTGGGAGAGAGACCCTAAGGGACAGTCAGTCGGGACTGTGAGCCTCTCCACCTCCCTTATTGATAAGGGCATTGTATGATTGGGAAAGTTTGCTAACCTTACATAGATTAAGGTAGTTTACTAAACTGATTATAAGTAGAACCTTGCATTCTTTGTCTAATTGTAGCTAGCTCAACTAGTACTGGGTACATAGAAATTTCCTGGTACATCAGTCACGCAGGGATCAAATATGAAGTCACTTCAGTTAACCAGGGCCTAGTAATTGGTTAATACTCACAGACATCCTCTGTGTTTGGGGGCAATGGTTTCTTCAAGGTTTCGATTTTGTAAGTGCTACAGTTGCAGCTATAACCCACTCAGACTTTACTGAGGCGTGACCCAACCAAAAGGATAAACCATTTCACAAGGGTAAGGGGAGAGAAGAATTTATTAAGCACCTACTACATGGCAAGCACTGTAAAAATAGTGTCTCATTTAATCCTCACCAACAACCCTATGAGGCAGATGCTATTATGATCCCCATTTTACAGTTAAGGAAACTAAGGCAGACAGCCCTGACTTGCCCTGAGTCTAGATCCAGTGAGCTATCCACTTGGCTACCTAGTTCCCCCAGTAGCATCTAGTAAAAAGGATTAAATTCTGTGGATTCAAGTGGGGTTAAAAAAGATTACTCAGATTACCAAGATCCATCACTTTATCCAAAGTTCTAATATTCAAAACTGTCAATAATTTCACAGTGATTTCTAAGGAACTTGGGAAGACAACATAAAATGTTAAATTTCCAAGAATAAAAAATAATTTGAAAGGCATCTATGGTGAGAACAGGGGCCTGTTCAATTTACGAAGTTTCATGAGTGTTAGTGGGAGGATGAATGGAATAAACTCACACCTGCTTGGGAGTTGGTTATAATTAGGTTACAGAGAAAGGAGTCCCTTCCTGGCATCATAAATGTATTTTTAAAAATGAGTATCTTTTGTTTTTACATGTACATTTCCCAAATGTATTCCTTCCCAGAGAGCCACTGACCATAATCAAGAACAGAAAAGGGATTTAGGAACTGGGACGGGGGGAAGTTGTGGTTAAATGCAGTTTTTCATACCTCTAGCTCCCTTACCTCTGCAAAAAAGTGAGAATTGCCTTCTCACCTCTTTTTGGAGGCAAGTTTGTTCGTTACCATTTAGCAGCATTCAGTTTCAACATAAATGTATTTCTATGGGTAGTATGGTGTATGGATGGAGTACTGGATTTGCAGTCAGGAAGATCTGGATTAAATCCCACTTCAGTTATTTACTACCTGTTAAACCCAGGGCAAGTCAATTAACCTCTCTGAACCTCAGTTTCCTCATCTATAAAATGAGGGAATTAGACTAAATGGCTTCTAAAATCCTTTCTGGTTCTAAATCTATGGCACTGTGATATATTATTTTTTTATTTCACAGTTATTTCACGTCTCAAAACACACACACAACCCTCTCTCAGCCAGAACTCACGCGCGCGCGCGCACACACACACACACACTCTCCCTATTAGCCATTGAAAATACAGTGGAGGAAAACCAACCAATGTAGCAACTACATGACACATTCAGCATTTGCAGCATCTCCCGTTCAGTCTAAAAGAAGGAGAAGTGACTATCTTATCATGTCCAAACGCTGTGTTTAATATATATGGTTGTACTCACGTTGCACATTATTGGGGTTCTGCTTTGTTCATTCTATTTCAGCCCATGTAAGTCTTCATTTCCTTTCATCTCTACAATCTGATCTGTCACCCTACTAAACATGCACCATGCGTGAATCAGGCCTGCTTGCAGGAAAAGAACTATGTACTCACACTGAAAATGATGCTTTGTATAACTAGTTTGTTTGTCTGTATGTGTCTTAAGAATTTCTCAGTTGCAGGCCATGTAAGCCTGACTTTTCTTGGTCATTGGATAGAATCTGGGAATATTCTGGTAAGGCTAGTGATAAGTCCCTCTTCCTCAGCTGAATGCTGACTAGAAGCCATGTGTCACTTGCAGCAGTTTTCCTAGCTGGGTGAGTCTGAATCAAAAAGGAAAATCTAACAAACAAGTGTGGTTCAAAATACCAAAAGAAAAATCAGGGCTTCTTTCTTTCTCATTCATACTACATACCTACCCTCAGTTTCATCCTCTCTGCTCTCCCTCTCCCTGTGTTCTGTCCATGGCATCAAAGAATCTCCCTTGTCCTCTCTTCCTCCTGTTATTGTTCAACTGTTTCAGGCCTGTCCGATTCTCTGTGACCCCATTTGGGGTTTTCTTGGCAAAAGTACTGGAGTGATTTGCCATTTCCTTCTCCAGATCATTTGACAGATGAAGAAACTGAGGCACACAGGATGAAGTGACTAGCTCAGGGACACACAGCTAGTAAGTGTCTGAGGCCAGATTTGAATTGAGGTCTTCCTGACTTCAGGCCCAGAGCTCTATCCAGTGCACCATCTAGCTGTCTTTTGATTGTGTATCTTTATGAATTCTCTAATTTGACCTCAATTCACAGGAAGATAGACTTTAGAAATGGTCAGAACCTTAGAGAAAATTCTATATCATTAGAATGATAAGAATCCTAAAAGTTGTACAGGATCATCTGAGTTCCTTCCTGAAACATGAATGCCTTCTACAATAACCCACTGAAGTGGTCATCCAGTCACACATCAATAAGAGGAAGCTCACATCATAGCCTCTTGAAGCAACACGTTCAGGGTTCTTAGTGGTTTTGTTTTGGCAGCTCTAACTGTTGTGTCCTTTTGTGTATCAAGCACTAATCTCCAGCCCTATAACCCTGCTCCCTGCTCCAGGTTTACCCTTCAGAATTAAGCCAGACAAGTCTTTCATACAGTGTCTTTCATACAGCTCTTCAAAAACTTAACAGACAACTGTCATTTGTATTGTATCTTCCCTTTTCCAGGATAAACATCCCAAGTTCCTTCACTGTTCCTCAGAATGCAGAGTTTTGAGTCCCCCACTTCCAACTGATCTCCCACCCACCATCCTCATTCCCCTCTTCTGCATATGCTACCACTTCTCAGTGTGCTTCTAAAACACGGCACCTAGAACTGAAATAATCTCTCGTATATGTTCTAACCATGGCAAAGAACAGTGGGATGAACACTTACTAGTTTGGAAATTTTGTTTCTACTAATGTAGTTAGTCTAAGATCACATTAGCTTCTTTTATGTTCTGTTACCTCAGGTGGATGCCAACAGAACTTGCAGTCAAAAATCATCAAAGTTTTTCTCACATGGTAGCTATTACTCCTTCATTCTATACATATGTAGATGAGTTTTTAACCTAAGTGCAGGATGTTAGGTCTAACTTTCCACTCTATCAAGATCTTTGAGGATCCAAATTATATCTTATAGTTTATTAGCTTCCCTATCACAGTTTTGTGTTATCCTCAAATCTGACAATCATGCCCTCTATATCTTTATTCAACTCACTGATTAAAACTGTTGATTGGAACAGGGTTGAGAGAGCACTAGAATTCCTCCCGAGACTTCACTCCAGGTTGACAGTGGTTCATTGATCAACGTTCTCTGGGTCCTACTCGGTCAACTGGTTCTGAACAAATAAACTATTTACATTTGTCTGTCTTTTTCACAAAGATATTGAGAGACTTTGTCAAATGACTTAGAGAAATGATTCTAAAGTATTAAGTCCTTATTATGACAGATACCGTGTTAAGTTCTGGGGATATAAACACAGATAAGCAAGACAATCCCTGCCCTCAAGGACTTGAGTGGTAGAAAAGAACACATAAAGGAGAGCAAGAAATGATGAGGATTGCGAGGAGAAACACATGCATGACAGCATGGTGTGGAAATGGCCCAGAAATGGCATGAAAGCCTGTTCCACGCAAGAGAAGGCAAAAGTTTTTCTCTTGGAGCCCAGAGTTATTCCAGGGGCAGTGAAGCCTCTTAACTTCAAAGATAATTTTTTTAAAGTAACTTTTATTGTAAATATAATAACCCTTTTTAAAAAATAAGCACTCCATTGTTGCTATTATTACAAAAGATGGTTTATTTCATTGATGCGGGTAGTTCCTTCTACCATTTCTGGTGACATCTTACTTATACTGTCTCAGTCTATGATTCTTATTCATGTCCTTCATAAATCCTTATTCATTCCACATGGAGGAAATCACCTTTCTTAAACTCCCCCCTCACACAGATTTGGATCATAGAGTAATCAATCAATATCCACCAATGAAGAGAGCATTAACAATGGCTTGAGCCCTGGGTTACTTACATTGACTGAGTTGAATTACAAATAAATGTCTAGATACTTGTATGTCCTCTAATCCAGCTGGCTTGGAATAGTCTTTATGTAAGAACTGGTGTACCTATAAGATGATAGGTGAGTATATATGCAAATAACCTGATTGCAAATATAACTGAAACACTGATGAATCTTACCTTCGATACTTATCTAGAAGAAAACAGCAATATGTGGCTAAAATTACCACACACATGACCAACCAGTTTACTTAGCCATGTTTAAGTTGGTGTATTACTACCTTTTGTCATTATTTAGTCAAATTAGTTGTGCCTTACTCTTCATGACTCCATTTGGGGTCTTCTTGGCAAAGATAATGAAGTGGTTTACCATTTCTTTTTCCACCTCATTTTACAGACAAGGAAACTGAGGCAAACTGTTAAATAAACAACTTGTCCAGGGGCACAGAGCTCAAATTTGAATTCCAGCCCTCCTGCCTCCAGGCCTGGGGCACTCTACCCACTTCACTACCTAGCTGCCATAAATACTTTCAGCTTGTCTCAATATAAAAGGCAAAGAGAATTGGGACCATAATTTGGATAAGCAAACCTTCCCTCTTCATTCCCTTAAAAAGAGATCCCAAAATAACTTAGGCAAATATTTTATGGAGTGAATTATCCGGATAATTTTCTTAATCATCCAATTGACTGTATATGTGGAATATTATCAAAGATATGGTGGATGGAACCAGCTTGGACTTTCTGCGTAGAAGACTTAAATTTTCAGTGGGAGCATATACATCTCATAAACAGGCAAACACTACGAATCAAGGTTTTGCTTTTCCGATTGTCTAAATTTAACAAACTGATGAACAACTTGCTAATAATGCAGGTTAAACTCAATTTGTCCTCGTGGACTTTGTATAGTTTCTTCTTTTCCAGAGAGTCAATTGATGAACTTTACTGGAGCTCCACTGGTTATAATTTTAACTAGGGCAGCATAGGACAGTTTCCATGAAGTTACAGGTCAGTCCTTACTTCCTCATTGTAGATGAGAACGTTTCCCATGTAAAGGGGGCTTACAGAAAAACACCAAAGGAAAGCTTTCATTAGTACATAAAATACCTCTAGGACACAAGAAAAAGTTAACTGAACCTTTGAAAAGCAGAGAATTTTAAAGTTTAATCTGATTTTGCATTTCTCTTTCCTCTTCCTCTTTATGTTCCCCCTCCTCAGTCCCTGTGCCTAAATTCCATAACATACCTGCCTCAAACTTTTAAGGTCTACATAGGCATGATACAGGCTTCCCAGAGGTAGCCTTACTGTGACCACTCAATTTACTTCCAAGTTAACAATGAAGTGAAGGGCTGCCTTTGAGTTGACTCTGCTGGCCTGCCAGTTATCATGGGTAGGGAGCAAGTCTCCTGTCCCTAGGAGAAAGAGAGTGAACCAAGTCACACAACAGCATTTCAAACTCCTGGCAGTGTCCCTATCGTCTAATAATAACGATAGCTAACATTTGAACTTTTCAATGGAGATCCAAAGACATCACTCAACCATACAAAAAGAATAAGCCCAACAGTAATGTGGGCAATGAATTGGAGGGATGAGAGAAAGGAAATAGAATAGCTAGGATGCTACTTCAACCATCAAGGCAGGTGTATTTAGGTTATTAGGAATGGATAGATATTCAGGATAGACATTCATGATGTAATTGTTTGGATATGAGAAGTAAAAACACCAAAGAAAACACCAAAGTTTCCAACATGAAAGATAGGCTAAATGGTGCTCACGCAGACAGAAATGGAGAATTCAGAAGGCCCAGTTCTGAGGAAAGGATACTATTGAAAGAATTTACTAACTCAGCTGCAGACATGTTGAGTTTTAGCAACTCACTGGCCCACCAATGTCCTTACTCTTTACTTGAATAAAGTGAATACTGGGGTGCAGTCAAAATGGTGGAGTAACAGGAGTTGCTAGCCCTCTCCCCATGAACCCAGCCAAATACCTGTAAAAAATTACTCTAAACAAATTCTGGAGCTGCAGAACCCACAGAATGACAGTGAAGCAAATCTCCAGCCCAAGACATCCTGGAAGACAATCAGGAAATGTTTTATCACACTGGGCTGGCAGCAGATCACAGAGCAGCCTGGGTTACGCTGGCACAAATGGGACCTAAGCAGGCCTTGGGGGGACTGAATCTGAGGTACTTGTGGAGCTTTCCAGACTTCACACCCCCAAAATGCTAAGGACAAATTGGAAGATCAGTGGAAACAACCTGTGGGAGTAGAGTGGTTGAGCCCAGAGCCCTTGGCAGAGGCAGTGGCAGCAGCAGCAATAGTAGCAGCCACTGTTTTTGGAGTTCTAAGCCCACAGATTGTGGGGGGATCGATTGGCTAACAATACACCTCAGATCCCCACTGGAAGCAGAGAACTACCTTGACAAAGAGCTCAAAAGTCAAGTAAATAGTTGGAAAAATGAGCAAAAACCAGAAAAAGAATCAGACTATAGAATCTTACTTTGGTGACAAGGAAGAACAAAGTATACAAACAGAAGACAACTAAGTCAAAGCTTCTCCATCCAAAGCCCTCAATAAAAATATGAATTGGTCTCAGATCATGAAGAGCTCAAAAAAAGATTTTGAAAACCAATTAAGAGAAGCAGAGGAAAAATTGGGAAGAAAAATGAGAGTGATACAAGAAAATCATGAAAAATGAGTCACCTACTTGCTAAAGGAGACTCCAAAAAAAAAAATGCTGAAGAAAATAACACTTTAAAAAATAGACTAACCCAAATGGCAAAAGAGATCCAAAAAGCCAATGCCCTAAAAAGCAGAACTGGCCAGATGGAAAAGGAGGTCCAAAAGCTCACTGAAGAAAATAATTCCTTAAAGATTGGAATGGAGCAGATGGAAGCTAATGACTTTATGAAAAATCAAGAAATTATAAAACAAAGCTCAAGGAATGAAAAAATAGCAGGCAATGTGTAATATCTCAGTGGCAAAACAACTGACCTGGAAAAGAGATCCAGGAGAGAAAATTTAAAAATTATTGGACTGCCCAGAAGCCATAATCAAAAAAAGAGCCTGGACATATCTTTCAAGAAATTGTCAAGGAAAACTGCCCTTATATTGTAGATCCAGCAGGCAAAATAGATATTGGAAGAGCTCCCAAAAGAAAAACTCATAGGAATATTGTAGCCAAATTTCAGAGCTCCCAGATCAAGGAGAAAATATTGCAAGCAGCCAGAAAGAAACCATTTGAGTATTGTGGAAATACAATCAGGATAACACAAGATCTAGCAGCTTCTACATTAAGGGATCACAGGGCTTGGAATATGATACTCCAGAGGTCAAATGAGCTAAGATGAAAACCAAGAATCACCTACTCAGCAAAATTGAGTATATTACTTCAGAGGAAAAAAAGGTTATTCAATGAAATAGAGGACTTTCAAGTATTCTTGTTTAAAAGACCCGAGTTTTGAAGAGAAAATTTGACTTTCAAATACAAGAATCAAAAGAAGCATGAAAGGTAAAAAGGAAAAAGAAATCATAAGGGACTTACTAAAGTTGAACTGTTTATATTCCTACCTGGAAAGATCATATTTGTAACTCTTGAGATTGTCCTCAGTATCAGGGTAGCTAGAGGGACTATATACATATAGACAGAGGGCACAGCATGAGTTGAATAGGTAGGGATAATACCTAAAAAAAATAAAATTAAGGGGTGAGAGAGGAATATATTCAGAGGAGGAAGGGAGAAATAGAACAAAGCAAACTATCTCACATAAAAGAGGCAAGAAAAAGCTTTTTCAATGGAGGTGAAGAGTGGGGAGGTGAGAGGGAAAGAGGGAACCTTACTCTCATCGAATTTGGCTTAAGGAGGGAATAACGTACACTCAATTTGGTATGAAAATCTACTTACATTATAGGAAAGTAGGGGGAAAGGGGATAAGGGATTATAGAAGGGGGAGGAGAATGATAGAGAGGGCAAATGGGAGGCGAGGTAATTAGAAGTAAACATTTTTGAGGAGGAATAGGGTCAAAAGAGAGAATAGAATAAATGGGAGGCAAGATAGGATGGAGGGAAATATAGTTAGTCTTTCACTATATGACTGTTATGGAAATGTTTTGCATAACTTACACATTTATAACCTACACTGAATTGCTTGCCTTCTCAGTGGGGATGGGTGGGAAGAGAGGAAAAGAGAGTAGTTGAAACTCAAAGTTTGAAAAACGAATGTTAAAAATTGTTTTTACATGTAACTGGAAAATAAAACATACAGGCAATAGGGTATAGAAATGTATCTTGCCCTACAAGAAAATAGAAGGGATGGGGTTAAGAGAAAGGAGGGGTATAATAGAAGGGAGGGCAGACTGGGGGAATGATAATCAGAATGCAGGCTATCTTGAGGGGGTAGGGGAGATGGGGAGAAAATACGGAACTCAAAATCTTGTGAAAGTGAATGTTGAAAACCAAAATAAATTAATTTTAAAAAATAAAAATAAAAGGAACCGCAAGTTGTACATAAAAAAGAATACAGTGAATTTTTAATCCCCCTATTTAATTTATTCAGTAATTTGTCAAAATTATCTGCAATTCACTTTACATGTTTACTTGTGTCTGTTGTCTCTGATACACAGTAAACTACCAAGAGGCAGGAACTGGGACTGATTCACAGAGTATGAGACCTAGTAAAGAACTCAGGAACTGTGAAATTATTTTGTTTTAGAGTAATGAAGATAAGAATGACTCATTGGCTCAAGTTTCCAGTTATAAAGGACTTAGAGATCATCTAGTTTAAATCTGTCATTTTAATAACTCAGAGAAATGAAGTAAGCTGTTCATGGCTAAACAGATAGTAAGAGGTAGGATCTGAATCTAGACTCTTCTAATGCCAGATTCAACACATTTCCAACTACTTGCTAGCTCATCTTCCAGGAAAATTAAAATTGACAAGGAGAAGAAATACTTAAGAATATAATTGTCAGACTGCTTGAGAGGTTACAGAGATAGTTAAGAAATTTTACTACTATGAAGACATTAAGGTCAGTTCACATTATCCTTGGCAGGGGTATTACTATATTTACCCAGTCAGCAAGTCAAATCAACATTAATTAAGCAATAATTAATTAATTATATGTCTGGCACTGTGTGAAACACTAGGGATGCAAGAAAGGCAAAAAACAACCCCTACCTTCAAGAGCTCAAAATCTGGAGTAGGGGGTGGAACATGCAAACAGCAACATACAAACAAGACCCCTAAAAGATAACTAGGAGGTAATCCCAGAGGTAAGGCGCTAGCATTAAGGGTGATCCAGAAAGATTTCTTGTAGAAGGGGGATTTTAGGAGGCAGAAGGAAATCAAAGAAGTCCAGACATGAAGATGTAGAGAATTACAAGCAGGGGGATAGCTAGTGAGAGCCCATGGAGCTGGAAGGCTGTTGCTTCTTGTACAAGGGACAGCAGAAGTCCCTGGATTGCACCAACCAGATGGGATTTTAAACCAGAGCCTCCAGCTGGAAGAGTACCATCACATTGAATTCCTTAATGTTATAGTACATCATCTTGAACACTTCTTTATAATAAATACTTCATGTCACCTCAACAACAAAAAAGGTGGATGGGGTAAATAAGAAATGTGTCTGAAAAGGTAGGGAGGGATCAAGTTAGGAAAGCCTTTGAAAGACAGATTTTTGGCTTGCTGTTTGGCATTCAAAGGCCTTCATAACCTAGCCCCCTCCTACCTTTACAATCTTCTTACACTTTACTTCCCAACATGTACTCTTGGATCCTGGGACACCGGCTTCCAGGTCGTTTCACAAACCAGGTAAGACCCTCCACCTCTCGGCTCTGGGCAGTCTCTCTGGCTTATTCTCCATGCCGGGTACATTCTCCCTCCTCCGTTTGGTCTACTGACTTCCTCCAAGTACCAAGGAAAATCCCATCTCCTACAGGAAGCCTTCCTCCACTCCTTTTAATTCCAGGACTTTCCCTCTGTCCATTTTTCCTATATATCGTGTGTGCAGCTTGTTTCGTATTTGTTTGTATCTCTTTTCCCGTTAGGTGACTCCTTAAGGGCAGAAACTCTTTTGTCTCATTTTGTATCCCTACAATGCCCAGAGCGCGGTGGGTGCTTAATAAATGTTTATTTGAGATTTTACACTCGATCCTGGAGGTAACAGGGAGCAAAGGCTCAGCCCTGCATTTTAGGAAATAGTCATTTGACAGCCGAGTACAGAGGATGGATCCGAGAGGGGAAGTCTCCTCGGAAGACACGTAGGCTGGAGGGGGTGGACCCCGGCAACTGTGCAGATTCCAAAGACTGGAAATCCTCCGAGACGGCCCTGGCTCCAGAAGGCCCATGCCACCTTCCAAAACTCGTTCCCACAGGGTCTGCATGGTTTCACACGTATAGCTGATGGCGCATGGCCAGCCTCCTCCGCAGACAGGGGAAGTGGGAGAGAATCTGGAACTCAAAATAAAAAAAACGTTAAACTCCTTCTCCTCGGAGTCCAGGTCTCCTGAATTCCTGCTTCCAAGCAGGCGGAACAAGGCAGGGCCGGGGCTTCCAGCAGCGCGGCAGCCCCGGGGGAAGGGCGAGGGAGGGGAGGGAGGGGCCGCGCGGGAGTCGGTTCCACCCGGTCCGGGTCTGCTCGCGGGGCGCGTTCGGAGCGCGGGGTAGCCCCGGAAGGCCGCGCCCCTCCCTCGGTCTCCCCGCCCACCAGGAAGTGCGCACGGGCCCCGGAGGCGGGCCGAGGAGGGAGGGCTGGGGAAGGCGGGAGGAGGAGGAGGGGTCTCTCTCCCGGACCCCTCCCCCCGAGGTGCGGTGCCAGCGCCCCACTCTCAGGCGGAGAGACGAGAGCTGAGCACGCTCCGGGGAAGCCGTGCAGCCGAACAGCTCCAGCCGCCGCCGCCGCCGCAGCCCGACCCCAGCGGGAGGATGAGCGCAGGCGCGGACCCCGTGGCCATCGTCTCTGCGGCCAGGACTGCGATAGGTGAGCGGCCACCTCACCTGCCGCACCACTCCTATCGCCCACTCACGCGGGGCGGAGCGGGCTCCGGGCGGGAGGCTGGGGCCGCAGCCGGCGCTGGCCCGCGGGGTTGTGGGGCGGGGGATTGTCTTCGGGACTCCCTGCCCGGCGTGCGTGTGGCCTCGCGTGGTCCGGGACCGGGGAAGCGAGAAGGGCGGAGAACCCGGAGGGGACGAGGCCGGGGACCGGCGTGAGGAAGCGCTGCCTTCTTCGGCCGCGGGGCGGCCCCGCCCCCGGCCCCCCTCCCCCCTTCCCCTCCTCCTGCTCCTGTTGCAGTGATTGGCTCGCCGAGGTAGGACCACCTCGAATGTTGGCCCCACCATTGGCTGGGGGAAAGATACTTTCTCGCCATTGTCCTCTGATTGGTCGGCGCCCAGTAGAGCCATCGGCTTATCACGTGTCAGGGGGCGGGGTACTCCTGCTTTGGGGCTTAATGGAGTGAAGAACGTTCATTGGGAAGTGAAGAGTCATTGATCATAGTTTTGCTGCGGTATCTATAGGTATCCATAGTGGCGTAGTTCGTTAGTTGAGAAATGAATGGAGGATTCATTGGGTCGTAATTTTATAGCTGGAAGCAAAGCTGTGCGGGTCAATGTTTATTAACTGGATTTTCTTGGGGAAAAACTTTTCTACGTACCTTTAAGTTGAACTGGCATTGTTAATACTTAAGTCTAGACGATCAACAGAACGATAAGTCAAGCTCAGTAGCAATTTTTGGTTTTTGAGGTGTAAATGCTGAGACTGAAAGTGGAAGGTCCTCCGGGTAGAACTGGCTCCAGCAAACCTCATTAGAAGGGACCTTACAGGCCCTGTTACAGGTGAGGAAACTGAGGCACAGGTTAAGCAACTTACCCGTTGTTATACGGTATTTAAGACAGGACTTGAAAATCAGGTCTTCCAGACTCCTAATTCTATTGTTTTGTAAATAAATAGGATTTTAGTGTCTCAGGAATTAAGGATTATAATGTACCCGATCATTAGCGTCATTTCTTATAAGTTATTGGATCAGCACATTAATGGACCAAAAAGCCCTGAATCACGAATGACAAAGAGGCCCAGGCTTCCTTTAAAAAGAGCTCTCTTCATTAGTCCTAATTCAATGCCTAACACTTAATAATGAGATATTTTGATAACAGTGGGCTGGGTTGGAGGAGATAGCAAAACCTTAGTAGTGTGTCTTCCCAAAACCATCTGCTGGCTGTGAGGATCTCAATTAAAATTGAAGTATTTTCTTTCAGGGTCCTTTAATGGTGCTTTATCTACTATCCCTGTCCATGAACTGGGCTCCACTGTCATCAAAGAAGTCTTAAAAAGGGCTGGTGTCACTCCAGAAGATGTGTCCCAGGTCATTTTTGGGCATGTTTTGTCAGCAGGTAAGCCTAACACCAAGTTTCAGATTTGGGGATTTGCCAGAGATTTTGGTCTTTCAGTACCTAACCCGCTCTGGTACATTCTCCTTTAATGATCTGTTATTGCCAGCTCCATTTCAGGAAGACTTTTCTGAATTATAGCATATTCACTGATTACTCCTTTCTTCCCATTAATGTTCAGGAGCCGCAGAGCCTCCCACATACACCTCTCTTTACAGATGCAAGCAGTTTTACTTTTAGGGATTTATTCTTTTGTGTTGAAAACATTATTTTCTTTCTAGGATCCTCTTTAAAATATGACTACCCTTTGAGAGGCTAACACAGTAATCCCTAACATCTTCATGTGAATAAAATTAGCAAATTAATATTCTCAAGTGTTAGGAGAGAATCTGAGATACATAAGAATTCTTAACACTACCACCCTTCCCTTACCTTGGAGAAGGAAGGAAACAAAGAATTTAAGTTCCTCTTATATTCCAGGCAACATGCTAAGAGCTTTGAAAACATCTCATTTGATCCTCACAAGGAAGGCAAGTGATATTGTTATCTCTATGCTACAGTTGAAGAAAGTAAAGCAGGCAAAGGTTAAGTGAATTGCCCAGAGTCACACAGCTAGTAAATATCTGAGGCTAGACTTGAACTTGGGCCTTCCTTGACTCCAGGCCTGGTGTTGTATTGTCCAATTTGCCATGGAGCTGCCTGATAAGCATAAAGAAAAAAGAAGTAGAGCCTAAAGTTTGATTATAGCTACCCTACTATCTTATTTTCTTGCATGTCTCTTTGTTCTTTTGTTCCATAGTTGATTGAATCAAACAAGAATAAGGTTAGGGGCTAGATATCATTGGTTTAAAAGGGAATTTCTAGGTGAGAAAATGCCTTCCACCTTCAGAGGTAGGCACCTTCTCTGCAAGTTAGAAACCTAGGGGCCGATTCAAACAGCTCAGAGTCTCCCTGCCAGTGTATGTCACAATCAGGATTTGAACGAAGGTTGTTTGGTTCTACGTCCACCACACTTTTCAGGAGGACTCTAATCAACCACATTAGAAAGCCTCCCACTCATTTCCTATTTCTGTTTACTGTAATGTCCTTATACTGTCCTCTGCTCACCCTGGGTCAAAACTCAGTATTTCTCCAATAATCCCTATGAGTGTTTGCCACTCTTTCTACTTCAAACTCTTAACTCTGACAATCCCTCCTTCTTTTAGGTTGTGGTCAAAATCCCGTTCGCCAGGCCAGTGTGGGGGCTGGAATCCCCTACGCTGTGCCAGCTTGGAGCTGTCAGATGATCTGTGGGTCAGGCCTCAAAGCCGTGTGCCTTGGGGCTCAGTCTGTTGGAACTGAGGAGTCCAGCATTGTCGTAGCAGGAGGCATGGAAAGCATGAGCAAGGTATGGCCTCTGGAGAAATGAAGAAGTCTCTATGACCCTTCCCCTAACAAGAAAAAGAAAATTCTACTTAATCAGAAGTAAGATAAACTGTCTTTAGATTTATTTTAAGAAGGGTAATGAACTAAACAAAAGAGTGAATTAAGGGAAGAAAGTGAACTTCCCTAATTTGATAACCCTTGTACCCATCCCATTTGTTTAATTACTTTTTGAGTAACGATGATTTGACCTGAAGGTCAAGAAGATAGATACACACTTGTATCTTCTTTCTTTTTGGAAAAAAGACTACAGAGAGAAAAGCTGTAATCATATTTCCTCTATCTGTTCAACACTTTGTGAAATGATGTGAAATGTATATCTCAGCTCTGTCATTTTACTACTTTTGTGACCTTGGCCAAGTCACTTGAGTTCTGTTAGCCTCTGTTTCCTCATCTGTAAAATAAAGGGACTGGACTAGCTTGCCCCTGGGTCCTTGAATCTATGATCACGGTTGCTTTTTTTTTTGCATGACAAAATCACAAATTCCTTTCTTGAAATAATTCTATTCTAATCTATTATTGATCATGAAAAATGAGTTACAGTCAGAAGAAAATACAGAAACTATAATCATCTTAGAAGTGTGGTTGAAATAAATAAATCACTATAAGCCAAAGACCACAGCAGCCTAAATAGCCACTTAGGCGACAAACAGGTGATTTAATTGCCAGGCGGACTGAAATGGTAGCCAAAGGCAATGCCAGTTTAAAATATAAACTTGTTTGTGAAATTTTACAGAGCACAGGATAATAAAGATTATGAGCAGTAGTGCCAAGTAAAGCAGAGGGAATCAATGAACTGTAATAGATGCCAGAGTAGGCATTCAGGTCAGTAGTTGCTGTTCTCTCAGTTAACTTTTTTTTGGCATTATAAGATCTGAAGCTTTGGCACCTTTTCTTTTTTTCTGGTATCTTGTGAATGGACCCCCATTCCTCAGAGGTCACTAGCAACACTTAGTTCCGGGTCCTGATTAGCTTATGCCCACTGCAGATCCACCAGCCTCAGCCTCCTCAGTGGCAGGGATTGGCATGCCTGGCCCTGTCTTTGCTCTTGGTCCCTTTTCTATCTCATTTAAAAGCATACTGGGGACCATAGTATTAAATCCAAGTGTGGTGGTTGTATTATCCTGTATGGTGAATAAAGTCTGTGATAAAATTATTTGCATAGAACAGGGAAGTGAATGCTTGCTGGAGGTCTTTCCCTCTGTGACAGCTAACTTAAAGGGAGTATTCTTTTCCATTGGATTGCCACAAAAATGCCTTTGTGCATGTCCTCATGCTTGTAGCATCGGCGCCACCTAGAGGAGGTCTGTAACCATGCAAAAGAGTTTGGTCTAAGCACTCATACAGGAATTAGATTATGACACTCAATACATACTCCTTGGCCTATAGCCCAAGGAGTATGTGGCTAGATTTCAAGGGGTCCTTAAACTTGGATGGGAAAAGAGAAAAGCAAACAAACCAACCCATCTTTATTTTCACTGACTTGAACTGAAATTAAGCATTTCCTTCAATTACGGATGTAGACAACAAAACCACAACAGCATTAGCGATACCTATGATTTAGTCGTCAGTAGCAATCACAGATATTTTAGTGTCTTCTTACGGTGGTAGATATCTTGAAATCTCGCTTATACTCATCATGACTTTGAAGTTACTGTAGTTATGAGATTCACTGCCAGAAGCACATCCTTAACTCACAAGTCATATTATCTGCACTTCTCTCAAGCTGAGTTAGCTGTAGAATGTTGCTTACGTTTTTGTTAAGGTCGGCTCATCCTCTCAGGTTCTTTCGTATACTGCCTCTGCTGCTTGTCTCCAAGTTGGAGATTCACAAAGACGAACCTGTTTGGTCTTTTTTTGCCTGGCACCTGAGGAAAGGACTCTGATGGACTTACCTATCTCTGTCTAAAGTGATGGTACATTTCTTGTTTCCAGGCTCCTCATTTTGTTCACTTGAGAACAGGATTGAAAATGGGAGAGACCCCCTTGAAGGACAGTGTGATCTGTGATGGTCTTACAGATGCATTCCACAACTATCACATGGGTGTTACAGGTAAGGTAATAAAATAGTTTTGGTTAAAAAAAATTATAGAAATGTATGATTGCTGTGAATCAGTTGTGATTATGCCCCTATCATTGTAGAGTATTGGAAATGAAAGCAACCTTAAAGATGATGTTCAACCCCCTTATTTTACAGGTGAGGAAACTGAGGCCTAGGGAGCTTAAAGGATTTACCGTAGGTCAGTCAGTTAGTGCTTCTATAGGAAAATCTTTACATGTCTGCTTATCCTCTCTGTCTCTCTGTCTCTTTCTGTTTAATAGCCAGGTGAACTTAACCATACCTTTGGGGGCATTCCTTCCACCTTTCCAAAATTATGTAAGACTGGTATAGGATGGTTTTAAGTCTCAGAATATCTAATTCCCTTTTTGTATAGGAGACTTCTTAGGTTGCAGCAAGTTATCTATATTCAGTGTCCCTGAAACTGTTGTTGAAAGTTGGAAAGGTTGACATTAATTTACCCTGAAGTAAGCATATCTGTTTACTTGGGGGTTACTGATAATCATAGGCAGCATTGGGAAATAGAGGCACGGAAAGAATGACAAGGTCTCACAGAGAGGCGATGCCTCCTTTCCCTATGTCAGACGTTGACCTCTGGTGGGGTTCACAGAATTCAGTAGGCTAAATTGAATGATACCATCTGGCTTTACTAAATGTCCTTGTCGGGGTTCTTCTATACCTTTGGCCTCAATTGAACTGCATCATACGTGTGTGTTCCCAGCATTACTTTTTTCATTTTTGTAGGAGGTGATATAACTTGTATGGGGAAAAAATAGTTTCTTAAAAGTCACATCACAACTTCCAGCCACAATGTATTCTTAAGAACATTCTAGAACAAGAATTGAGAGAAATTATTTAGATCAGCTTGTGTAAATGCCAATGTTGAAGGCAGATGTTGTTTTTAGTAAAAGATATTTCTTTTTCTAGAAGTCAGCTGTGTATATACCAATATATTTTGTTGTCTTGTACTCCTTCAACAGCTGAAAATGTGGCACAAAAATGGAAAGTGAGTAGAGAAGACCAAGATGGATATGCTGTCTTGTCACAGAACAGGACAGAGAATGCTCAGAAAGCAGGCTATTTTGACAAAGAGATTGTACCTGTTTCTGTGCCTTCCAGAAAAGGTAGGTGTGAATTGCAGTACATAAAACACTAGTAGAGCTATTTAAATATAAGAAGAAAATCATATAACGTGAACATACTGGAATTTCTAAAAATACTTTTTTATTAATAGCTTTTTGTTTTTATGTCATCCAAATTTTCCCTGTATCATTCTCCCTTTCCTTCTAGATAGTTAACATAATAATTTTTCTTAAATAAAAAGTGGAAGGTGGGGAAAAAACAAGAAGCAGAAATAATAAGATCATTTGAAAGTATTTGCAAAATTCCATCTCTGCAGAAAAGTGGGAGGAGGTGCCTTCTTACAGCTCTTTTTGGGGGCCATGCTTATATAAGAATGTTTTTGAAGGTTCTAGGGAAAATAAGTGGCCAGCAGATTGCTTAAATAAGAGAAGAGCAGGAGCTGGCTTGTAGAGAATCTTAGCATCTCAGAACTTAAAAGGACCTCAGAAATCATGAGCTAAACTAGACAAGTATTTATTATATACCTACTGTGTACAAAAGCAAAAAGATAACCCCAGCTCTTTAATTTACCTACTACTGAAGGACTTAGTACACATAGTATGCTAATCCAGCCTTTGTTTTACCCATGAGGAAACAGAAGCTTGGAGATTAAATGTCTGATCCCAGAGTGACAGCTCTTGAGTAGACTTGGAACTACAAACTAAGTCTGCCTGCCTGCCTACCTACCTGTCTTTTTGTCTCAACATCATGCTTTTTACCAGGCTCAGTATTTTCATCAACTAAAGCAGATGCTGGCAGGAAGCCACCAGTGGAACATAATTTAATTTATTCATCTAAAGGTCACATCAGCGGTTATTGAGCACGTTTAGTATTGGTGATCTTTTTAATTAGGAAAAGGCAACCGTTTTGTCCAAGAATTTCAAAGTGGATTATAAAGAATTATAGTCTCACCACATCACACCTATAAGATTGGAAAACATGTCAGAACAAGAAAATGATAAATGCTGGAGAGGATGTGGGAAGTTGGAACACTAATTC